>JAEAOA010000198.1:164339-841839 GCA_016746295.1 Potamilus streckersoni
ATTTGAAAATATAAATCCTCTTGGAGATCCACAGTTATCCCTACTTGACGAACTTGGATATCATGAGCTCATATATTTAGTTCGCATTGACCTCTCTTCCAAAGATGACGGTCTAGACGACTTTCTTGTAAATGACGTTGTTGACGAAAATGACATGCCAGATAGACTTTTTAACAGCGCTAATGCAAGTGATGTGCATCCTGTACTTGTAGGTAATGTAACAATATTCAAGCTTTTGGATAAAATCACTCAGCCATCTTTGAAAAGATATAAAGTCGTGCAATTTACAATTACTACAAACGCATCCTCTTGGTTCTATGCTAGAGCTGAAAACAAAGTCACAAGTTCAAACCTGGCCAATGATGAATATTTGTTAAAAGTAGTTAGAACCGATGGAAGAGAAATTTGGGTGGAGAAAAATGCTTGGCAAACCACACATATCAAGAATATTTTCCTGTTTCATTTATTGGACTTTGTATCACAAGATAGCAACGAGGCGATCGAAATAAGCTACAATATTACATTTGGCCCAAGAAACATATATGCTCCAAAATTCACTTCTTCCGAATATATGGCATCAGTTTCAATTAATGCTGCACTTGGGACCACAATCTTGATATTAAATGCTTATGACATAGATAACGATACATATTCATTTAAACTCAAGAATCAAAGTTCCGAACAGTTTTCAGTGGAAAAGAACACCGGAGAAATAATTGTGGCGAATAAATTTACTTTTGTAGGCACTATTACATTCGAGGTTGTTGTCGAAGACTCGGGTATCCCATCCAAATCATCATTTGCGGTCGTGATCGTGAAAGTAAATGATGGAGACATGACGTCATCGCCGTTGAATACTACGCTGCTAATAACTACGATAACGGCTACAAACCTAACTTCAACAAAACCATCTAATGCTGTGACAAATGGAACAATGATTACGACGCATGTTAATCCAAATTATACCCATTATACTCATACCAGGTCGGATTCGATTGCAACTGATAAAACGCCATCTTCTAGTTCAGCTGTTGTGACTCTAGTCAGCTCTACAAATATCATAATGTCAACCACGCCAAGAAATGTAACAAACAAAGAGGAACAAGCAGGAAGCACACCCTTCTGGGTCATTCCCACTGCTATTGCAGCAGCAGTTCTTATATTGCTAGTGATAACCTTAATAGGTTTAATTTATGCATTAAGAAAAAGGTCGTTGTTAAAATCATACGTTATTTGAGGTCATGTGCTTATGATTCAGTTATTGATAATTATTGAAGTGTCATTGTAAATAGATCACTGCTACTACCACTACTAACAGCACTAATAATAGTAATAATAATAATAATAATAATAATAATAATAATAATAATAATAATAATAATAATAATAATAATAATAATAATAATAATAATAATAATAATAATAATAATAATAATAATAATAATAATAATAATAATAATAATAAAAGTGTAACAGCTGAGTAGTACTAATGCCTTTATAAAGGGACATGCATTATTGGAATATTTAATTATCAAGAACAACTTCTGCATATTACAAATATCTTTGTTGATATTTTAGGCATCATATAAAATGCATTTAATGAAGTTCATTTCCATGTATTATGTACACCAATATCATGTCTGTCACAGTGTATTTTATGCATTGCTACTTTTTTCTCATACATCTCATCACAGGAGATCGTGATACAGTCAACTTTCTGTTTTCGGCCTAATGTTATCTTAGTTCGTAGTTATTTTTTCCTGATATAGATATTTATGTTAGATTATACCTGCAGAACATAGCAAAATTTGTTTACCCTGTTTATGTAATATTTAAATAGACCGTATTGATGCCGTCACAGACAGGTTAATCCCTGCATTTCGGTTACTTATGAGCACATTGTTACTTGTCAAAATCATGTAACCTTCCTAACTTGAGTGTAATTCTCTGAGCAGTCTCCTCTATGTGATGACAGTCAGTCATCTAAAATTATAATATTTTTTATTTCCCCATTTGGGACACATTTGATTAGATGTTTATATGTCAAAACGCTAAGGGAGAAAAAGCTAACCATTGTGTGGATTTTCATATCATTTTTTGTCATGATGAATTTCATACAATTTTTTCATATCATATGGGTAAGAAGTGTTGACTAGACTTGATCTCTCAAAATACCAATAACTCTTGAAATTTATAAATAATCAGAAAATTGGCAATGTGTTCGAATGCAATATGTTTCATTTTTCTTTGTTACTAAGTAAACTTTACGTTCACGTTCATGACTTAGTTTACCCAAGTCTCAGTAATTTGTTATCTGGGTGAGGAGATCTTATTGCTAATATGTTCAGTCTTATATGATACCAAATGGATTTTTATGAATGTAATCGCACAATTATAATCAATTTGACATATTGCTATTTTACTGGTCTCTCGCAGCTAAAGGTGACAATAAAAATGTGTTTCACCGTCTTACTCATGTTTAAACGTACGTATAACTTTTTCCTGATTTATATTTTCCTTGTATTTATTATTGTTGTTATATTACCTCTTATGTATCTTTGCGCTAAATTTTGTTTCGAAGTTTATAAATTAGTGGTGTAGTCAACGTTTTATCCTAACAATTCGTAACGAGTTCAGAACCACATACTCTTAAGGTCTTTCTCAATGATAATTCAAGGTAGGTTTTAACAATATTTACCTTTAACCTATCACAGTATGCAGACGTCTCATAAATTTGTAATACCCATGACTATCGATGCTAATGCGGTATTTACACAATGATGACACAAAATCTGAATATGCGTTCTCTTCCGAGTCGGAACAAAACTAAAATAGCTTAGTCATATACAGACTTTCAGGATGACAAAAATTATGATGCCATATCTAATGAACTCACCCAGAAGAAGTCACACATATATCACACACACACACACTCACACACACACACACACACACACACACACATATATATATATATATATATATATATATATATATATATATATATATATATATATATATATATATATATATAAAATTTATATTTGATGCATCGGGGTACATTAGCACGCATACATTAATTACGAAATCCGAATAGTCCTACGCAAGAAACTGAATACCTAAAACTAGATTCGAACATCCGGTCGTAATAATATTCATTCATATGTGATTTCTAGAGAAATGTGACCGGTTTTGGCTCTTATTTTGTTTTTGTTTGTTTGTTTTTTTTTTTTGTTTTCGTTTGATATTTTTGGAGTGGTTTGAGGGTACGAGTATAATTTGTTCACAAGGATTTCGTAAGGTTTCCTAAATACCTAGGTAAACTATATATATATATATATATATATATATATATATATATATATATATATATATATATATATATATATAGAGAGAGAGAGAGAGAGAGAGAGAGAGAGAGACAGAGACAGACAGAGAGACAGAGAGAGAGACAGACAGACAGACAGACAGACAGACTTATTGAGAACATCTTGTCTACAACCTGTTTATAGCAAACTTATACATATGACGTATTTTAAGACAAAAAGTTCTTGCCAAGTGGGCAAATAATAATGGCTACAAATTAATTACCTGGCACCGACGCTATTAAAAAAAGACAATTAGTACACATCGCTTTGGTTCGAATTATTTTATGAAATAATCCCAGATGATCATATTTTATGTCAAATCATTGCTAACTGATATGAAAACGATTTTGACATCTACCTGACTTAATGTTAAATGTACGAACGCGAATGTCAATGGTTAATTTGATGATGCTGCGATACAAACTCAGTTTCGTTTACAAAATACTTTGAATTCGGGTTGTGTCAGCCCTATAGGGTCTTTTACGGTTATGATTTTCCCTTGAAAACACCAGAGGGCGTCTCGGCGCAACTCACTTCCGGATAGTTCAATCAATAATGATGGCAGATGTAGATCAAGAATGTGCCAGACCACTCACAGCAAGCAAGATCGATATCTCACTATATTAAAGAGATATTCTATGAATATATGATCCATTGTTTTCACCTTTTAATTATTTCAGTAACTTGCGCTTTTCCCAGCTTTCAAATAAATGTTCTCTGCCCATTCCAAAACTCCATTAAATTTCCATTATTACCTCATACTCTAGTTTGTATTATTTGATTGCGTGAAAACGTATTGCTGCGTAAAATTAGTGTTGCTTCAAGCTTGAAAAATAATGAAGATATGTTTATATTTTACAGCTTTAATCATTGGAGTTACTGGAAGTTGAACGACAACGATAAAAAAATCTAACTTCTTAAGGTTCCTTTATTATCGATTTAGACTTTCTATTAATGTTCATTACATATTTTATTACATAACTTGAGTTATGTCTAGGAAGGATACATTTTTTCAAAATGCACAAATGTCATTCACGCTTGAACAGACAGTCGCACGTACGAGTCTCTTTGATGATTATTTTAATTTTATTTCCTTAAACGGTTGGAACTTTCAGAGTATACATTTTGGAGAAATAAAGATATTCTACACACTATATATGTATGATATTTGTGACTCTCACCTATCTGCCTATCTGTCTTATCTGTTTCATTTCAGCAGGTGCATGGACAGAATCTGTGAAATAATTGGATCGTTTAAACTTACATATTTGATGCATGGAAAGTCAAACAGAATTAAACTAAATTTAAGAAGGTTGTTCCAGATGAATTTGCTGAATTATTACACCGTGTCAGCATAAGCAAAGAAAATCATGCTGAAAGTTATTGCATGCACCGTCCTCTGCTTACTATTTCAAGTTTTGAAAAATCCAGCGAGGAATGTAAATAATTAAATATTAGGCAGAATTAATGCATGGCTATATCTGACTAGACAAAGCAAAAAAAAATACGTATTTGAGGAAAATACTTTTTTGACTGATTAAAGTTGGGAGAAGCCTCTCACCTCCCCCCCACACACACACGTACACACCAACACCACCACCAAAAAGAAAATGAAACAAAATAAAACGTCATTGGACATGTCACTTAATCTGAATATTGTACGATATTTGCACCCAAATATGAATAAATATTCCATATTATTCTTTATCTTTATAATAGATAATGTAACTATTAATTTGTTAAGTTCCTCTGAATACATTAATATAATGTAATCCATGTTTTGAAAACAAAACTCTTTTGGTCTAAAATATTTAGCATTACAGATCATCTGACTTATCGAACTCATGTTATAATTTTCTTATCGAATTAGAGCCATAACTTTGTTAACTCGTGTTAAAAACGAATTACTAGCCTTGAGAAAATAACTGCTAAAGAAGGACATATCAACGTATGAAAAAGGTAAATTGTTGGGATGGTTTTCGTTAAAGTTATGCAGCCAAAAATGTGCAATAAATGGTTAAGATCGGAGAGCAAAATGAAATGTTCTTACAAATGTATCTGAAACTATGGATTATGGATATATATTATCTGGTAGGATATAAATATTGACACTCTATTTAATTTAATTATTTGGTATCATTTAAGTGTCCACAGTAAATATTATTTAATTATCTGATATAATGCAAGTATGGACACCAAATCTAATTAGCTGATGTAATGTCTAGAATTATTAACCTGAACAAAAGATATTACACATTAAAAATTTATTCATTGGTTTAACTATAATGATCTGTAGTACAGCAAAGGTGGTGCTCTACTATTTCGTAATTAGCATAGGTTTAGAATTTTAAAGAAAAAGAATTACCCCCAAGTTTCCTCACTAGTTTTACTGGCTATTTAAAAAAGACTTTGTATATTATAGTTATATTTAATTTAATTGTTTTTTCTTAGCTTTTTATAATAAATAAAAATATTTTACTACATGCCATTATAATGTAACATTGTATGCTTGAATGGTCCTTATCCAAAACTGAGTTTATTTTCGCTTGACCTGATTGAATTTTCTATTTCACTTTGTGTAAACAACTAATGACTAGCTAAATTATTATCTTTGTATGATTTTAATATCAGGATCATTATTAATAGAATATATAAATAAGTTTGTTTTGGTAAAAGTTTAGATTCTCCTACGTGTAATCCAGAAATTTTATTTCCTCAAATTTTTTAATTCAAGTGATTATTTTCTCTTGAAATACAAAAGTGTTCTGATAAGATTCCTGGGTAAAGACATTCATTAGAATTTATACTGAATTCAAATCTGTAAATACATTACTGTATTCAACAAAAGACTGTTAATACATCAACACTCTATAAGCTATAACAGACACGTCATCGCTTTCAGTTTTTGGATTTCTTCGGGTCTGGAGTTTTATTAAATTACTAGAATTCTATCTGTAATTTTCAGATTATTTTAGGATTGAATTCTCAATATTTAAGAACTCTTTTCTCATACCCATTTTGTATTCTTGGGAAAATATTACATTTGGTAATTTTATAACGCTTGTTATCTTTCACTCTCTTCTATTGATTATTGTAAGAGCATATACTCATAACAAGTTGAATAGCGGATAAATGACAAATTTTAAATAATCATGAGACAATTTTCTGCCATTAGAAATAAGTGTTATAAAATGTGGTTTTCTAGAAATAGCTATTAATAAAGCCTGAATAGAGATCATTATTCTAACTTCAATGAGCGTGTTAAATTTTTGACAGTGTGGATAAAGTTAAATTTTATTGGCTAAGCTAAGTAGAGTTTTCTAAATGTTTTAATTCTCACGCGCGAAATTAGTTAGTCCAAATTTATCTGTAAAAGAGAACGTCTTGACTCCGGAGTAGAATTAAAAGGTATTTTCTCGTTATGAATTTCTAAGGGACGGGTGTCCAGAAGTTGAGGGAAACAGAAAGGAAAAGAGATTCGGCAATATATAAATAGCTAGTCTCGATGAAAAACAGGGTATTTTCACAATCTCATGCGTTTGCAATTCTTTGTTTGAGTTTATTTGTTTTAAATTCATGCATCAATTTTATTTGACTTCTTCAGTTAGCTGTTTTCAGTAATTAGTCTTGAATGTAAAATGACTCATCTGTTCTCTAAATTTAATAAAATATTTCCTTAATAATGTTGAGAGAATTGCTCGAACTTACTCGTTTATATGTAACAGGAGTCATACGTTCTAACTAATTCATGGATTGTGAGAATTGTGTAAATTTATGTCTTAATATGAATTACGTATTCTAGGAATTTATATTGCTATGTTTGAACATTTTTTGGCTATATTGCAAGTAATGTAGCTAAGGCAAGACGTGAGTTCCATTAGTTCATTTGTGTAACTAAGTTGTAAATTATTTTAACCGAAAAACGATTGTTTTAGCATTGATAATACCTGCCAGCCGTTATTTAGTCCATTTAAGGAAGGGCGTGGTACGTGTTTATTAATAGGTCTAAAGGGATGTAATATTGGAAACGATATTAGGGTTGTTGCCTTTGTTTGTTATGTTGTCAGCCGGGATGTCGCTGAATTATTTAATTATATGGTTGAATTCTCCCTGCAATAAATGGATTTCAGACTAGGGAATAGTGAAACCGTTTGCAGAGGTCAAAGATGCACCAAATTTGTACAACTCTTTCAGCATAGAGAATATTTAAACCGTAACTCAGATTTGATGCCATACTACCTCGACTCAGAACTCTCCAAACAAATCGTTTCGCTGAGTGAAAGAATAAAGAAGAATGAACATATGTGCAAAATATGAAGGATGCTAACTCTTAACCTTCTTCGTTTCTTTACCATTTAAATTTTCTCATTGGTATTTTTCAAATTTGTTTTGAAAACAAAATATACTAAAGACATATGGCATCAGTACACACTTAATAAAATCCGGTTCAGTACCCACGAATTTAGTATCAGTCTACTTTTAGATCACTTTTTCCTGTCTCCGTTTGGTGGTGATACTAGAGTTAGATTTTAGCATTCTTGGTAAGGATTTAAAGGCAATTGTTTATTCTTTAGAATGTGATCTTATTGTGTGGTTATCTGTGTGCATTTTTGCGAGAGTGCACATTGAGTAATAAGGTCATGGTGATGATCCGGAAGTGAAATCTCTGTTCCGTTGCCTGGTGTTTTGTTTACAATTCAGCCTCTCAAAAAAATGCAGGTCAACCCTTGACAATAACTAAACCGTAAAGTCATCTTTGAAGGTATTTTATATTAACATATGATTTGCATTGATTATCGCACAGTCTAAAGTTCAGTACTGAGAAACAAATGTAGAGACTATATAGTAAAATTAAGTGTTTTCTATGGCCATATAGAAGCAGTTGCTTTATAGCTATCATATACATAACGCATGATACCACTGACAAGAGACGTAACTCAAATTTTCACAACCAACACAAAATTTTATGTCCCTTGACATTTAGTTACATTCTGAATATATATTCATTTGCTTCGTTCTGATCTATTCAATAAATGCTTGTTAACAATATAGCCCAGCGGTCTAGCTTGAAATAAAACATCGGTTTATAAAGTCAATGGTAATTTTTCTAAAACGATGTCAGCGATCCAGCTCAGAAATAACGTTGTAGTCTTGGAATTTGAGAGTATTTCTTTTAAAAGTTGATATATGAGATATAAAAATTGTAATTTAAACATTTCTAACTGGAATATAAACTAAACTATGATACGTTATATTTTAAGATGTCGCGAACTCTAGGTCTTTTCATCTTCAAATATGTAATGCAGTTCAGAACTGGCATCGAAGCACGGAATTGTAAAGATTTTCCACAACTGCTCTTAGATACGTGACTTTAAAACTTAAGTTAACATGTGTACTTTTGTCTTCTTAAAATCACATTTCTTTATCCATAATTTCTAACACAAGAACGGTAATGAATGCTTTCCTGCATTTCCAACAGGACTCTAGTGGCTCAGGGCTTATGTGGTTTCTGCGATCATTAAATTATTGATCATATCTAAAGCTGGTTTCGATGTGTTATTTACAGTTTTCTGTTGAAATTTGTTAATGGAACTTTGAATTGTTTCTGCTGTTGTATTGGCACTTCCCTGGAGACTGGACCAATGGCACTTTGATTTGTTTATGTCATCTTGTTAATACGTGTCTGGTGAAATTTGTAAATAACAATTTCAGTTATTTATGTTAACTTCCTGACAGAGTTGTGCTGAAATGTTGAAATGCTTTGCATTGCTTGTCTGTAATGTTGCAATTTGATTGTTCCGTTTCATATCGGTCCATCAAAAATGTAAATCTTGTTGCAAATGCGCTGTCTCAGCGGTGATAAAACATTCACATAAACGTCGATGATTTCTTCGGGAGAATTTAAAATTATCGTGACTTGCGTTATTGCGTTACCTTTGCTTTGCAAGTTTGGCCACTCGAAAGGGTATTGAATCGTTCCAGTAATACGAGTCTTATGAATGTACCAAAACCTAGTTCAGGTAATAACGAATGGAATCCTTATTTTCCATTAATTATAGTAACATTTATAACTCTATGCACAAAAAACACTATATGATAATTATTAGCAGGTTGGTAAATAAGGTACCATGAAAGCAAATTCAATGTCATTTTACTTGGACGTCCTATGCGACTGATATGTGTATGGGTAATAACGATCAATATTCACGCAACATACAAATAGAAAATATTCGGGTAACTTACATATTAATCCGTTAATTATATACAAACAAAACATTAAGCATGTACTTATCAATTATATTTCAATAATATAATCTATGTATGTTTGTCTGCATGTACGTATGCGTATATTAGAGTTCAGTGGCACCTGGACACAAAAGCCACGATATTCTTAAAAACATGATGCCGGTTGCAAATGCTATGTATCATGCAAATGTTATCTCTGGTGTCAGTTTATCTGTCTGTGGATCTGTAAGTCTGTTTTACTTAAAGAAATATGACAATAATTCTCCTAAAATAATTTTCGAAATTAAATGTATTGAATAATGTACAGCATTCATTCCTTAACACACACACACACACACTTCAACTACAGGGTCGTAACACTTGGCCTGAGGAAGGAAAATATATCCTAAAGCAGAGTTTAGGTTATTCTACACATATCCTATTTAATAATAAAGTCTTGAATGACACTACGTGTCCCATTATGTCACAATTCCCAATTTAATGACAATGAGTAAATATTCGTTCAATATATGGACCAGGGTATTTTCAGAGTGCAACAAGATCTTGACATTAGAGTAGTACTATTACTACACATCAACAATGCATCTTCCTTAAAACATCTTTATGAACGCCAAATTCAATATGCACTCGTTCGAGACAACCACAAAGTATCAATATATGGTAACTATGGAATCAGAACGCCCTCTGTTACAATAAATACAGGAGACATATAATGATAACATGTCAGATAAAATATTGATTGAGAGTGAAAGGGAGGAAGAGAGTGAGGGAGGAGGAAGAGAAGATTGACTAAACTCTAACTCTCATACATACTACTGTTAACAACAATTAACTGCTCCAACACTAGTTTGTTTTTCGTTTTTAACTGATGAGTTCAAACAATATAGACCCATTGTTGTGCCAGTATTTATATATGAGCGTACAAAATGAAGGAAATATCGTTGTGTGAAAATGAGACTTAGATGTCCTTCGACAAAAGTGCTGCAAAACTATTAGCCAAAACTATACCAAAATATGTAACCTTCTGAATATTTACAAGTGCGTTACATAATTTAGCTTAGAAGAAATATCGAACAATGTACTTGAAACCTATCGCTAAAATTTAGGGAATATTATGCTAAAAATATAAGTAACACGTTCATGACTGAAATTGGCTCCAAGCAATTTTTCGTGTCATACACAGAAGAAACATTACCTTTGAATATTGTCACTGACGCATTAAGCTCAAGTTATCTTTCTGAAAGGAGCTCCCATTATTATACCGATCGAAGTTGAATGTGTCGTTACTGTATGCGGAATAAGCTATTGAGTTCCAAGTACGGTTATTGCTCTAATATACGGTCTTGATTAATACAGCAAAAATTTCTTGTAAATTTTATCAAGCAAGATGTCTAAATTCTCTTCACAAAATAAACCACAAAGAAATAATGGTGCCAGATTCCACAATCGTCCTGAAGAACAGTTAAGTTTCGTTCTTGTTCCTTTGGTAGGACATAGAGCAATGTCAATGCGGAGATTCAAAACCATATCCATATCTTGCTTTACCAAATACTGTACCACTTTTCCTCAACAAAACAAAGTCCGCTGAGGAGTTAAACCAGCTTCACACGTCTCAACATATATGTGCGTGTCCAGTGTACACTTGCCTGTTCCGGCGTAAAAGGGGACAAAGGACAAATTATTGTCAAATACAACATATTGTCGGAACGGATTATGAACTTTATGACAAAGCACAACACATGGTTGGAATTGACAAAGAACTATATAAAATGAAATAAGAAACAACGTTGGAAAGGATAAGGAGCTATACATATTCCTGACCATAATATATTATAGGTTGCGATAAAGAACTATGTACAAGCCTGACCATAACATGTTGTGGGAAGAAATAAAATACTATATACATCAGTAAAATATAACATTTCATTTGATATAGTCGTATTCAGAATCGTCCTTTCGACGAGTGCCTTCCGCAGTTCGTAGATAACCGTCATCTCCCCGAAGGTTTTCCACAGCTCGTTGATAACCGTCATCCACATTCTGATCTATTCTTCCTTCAAAGGGATTGTCCTGTATAAAGTAAACATTGTCCTGTAAATATTCCCGTGTTTTGATCATGTAAAAGAGAAAATGATAATTAATATTCTTTGTTAATTATATCATGAATATTAATTAAATCATCTATAACCATGTGTGACAAAATATAGTCTAGTTAAGACACACTTCTTTGACAATTTGTTTGAAATATTGAAAAAGACAGACATACACGAGCATCATGTTTACATCACAAGTAATAATTACGGATTAAGGAAATTATAAACACATTTTAGAAGATTTTCTAAAATTACCAAGATATATATATATATATATATATATATATATATATATATATATATATATATATATAACAATAGATATAACACAAAGTTACGCAAAAACATTTGACGAGTGGGTTATTGTGTCTGTCAGATAGTGAACTAGTATCGTTTGATTGAATACTAAGCTGTGAAGAAATGAATGGAACCGAAAGTGGCGAGATGTTAACGTCATGACAATATTCTGTAAAGAAATAATATCCCAGAAGACTTATGCAAACAGGTTCTAAAGGGAAGATCTCGAGGGACTCAACTGAATGTCCTTTCGAGTTGCATTGGTTGGTGACTTTCGCGTTGATTTTATTTAAAATGTGGCATTTGAGAGAATATACATTCACTTTCTGAATTCGATGATTTTGTCAACATATTGAGTGACACAAATCTAGCATGTCTGAAGATAGATTGCATTATTGGCTCGACACCCTATCTTCTGATTGATCGTGTAGTACCTATGAATATAACTGACATCCAGTTGTTTTTTATTTACAAACTTAGTTTTGTACACTGACTTATTCAAACATACTCACACACACGCACACCATAACATAAGATAAACAACAAATTAAATTGATAGACAAGCAATATTTACAGTTGTATCGAAGATATTCTGTCTTTGTCTATTAATTGATGTTTCTTTGCCGTCTGCATATATGTCGTGTTCATCACGAATGTATTTGATACCTGTCGGATGTAGTTCGTCTTGCTTCATTCTGTGAAGGGAATGAAAATGGCCAAATATTAAATTGGTTTACAGATGACCTAAAAGAAAAAGACAAAATGGCAACATTTTACACTGGTATCCAGGTATTCCAAAGGAAGACAAAACGCCTTTATTTTTATTGGAATTCAGGGATTCCAGAGGAAGATAAAATAACTTTAATTACACTAGTATTCAGGTATTTTAGAGGGAAACAAAATACCTTTAATTTACACTGTTTTTTTAGGTAATCTAGAGAACAAAAAATGGCTTTATTTTACAGTGTAATTAATTCACTCTAGAGGACGCCAAAAGGACATTCATTTATACTGTTATTCATGTAATCTAGAGAAAGAGTTATTGGCTTTATTTTACACTGGACTTTATGTACCCTAGAGGACTCCAAAAGGACTTTAATTTACACTGCCATTCAGGTAATCTAAAGACAAAATAAATGGCTTTATTTCACATTGACATTAACGCATACTAGAGGACGCCAAAATGACTTTAATCTACAATGTTATTCAGGTAATCTAGAGAAAGAATAAATGGCTTCAATTTACATTGGAATTAATGCACTCTAGAAAACGCCAAAATGACTTTAATTCACACTGTTATTCAGGTAATCTAGAGTAAAAATAAATGGCTTTATTTTACAGTGGAATTCATTAACTCTAGAAGACGCCAAAATGACTTTAATTCACACTGTTATTCAGGTAATCTAGAGTAAAAATAAATGGCTTTATTTTACAGTGGAATTCATGTAATCTAGAGGACGAAAAAAAGAACATTAATTTACACTCTTATTCAGGTACTCTAAAGACAAATAGATGGCGTTATTTTGCAATGGAATTCATGCACTCTAGAGGACGCCAATAGGGCTTTCATTTACACTGTTATTCAGGTAATCTAGAGAAAAAACAAATGGCTTTACTTTACAGTGGAAATCGTGCGCTCTAAAGGATGCCAAAAGGACTTTAATTTGAACTGTTATTCAGGGAATCTAGACGAAGAGTAAATGGATTTATTTTACACTGGAATTCATGTTCTCTAGTGGACGCTAAAGGAGCTTTAATGTACACTGTCATTCAGGTAAACTAGAGACAGAATAAATGGATTTATTTTACACTGGAATGCATGTGCTCTAGACGACGCCAAAAGGACTTTAATTTTTACTGCTATTCAGGTAATATATAGAAAGAATAAATGGCTTTATTATACACTGGAATTAATGTACTCTAGAGGACGCAAAAATTGATTAAATGTACACTCTCGTTCATGTAATCTATAGACAGAATAAATGACTTGATTTTACAGTGGAATTCATGTCCTTTCAAGGACGCCAAAGGACTTTATTTACATTGTTATTCAGGAAATCTAGAGACAGAATAAATGATCTTATTATATACTGGAAATAATGTACTCTAGAGGACGCCGGAAGAACTTTTTTCTACACTGTTATTCGGGTAATCTAGAGAAAGAATAAATGGCTTATTATACATTGGAATTCATGTACTCTAGAGGACGCAAAAAGGCCTTTAATGTACACTGTTATTCAGGTACTCTAAAACAAAATAAATTGCTTTATTTTACGGTAGAATTTATGTACTCTAGAGGACACCTACAAGACTTTCATTTGCACTGTTATTCAGGTAATCTAGAGAAAGAATAAATGGCTTTATTATACACTGGAATTCATGTACTCTAGAGGACGCTAAAAGGACTTTATTTTACAGTTATTCAGGTACTCTAAAGACAAATAAATGGCTTTATTTTACAGTGAATTCATGTGCTCTAGAGGACACCAAAATAACTTTAATTTACACTGGAATCCATGTCCTCTAGAGGACGCCAAAAGGTCTTTACTAGTACTCTGATACCCTACAGGAAGATAAAATGGCTTTATCCTAAACGGGTTTTCAAGAACCTAAAATGACAAATCGAGTATTCACAAAAAAACGGATTGATATAATTTCTCAAATGCATTTTAACTGATAATTATTTTTTGTTATTAGTTCAAAACCTAATGTTTATTTTACTTGTCACGATTTGCAGTTAGCATAACCCATTGATGCCAGTTTCTATGTATAACAAATATTTTAAGTTTTTAAGTTATTTCCGTGAAACGACACCTGCCAGTTTATCTTGAACCGTAAATTAATGGAGTACTTTTCACTAAATTTAGCAGCACAATTATGCTTATTCCCTGACATCAAGTACAACCGGTCTTACGATATTCAGCACAGCAGGTGTTACAACATTCAGCACAATAGGGTTTTACGACATCCGCCGAAATATGTCTTACGATATCCAGCACAGAAAGATTTACGATATCCAGCACAACGGGTCTCATAATATCCAGCACATCAGGTCTCATGATATCTGGCACAACAGACCTTATGACATCCAGCATACTATGTCTTACGATATCCAACACAACAGGCCTTATTACACACAGGCCGGAATAATTTATATCCACAATATACCGTTGTTAGGAATATATGGTTTTATATTAACTAGAAAAGAATAACGGAAACCAACAGATTTATTAAAATCAACAAATAAATATATTTCTCTAAGTTACAACGAAAACTTTTAAACAAAACTTGCAGCATTGTAAAAACACTCACATAAGTACGTTCTATCACAATTCGAAATATATAGTGTTCAGAATGAATTTCAATATCGTATCTGCTGATATACCAATATTCTTGAAAAGGTTCATGGGCCAAGAGTATTGATGTGTCACAGTGATATAAACCAGACTGTCTTTGAATAAATTCACAATAATTCTAAAAATAATGATTTCGTTTAATTTGTCATAAGCACTTTGCAGTTCGAATGATTAATTTTTATATAAATGATTCCTCTCAAAATTATATCTAAACAAATCAGTAAGTAATTCAAAACACTTAACTTAAAGAAGGAATTAATAATTTTGTTGACAAAACCATATATAAAAACATAAGTCACAATAAAATGACCAGGAAGTGGCTCAGAAGTTTTGTTCCAGATGATTTAAAGTGTTTCTAAGAGACAAGAACATTAACTCATCTATCCGCAAACAATATATGTATAATTTACAAGAAAGATAAAGAGAAGATACACTCTAAAACTCTAACCTCAATCATGGATAAAAATCAAACAAAGTACAAATTAAATTTACATAACAACGTATATATGGTGATACGTTGATATTGTCCAACATGCCAGGTCTAAGTTAACATCGTTCGACATACCAGGTCTTGAAAAGCTTCTTTGATCTCCACAGTTGTAAGTACATATGGTGACAAAGCAAAACCGTCCAACAAAGGAACTCAAACGACAACCAGACCCGATACTTTAATATCCACAGTTTTACTTATATATGATGTTAGTTCAACACTATGCAACACAAGAACTAGTACGACATCTTTCCGATCTGATTCTTTAATATCCACAATGCACCTACATGTGGTGTTATGCCCATATTGGTCCATCTGTACACTTACGTGTGCGATTGACAGTCATTAAGAACAAGTCCGTGCCTGATAACCTTTAAACTGCTAGAATTATGTTTTAGGTACAACCGTAAGCTGCTAATAGCATCTTCTATGTCTAACCTTTAAGTTATTTTACATAGAAAATAAATGTGCCATGAGCGAGCTGTCAGAATATTCTTATCTTCTATGCTCAGAAACTAAAGATAACATTACATTGTCTTACAAATATCACTTGAATTATGTGCAAAGCTGAAAACAATACAAGTTTAATGCATGCTATAGTATGTGGTGCTCATACAATGCATTCCGGTTGTATTTATTTGTGGTAACACGAGACTGTTAGAGAGCATTTTATCTAGTATTAAGGCAACTTACATTAATCTAAGATCATTTTGTGTGCTAATACGTCAGCTTACCTAAATCTGTAACAGACCTTTTTGTGTGTTAACACGGCACTTGCCTAAGGCTGTAAGAGATCTTTCTGTTTGTTAATACGACACTTACCTGAACCTGTTAGAACTCTTTTTGTGTAATAATACGGCAACTTACCTAAGGTTGTTAGAGATCAGTTTGTGTGTTAATACGGCAACTTACCTAAGGATGTTAGCGATCTATTCGTGTGTTAATAAGGCAACTTACCTAAACCGGAAAGATATCTATTCGTGTGTTGATACGGAAACTTACCTAAAGCTGTTAGCGATTAATTTGTGTATTGATAAGGCTGTTAGAGATCTTTTGTGTGTTAATACGGCAACGTACCTAAGGCTGTAAGAGATCTTTTCTTGTGTTAATACGGCAACTTACCTAAAACTGTAGGCGATCATTTTTTGTTTAATACAGCACTTACCTGAAGCTACAAGAGAACATTTTATGTGGTAATGCGGAAAATTACTTAAGGTTGTTAGAGACCATTTTATGTTGCATGTAGCAACGTACATAAGGTTATTAGAGAAATTTTTGTGTTAATATGACAACATATTATAAACTCTTAAAGAGTTTGTTTGTGTGCTAATTTGGCAACTTACCTAAGGTTGATGGAGCTTAGCTTTTTCTTCAAAATTCTACGTTTCCTGTTGATGATACAGACAGTCAACACGAAACTGAAGATGACTGCACCGAGTATTGAACCGCCAATGATAAGATATAGATTTCTCTCCTGTATTGTCATCACCACCTGCTTTGTCTCACATCGTGCGCCAGTGAATACAGCTCCGTCGGAAATAGGGCACCTAAAATGTATTTAAAATGGATAGGTTTCATTTGCATCGTTATTGTGGATAAAGTCTGATTTATTTTACATAACCCAAATAAATCTAACGCCGTCTGAAAAAGAGCACCATCAAATTCAGTTACGCATGAAAATATGCTCTAACCGTAATCACGGAAAATGCTGGCTAATATTATTTGACATCACACGTCATGCCCGTAGGAACGTGTTTTAGAGATCCGTTTATAGTGTTCTACTGCGGGCGTTGAGGTATAGTAGGTCAAAACTTGTAAGTCCTTCCTTAGTTTTGCAGATCTGGATGCAAAATGACCAATTGCTCTTTGCGAAATCAGGTGCAGTCCGAGATGAAAGAGGTTTGTTACATATGTTGGCATGCTAAGTCTTTTGCAATAACTCGTGACATGTTTTGCAATAACAAATGTCTCTTGTGTAAAGTTACGCGTGACATGATTTGTAGTAAAATTAGATCCTCTTCTCTTGTTATACACGACGTGTTTTAGATTTAATGAATATATTACGTGAGTCATTTGTAGCTAAAACACTTTAGGATTAAGAGTAGCAGAGAGGGTGAACAGCCCACTTTGCCTGAGGCCTTTGTTTCGAAAAATAATGGTTCCTACGAAGGCTAAAAAATAAAGTCGATAACCAAACACTTCTCTAATTGGGTTAGCTTATCACGTTACTTTATCTCCGACTCTTTGATTTTATGTATGTTTATTTTACGCGCTGGTCTCTTAATATTGGTTGCTCACCCTCTTTGCTGTTATAAATGAAACAGCCAGTATAAATATTATTATCACATGAATATTGGAGAACCACATTCATTTAGATTATCTCGAGAGTGACTAGAGGCAATAAAAAAATATTTACTTGAACATAATTTAGTCAAACAACAACTGCAATCGTATCAAAAATCTCAAGGCGAATTTAAGGAGGATACAAAACAATTATTTAAACTGCTTGTCCAACAAAGACAATTATTACAACAACCGAGGCAACCCAACCAGCTCTTTAAACATAACCTGCTGATATTGCTGGTCATATTTAAGCGGCTCAACCACAGCCAGTACCTAAAAACCAAAGAACTAAGATAACAGATAAATTTACGCCTCTGCTATCAGGGATCAAAACCAATTACTTGACATCGCGTAGTTTGGATATTATGAAAAAGAAAAATATGTAAAACCAGAACATGTTAAATCTCCAAACTCTGTCAATGGGATCAAAGATGTATATAGCGTCGCTTCTAATATTTTTCGGAAATCAGATCTGAAGAAGATAATAATTTTAACAGATTTGATGAGTCTGTTTATAATCATATCGATAAAGCTAAACAAGATAAGCAACTATTACCACACGACCACCACGAGTACTACCACCACTACGACAACAATTTGAATTACCATCACCACAACGATCACAACGACTACAACAAGAGCTACAACAACGAGAACAACAACGACAAGAAACAACGAAACGATTGCAATCACCACAACAACCGATAAAAATAACTGAGGGAGAATATCAAGATATCCCGGCGCCATTGGAAGTGGTCTAGGATGTGGCCATATTGCTTACCCCAATAATGTCCTTGCCGATATTGATCGGTTAGAAATCCTCATTTTAGGAAAATGAGTGGTAATAATTTATCATAAATCATTACTAAAGTAGCTGATATTTGCAAACGATTTTCTACAGGTGGTGTTGTGGATATTAATGTATATCGGTCTCTTATTAATGAAATCGCCGACATTTATCATAGTGACTGCGTATATAATTAAATACAGTTATTATAATAAAATGATAGTACATAATACTCAACATGGACCTACCATGGCCAGGGTAACAAATTCCCGATTCCCAGTATACAAAACAACCTACGGAGATGGACTGGGTGCTGTTGTTCAGGGTCTGTTTAGAAGAATAGCCCAAGAGCAATACCGATTGCAAAGCAACTGAGAATGAAAACTATTGATGTTGTTCGTAAAAGAAAAACAAGGTATAGGCGCTGTTGGTGATGTTACTTGCAAAACATTCTCAGCAATCAAGGATAGACAAGCACGATTAATACGACGAAAACAACAGCCAGTGAAATTGACCAGCACTGAAGTAATGCCCGCAAATGTTAGTAAAATAATAAATCAAGCTGCTAATCAAACACAAGCAGAGTTGGCTGATGTACCAATTTCTGAAGAAAAAAAAACAATATAACCGCTGGTCTGATAGCATTAATTATAAAGATGTTAAAACGTATATCTGATCCCGGGTTTGACATGAGTATTGGCATTCACCAGTTCTCAAACATGAGTCTGTGCTCGATTATCAGTATTATTCTTATGACTCACGTGTACCTGACGGACGTGGAAAAATTGAATTACAATTTCAGGATACAAGCAGATATTTCTTACCTGCTACGGAATTTATTGAAGTCAAGGGTAGACGTTTAAAATTAGATAATACAGATTACGAATTTAGTGATCGAGTTGGTTTTGTCAATAATGGTAATATGTCGTTATTCAAAAGTGCAAATATGATTGATAAGCGAGAGATTAAGATTTGTCATGACTACATCGACATTGCCAAAACGATACTTGGTCTTGCAAGATACAGCGTGATTATTCAAGATCAGCTGGTCCATCAATGTTGATTGCCAAAGATACAACCAATCATCCAGAAAACAGAAATAAAACACTAAATGCAGATGGAACTGAAGTTGCATCAGTGATTGAAAATTTTTCTTGGGATATGCATCACGTCGAGCGATGCTGGTTGACGATGAAAGATTGTCATGTGCAATTATGTTGTCACATATCTTTGGATTTTGTGGAAATGTAAGAAATGTTATTTTTGGAGCTAAACATACAGTTGTACTCATACAAAAAGGTACCTATGATGCTGCAATATGGCACGACTAGGGAACTAATGATGCTGCAACTAGGGCACTTCACGGTAAAGTTATACTAAACAAACTTTCGCCGTGGCTGCCAACAATGACTCCATGAATATCTGACGAAAACCGGTAATTATCTTTATGAGTCAAGGTGGTAAATCAACGTTGTCATGGTTGACTATACAACAGATGCTTTTCAACGTAACATTTATGGTTTATTTACATAGCAAATAGCATCACAGAAAGGTGCCGCTGCACCAAGGCACATATTTATTGCATTTTAAGATTCTGCACGAGTAAATAATCAAACGCATAGTATTATGATATTTGATTGACTCAGTGTTACTGACATTTCACTAAGAATAAATAGACATCAAGAACAAGCTGATGATATATCATTAAATTTTGATCAAAACAGCATTGCACGTGCGTATCATGGCATAATGGCATTCATGGGGCGTGATCAAAATATTGATACTGTTTTACAACTATTTCAGCGGGATTTTACAATGCTGTATCCGAATTTTTTTTTCGCTGGAACATTTGGGTTTGTTTAAACAGTCCTTCGCTGACAAACTTTTGAGCTCGTGTGACTCGAGGAGCTATTGCCAATTACAGAGCAATCGCTTTTATGCTCAGCGATAAGACGATGTTACTTGAAGGTGCTGATGGACGAATGAGAGTCTTTGATGCCCCAGTAGTGAACATGTAATTAGATCGCTCATAATATTACAACGTCATATCGTCAACTCCAGGTCAGATTAAAAAGCTACAATCATCATCAAAAAATAATTGTGCGGTACAAAATATCACAAAAGCGAGAACAAATCGCAGGTGGTCCGAATAAGCTATCGTTATCAGAACGTCATTATAATCATTTCAATGAAGCCAAGCGATCAAAGGCTGGGATACGACTTAATCTTCCTGCTAGTGCCATTAAATACATCGCTAAGATGGGTGGTATATTTCCACTTCTTGCAGCTATACCACCATTAATAGCTGCTGAAGCCCCAGCTGTTACAAAAGCAGTTGCATTATGTTCCGTTAGAACTGTTGCTAGAATGGCGTTAAAGTAAGCAATGGGTCAGGAATAAAAACCTCCAAAACAATGGAAATGATCTAAGACTTCCAGAGAGTCCGCATTCTTGGTACGGAAAAGTTCTAAGACTGGGACAGTTGGGTGATTCTCCCTATATCTTATTTTGATTTACTTATTGCCGCTAAAAGCAAATTAAAAATAAAAAAAACTTCAGATGACTTTTTATGCGTGATCAATTAGCTACCGTTGCAATGCAACATGAAACTTGTAGTATTAATCTTGACAAAGACTCTGGACCAGGCATGCGTTGGTTTGGATATGCAATTGATCCAAGTGGAATTGTTTATTTCGATTTGTATGGGTTGGCGCCACCAAAAGAATTTCTTCATTATGTCAGTAATAAGATTGCTCCAATCTGGTATTCAACATTATCAACACAAAAAATAACGGATCCTCCAATATGTGGTCCTTAAACTCATGCTATAATTGATGCTGTATCAAAATCAACAGCGCCAACTCATAAAGTCGTGCATGAATATAATATGATGTCACATTTTAACAGATGTTAGTAAACATAATGGTAGATATCTATGGAAGATCTCGCGGTAAAAATCAGAAAGTCGATTTATCTAAATACGCAACTATTCATCAGCTCAGAAATGAACTCGACGATTTATTATATATCACGAGTCTGTATCAAAATGAAGTGGTCATTTTTCAGGATAAACAAGGACGATTACAAACAAGCAACATACAACTACCAGATGTAGTTATACAAATTCCCACCGCGGTTATTAATAATATTGTTACTTTTGCTGCTTAAGGTAAAATACAGGATTCTGGTAAATCAGTTAACGACTATGTTAAGAAAGCTGGCGATGTATTTAATAGTGACATAATAATGTCAGGAAAAAAATTATATATCTTGGAAACCCAACCGCAGGTACAGATGCAGCAACGAAAAATTACGTCGATGATACGGAAATTCTAATAAGAACATCGTTGGCAACAAGCAATGATGGAATTCCCGCATTTAGAACTGATTGTAACAATCACATACAACCTTTTCTAAATTTTTGTAGAAATTTAAACAGATCTATTAATGACTTATTTGGAACTCCACCAAATTTTGATATTAAACTTGTTGAAATTAACACAAAACTCAACGATATCACTAGTGAAAGTCCTAATATCATTGAGAAAAAAAAAACTAATCTTGTTAGAATTCCTCACAAGCAGATCATCAACGTGGTATATACCATATCATCAGGAATAGGAACATGGTCACAGCGAAAAAAAAAACATTCTCAAACACACCAGAAGTCACTGATGTGTATAGGCTGTCCATGTTTAGCAGTGCAAAGTTTAGAATATTTACCACATTTCCGTTGCGTCATTCGACTGATAATTTTTCTGGACCTGTATCTATAGTGTTAAATAAAGATACGAAGAAACGTTTATGCTGATAACCATCTGATAAAAAATTAACCTCAGCATCTTATTGGTGGAGTCTTAAATTTCTAGCTGAAACTCCCCAATTAATTACCTAGATTAAAGTATATTAATTGATATATTTAAAGTATATTTATTGATGTTCAACGTCACAGATATAGTTAGGTGTGTAAGTGTCAGACTGAACTAAAAAATATCACTAACGATTACACGGTGAATGTAAAAATATATCGCAGACGTATGGTTGTTATTGACATAATCGTTTACTCGTTTTCTGTTGTTATTGCTGGGACCGGATTATTATTATCAACAATAACGATGACGGCACCTGCAGTTGTAACAATTGTCGTTTCCACGGCAACAAGATATGCAGGCATTTTCAGTATTATCGCTAAGAAAATATATATGCGCAAATGATAAATTTTGCGAGTACATGATGAAATTACACACAGCAACAACTTATTCTAAACTATCATCGTATCTTTCGGCATACCTGAGCGATGGTAAAATATATGATGAGAGTTCGCAACGATAATAGAAACTTATAACTAAACATTTAATGATAAAGTCACTTGCGATAATATGTAGGTTTGACAACAGAGTATTTTAAACAATGTCAGAATCTCGCGAACTATTGCGACAGATGTCACTAATAAAGTAGCAATTAAAAACTACTATGATATCAATCAGTTCGACCATTCCTGAATTTAGCTTTATCTTTCCAAATGCAATTCCAACATGCGAAATAGCATAAGTACAGTTACGGTTTTATCATAGATGGTCAAATATCAGGTCAAAAGCATTCGATGGACCACAGCCAAATAATTCACTAGTATCTGCGAATAAAAATAAACCAGATGAAACTAATGATTGGCAAGTTGGAATTTCAACGGTTAGTTACCAACTAGAACAGAGTAATGATGAGTTCCAACGCAAAATTAAATCTATTACAGGAAAAGAATATAAAATAGCGATTAGTGTTTACTAACCAGCATTATCAGCGGCGTTTGAAATAAATTCTCCTGATTATATTGCAGATATTTACCAACATTCGATCAGAACAGTGTTAGGATGGCCTGACGTTCCCATATTTATAATGGAATTTCAGAACCAACTAAAAATGAATTTAAAACAAGTGAAATAATTATTATAGATCTAGAATATTGAGAAATCAATGTAGTTGTATACGATTTAGATTAGGTCCAAAAGACAATATAAATTACTTTACCGATTTTGACGGTAAAATGATCCCTAAGATGAATAGATCAGCATTTAATGTCATCGAAGGAGCAAGCAGGCTGTGTCATGATATTGTTGATGAAGAAGGTTTTAAAGACTTTTAAATGTTCTATAGCTTGAATGAGTTTATTATTTCATTATCACAACATTACAACGATAACGTAATGCAGCAAATAATCGAAACAATAAAACATTCAAATAGGATCTTTTTTGATTTATACATCGCCAATCAAAGTATTATAAGCGTTACGATTGATCTTAATAGGAATCCTTAAATAGATCCAGAATGGAAGCAACTATTCCTTAATCATTATAAATAACAGAAAAAGACTTACAAACAATTAATATAACAGATTTAAACAACGACTTATATCAGATGAACCTAATGAGGTTTCAAGAGTCTCTGTTTAGACATTACCTTCAGGAGAATTCCTAAATACCCGTAACCGAAACCATAGAAACTTAGATGACTAAAGGTCTTTGCCAGTCTCTGTATTTACAGATTTAACAGCTCTTTCATATCGTGCACCATCAGTCTTTCATATCGTGCACCACTAGTATTTCCTGACTTGCAAAATATCCAATATTAGTAACACAACCGTCCTTTCAAACTGCAATATCTGATAATGCCATCACGATATGTTTCATAAATGGTTATGACTGGTTGCGATATAAACACATTTTGCTCCATTATATACTGATATTATTTTTATATCATTATTTTGAAAATCTAGCCAGATAATCTTCAGTTTTTATTGAAGATTCAATTAAGACGTTATTTTTATCTTAATATTGTTTCAACTCTCTCTATTCGTTATCACCGCATTGCGCACTCAGGTGAGTCTTTCCTCTAACTCCATCACCACACCGCATACACGGTTTTGGTCCTAGACTCCTGTGTATCGCATTGCATATGATAACTGCAGAAATTTTTTACGCACGTTTTGTTACATGGAGACGTATGTCCGATTTTAAGCCAGTGGCAACGATTTCTTTGAATCATATACATGCGATTAAAATTTGATTTAAATACATATTTACCTTAATTATGATATGCAGGATTTATCCGCAATTGAGCCTGTCGCTGCTAGATTTGATCTTGTCAGACTACCGAAACATAAATTTAGTTTATCGATGCAAGATCTAGCTTTAACGAATGCGGATGTAACTAAAAGTACCCGTGAAGCCAAGAAGGAATTTCGCCATGATTGTGCGGCTCATGTGTGGTCGACATTCAAAATTGTAAATAATGTCCATGTGATGAATGACAAGGAGATAGCGAGATTATTGACTACCTTGATGTTCGGAAATTATTATTATTTTAATAAAATTTATTGTAAAGACCGACGATGATATTTGGATTATCCGAGACAAACGAGCTTCAGTAAAATTGTCAGGGAATAGTATTGTCCTTGGTGTAAATTCCAACCCAGGAATACTAAATGATATTGACAAACCGTATTTTGAGCTAGCTTATCCTATGACTGCGGTTGTGTACGCATTACATCCGTTATATGATAAACCTAACGTTGGCAATCTCAAACCTATGAAATTGTCCAGGATAAATTGTGTAGTTAACGAGTTATAGAACACCTCAAAAACTCAATACGGGGAAAAGGTTTAACAGATTTACGAGGTAAAGAAATAAATACATGAGCAGAAACAATTAAATATACCAGAGCATCTATCAGTGACTTTGCTAAGCTAGAAAAGGAACTAAAATTTCCAACAACAATGAAGAAGTTAACCGGAGAGATTTTGTACAAACCGAAATATGACCATAAGACACATGCATGGTCTGTGGCAGTAACAATATATCCATGAGATAGAACGGTTAAATTTTATAATGGTGATGTATTCGATGTTATCGGTGATATCAGTAAAAGTGACCCTGTTTCTGTTTGACTGTTTCAAAGTTCGGAATATCACCATCATGTTCAGTTTATACGGTCTACTGGTGATATTTATCGCACAGAATCTCTTCATGAGGAAACGAAAAATCTTGCTCAACGCCTTTGGCGTGAGTATTCCTCTGATGATGTCAAAGTGGAACAATTACAAAATAATTGCTTTCACGTTCCATCAGTCGCTGCTCACGCTGCTCAGAAGAAAATTTCATGGAAACCGACACGATTGGAATTTCTTAAAGATATCCATACAAGTTGTATCAAATACGGACATGGTGGATTGTGAAGTACTAAATATGATTACAACGACGTTTTCTCAGTTGATATAGTAGAGTATTATCCTGGAAATTTTTTTAGATACGGAGAATGTTCTGAATATTTTAAGAGATTATGACATCCTGCTTACGAAATGACTAGAGTTGCGATAAACGGACCACTTCCAGATTTTGACTTCTCGATCCAATTGTTTATGCATGGTTTGGACGACATTTTTCAGAAAATTGTTGGGCTCTAATAGTACTATTGCAGTACATTATTGATGCCTCAATTTTAATTTCGTTACGCGAAGTGAAGCAATTATATCATACCACGTGCAGAAGCTCATACAATCATATGTGTATTGACATCTGTCAGTTTTACTGGCGAAAACAAGATAACCGCTTGATGAACTTCATTAGGGGTGGTGACATCGAAATGTGCGTATTGAATGATTTTAGGTGGACGTAGATAGATTTGCAATAATACCTGTCGTGCTAACCATGCTGCAGCAACATCACGTGAAACATTTGCTGCTTCAGCAAGTTTTCTAATCGCTTCTCTGCCTCTCCAATATCCTCTAGGAGAAAAATAAACAGATTCCATTATAATAATCAGTTGATTTATTACCAGCCCCTAGCAGTATTTTACCTTTCATAGCAGATTTTGCTAGGAGGCTAACGAGTTTTTCGCTGCGAGATTTATCAGGTATGGAATTTAACGCACGAATCAACTGTACAACTGCAATATGTCGTTGTTGCAAATCTGGACTTTTATACGCGGCATCATAAATGTGACATGCTTGATCAATCTTATTTATTCAATGCTCTCCGGGTTTTGGCTGGTCTTGGTTTTCTAGTCTGATATCGAGACGAGTTCCAAGTCCACAATAATAATATCCATGAAGGTGTTTCTCGCTGGGGTATTTAGCTCATGGCGCTCCTGGTAATTTAACTATCGAAGCAGTGGTATCACCATCACGCGCCATTTGCGACGCGGATATAAATTTATATTTTTGCACCACATTTCACACACTTCCCTGTAAGTGCGCGTATTTTATTCTGTGTTGTTATCGTTGTCAATCCAACGCTATGGGTTGATCCTCTACATAGAACACAATATAAACTCATATCATTATTATATGGATATAAATGACTTTTCAACGCTTTTCAGCATTAGGAGGTTAGTGTTAGGACTTGTCGGCCTGGTGTCAGGATAATGTGACTGGATGGGACATCATGCTACATATCCGCGGCATGACGCCCCAGTGATAGACATCACTATAAACTGCCACCACACTGCAGACATCGTAGCGATATGACTGCAAAATTGTTAAAGCTACGTTAAAACGTATAAACACCACACCAACACACAAAAACAAGAACCAGTAGGCACCATCCAGCGTTACCAAATTCTATCAAAATGATTATAAAAGGCCGATCTGGGTCTGGTAATGCGATGGCTCATGTGGAATAAATTATATTTAGTATCTGTAGATGATCAAAGATGTTATGAAGTACTTACAGAACTTAATCAAAATGCAAAATTATTGGATGATGATAAAAACGATATTGTTGATTTTATCACCGATATTGACTAAGCTTTATCTGTAGATGTCTTAGATGTATTCATTAATATTCTCGTAGTATACGATGGTGTGATGCTGGACAAACAATCCAATCCAGCTCGGATATTTTTTCGAGGCCGTCATAGAAACACTGACGTGATTTATGTTACTCAGCGATATACACAGATACCTAAGGTGATCAGAGAAAACCGCAATATCTTAGTTGTGTTTAATGGCATAAATAATTATACTTTACAAAATATTTATTATACTTAGTGTACAGGGGACATGGACATGAATAAATTTAAAAATTTCTTTTCAAAAGCACCAGCTGTTCTGTTCGAATTTGTAATCATAAATTTACATGATCCAAGATCAAGGTATCGTGTAGACTTGGATGAAATATTTGGCTAATTATAGCAGCCGAGAGGATGAACAACCAATACTGGTGACCAGCGCGTACAATAAACATACCTAAAACAGATTCGAAGATAAAGTAACTAGATAATCTAACCCAATTAGAGATAGTTTATGGTTTAACGTTATCGACATTATTTTTCAGCCTTCGTAGGAACCTTTATTTTTCAAAACTAAGGTGTCAAGCAACGTTGTCTGTTCACCCTCTCTGCTGCTTTTAGTGTTATGTCAGTCAGCTTGAACGAATACGTCATTTCTGAGACAAATCCTTAATTTTGAACGAGTTGTCGTCCTTATATTAGCGTACTGAAAAGAGCATGTATAAACAAGTATTAAAAATACGCCTCATATCTGATGGTTTTGCAATTACTTTGTAAGTCTCATGAATTTTATCTTTCGTTTGATACTCCCTTATAAAAATAAAAATTTTGCATGGAACTATCTGACATATAAAAGTAAAATCCTAATGAATGACAATATAATTGTAATGAATTCTAAAGCGAAATTGCTACGTATGTCAAAAGATGATTATTCCGTGTGATAATATTTACCATCATATATTTTGGTCCCATTAAAATTATGTTGGAATATTCCGTGTGATCACATTTATCATCATACAATTCCGGTCCCATTAAGCTTTCAGTGGGAATATTCCCTGTGTTTACATTTATCATCAAGCATGTTTATTCCGATAAGCCTTTGTTTTGGAATATTCCGTGAGAACACAATTTTCATCGAACGCTTTGAAACGAGAATGACTACTTATACTTAAATTCAGCTAAATTACAGTTGATTACCGTACACTATCTAACACAACGTTGATTAAAGTACATTATCTCTCTTAAAAGCAATAGCAAGTGGTCTTACTTGCACTGGATATCTTGGCTGAGATGTCCGATATAACATAAGCCGTTGTTCTCACACACAGACACATTACAGCGGTCTATACACAGTAATGTCGCCGTACCGGCTAGCTTGCAATAGTACCCAAAAGGACACAAATTTTCTGAAGCCAGCGAACACTTGTCTCTTTTCCTCAAACTCTCTGAAACAAACATCATCATATAAAGCTGAATGGCACAACTCAACTCAGACAACGATTTGGAATATTAAGGTTACTTTTTACACATGTTCACTCTCTGTTCTAAATGGTATTGATCTTAAATAAAATCACAAAATTCTAACATAAGACTTTGCCTGCTGTATATCTTCTTGTTATTATTGGCCATGGTGATGGGCACAACGAATATACATACATACGCACCATATGTCAGTAATCTGTACACTGAGAATCCTAGGATAGTCAAATTATTGTGCATTTTGTTTTGCTTATATAGATAAAATAATTTGCGGTCCAGTCATATTTGAAAACAAATACTCAAGGTCTCTACATTGTATTATGGACTTGTACGAGTTTACACACTAATATGCAAACTTTGACCAATAAAACAGTTAAAGTCTAATTAATCAAGATATTCAATTGTAAATCAATATCCTAAGCCACTAATTACTTTTTTCTAGTTTCGACCTGAAATTGCTGTCTTCCACATTGAAATGCAAAACCACACATATTACTGTCACACGGCGATAAGCAACTAATATGAAGAATGGAAAGTTCAATTTATGTTCACAACAATATTAATGATACAAAATTTAATTAAATTCAATAGTTTTCGGAGCAATGATATAATACTAGTATTACCTTATAAATAAAGCAAATAAAATCCATATTGTTATCAAACGATAATGAGAATTTGTTTACAAATGTGAAATGGATTGATTTTAGAGACAGTTGTGTAACAAACTGACAAATACTAAAATACACACGTTTCTCTGTCTGAAACACACAGACTATATGCACCATTTTAGAACAACAGGATCTGGACGTATTAGCTTGAGTTTTGATGGTGATGGGATTGCTTTCGTTTTGCTATGAATAAATATTAGTATAAAGTTACAGTATAACACGAAGGTCTAGTAAATTTCACAATGTTAATATGGATCTATTCAACAAAAGCAAAAATATACTTAATAAGAATATCTTTAGATTTGTTGTACAACGGTTATGATTCAGTCAGAGTTATTGGAAGGTTTAACAAAAATGTGAATTAGTGTTTATAGTTTAAAAGGATCAAAGAAATGTTTCACCAAAAATATATGTATCTCTTGTAGTTATATCCTTTGATAGCTTGTCAATAGCACATAATAACCAATCATCAAGAATAATAAATATTTGTCATGGATAGTTCGTTAAACCAATGTTCCAAAATCATCTCTCCATCAGATACGAGACAAGGGAACATCTGTATTTTGGTTCTTAAGCATAGTTACTTTAACAAATATCAATAAACTGTAAAAGCTAACATACCGCCAGAAAGAAGTGACCTAAATTAAATAAACGGTTAATTGATCAATCTACTTAAAGTTTACATAAGCAAAAAGAACAAAGATTTATCTTTAAAAGTAGTCATGCTTGTTGCGAAGATGATAATTTGTCAGGTCATCAATTTTGACAAGAAGTAATTAGAGAATTAACCAAAATCAGTTGAAATGGATAGAGGCTGTCTCATTCGAGTACTTTTATAGAAGTCATATTATGAGTTTGAAAAATAAAATGTAGATACAAAATGCGTATTGTAAGTAAAACCCTTTATGTATGTTTTCATTTTACTTTCGTGCTTACGAAATAGGTTAGGAAATAATACGATACATGGATTCGACTGTTTCAACACATATTGCACAGGTTACACGCAGTACATTTTAATACCAATGTTATTACGATACAAAAATTTCGTCCTATGGACAATACATATCAGTTTCTGTATTGTCTTGCAATAAAATACTGAACGTATGTGTAGATAACAACTGTTTCTCATCCTAAGCAAAAGAAATTGAGAAACTTAATTATGTATAGCACAATAAAACACGAATATATTATCTGGAAGAGAAAATTGTTTTAATAATTGGATAGAAGAGATATAAAATGAATAGCTAATCATCCAGAAATCAACAGGTATGATGACTTGTCGTCCAGACAACACTGTAAAACTTGAAATCCAGGACAGCCTAAACTTAATAATTTTACCAACTACTAATAATCATATGAGTACGTAATCACTAACTTACCATGGATATGCATATTGTTTACACGATTATGTAAATATTTCTGAGGTTTGGGAATATAATAAGCAGAATAAGCATTTAGCACCATAAATGGTGGTTGTGATGCAGTTTGCAGAAGAAAACAAATCGTAACTTACGGTAAATTAATAACTCCGAATAACCTTTAATATATGCTACATGGAGACATATATCGATCCAACATATAATTGTATCACATGATTCCAAACAGCAGTCAACTTGAAGAAACATTATACATAGAAATAATCTTTGCATTGATGATACGTTTGCGTCGTTTGGCATACAAAAAAGGAGATGCTAAAACCATTTGGATAGAACCTTTTCTGAAGTAATGGATTCAGTTTGAATGATATCAACATTTTTATGACATTTAAAGAATCATATCAGACTATATATGATTATCAATAAGACTGAACAAGGAATTTCGAATGATAACTTGAGAAAGTTACGATCAAATGATAATAATGCTAGCAATACTAATACTAAAGCAATACAGCTTTTGCGCAAGGATTATAACTACAGAAATCTAGTTGGCTTTATATTCCAACAGAACATATTTTCCTCTTTCACTGAGTTCATCCTCGTTACTTTGGATTTATCGTAGCACATCCAAAAACACTTTAAGCTATACATGGTGATAACCAAGAAAATTAACTGGCAAACATTTGTCTGTTGTACAACAAGAATATAACTGGATTAGTTATTAAAGTATACAGTAATTCTTGAATATATTGACCTTACCGTGTATGCATACGTAAACTAAATTCCCCATGTATAAATACATATATTGGATTTCCTATTTATGCACATATATCAATGAAATTGGTATTTTATAACAAGATTGAGAGGGAAGAGAGAGAACCAAAGAGACCAGGAGGGAGAGAACATAGAGCGGGAAACGAAAGTACAATGTATAAAATCATTGTAATCTACTACTGAAGACAACAACAATACACCTATATATTAAGAGTATGTTTTACAGAAGAAGTAAAAATACAAACTGTTGATTTTTTAAAACAAAACAAAAAGAAAGAAAACAAAACAAGTACGCAGACAATAACAAAAGACAAAACAAAAACCTACAAGAATTAAATTTTGAAATCCATGAGGAAATAAATGATATCCATTCTGTATATTCTTTTCATTATACTGTGTTTGTGATATTTGGAACATATTGTTTTCGGTATGCTCACGTTACTGTTGGGTAAGGTGTGTACGTTGTCAACAAAAATATGTCTGCCTACATACATACATACATACATACATACATACATACATACATACATACATATATATATATATATATATATATATATATATATATATACATATATATATATATATATATATATATATATATATATATATATATATATATATATATATATATATATAAGTCAATTGGATATATTACAATTATAATTTAATTATTTTTCACAGGTTTGCTTGTTTCATAGAAAACAATTATATACAACACCTGTGAAATTACCATTGATAAATCAAGAATAGTTGCCGAAGTCAAGTCAACAACTATTTCGGTTAAAGTACACCACACAAAAGTTTGAATGAAGGTCACGAATTCATCACGTAATCCTTGGAGAACGTTTGTCAACTAAGGATATCATGCACGCCTAGATCTTGATTGCTCCACCAATTAGAGAAGGTCAAAATATGACTATTAAGTATTTCACAATGTAATTGTTTAAATGCTCGATAATCTTTTTATTGATTCATTTTTTGCGGATTCGACGTGAAAGATCGAATTAAATATGCATCGTCTCATTCATGAACTTGAACCGATTTGTACGAGAGACGGAATCATGATTTATTGATAATTTGTTACTTGGACTTAAAGAGTAGGGAAAAAAATCTTTAACAAATGCAGTACATTCGAATTGTCAAATTATTAAAAGATTTTTTGATTTTTCTAATACCTCGTGCAGACTATAGTATATAATTAAATATTTTGTTTCCAATGATAAATAATTTGTATTGTGTCTTCAACACTCCAACAAGAAAATAGACCTAATGAATCGCATTACCAAATTGATAATAGCTGAAACAAGTCTTTACACGAATTTTTTATTCAGTGAAATAATGCCTTGCTGCAGGTGGGAAGCAATTTATAGGTAATTGGTAAGATTCATTCTCAAAATTCATCTTCTGTAATCTTAGTGAAAAGCTAACACTTGTTATGTTTAATAGTTTCTATGGACAGGTATAAGAAGTATAAGAAACCCTTTTTGCAAGACAAGATGGTGACGAACACTTGTAACTGTCTTTCAGTGTTCGAACATCACCAATCTATAACACATCCTTTGAAACCAAAGATTAATTCAATTTTAAAAGAGTAAACACTAAATTATACTTTACTTTAGTGAGTTAAAAATAATTTTCGCTGAAACAAATTAACAATAAAGACATTATTTTAGTCCAGAAAAATTATAAAAGTTTTGTTATAAATATATCAATATGTAAGACTACATAAAGATATACAACAGCCAATGAACCGTGAGAATGGTTTTCGTTTTCAAAGAGGGCGTTTGAGACAGCCTTAAACTTAGGTACGTGGATTATTGTCTTTCTTTTATTAATGTGTAAGATAGTATTAATGTATTCGCCAATTAACTTACGATTATTTTACTTTGAGAAAGAGAAAATAGTCCCAAACTGTTCCTGTATAGGAGGCCAACCAGACTAATAAAGAAGAATACGCTTGTTCCAGAGTTGACATTTTGCATGTTACTAAGTCTTTGATACTTAAGTTAATCATTCTCCAACAATATTATTCGACGCTGCAGACCTGGTTTCATATTTGTGGATGATGCTGGTAACTGAAAATTTACTGGTTATATTTCCTTTAACAGCTGAAAGAGAGAGAGAGAGAGAGAGAGAGAGAGAGAGAGAGAGAGAGAGAGAGAGAGAGAGAGAGAGAGAGAGAGAGTAGTTTTACCTAGCCGTATTTTCATAGACGTTCGAGTATAATCTATATCAACATGCGCACCTGCAACTTCCTTTAAAGAATCAACAACTTCGTTTTCGATTTGGTTGGTAACAGCTAGAATGTCCACTGTTGCATAAACATTGACTGAATAATCCACAACAACAGATCCAGGACTGCAATCGTGAACAAAATGTTTTGAGGAAAATTTACCAAATTTATATTATTAAGTAAACGGTTGAAATTTATAAGTCAAAATGTTCATTTTATGGTACAAAATATCTGTCTTTATTGTTATTATGCTAACAGTTACAAGTGAATATATAATGGCAAGGTACAAGTTAATAAAGCTACTTTTGTTTAAATAGCCATGTGTAACAATGGTTTTTAGACAATGGAGGAAAACGGTAATATGCAGTTTTATTAACAATAGTCTTTTAAGACTATACAATTTTCATGCCTGAACGAATCAGAATTTATCTCATGTTCATGAACTGTTGATTTCCTGAAAACTTCATTCATTTTGGCATTAACAAAATTATTTGAGTCATTTCTACTTCAGTGAATCATTCGCCATTAATGAAAACATGTGTTTGAGAGGATTGCATATTTTCACATTAGTATCTGCTTAAAAAAAGAGACACATTAAAACTAAATAAATACATGAAAGAAAGCAAGAACATATCTCGTTCATGTTAGTGTTCTTCTTAGAGCTACGAGAAAACGCATATAAATTTGATAGAAAGTGAAGCTTGTACCTAAATTGTAGAATGTCTATCGACTTGAATCCTTTGATGTACTGGAAATGTTGTATCAACTAAAGAGAAAATTGTGATTGATGATATCACGAATTACAAATTTTGCTGTTTCGCTGATATATATATATATATATATATATATATATATATATATATATATATATATATATATATATATATATATATATATATATATATACATACCTGCAATGTGCAATATGTAATAGATTACTGCATAAAAATATATGACAATATTATTTCTTTTTGAAATTAAAATGTTTTAGTTGTATATGGTAAGGACTGTGAAGTTATGAATGTGTTAACACACCCTCCTTAAGGAAATTACCAAAACAATATAACTTGTGGAAGTAATTTCTCGTAATAAATGGTCTACAACTATTCCTTGCAAAACATGGAATACGGTCTGGAAAATATGCTATATTAGGGTGTATTATGCAAATGTTTGCTGTAGCACATGGAAGCCGGTTTGAGGAATATATTATTTCATTGGGTCTTCTGTATCTGTTGGCTATAACACATGGAGGCCGTATTTGTTTTAACGAAATGTAGATTTTATAAGTAGCGATAAATCTATTATATCCTGTAAACAACCTTTTATCTGACACATCAATACTAGCAATTCAAACAATTAGGTGTCCTCTCTTCTCGTAATTTTATTTAGTTCTAAAGATAGTTTTCAAGTCTAGACTAATACACTGCCACACAGAAAATATTTATCACATCTAGCCTAAATCATTCACACATTGAAGATAGTTATCCAGTTTGCCTAACTTACAGACACACTGAAGTTTGTGGCCAAGCTCTGGAATTCAGGCGAAGATCTGTCTTCGTATATGTCTTTAAAATCCAGATACACCTTTAAGTCTAAATGCAAACGTAGGTAATAGTTTACTGAAATTAAAGGATAATGTATTACTCTTTGCACGAAATTGAAACATGAAACATTAAACTGAACTCGAAGTAAAAGCACGAGATATTAGGCTGTACACGAAAGATAAGAAAAGTAAAACATCAACAGCTCTCCTCTGAGATTATACTTCATACAAGTCCATTTAAACAGGTGATACATCATTTTCTAAGAGGTGATAAGCTAGTTCTAATTACGAAGCGTTCATAATTTTCCTGCATAATGGACATCATTTCTTTAAGAAAATATACTTGACGTTTTTACTGGACTCTGCCCATTTTCGTTTTAGCATTTATTTTTTTGTATTTGCTACTGATGGAAAATTGCCATTGACAAAGTTTACACGAGGCTACTACAGCCAACTTCCTAAATAAATTTCATTTTAGTAATTCGTATCTGATGTCCTTAACAATAATTCACATATCATCCTATTTTAAAATGTTGCCATATAATTATTCCAATTTTCATGTCTCGACTTTATAGCAGTTATGGATATCACTTGATATATTATTTAAAGAATTTGTTTAAATCAATTAAATGTTGCTTTAAACTGAAAAGAAAATAATAAATGTCAAGATGGTTTACCAGGATCAGGTTCGTTCGACACGGATTCCTTTGAAGGCATTGCAAATGGACTTCTCGTGCTGGTTGTACCTTGCAAATATATATATATATATATATATATATATATATATATATATATATATATATATATATATATATATATATATATATATATATATATATATATATAGTTGAATACAAACAATACTATCATAAGTGAAACTAAATTCGTACTCTACCGAGTTTCAAACCCAGGTCCGCGAGTAAATGGCACCCATCGCCTTGCCTGCAGGCACCAGCCCATATACCGTCACGACTAAGCACGCATCACCAAATAAATGATGGCACTGAATCGGTGTTATATAAGCTCGTGCGTAGCAGACACACTCGCATGACGACCTAGTAAATAATTCTTATATATATATATATATATATATATATATATATATATATATATATATATATATATATATATATATATATATATATATATATATATATATATATATAAACAGTCGTTCCAGATTTCTATTAAAGAAATCAAGGTATATAGGATTTTTGTATTGCAAATAATTATAAATATATACCAGACAGAACAAACTGTACGACGAATTTAATTTCTCTAACCTGTATGATAGTATTGTTTGTATTCAACTATTATTTCTGCCCACTATTATCAAGATTCTACTACAGAATCCAGGGATAGCACAGTTTGTTCTGTCTGATATATATATATATATATATATATATATATATATATATATATATATATATATATATATATATATATAGCATATATATATATACATATATATACATATATATATATATATATCTATGTATATATGTATATATATATATATATATATATGTATGTATGTATGTATGTATGTATGTATGTATGTATGTATGTATATATGTATGTATGTATGTATGTATGTATGTATGTATGTGTGTGCTTGTTTGTGTTTTTTAATTGCATGGAATTACGTGTGTAAATTAATTAGCATAAATAATACTGGTCATGTGATATGTTAAGTGGTCAAAGACAATGATTTTACTTATTATGCATATTGGTGTACACCTTGTTGGTCCTTGCTATACAGTATCTTCCTTATAGTTCTCTATATTGCAGAAATCTGAGTTGCTATTTTTTATGATACATTAGAGTGTTATGTTGTTATCATTTATTGGTCTTATATTGGGATTCAGCATTGAGCTATAACATAACTAAATACTTTGAAAGATTTACTGACTTATGCTCTACTTCATATCTTAGTCGCTTTCTATAGCACAAACTAGGCAAAGGCATTACAATATTGACTTTGAAACTGCTGTTGTAGAATTCGATAGTACTAGCACAGGTGTGAAAATGCGTGGTGTCATTGTCAAAGGTATGAAAATTGCATTGCTTGTATTATCAAAAGTATGAAAGTGACAGGGCTGGCATTGTAATGTATGGACATTTCTCAATGTTCTCTAAATGTCCATCTGTCGAAAAGCCATGCCGATTTAAACGTTTTATGTTTCCAAAGGTGTTCCAGAACTGTCATTTTACAAAATTGCTCCAGGACTGTCGTGTTCAAAACTATTGATATTATCTGTCGAATGAAATTTTCATATCTGATTGAGAAGTATTTGGTAATAAATGAAATATATTTTTCTAACATGAAAGCGTGCTAAGTGGTTGCCAAAGCTGTACCACTTACAAAAATAGGTAAGAAATCGGTTAGCAAATTGCAAATACGTACAAAAGCACAGCTGACAAAGTCTAACTTTGCAAGCGTGCGTGTGTGTGTGTGTGTGTTTGTGTGTGTGCGTGTGTCAATGCAGATAACGAACACTACAATAAGCTGAATCTTACCATGTCTGTCAATATACCCATGTTGCTAATACGAGTACCACATTATTAGAAGGAAAGCAAACAAAACAGGCCCCTACACGTCTGAATGGTATTTTGTATACAGTTGGCCTTTCCAAAAAATACATTTATTCATTGTTTTGCTATAACAAATGAAATATAACAAATGAAACAAATCCACTTTTTGATGTGTACATGTTTTGTTTCTGTTTTATAGTTCACCGTGTAGTTTTAGTATGAGAAGTTGCTGTAGTCTATGATGATGAAGTTGCATTGACCTCATGAGATATTGCTGTAACATGCAAATTTGTAGTAGTCTGTAAAGTTGTAGTACCTAGTGAGGTTGTAGCAGTCTGTAGAGTTGTAATGTCCTGTGAGGTTGTAGTGGTCTGTGAGTCTGTAATAGTATGTGGAGTTGTAGTACCTTGTGAGGTTTTAGTAGGCTGTGGAGTTGTAGTACGCTCTGAGGTCGTATTAATCTGTGGATTTGTAGTACGTTGTGAGGTTGTAGTAGCCTGTGACCTTGTGGTAGTCTGTCGAGTTGTAATGCTCTGTGAGGTTGTAGTAGTCTGTGAGGCTTTAGCAGTCGGTGAGGATGTAGTAGTCTGTGGAATTGTAATGCCCGGTGAGGTTGTAGTAGTCTGTGAGGTTGTTGTAATCTGTGGAGTTGTACTCTGTGAGGTTATGGTAGTCTGTGGCGTTGTAGTACGCAGTGAGGTTGCAGTAGTCTGTGAGGCTGTAGTATTCTGTGAGGTTGTAGTGGTCTGTGGAATTGTAATGCCCTGTGAGGTTGTAGTTGTCTGTAAGGTTGAAGTAGTCTGTGTGGTTGTAGCATCCTGTGAAGTTGTGATATCCTGTGAAATTGTAGTAGGCTGTGAGGTTGTATTACCTTGAGTAGCTGTATCCGCCTGTTTGGTAACTTGTATTGTTGTAGTAGCATTCACAGCTGGAGAATCCTGTGACGTTGTTGTGCTTGTCAAAGCTAAATTCAAAAAAAAAGGATTAAAACAACATTTTGTCATTTGTTTTTATTTTATCTCACACAAATGGCATACGTGCATATGGAACGTGTAATAATAATGAGCAGACCAATTTGTTATCCTATTACATAAGTGTTGAAAAAGTGTTTTTAAAAAAATACGTTTTATTTTGACTATAAAAAATGTGTTTCTGTCGTAGAATTTATAACAAGTTGTGTATTCCAGAGTTATGGTCGGACGAAGTAAGAGATGTTTCTAAAAGGAGTTATCATTTTTATACACGAATTAAGTGTGGTGCTTTTGAAAATTTAAATTAAATGATGCTGAAGACAACGCTACACTTTTGCATAGTTGATTACATAACTTCAGCTGCACTGAAAAAACATGCTAGATGCATTTTGTGAACATTCTCGATCATTTACAAATACATTTATCTATGAAATGAAAGTGTGTAGATTTAACGTTAAATTCAAAACAAGTTCTTTCTTTTTTCCGCGAATAACGCTCCCCTGATTTCAAACACAATTTGTCTGCTTTGTAAACGGCTATATTTATTTGGAGGCGTTTTTTAAAGTACATTTCATTTGAATACTACTAGAAATTTACTCCTAATAGCCCAATAGAGCTTACTGAATTGCCGTTACATTCATATTACTGAGAAAGAAAGAAAGAAAGAAAGAAAGAAAGAAAGAAAGAAAGAAAGAAAGAAAGAAAGAAAGAAAGAAAGAAAGAAAGAAAGAAAGAAAGAAAGAAAGAAAAGAAGGGAGGAAGGTAAGAAAGAAAGAAAGAAAGAAAGAAAGAAAGAAAGAAAGAAAGAAAGAAAGAAAGAAAGAAAGAAAGAAAGAAAGAAAGAAAGAAAGAAAGAAAGAAAGAAAGAAAAAAGAAAGAAAAAAGAAAGAAAGAAAGAGATTATTATAAAATCAGTAAACGTCCTTACCAATGCCAGCCTGTACGAATACCATTAGCAGGATTGATGTTCCCAAGGATACCATACTTTTGTCGGCTAATAACAAATCTGAAATAATTATATGCATAGAATACGTTAGTTCAAAACACATACACAGACATATATATATATATATATATATATATATATATATATATATATATATATATATATATATATATATATATATATATATATATCCAATCTTGTATAGCTACCCTGTTGATCTGTATCCATTAAATTAGTTTCTCTCAGAGTATATATATATATATATATATATATATATATATATATATATATATATATATATATATATATATATATATATATATATATATATATAAAGAATACAATTCATATGGCGAATAACAACCCTTTCAAGCGTACTGGATCCACCAAGGCATCACGTGTGTCAGGGATTGATTAAAATAGATGCAATAAACTGAGAACGAACAGTACGAAACTAGTAACTAACTAGCCTAAGCACTTTCGACTCTTAATGAGTATTTTTCAAAGGCAAATACAAAACATATATACGATAAATAAACACAAAAACGTTGTTTTTGTAAACCTCTACATGGCTGTCTCCACATGGGTTAAAACTATAAATGCAACAAGCTTGTATAGACTAGTTATGGAAACTGAAAACGGTGTATAATTCCCTAAAAGTCTACAAGCCAAAGCGACATCTATTTCTACTTTTTGTACATTTATGTAACGCAGATTATATCCCAGATATTTGATTCTATACCGGTTATTATAGTAAAAATTGAAGGATAATAAGAAGATTTAGAAAATGTTAAATTCTACTAGTGCATAGTTTTCATTTTCTAGTCTTCTTGGTTTAGACCGCTTGGTTTCAATGTTCTAAGGTGGCGTATCCAGTATGATTCCTTTTCCTTCCTGGTTTCGGAACTCCAGCTGTGGTTGTTAGCAATAGCGATAAGTATTATATCACTGAAAGTGTGGCCAGGGGAGGAGAAGTGTTCTGCGACCGGGCTTCTGTACAGCTTTTTTGTCATCCAATCAGATCTATGAAGTTTTATCCTTTTGTGTAGCTTTTCAGTTTCTCTGACGTTCTGAAGGCCACAGATCTTACATGTGATGAGATAAATCACATTCTCTGTTTTGCACGTTTTGTTTGGACCATGTATGTTTAGTTTTTCTTTAGTCACTGTGCTAGTGAATGACTTGGTCTCTATCATATGTTGACAGGTTTTGCATCTTTTATCGCCACAGGGTCCAGTTTGACTAGGTTGGTTTTGACTAGCGATTGGCGTTAGCTTTGCCCTGACTAGGATGTCCTTTAGGTTTTTTGGTCTCCGGTACGTCGGAGAAACTGAAAAGCTACACAAAAGGATAAGCCTTCATAGATCTGATTGGATGACAAAAAAGCTGTACAGAAGCCCGGTCGCAGAACACTTCTCCTCCCCTGGCCACACTTTCAGTGATATAATACTTATCTCTATTGCTAACAACCACAGCTGGAGTTCCGAAACCAGGAAGGTAAAGGAATCATACTGGATACGCCGCCTTAGAACATTGAAACCAAGCGGTCTAAACCAAGAAGGCTAGAAAATGAAAACTATGCACTAGTAGAATTTAACATTTTCTAAATCTTCTTATTATCCTTCAATTTTTACTATAAGAATAACCGGTATAGAATCAAATATCCGGGATATAATCTGCGTTACATAAATGTACAAAAAGTAAAAATAGATGTCGCTTTAGCTTGTAGACTTTTAGGGAATTATACACCGTTTTCAGTTTCCGCAACTAGTCTATACAAGCTGGTTGTATTTATAGTTTTAACCCATGTGGAGACAGCCATGTAGAGGTTTACAAAAACAACGTTTTTGTGTTTATTTGTCGTGTATATGTTTTGTATTTGCCTTTGAAAAAGACTCATTAAGAGTCGAAAGCGCTTAGGCTAGTTAGTTACTACTTTCTTACTGTTCGCCGTCAGTTTTTTGCATATATATATATATATATATATATATATATATATATATATATATATATATATATATATATATATATATATATATATATATATACACACTGTGAGAGAAACTAATCTAATTGACACAGAAGAACAACATGGTAGCTATACAAGATTGGATTGATGGCTGGATTGCTGAATAGACTAACAAAATATTAAAACTTACCGTCTAGAAATTTGCATTTTTTTTCTTCATGAAACCAATGGCATGCATATAACTAAATGGATAGATATGGTAATATCGCGCTATTTTGTGTATAAAGGGGTTAGTTAGATCAGGTAATATCGTGTCAATTTGTGCTATAAGTGGTAGTAGTCAAATCTGGTAATATCGCCTGAGGTTGTATTTATAAGAGGGTTAGTTTGTAATAAGGTAATATCTGGTAATATCGCGTCATTTTGTGTTATAAGGGGTTTAGCTAGATCTGGTAATGTCGCGTTCATTTGTGTTATAACGGGGTTAGATCTGGTAATATAGCGTCATTTTGTGTTATAAGGGGGTTCGTTAAATCTAGTAATATCGCGTCATTTTTGTTATAAGAGGGGTTGGGTAGTAAGTTCTGGTAGTATTGCCTCAGTTTGTGTTATAAGGGATTTAGCTAGATCTTATAATATCGCGCTATTTATCATATGGGATTTTGTTTACATTTTGGGGTGTTTTATAGCAAGGAAAGTGATTGCAATTTACCTGAAGATGTCGGTCACTACCATTCAAGCAGTTCTGAATATCGAAGCTAATTGCAACCAAAATACGATGCCTGCCGAGTTAGTTACAGTAGACGAATAAAGTGAATTTTGGTACATGCATTAGTATGGACCATCCAACTGACGGAAGAAGGAAGGCCATAAAGGAGTAATATTAACCATGTTAAATACATTAAGAAATTAAATTATGTGTTAGTCGATCCTTGAACTGTATTGGCTAGAGTAACATCTTATGCGTATAGGGCAAATTCGTGTATTGCTTTGAGAGTTATGGAGTTTTGTGTTTTAATGCTTCTTTAGTGAAACATCAGATTAAAGAAAAATAAACCACTATTATCCGCATTTCAAACGTTAGCAATATCGGTTAATTATCGAGACTCGGTTTCTCCTTCATTGGTGGCTGCATAATTATGCTACTTTTGTGTGAATGTGTCTGTAATATCTTAAACAATTTGCAAACTTTGCTCTATATTTCACGAAATAGTGACGTCAATCAATGTTCTCTTTCATGTCAATTACATGAGCACCGTAGAATCCAGACTTTCGTCAGCATTATATTTTACTTCATTTTGTTTAATTGCTGCGTAAATGTGTCCGCTTGAAATAAATACGCCATATATTTCACCCTTGAGTGACATCAGGTGAGTTCGACAAGCCCCTAGAGCTTTATTGACCTCAGTCATGTGTGTAGACTTCGTGTAGAGCTAGTGTCTGGTTGAATGCATCTATCCACCAAAAATAGATCAATCGTGTTATTTGTGAGGACAAAAGTTTTAAAATCATGTGTAATTAAATAGCATGAGAAAAGCACCTGAAAGCGAAAAACATCGTAACGATTATTTGACTTTTACATTTCATATTTACTAGCGCGTAGAAATGCACGAGTTAGGGTGTGTAACCTACCTTTTCATACTTGGTACAAATATCTCTTGTCCAGAGAATAAGTCTTGTTTACCACCTAGATATGCATCGCTTCATTCATATATATATATATATATATATATATATATATATATATATATATATATATATATATATATATATATATATATATATATATATATATATATATATATATATATGAGAGAGAGAATAATAAACATAAACACTACAAACAAAACGGAAAGAGCTATTCCTGGATTTTACCGGAGAAAGCTTGATAATACTAGACAGAATTAATATTTAGCGTAAATAATACTATCATACAGGTTACAGAATTTTAATTCGTACTCTACGGAGACGGCGGAAAAAAAATTGCCCATTGGATTGCCTGCACGCACTAGTCCATATACCATCATCACCAACCACACATCACCATAAGAATCTTCATCTTGAAATATTGTATTCTACTTACTAAATGTCTACCTGCAAACAGTAAAACAATATCAGAAATAAAAAAGTACATATTTATATAGAGAAGACCTCGGCAAATAAAGGAATATTACCCACGGAATACAATGATGCAATAAGTATATATTCTTCTCTAGACAAATGTGATTGATATATTTATCACATCATTAATGTATTATTTAGTGTAATATACAATATGACGTCACATATTACATCATAATATCATTCATAAAAAGAACATGATGACCGAGGGATTTAAATGCAAATACAAATCCTTTCACAATGCTCTTTTCAGGTTTTGTCAAATGAAAACAAGAATTTTTGTTATATGATAAATATAATCTTACATCAGTAAACATTTCAAATAAAGTTTTGCATCACCCTAAAGACTCATAAATGAAAGAAAATCTTCGGCTCCATTTCAAACATATACAAAAATCTCATCTAATAATTTCAAGGATCTTACAAGATAGGAATTATTCAACTCGTTTTATAAAGTATATTCGAAATACTCACTCATTAAGATTTTCGGTATGACGATACTCCCTTGGTCACAAATAGCTAAACATTTGTAATTACAAATGCAAAACGGAATCTCACCTACCTATGTCGAATCACCTAACGCACAGCTTCAATGGAAAGCTGAAAGTTTGTTTACAGTTATATGCAAATTGTATTAAAATCTATTACGTAGTAAGATTTAAATGTACATCTAATAAAATAGAATCTTGAATTACTTGCTCGATCGATGAACGTACAAATTATTCCACAAAGAGCTTCGAAAAATGTTTAGATAGATGTTACCATAATACCCGACATGGCAGAGCATGGAAATGATTAAATAATCTCCAACATCGATACGATCAACTTAAAACGCCCAGCTACTGTTTGCTCACATGACATCTAGTGACTGACAAATAAAGCTCTTCAATTTAGATCCAACTGAACCATATGAATCGCCAAAATATAACTAATGTAACATATATCACCGATTCCCCTGGGCGCATATATATATATATATATATATATATATATATATATATATATATATATATATATATATATATATATATATATATATATATATATATATATATATATAATGTTTTCTCTTTCTTCGACTGGTTCTAGATCGAGGACGTGTCGGTCAATACTAGTAATTCATACACATACACACACACACACACATTAAAATCATACATTACTTACTACTTGAATAATATTCGATAAGGTGGATATTGTTGTCAAAATTTAGGCAGGCTGATGAAGATGGCGAGCATAGTGGAATGGCAAGTGAAATCCAAGTATCGGAAAGTCCGTTCTGGGTCTGTTGTTGGCGGGAATGGACACGTTGAGCTTGGCTGTAAAGCAAACTGTCGGAAAGTATGTTCTGGGTAATTAACTTGTTGAGATGGGAAAGTTCGACACGGCTAATGGCTTCATGGCCGGCGTAGAAAAAAACACACAGAGCAGCATGTAGGTAGGTATAGCAGGTAGGGAACTGGAATTAATGAGTAGCACAATAGAATGCAGTGCATTGGGGTCAATAAGTGACAATAACATAATAACTCCACGTGTTCGTGTAGGGTTTAGAAATTAATAAGATACCGATGATCTTCCAGAATTTCTCAATTTTTACATGTTCTACACTTAGAAATGGGCAATATTAAAATAAGCTGAATATTGTTTTTATTAAGTAAAACAGAATTTAAAAGAAACATGTCATACACTATATTTTCTGGTGGGTGGGGTGAGAAAGGTATGGAGGATTTGCTGAAATATGGACTCTCTTCGCTGGATTTTTATATACGTAAGAGTTTTGCATTCGATATAACGTTGTTTACAAATATATTTCTTCTATTTTGGCAAACAAAGTTTTGAAAGCATTTCGAACTGATATTTACATAATACGAGCTATTGAAGAAAAAAGTAAATATTTGGTTGTTTTTAAAATAAGCCCAAACGAAAGTTACAAAACGCGTCAAATAAATTTGTTCTGTAACTGCAATTACTGAATGAAATGACAGTGCTTAGAGACTGGGCAAACTATTTCCATACATTTACTAGGTACACGTGACTCTATGAAGCCATATAACTTTAACAACGCGTCTGTTTATTCAACATTTTCATCTTTTCTGTGTTGTGTATCAATTATGATTATTATTATTATTATTATTATTATTATTATTATTATTATTATTATTATTATTATTATTATTATTATTATTATTATCATCATCATCATCATCATCATCATCATCATCATCATCATCATCATCATTCTAAATGCAAAATATTCAAATGTATAATGCGGTTTCTTATATATGCAAGCAAAGCATTCCAAGTAATCACACAAAAATCTTAGAAATCCTTAAAATAGAGTACTATGAACAAATGCGCATACTCCAAATTTAGTATAGTCTTTAGATTTGTAAATGAATTTTGTACTTAGATTTGTTGATATATTTTCATTTATTTTCATATGTTTTGCATTTACACTTGCTTATCGATTTGTATATGGATTTTTGTATTTAAATTGATAAATTGATTTCATAATTAGATTTGTAGATCAATTTGTATTTACATTTGTAGATATATTTTGTGCTTACGTCTATAGATTGAATTTGTAGATCGATTTGCATGTGCAGATCTATTTTATATTTACAGTTTTGTTTTCACGTTTATCTCTTGAAGGAAGAGGGTGGAAATTGTTTTCATTCTCATTTTTTAACAATTAATTTTAAATTATTTGGTGTAATTTGTACTTCAGAAATTAGCTACTTGATTTTCTGGTTATAACATATGTTATATTTAATTTGTAATTTTAGCTTCCTATCTATAAATAAAAACATCCATAAATCCATTATATTTTTGTAGTTCTAAAATAGTTTTTGATGTGTTTGGGTGCAATGGAGAACATCGGTTAACATGTATTTGATATTTCTGTTTCATTTTGTACTTTGTTCTAATTGTAAATGGTATGCACTGTATTATTCATAATTTGACTGTTAATAAAGCTTTGTTCGTTTTAATATTGGACAAAAGGACATAAAGACACACATATATGTTTTTGTGCATTGATTATTGGAGACCATATAACCCTGTATAAATGCAAGGTTCGACTTGAATTAGAGGCTTGAATGGACCAAACGTATGAATTAGGTTTTAAATTATGCAAATATTTTATGATAGTAGGAAAAAAATGGTTTCTATCCACTTTCTGTTTTATGAAAATGATGTGATAAATAACTGTAGGATTTTAATGATATTTACGATACAGATACATTTCACAGCTTGAGAAATAAGATTAATAATATAATGTATATTTAATTATCGTGTTATTTCGTCTCATTTAATTTTATGTCCTGAATGTAAAAATGGCAATGTCACCTCATACAGATTTGGTCCAGTCACACGATAAATCAGTCTGTAACTCTAGCTGTACAGTACAGTTATACCGTTCGTACCACTCTGTTGGTAACTAACCGTTAAGCATTGTGGATATTGTACGATTTACATTTTTAAACGACCGTAAACAAGCTGAATAAATCAAGGCTGTTAGCCAATCAAAAATACTATAAAGCACGTGAGGCAAGGCAAATACATTAGGGCTTCTAGCCAATCAAACACACCGTAAAACAATGTAAATAAAACAAGGCTGATAGCCAATCAAACAGATCTTAAATAAGTTAAACAAATCAAGGATGCTTATCAATCGAAAATCAGGAAATGGAGATCTTCGATTAGTTTATAGATTAATCTCGTGATACAATTAGACATCACTAGATTTATAGCTTAATCTCATGTGATAAAATTAGACATCTCTACAGTTATAGTTTAATCACATGTGATACAAGTAGACACCGCTAGATTTAGTCTAATATCATGCGATCCAATTAGACATTGCTAGATTTATAGACTAATTTCATGTGATACAATTAGACATCTCTACATTTATGTTTAATCTCATGTGATACAAATGGACATCGCTAGATTTATAGTCTAATCTCATGTGGTACAATTAGACATCTCTAGATTTAGACTAATTTCATGCCATACAATTTGACATCGCTAGATTTGTAGTTTAATCTCATGTGAGATAATTACACATCTCTACATTTATTGTTTAATCTCATGTGATACAATTATACATATATCTAGGAGATTGATGGAAACATGCAGCTTGATTTACCATGTGTACCTATATGGAACATAAACAGGAAAAGAGTAAGTTGGAAGGGTGGCGAACTGGCTCTATGGTTAGCATATCGAATTCACGACCGAAAGTGTGCGACTTAGAATCCTAACATAAAACCATCCCAGGTCAGCTACCGTAGTGTTGTCCTTTCGTAAAGCACTTTTCTCCAATTGCCTCAACTCTCAATAACCTACTCGTGTTGCTATGCCGGAAAGCAATAAAACCAAATAAAATGTTTCAGAATTACTGTGTGTCAATGCGAACTTGCATGGAACATATACCAAAAAGAATAAAGCAGAACATAGACCAGTATTATTTAAATACAGAATTCTCTCTCTCTCTCTCTCTCTCTCTCTCTCTCTCTCTCTCTCTCTCTCTCTCTCTCTCTCTCTCTCTCTCTCTCTCTCTCTCTCTCTCTCTCTCTCTCTCTCTCTCTCTCTATATATATATATATATATATATATATATATATATATATATATATATATATACATACATACATACATACATACATACATACATACATACATACATACATACATACATACATACATACATACATACATACATACGTGTGTGTGTGTGTGTGTGTGTGTGTGTGTGTGTGTGTGTGTGTGTAAACCATTATGCCATTATGCCGGATTACGGCAGTAATTTCTTTTCGCTGGTATGCCCTCAGTACTATTTCACTATACTGCTACATTTTCAATTTCTTCGAGTAAGATATTTACAAATATCTGGAGTCTTTTAAGAAATATAATAATACTAAAACACAGTATGACTTAGTGAGGACTCTATGCAATTTGGACGAGTGATCTATTTTACCTTAATTAAGACAGTGTGTAATTTGGACTAGTGGCCTATTTGACCTTAGTGATGAATTTATATAATTTAGACCAGTGACATATTTTACCCCAAAGAAGATAATATGTAATTTTGACCAGTGGCCTAATTTGCCTAAATGAAGACACAATACAATTTGGGTCAGTGGTCTTTTTTACGGCAATAAAGGCATTATATAATTCGGGCATGTGGCCATATTTACCTTTATAAAGCCATTATAATTTAGGCCAGTGTAAAAGTATTGTTTCCTTTATAAATTATTTTCCTTTGTGCATAGTATTAGAAAGAACTAACATATTTCATAGCAACAAAAGGTGACCTTTATCACCCAGACAGTATTATTCAGTATAACATTTAAGAATCATGGGAAGAAACCTGCCTCTCAGTATACAAGACATGTGTGCACATATTTTGTCTGGTTCTTTACCAAAATAAAACTTTACCTGTTCATCATCGCTCGTTTGTATCTTACATTTCTTTCCTCCATGAATTATGTAATGAATTATAGCAAAAGCTAAATTAATTGACATTTTTTAACATGGAATAATTATGAATTTCTAGCTACATTTTTCGTTTGTAGTGAATGGCAAGCAGATAAGCCTCTAAATCTTTAATTTTAGTTGCCATAGTAACTTGCATTGCAGTATGAGAATGTGAACTTGGTGACAAGATGTTACTTTAGCTGGTTTTATGACATCTCATTCTAGTTATCTTATTTGGTAATCCGTTGTTCTGAAGAATATTTCATAGTCAGCATTGAACAGCTGATTCCATGAGAGTACGGTTTAACATAAACGTTGTTGAAAACTGATTACAAGACATGACAGGTTTAATATACATATTGGTGAAAACTGGTTACTTAACAGTTTCAATTAATAGAAACGTTAGAGAAAGCAGATAAGTTTAATAAAACTGTTAGAAAGAACTGATTACATGGCATATACGTTTAAAATAAATGTTGGTGGAACCTGGTTACATGACATATGAGTTTAAAATAAACGTTGGTGGAAACTGGTCACATGACTTTTATTATTACATTCAGGAGTAGCTTCATATTCGTTTCTTTCTGTCTATGAACACTCGCAAAAATCTCTTAAATTCACAATTCAACTAAAAATTACAAATTAACAAGACACAAGATAAACACCGCTGAGGGACTTAACAATTAAATATTTCTGGTTATCAGGTAAACAATAAACAAAAGTTTGCCCGGCTTTAAATCTCACACCACTCAACACTACTTTAACTTATATAAAACAAAACTTGTATCCAATTTTTGCCAGCAGTATTTTGCCTCTGATGTCATTAAACATATCACTGTAAACATACTTCATTTTGTTTTTGCGAGTCTTTTATTTATCCTCCTGTTTATCAGAGCTATTTTGGGCCAAATGTTTTTCTTTTTATGGCATTTTCAATGATTTTAGAATTTTGGATATTCAAGAAAAATATTTCGAAAAAACGACACATCCATTGTTTCATTTTATCATCTGAAACGTATTATACTGCTGTGATCATCAACAAAATCGTTGAGAGATTCAATGCTGGCTTCATTCCACTAGAATTATTTACTGAAAATTTCAGGTGTAACAAAGTTCTGCCAACTTATGGAAAAATGTTCATTTTGAATGTGCGGTTCCTCTTTCCGATTCGATACTGCCCAAAAGTACATCTAAACAAAACTATCTTAAGGTGATTACCAAATTATTCTAATTTCATAAAGTTGTGTTCGATATCGTTGAAATACTCATTGGTTCATTTGTTGTTCAAAGGCATGTAGGAAAAAAACACAAAAGAAAGTATTCTGTAAAAATGAGTGATGAAAATGTGAAATATTCAGATCAATGAAATAAATACTTTTCTTAAACGTTATTAGCTAGTTTTGTTTCTTCTACTGTTCCTCTGAATTTCATGAAGTTGAAATAGCCAACACTAGCTAACAGCCTTTTGAAAGGTGAATATATGAAATGCTTTTTATTTAAAACGAAGCCTTGTGCAAAGTACGATATTCTTGAGTGGAACATTGATGCAAATGTGTAGTTGTCTTTCTCTTGTTCATATCATTACGTATGATTTTCACAGTAGTAGTATACCTTAATATAGATGACATGTACTAAAATAAGGTAATTAAACCTATCTGCTTATTCATATAATATTTGCATTATGGGCAAACTCTCCTTAAATTGTATGATATTAAAAGTCTTCGTAATTAGAAGTCAAATCGATTTAAATGTTAAATATTTTGGTTTATATGACTGATAATTTGTAAAAATTATTTTTCTCATCCATTTGTAATAAATTAAAGAAAAGGTTACGTGAAAGGATATTCACATCTTACTATATACTGATGTTAGAAAAATTAGCGAACGTTTCTACTTTGACCTTTCAACCTAAGTCACACACACACACATATATATATATATATATATATATATATATATATATATATATATATATATATATATATATATATATATAGAGAGAGAGATAGATAGATATATAGATAGATAGATAGATAGAGAGAGAGAGAGAGAGAGAGAGAGAGAGAGAGAGAGAGAGAGAGAGAGAGACCTGTGAAGAATAATTATGATAAATTTATGGCCCATCACTTTTATCATAACTTTGGTTGCAGTCTTGAGGAAATGAAACGTGCATATTTTTAAATATTTGGGATAAAGGGATAAAGATGGAGACTTAAAAAATGGCGTCATGTGCGTTAAATATCATGTTATTAGACGGTAGGCAAGTTTTAACTTATACATACTGTAGGTAAGTTTCATCGTGGACATCCATATATATATATATATATAGATATATATATATATATATATATATATATATATATATATATATATATATATATATATATATATATATATATATATATATATATATGTGTGTGTGTGTGTGTGTGTATGTGTGTGTGTGTATGTGTGTGTGTGTATGTGTGTGTGTGTGTACCATGTTATGTTGCAACTTTATGGTCTTTAGCAATACTTTTTGTAAACTTAAACAAATCATTAATTTCCCAATAATTTTAAAGTGAAATGTGAAAAGCAAATTACAGTTATGTTAATTAAATACAGAATAGTTCTAAACGTTTTATCTCACATCCAAATGTATCGATTATTCCAAATGATTTACAGTGGAATTCCGAATGAATGCCAATGTTTCACGCACTGATGTGCCAGTAACCTCAGATGAGCTAAGGAGCCAACAGTCTTTATGTATCAGAATGATATAATCTAGAATATCCTTGAATAAAATCACAGTCATTCAAAAATGGTACTTTTAGTCCAAATAGACAATTAGCCCTTTTAAATCCAACGAATTGGATATAAAAAATAAATTGTCTCAAATTATAAATTAATTCAAATAAACGTCTCATTCCACTCAGCATATGTTAAAATGGGAATGGACAATTCAAAGAAAACAAGCTTTATATAAATAACAAAATGATGACCAGGATGAGAATCAAAAATTCATTTCTAGAACATTCTAAATTGTCAACAAGATTACTCAAATGTTAATAGCCGACTAATATGAAATCAGTTAGTCAGCAAGATTTCCAAGGGAACAACCAATTATCTAAACTCAAATAAAACTTAATATGTTTAAATATTATGTTTTAAACTGCAATCTCCATTATTAAATAAACGTTAGCTATGTAATACGTTGTTTTTGGAAAAGAGTCTAAGAATATACAATCATAAAAAGATAAATATACAATACAGGTATCGAAACAACAGCTTTCTTTAACATATTAGTCAAACATACATTTGATACTATGGTAATTAAAATTAGATAGCAAGATATCTTATGAACCTCACAAGATATTCACCAAATGAACCATAATAATACTTCTGCAGATGTGAAATGATATACACAATTAGATTCTCTTTTTCCGTATTCATTTGACATTCATAATGTCAGTGTTATATTCATTTTACATCACACTCCACCTTAACATTCTCTGCTTCAGTTTTTCGCTCTCTTTGTTAATGAATGTAAAGAGGTAGTGATCACTGGATATAATACTTGGAGAAGGAAATAAACTAATAAACACGTCAAGGTATTGCAAGCTCACGTTAACGTCAAAGATTTAATTCTCTTATTCGGATTGCTTCTTTGGGATTTGTCTAATTTTTGTCGCTGACAATAACCTTTATCAACATATATGTCAAACGATTGAATGAAATTTGGTCCGGAAAGAACTCGTGCACTCTTGAGTATCCCCATTAACTTATTACAAGCATCCTGACATTTGTCAGACCAAGGTGAAATAATTTTAACTCAGCAAATTGGTCAGGGGTTCATTGATCACTGCATTATTTAAACAATATTTCCAATAATATCCAGCCATACCTAAACAAATCGCATTAGTAGCTTTTCAGTGATGGGATTTACAAAAACAGAAATAGCATTCACCTTAATTTCTACAAGTTAACTTGACCATGTCGTATAATATGTCAATCATATGTAAAACAACCTAGGCAAAACTCGCCGTTACTTAAATTAATTGCCCATCAGAGAGTTGATCGAAGAATTTCCAAATGGCTTTCAGGTCATCTTTTCTAGTGTCATTGTAGATGAGTATGTCATCAATGTACGCATCGCGGTTGTCTTGTTCAAATGTAACCAAATGATTCTTAAACGAATTATCTAACAGCAAACATCAACAAATGAACTTCGCTTCTTTTTCGGTATTAAAACAATATATTCTTCAAAGTTTATCCCTAACTTTTCCAAAGCCCTTTGACTTTCATGGTGATAGCCGGTCGGTTTAAACTGTCTTTTATGCCAAATTCAAACTTAATTTGCTGGATGTTTCCATACATAAAATTTGATCCTCAATCAGACTGGACAGATCTGGGAAGGCCGAAATATATAAATAAATATTAAAATAAAATTAAGCATTATGACCAAACAGTTTTGATTACCGGACGTAGTGTTAGGTAGGGGTCTGACACATTCTACCATTATTTTACTAAATGGTTCGTCAAATGCAGGAATATGTTGCAAATGAGCATGGTTTATCTCATCGTTGTGTATTTCGTAAAGTTTGAAAAGACCTATAATATTTATAAATACCATTCGTCGTATAAAAATGATTTAAGATCTGTTGGCAATTCTTACTAAATTTTAAATGACCAATCAAGAGAATTTCATGGGCTACACTAATAATGTCCTGTCAATGTGACTAAAGAATAACACTTTGATAGTTCATTGATCAGTCGTCACCAGAATGTATAACAGGTGGCCTACAATTTCTCATAAGGACCTGACCTTTCAAACAATAACAAAATGGGACTTGTGTGGTTTTATTTATGCCAAGAGTCCTCTAAAACAAGTAGATCTCATGACCTTCTACCTGTCCTGTTCGATAATTAACTTTTGTATCACTTTGATTACAACTGAAAGATTAAGTAATTGAGAGAAGATAATTGTGGTATGATCTCTTGATTGATCAATAATAGCAAAATGACTTCATCAAAAGACTAATCAATAAATGTGTTACCTATATGCACATGCTGGGTGTAGATCAGGCATTCGGTACGATCAACTTATTGACAAGACGTGTCAGTTTCAGGTGGATTATTGACAAACTTATTTCCAGCTAGGTCACGCCTAGTAATACATGAATACCCTCGATGGGTAAAGAGGAACTGTTCCTACAGTAAACTGTCCCGAAATTAAGTCTGCTGCAAAATAAGCCCAATTTAGATACATATTTACAAAGCCGTACTCTGCTCTCTAAATAACAACATTTTCACTAGTAGAAGACTTCTCAGAAATGCAGAGCTCTGAGAAGCTCATGTTTCTCTTATTATTATAATTCGTTTAGGTTTGACAGAATCATCAAATAGCGATATGGGACCGCTCAAAATGAATGATTCATAATTCTCCAAGCCTAATATATCCCTAATGAAATTTATGTTGGCCAAGACGTAGCCAGCTGAATTATCCCGACCGAAAGGTGGCGTTTTGGCCGCAACTTCCATGTCGAACTAGTGTTGGGCCGAAAATACCCTTAGCCCTCACCACTACCGGAAGTGTGATGTTATAAGCCGTAATCAGTGAAGTTATCCGATTGATTCGACGTGCATGACCACTTTAACATGGGATTTCACAAAATTTGTGTTATTGTTGGGCTTGTTGCTTTGGCTCATGCGGCATATTCAGCAGCTCAACGTACATCTCTCTCTCTCTCTCTCTCTCTCTCTCTCTCTCTCTCTCTCTCTCTCTCTCTCTCTCTCTCTCTCTCTCTCTCTCTCTCTCTCTCTCTCTCTCTCTCTCTCTCTCTCTCTCTCTCTCCCCTCTCTCTCTCTCTCTCTCTCTCTCTCTCTCTCTCTCTCTCTCTCTCTCTCTCAATTGTTGCCTGGGTCAATAACCCATCAAGAATCCGTCATTGGTACTCCTTACCAGCCTCCTTAGTAAACGCCAGTTCCATTGGTGCGTTAAGAACTAGGGTTGGAATGGGGATCGCTTAGCTCCAGAACAGGGATGTTTTTAGCTGCACTTGGACTTCCCATCTCATGTAGTTAGTTCAAACCATGTGCGATTATGTTCCAGAGGAACCCTGGAGATTATTAGAAGAAAAATTTCGAAAACATATGAGAAATATTGCGCGACTTAACTTGAATTCCTAATCTCTAAACCTCGAAGGTTTAATATCTTTTCTATTGTCATTCTTTACCTGAGGAAAAATAAAATAGGACTCAAGAACAAAAGTATATTCCTTTACAGAACAAAAATGGAGTATGTTGAATGGTAGTCAGATGAATCAGCCCCACACCACCACCAATCTAAGTTTATACAGATGGAAAATATGTGGATCTTATGTCAACTGTTTATTAAAATATCCAATTTGGCTTCATGCATCAGGGATGGTGCTGGCTTTGAAAACATTGTCACTACAAACGTTGCCGACTTCAATATTTTGTCACCAATGTTTTTAAATTTTGCCAGTTACCGTGTTATCCATTAATCTCAACATCCTCTGGACCTAGGTAATATTCTCTACATAAGATAAGTAAAGATGGGGGCTGAAAATAAATTGAATTTTTGCATGCAAGTGAAATTTTTAAAAGATGACCTGTTGTCGGTGACAAGGATTAGGCAGAGAAAGAAAAATGGAAATTTAGATTAAATAAAAACAACTAGCCTAAAATACACTTGTATATTGACAGCTTAATTTGTGTAGTACACTCCACATGTTAAATAATATACATGCACATGAAAAATCCATGAGTTCAAGTATTTCATCATATGTTAAACAATTTTGTATCAGTCAAGTGCCATTAAGAAACACAACAAAAATGTATATGTAAAAAAGTGGTAGTCCTCACTTTATTTATATCCCATTGTCAACAAACATGTTTTCCAAAATCATTCACTCTGATATTTATTATCCAAGTAGCATGTGGCTGTATTATTATTTATATGCTAAGTGTACATGAACTAAAATTGGTTTTGATTATGGTCAGCCAGAGACAACTACCTTGATGCTGAGGCTATCAAGGGGATGAGGCTATTCATGGGGAAATTATAACAATTGAACAAATTAAAAAGTTTCACATTCTTGTGGGATATTCCACCTTCATTTAACTCAACAGCCAAATACCTATTGTTTCATAATATTGAAACTTTAATTTGGGTTTTAAAGCGCCATTGGTAGCGATCATGAGCACAAATTTTTCTGTTGCAAACAGGAAACTTTCAAGGCACAATAAATATGTTCCAGTCACTATGAAAAATGAAACAGTGCATTTTACTTAAGTTTGTTGTCAACTGTCTTTGATAAAAGGTCTTCGGCTTGTTTTGGTGAAGTGTCACATGTTATTGATGGTGCCACTAAAAATGCTCTTTGAAGTACCAAACGACTGTTCATTTGTTATTGCTGTATCAGTGTCAAATAATTTTAAAACAATGACAGAGGCAGAATATTTGTTACATTTGTTAGTATATATATATATATATATATATATATATATATATATATATATATATATATATATATATATATATGTATCAAATGATGCTTCAAAGATAGTTTTCTTTGAAGTTTCAGCAAAACAGTTTCTGGTACATTTTTCAAAAAAGAAAAAAAAATGCCATCGTCAGGTAGATTGTAGCCATTCAGTTCTTGAATTCAGATGTGGTCAATTTTATTTAGCTGGGTAGCATGTCTGTTTGGGTCATATTACAGCACAGAGCACTAAGGCCAGACATCAGTATAAGCAGGTTTTGAAATAATAATGCCATGTTAGGGTGGTTTGTCAATATGATCAAAAGATTTGTATATGTAACAAAAGATTCCAGTGCAATTTTATATCCTGATTTGCTGCCTTTTGCGTCATGGTGCCTTTTTAATTTCTCAACTCCAAACCCGAGACTGTATATAGTTTCCAACAGCCAAAAATGTTGTTGCAGAAAAGATAACCATATGGTATATTTTGTCCCCAGTAAGAGATAAAACTCACAATTTGCAATGTTGGCAAAGTCCTGTGCTATCCCTGTATATAATAAGACATTATGCACAATGCAATATGTTGTTGTTGTTGGGCTTAACATCATTTTTCAGCACACGATAGGCTATTCATGGCGACCAGTTTAATGGTGGAGGAAGAAACCAAGAAATCACCGGAAAGAGCCACCGGCCCATGAGAAGCTACTGGCAAGCTTTCTCACATATCCACATTTGCCGAATCCTATACTTGAACCCACGCAGACAGAGGTGAGATGGCAGTGATCCGAAGTGGACAGCGCTTTAGACCACTCGGCCGCTCGTGGGCCCCACAATGCAAGATGCTATTAGATTTGTATATGGATTTTGACCATTGTTCCAGTGAATTAGAACTTTCTTGGAATTCCAGTATTTAAAACTTTTAATCCAGAGTTTTATATTAATTTTTTCATTTATTTAGTTTTGTGCATTTATCTTATGTAGCATGAAAATAAAATGATATGCTCCTGCTGGTCACAGTACTAAAGATTATTTTCATAATAAAACTTCCCAATGTCATATTAAAATATGTATTAATCTATATAACAAACGAATGATAATTTGCTCTTATTAACAGATTATAATCTATTATCATTTTGTTTTGTGGAACAGATTATTGATTATGATTTTTAACCATTTCACATAGCTACCCTTCAGGGTACACATGACACTTTTGTGAGCGGCTTGTCTTGTATGCTGGCATAGGGTGATATATATATATATATATATATATATATATATATATATATATATATATATATAGGGTGATGTCTGTGTTTATGTACCATTTATGTAATGATTACCATTGTAATGTGCTTAAAAATAGTGGAGAAATGACATAAATGAGTCTATTTCCCATGTATTGATATGTGTCACAAATATTGATACAGTGATATATCAAAAAAATTGTTTCACCTCTAGATGCAACAATGGGTTTATCTATTGTACATGTGTATTTAGTAACCAGGCAAGCTTTTATAATTTGCCAACTTGTTATCATAATTGATACAAACAGGTATTGATGTCTGTTGGGTACAATGATACACACAGCAATAAAATTACATTAGTAATACTTTTGAAGTCTGTGGTAGCAAATATACTGTCATTGGCATTCACAGTGTATGTATTTAATAATTATATTTTTATGCAAAATGTTTGTATATTTGTTAACCTGGATATAATACACTCTTGGTTATATTGAAACATATACTGTGTCAGGCATGAATTGATAATACCTTGAAGCAGTTGTTATTTCTCTCTTGATTGTGATTTTTTTGGATACAATTTCCAGTGAAAAGAACCAACATGATTAATTTATAGGTCTTCAAATCAATGACCAACATGTTGTAAGTGTTTGGGGTTTTTTTTCCTCAATATAAGTGGTATGCACTTTGGATATATATATATGTTACATCACACCATATGATTTTGGATAGTGTACAATTTTTATTTCACATTAGTTGCTTATAAAACACAAAATTTGTTTTATGTCCATAAGTTTTGGAACATATGATTTAGGTAACAAAAAGTTTAACCTTCAGTTTATGGGACACAAACTCATTTCTTTTATCTGCGCCTAAAATATGCAGTAAATATAATAACATCTGTGTTCATTTAATACATGTGCAGACAAGAAATAGCTGGTAGGCTGAACATTGTCAGACATAATTTCCAAACCCATGTGCAAAGATTTACATAATCACAACCGAAATGACATGAAATTAAAAACTACTCAACCAGTTTTCAGTTTTACAATTCTATGGATTGCAGATTATAGTCTTAATTAGCTGCAGTAGTTGTTGCTGACATATGTAGGGAATTTAGGTAATGCTAGTGTCATCTATGTTCATCATGGCACTCATCTTAGACTGGTGTTCATACTTCCCTGCATGGCTGTTTGAGTGAATCCAGGTCAGAATTGAGTTGTTCTTACTAGCCATAACATTGGTATTGTCAGAACAGAATCTATTGTATATTGTACATTTATTTTTCAAGATCTGCTTGTGTGCAAGTTTAAAACTAACTACATATCATTAGTAAGTCTGTAGCTGTCAGTAAGAATGAGTTATTACAGCACACACACCAGTTATGGAAGCTGTAGGTACACATTCAACTAAAGACCAATCTTTCAGTGTATTCATGAGATAATTTCTTCTCATATTGTTTATTTCAGACAGAGCATATCTTCGTTTGACAGAGCAGGAATTCACAAGACTTCCTTGGGATGTAAGATACTACATTAGTATATATCTCTTATACAGTTGAATTGTGTATGTGTCTGTATGTATGTGTATATATATATATATATATATATATATATATATATATATATATATATATATATATATATATATATATATATATATTGTATTGTATACTGGTAAATCTCTGCTCTTAGTTGTTACACATATGCCTTTTATTAACAAACATGTATGTATATTTTTATTTTGTATATTTTTATAGCATGCAGATCGCTTCATCAAACAAATTGTGGCAACGCTCTAGTGTAAAAACACATCCATAAATATGTACATGTACATTCTCATTTATTAATGCACATCATGTACATACTGAAATTTCAAGCACATGTTATTATATTGACGCCATATTGGTTTTCGTTTATCTCGATCATCAGTTATCTCGATGCTTTTTGACAAACACCTAGGCTGGTGACATAACCTGGTTTGACTAATTACTTGCTATAGCAAGTATCATTTATTTTCTTTATTTACTGGTGCTTCAGTATGCCATCTCAATGCACAGGAACTGGAGGTAAATTTTATTTATTCTGTAATGATTTCATCCAACAACCCAATTGTATTGAGAAGTGATATGTTTTCCATTTTAAAATATTGGCCTTGTCATGGATTTATATTTTTTTGTTATTGTATTTCCTTTTCTTCAGATACTTGTACAGTCATTAGCTTCACTAGTGCTCACATGCTATGGAGTTGTGCATGTGGCAGGCAAATTTAAAGAGATATGTGCAAGTGCTGAATTGGATAACAAGTAAGAGAACAGAATTTTTTTCAGTATTATTTATATCTTGATGTAAAAATTTTGGTTACCATATTTTGGCATGTATAACACACAGTAATGTTTAATGCATATCCTGATTTTCAACCAAGCATAATGTGAATAATGTAATATTTACATAAAATGTGCATTTTTCTTGATGATATTCCCACCATTATCAAATTGAAATAACATTCTGCCTTTATGGATACTATCTACATTTATTACAACATAAAATAATATGACTGTTCATTTCTGTCAGTGCCTAATGCTTTGTATGTGGCTATGATAGCGAGCTTGTTACTTTCAGTGTTGGACTTTCCTCTGCAGCCCAGATTGATATTTTGTGTGACTATTCATTCTGATTCAGAATCAAACAGAAATGTTCAGAGCCAGTACTTATAGCATTTGTACCATGGTATATCATGGTGTTTTTTAATCTACCACAGTACACTGTAGTCTTACTAGAGACTAATAATTTAAATGATCTAAGAGAGAGAGCCCTAGCACATTTTGTTTTAAATTCCATCTGTCAATGGTTGGAAGAATATCTTTCTGATTTTTAGCAGAATAATACAACATTATATCCATTACATTATTTGAAGAAAACAAATTAATTATCTTGAGATAAAAGAAAGTAAAATATCTCATCTAAAACAGCTCACTTTTCCCTATTAAATGGTCATTTATTTAAATTACATGAATTTGCTGAGTGAATGTTAATTGTGTACAAGTTTTGATCTAACAAAAGTTTTCATACAAATCATAAGGTTTATAGCAAGAACAGTCATTGAATGCCATGTAGTTAAATTCGGATCATTTAATAAATATCACTAATACCTTCTGAGTTTTAAAGGGTTTGATTTTGTGACAAGAAATTTTTCATTCAACAGTGTTTATTTTTGAAAGCACTTCATTGACCAAGTAAATTAATATTCTACTTTATTTGCTTATTACGTAAAGGAGTTGGGAAGGGGGAGGGTTGTAGGCTGGGATAGAAAGGGGGAGGGTTGTCATCTTGGATGGGAAGAGGAAGAATTGTAGGCTGGGACGGAAAGGGGGAGGGTTATAGGCTGGAATGCAAAGGGGGACGGTTGTAGGCTGGGATGGAAAGGGGGAGGGTTGTAGGCTGGGATGGGAAGGGGGACAGTTGTAGACTGGGATGGAAAGGGGGAGGGTTGTATGCTGGGATGGGAAGGTGTACGGTTGTAGGCTGGGAAACAGATTGAGAGGAGGGGATATAGCTTGAAACAAATATGCTTGTTCTAATTTTAAGAAATCAAAGAACAATGTCCAGATGTGCATCATTGACCATTACAACTTTTTTAAGTTAAACATTAGAGGCAGTTGTACACAATACTATGAAAACTTAACATTAAATGATATTTCACAGTCCAAATATTTTATTCACAAGCTAATATTTTAGTTATAAAAATATGTTGTGTTGTCTAACATTTTAGTTATAAAATTTCTGGTGTTGCCAATATTTTTATTCAACAGTTAATTTACATTTAAAAATATCAAAGTCCAACTTTGAATATGTATGTGTAGGAACTATCCTAACTGTTTTTGATACAATAGAATTGACAAGGGCACCATAAAACCCATTATGGCTGCAATAAAATCCATGACCAACTTAGCTAGATTAAGTGGATTTTCACTAGTTGGGGGTGGGAGGTCATACAAGGCTCACTTCCACTACTTATAATGATATCTTAATCCCCTGTGTCTCTCTATGTTCACCAGATTGATTAGGTGACCCATAAAATATGATATTTGTACCGTCTCACTGGAAAATATCAGCTGTATATTGTATGTCTCTAACCATTATGTTGGGCACATATTACCTTTAAAATCACTACTCTGATTCAGTGAAGTATTGATCATTGTATGATCACAAAGTATCAAATGACAACAAAGAACCATGTTTATTTTCAAAAGAAAAGTATATTGCAAATCTTACTTGACAATGTATTATTTTTATGCTAAGCACATCAGAGCTTTTGCCAGTAATGATTGCCTTGAAACGGTGCTGACCCATTGAATCATTTTTTTGCTGTATTAAACATGTGAATTAAGATTTAAATATAAACTAATATAAAAGTCAAAGTTTATTTTACAAAATAAATGAAATAAATTGCAATCTTTTCAATACAGTGCATTTTATTTTAACTTAGTACATCAGTTTTAGCCAGCACACTCATAACCTATACAAATCACACTTAGTCTATGAAACACTGATCATTGTATAGTCCAAAGAATTATGCAGTATTTTTTGTTAAAATGAGAAATTGAACAACGAACCAAGTTTATATTCCAAACAAAAGTAAATAAATTTGGCTTGGTAACTTGTCCTTAGCTATCCTTACTTATCAATCTTACCTTAATCTTCTGTCTGCATGGGTTCGAGTCTAAGATTCAGTGAATGTGGATATGTGAAAAAGCTTGCCAGTAGCTTCTCGAGGGTCGGTGGTTCTTTCCACGGATTTCCCAATTTCTTCCTCCACAAGACTGTCTGCCATGTATAGCTTATAATATGCTGAAAAATGGTTTTAAGCCCAATAACAACAACTTGCCTTAATCTTGTTTTTGCATGGCTTAAAACTTTCCTTGACAGAGTACAAGTCTCACATGAATTTCCAGTTGTGTAATGAAATTAATTTAATAACTAAAGCAATCAAACAAGAGGATTGCTGAGGTTTATAAGCTTTAGTTATTTCATTGATGAGACAAGTAACAAGTCACTAAGCAATGAATTTAGTATTTATACATGATTTCTATAGGCAGCATTAATGACATGATCCTCTCATATATTCAATCTGGATAGAAAAAGCAACACTATGTTCTACCATAAAACCTGGTCATATGGTGTGTGCATTATACAGACCAAACTACACAGTATATGAAAATAACATTATGATGTTATGATAAAATTAACATTGTAGCATTTCTGATTCAAGCTTTTATTCCGTAAAATAAGTCAAAATGCAAGCTGGACAGACCCAGATATGTCATTGCATAATGTGCCAGCAGGTCTGGGTCTGTGTAATTTGTTAGGAGTAATCAGTGGGACAAACAGCATAAATTGAGATGTGCCATACATTTGCATTTGATCAAATAACAATAAAGGAAATTTGAGAAAAATGTAATAATTCATTTTATATCTTTATAAGATGATATGACATGCAGAGATACATGCCCGAGAGGGAAAGTATATTTGTAATACATGTAAGATATTATGTTAATAAGAACTATAGCAGTTTTCTCTGGCTTCACATATTTTTCAGTACACATTTATTTTGTTTTCTAGAACATGGGACACATTGAGCAATAGACAGGCATTTTATAGTTTCAACCACAGAGGGAGAGCATTATATGAGGAAAGATAGCACAGTGGAGAATTCAGCACAATATATTGAAGATTTCAGCAGCACTGTCTTTGAGCTTGCAAGATAGAGTGATGGGCTGTATCTGTCTGCAGTTGTGTGTTCATAATTGCAATGTCTTTAAGTGATAATTAGTTTTAAATACTACACAATTAAAATATATTTTTACAGAATTCATTATTACTGAGTTTCATCAAAAGCCTTAGGTTTAGTTTTACACTATGCCTTGTTAATTCTTTTTGTAATGCACTAAAGACAAATGAAAGTTTTAACCAATGGACTAATTACCACAAAATTTTATTTCAATAATTTAAATTTAAAATGAAGTTTGTATTTTTTAATGTTGATAAAAGCTAGATCACAGATGTGTAGTGACTGTTTACGTGCATTTTTTTCATTGAGAACATTGTATATGTTTCAAGCAGATTTCAGTATATCATGATGAAAGAGTAAAATTGCTGTATAAATAAAATCATGGACAAGATTTGCAAAGTTGTCTTGATCCTTGTATGATGTAGACGTTGAAGTCTCAGTACTTGATTTAGGCAGATTTTCCTTTATATTCTTTATTTGCAGATAGATTATGCTATGTTACTTGTGCAAAATAAGTAACTGTTATTAATTTAACATTGGTTTTAAATTTTCTTTGTGTTTAAAGAAGTTTGTAGCCTTTCTGAGATTCCAGAGGTGAAAGAAGGATGAATGCAATTTGCTCTTTCATGTACAAGTAACAAAAGATGTGTATTGTGTAATTGTTGCTATATAGTACAAGATTTACCAGTTGTACAATCTGTAGTAAAATTTGTCATATTCATTTTAATTGCACATGTAATGTCTTAAGTGTAAGTGTTTAAAGTATGCACTGTATAGCAAAGTGTGTACTGTCCGACAAAATGGAGAAGATGTTGTTGGATAAGTTAAAATATTGTGCAATGATTTTATGCCTCCAAAAATACTTTTATTTTGTATTATGTCAAGACTGTTGCACAATTTCTTATTAAAACAAATGTAGCAGAAAATTAAATTGTTATATAGACTTTTGGTTTAATGAAAGCATTAAAAAATATCTTTAAAAATCGTGAACGCATCCATTGAATTTCTTGTTTATTTGTTTAGTATTGGAAGCTACAAGATGTTTATGCATGTGTATAAGAGAGAGATAGAGAGGATGTTGATGGCATTAGGAAAATACTCCAACTTCCTAAGAGGTTTGTGCATGTTTGTGTGAGAGAGCAAGATGGAGATATATGGTGCTTCAACCTCAAAGAAAAACTTGTGTGAGAGAGAGAGAGAAGGGGGAAGAGGATAAATATGTTTAGTAACATTAAATCTTGTCAGTTAAAATTCATTTATCTATTATAGCTTACAGGAAAAACAAGGATTCATTTCAGCGACGAGATACAATTTTTGCAGTAAAGTCCTTATGACACAATTCCAGGATTTTTTAGTATTGACTTAGATGAAGGTCCATTTAACTATATATGCCATCAAATACTTTAATAAACATTCATGCATTTACAGTAAATGGTTTTATAGTTTTTAAGTTCTGTTTTGGAGGATGCATCAAATCAAAGGGCAGTTTTCTTCATCTTAATTAAATGGTTTTGCAACCTTAATGTCATATTATTTCATAGAGTGAAAACCATATGCAACATAGCACATAAAATTAAAATTAAAACTGAAATTAAAGTGCTTTCATTGGATACATAGTTTCCTGTATGTAAAATATTAACTTTTTCTGTCCATATTTATTCACCAGAATCAGATAATAAATTATTCATTGAAAAGACCTATGCTTTGTTGGTTTGTCTCTTTGTCCTTGTTATTATATGCTCAATTTTGTCTCCTTTAGCTTCGTGTTGTCAGAATAGTGCAGTAATTTATAATACTAAATACCTTCATATTGCATGCACAGGCATGACACATGTGCCTTAAGATAGTAAAGTGTGTTAGGGACTACTTTGTAAACAAGCCATGTACAATTGTGTAGTAGACACTTTCAGTTTGTTGATTAAATTTGTTAATGAACTAAAGCAGCTGTTTCATCCATTTGAAAATATAGATGATAAAGTTATAAAGTTACTGTGGACCGTTTCACTGAGTCAGAATTGAAACTTTCACAGAAGAAATGATGAACATGATATCCACAATATCAACAACAAACATGACAGAAACTGTAATTGACAATACCATTCTGATCATTGAAACAGTTATTTAGGAGAATATTCATATCTTTTAAACAGAATAGGTTACGATTATGATGAGTCCTCTCTAGGGTCAAAAAAGAAGATGAGCAAATTGTGGCAAAAGACTATCTCTACTAGAGACTTAACATTATACAAGTCTGTAAAAGTTTGAGAAAAATACAAATGAAGGTTATGGTAAAAAAAACTAAGAACCTCAGAGCCAACAATCTAAGACAACAAAAAAGTATTATTTCCACTGGGTATATGGAGTGTCACAAAACAGCTGCTTTTCAGATTTCCCTATGTAACTATTTTGATACAATGTTAGGCTAGCTATAGAAGATGCACTTTGTGGTATAGGTCGTTGATGGAGTCCCTCCAACAGCGAGATGCAAGTGATGGGGCATAAACATGTTTTCTTTGGCTTGTAATAAAAATGGTACTTATATTCATGCATCTTTAAATTCTTCAAAATGTACTTTCATAATTAGTGCTTCAAATCCGACATGTCCTGCACAACCTGATACACCAAAGTTATACTGGAATTTCATGTAGCCATTATTTCTGCCTGAAATCATTTCCCTTGCTGCACTGAATTGACCGAATAATGCATTGAAACAAATCCATTCACAATATGAATCTGAATTTCAGTTTTAAACTGATGTAGAGCATGTGACTAAGTTAAGAGGTCGCTGGGCGGAGCTGTGTGCCATGAATGCAGTTATTGCATACTGATCAATCTACAGTTGTGAATTTATTTGGAAATAAAGCATTAATTCAATTACATTGTTTCTTGTAATGTCTTTTATTATTAAGCCTTAAGTAGTTAAACAAAATGAGCATATAATAAAATGGTCACTGCATTTGCATGGGAAAATACAACCTTGTTTTTTTTTCTGAAAATTACTGCATTCCACAAGACCATACAGCATTTTGTCAGAAAAGCTTATTCATGTTTTCCCATACAAATGCAGTAACCTATAATTCATGCATATCCATTGACTTCTGCCCTTCTACCATACACGGAGGACCCTAGTGGTCTAAAGCACACACCCATGCACGTAACTCATTCATTTCAGCTGTCTTCATTGGTTAGAGTCTTGGGTTGGCCAACATGGATATGTGAGAAAGCTTGCCAGTTTAATCCAGTAGGTTACTAGTTCTTCCCATATTTTTCCTCCATCACTGACTGCCATATATACCAATCATGTGCAGAAAATGGCATTAAACCACAAAAACAAACAAATTATCTACTATACATGTAGATGTTCCAATCTAGCTACTACAGCTAAATATGTATAATTTGATGTTGGGCCAATGGTATAGCATTTACCCATGATGGCATAGAATTTACCCAAGATCAAGGATACCAGATACCTTCAAAAGATTCCTATAAATAATTTTCCATGTTGGGTAGATCATTATCTTCCATTTTCTTTGTATTTTTTATAAAGTACTGAATGTATATTTATATTTTATCTAAGGTAAAGACTCTACATTGATATTTTGTATAAAGTAAAAGTGTACATTGATATTTTCTCATTTTATCGTGTAATTGCATGTGAAATATAGACTTATTTACAAAATAATTTTCATATTTTCTCCATTCCTATATTTTCACATGTAAAACTGTGTCCTTATATTTTCACATGTGAAAATGTTAAGATTTCCTTTTATGCCATGCGATCTTGATTGTGTGTACCTGCAGCAACAAAAACGAGTACACTTTGAGCAAGAACAAATAAATAGAAAATGTACATTTCAGACATGGAAATTAATCTTTGATAAAGAAATTTGACCAGACATTGATCACATCCCTCAAGTTATGTAACCTTAATTCCTTGATTACATAGACAAACCCACCGTGATGCATTGTTTGATCAAACATACATTATTTTCAGTTAGGGTCAGATAGTTCACACAATTTCAAAAACGTAATTTACCCCGGTAGATTAGGTCACCACTTTCCTAAGTCATGTATAATTATATCATCAGGTCACAAAAGTGAGGTGCATTTACAAAAAGGGGGTGGGGGTGAGTATGTTGTGCCAAAGAGTGAGTTTAATCTTCTAAACTTCAGTTTTAAAATCATTTTTTAGGTAACCAATATGTAATTTACTTACCTAGTGATTTATCAGGAGTGAATAATAATAATATATTTGCAGTAAACATGCTTTGTCAAAAATATGAACAGAACAATCCATGAGTTATGTCTATAGCAGATGATAAAATTCGAAATATATGTTTATGATACTACAAGGGAACCTGAAGTAGCTCAGTGGTTAGTGTCCCAGACTTGCAAACCAAAGATCATGGGTTCGAATTCTGCATAGGCTAACTTGTGTAGTTCATGTGTATCTTGGCAAGGCATTTAAATTGCATTGTCTTGATGTGCCATTAAACACAAAAAAAAAACAATACAAACTAGAACACAACTGTTTCATTTCAAAATTCTAACTATACTTCATTTTGTTAACATCTTTTATCACATCTCTTTTTGTCACAAGTATTCTTTGTCCACTTTTCACTGTGATGTTCGTATTAGTATCATATATACTTTGATTTACATACTTGTGTCTTAGTATCAGTATGGTAGATACTTTGATTTACAGGCTTATTTGTTATCTCTTCAGATTAAACCTGTCTTTGATAAAACTTTTATAAACCAGAAATTGTGTTAGGTCTCATTGATGTGTGTGTGTGTGTGTGTGTGTGTGTGTGTGTGTGTGTGTGTGTGTGTATGTTTGCATTTGTGTGTGTGTGTACATGAAATTTTGCTAATTAAATTTTTAACCTAGGGTAAATCAAAAATCATTAAAAATGATTTTATCTGCTCACAATTGGCTAATTAATATATCACAACAGAAAAATAAGATACCTGAAGGTTCGAAATATAACCATCACAAAGGCACAGATTGTAAATATCAAACCTGTCAAATTAGAATGGGGTTTTGTGGCATACGTAGATAGTCTAATATAGTTTAGTGTGTGATTTGAGTTTTCAACATAGCTTCAACAATTTTTCAATTATATCTCTACAATGTCTGCAGTGTGGCAGTTTATAGTGATGTCTAACACTGGGGCATCATGCCACAGACATGTAGCATAATGTTTTACCCAGTCACATTATTCTGACACCAGGCCATGCAGTCTTAACACTAACCTCTTCGTGCTGAATGCTCGGCGAGGCAGCTGTTAGTACCATTTTTGTAAATCTTTGGTATGACTTGGCAGGGGTTCAAACGTGCAGCCTCTCGCATCTGAGGTGGACACTCTAGACACTTACGCCACTAGAGTAGTCAGTATTGGTTAGTAAATGAATGACTAAACTTTACATATAAAATACGTAACTGTTTTATACTTATGGTAAAAAGAGACCTTATTCAATAATGAAAACAGATTGACAATTCTTGTGCACTGTGACTGATAATATCGCTACACTAATAGTATATGCGGAATTTATTGTACCAAATTAAAATAAAGTATAGTTATCATAAAGCAGTAAGAAAAAAAATATTAATTTAGGAATATGTTACTATTCATTTCTATTTTAATTTAGAAATTTAAGCCTTTTATTGTCTAGTTCATGAATGGCCGGAGAAATGTCACTTTTCTGTCGGTGATGGTATCATAGCAGCAGCAGCAGGAAACTTATATGGTCTTGTGTTAAGTCTTTAGAAGTTACATATATTCTACATCAGTTGCTGTATTTGGCTTGAATAATCGGTATAGTATTATCTTATGCTTTAAGTTTGCAACTTTAGATGCTGTAATTCCTAAATCATCAGCAAAGCTAATTTATCACCGAGAAAACAGCATTATGTTTGTGTGAGCAATTTAAATTCTTTTTACTAACAGGCCTTATTGTAATTTTAGTTTAATTTTATATTATTTTCTGAACTAATCCGAGTTGAATTCTGTATAAGGATGTAAGTTAGAGTTGCCTCCCTTGTGTTTAGTTGAGCAAATTCAACATCTTGTTTAATTAAGGTAGCCCTTAATGTCATAAATAAGTAATAATAATATCATTTATATAATACTCATCATTTAATAAGAATTATACGAAATATAAAAACAGAACATACTGAAAAATAAACATGGATTTATTCTATTTATAGAAAACAAAATTTTAAAAAAATGAGTGACTATATATATATATATATATATATATATATATATATATATATATATATATATATATATATATATATATATATATATATATATATATATATATATATATATATATATATATATATATATATATTACTTTAAAATTAGAAAATTTTAATTTTATCATGACATAAAAATCGGTAATATTAATAAGTAAAAAATAAAAATGTCCTCTTCTTGTCCTTGTATTAAATAATCCAGGTGAAGCCTTTTTGATAATTTTAAGATAATTTTTAATTTTTTGCATTCAACATCGTGCATCTTCAACGTTGGTAAAGATCTGATGGTCTTTGGATCATTGCGTACACACTGTAGATATAATCCCTGGGCAAACAAACAACATATGGTTATGTGATATTTTTAAAAAAAAATCTTATGGAACACTGATCGTTATGTTCATATCCTAAATGGATGAGTATCAAGTTTTATAATAAAAGAGCACAGGTCTTTTTTTATCTCTGAAACTAGGGACGTAGCTATAAAGAAGAAATTGAACTCTGAATAATTATTTGTACAAACTACTTTTTTATGTTATGTCTTACTGCTATTCCATATATTTTAATTCATGTATTTTTGCAAAAGTCACAGACTTGATGGACATAAGAACATGACCATGTTGTTTCACATACTCTGAAGCTCTTAATAATGTTTATATTATTGTTATTTAATTTCACCCTTTGTACTTTTATTATTTAACTGTCGGCATTGATGACTGGCGGCTCAGAGCTATACACCTACATTCATTAACTTCTGAACCGTAATCGATCCTGGGTGGGTACCACATCTAAATAAATATTGGAAACACCCCACCCCAATTTTTCCACAATCAAAACCATACAAGGGTATAACGAACCCGTCACAAGGCCAAAAGTAGAGCGTTCTGATAAGATCACGTATTGAATGCGCTGATATACCAGTAGCCTTTAATAGGCTGATGTGCCAATAGTCTGATGTACCTCATTGATATAATCCAGAATATCTTTGAACGATACGAAATGTATTATAGTGTACATATATATTCTCTCACTTTAACATCAGCAATTATAGCAGTGAAATATTCAACGCGATACATAAGTCAGTTTTACAATGATTAGTTAAAGTAATCATTTATCACAATGACAGATTTTAGAAGTCATATAGTGCCGTGATTGGTTTCGGTAGTCAAATGCTTTCATTATAAACTCAAGAAATCAAACACTATTGCACTAAACTCGTGTAGCCAAACACTACTTTTCTAAACTCAAGTAGCCAAACGCTACTGTACTATATTCAAGTAGTCAAACACTACTGCACTAAATTCAAGTTGTCAATCACTACTGTGCTACACTCAAATAGACAAACACTATTGTGCCAAAATACCATATGACTAACAATCACATGAGTCAACATCATCATCATCATCATCATCATCATTATTATTATTATTATTATTATTATTATTATTATTATTATTATTATTATTATTATTATTGTTGTTGTTGATGTTATAATTATTATTGTTATTATTAATATTATTATTATTATTTTTATTATTATTATTATTATTATTATTATTATTATTATTATTATTATTATTATTATTATTATTATTGTTGTTGTTGATGTTATAATTATTATTGTTATTATTAATATTATTATTATTATTTTTATTATTATTATTATTATTATTATTATTATTATTATTATTATTATTATTATTATTATTATTATTATTATTATTATTATTATTATTATTATTATTATTTCAACATAAGAGTCCAATGTCTGGGTCTGATTGGTGGCTCAGGCCTCTCATGTACAACGGTAGGCCTACCTCTGCCAAGCAGTTGAAAGGGTAAACTTGGTCAACTGTCAACTTAGCTCCAAAACCACGTGGCTACATAGCTACATCACTCCTAATAATTCCTCTTCGCCACTATAAGCTTTAATACTTCTTCTCCCATCTAGTCAGCTAAACATAATAATATTTTACAAATAATTTGATTTACGACAGCTACATATATTAATACAGATGCGTTCTACAATACACGTCCAAGAACATTACTACAAGCAATCCAATAGGCATGAATCCCAAAAGAGCCGAATGATACATGGATGTATTCTTATACACCATGTAGCTCCTTTGATACCTGCATTTACTGCTACAAAACATGGCCGTACATGATGGTTAAGCAAGATGTACATACACACAGTGAGTCAGTGTCAGTATTCGAGTCTGACTCCGAAAATGATGCGTCTAATGGGTTACATACATACATACATACATACATACATACATACATACATACATACATACATACATACATACATACATACATACATACATACATACATACATACATACATACATACATACATACATACATACATACATACATACATACATACATACATACATACATACATACATACATACATACATACCATTCTTTAGCGTAAAACAAGGAATGAAACTAAACACATGTTAAAAAAGACTTATTTTGACCACACAATATAACACTTATGCAATGTTGTTATTGTATCCTTCAATTTTCCATTGTTCTCTTCTTCAAATTAAATGAGCGCTCAAGATGAGGAGAATGAGTTATTAAATTTAAATAGTTCTACTAGTTATTTATATCCAAATTAGACATCAGCAAATATCAAATATCCCAATCCATTTGCACCGAATCACTTCATTACTCCATTTCTCCTCACATTCCATAAACACAGTCTATTAGTCAACCATCTCTGGAACCTATTGAGAATTTACAGCCTGAAAATGGGCTGACTACGGAAGCCAGTTAAACGATACGGACACTGTTTGATGTCACATTCGGTATTAAACTTCTTGTGCACTAGGAAGAAGAAGAATGTCACAGAATTGAAAACACTTAGTGTTCCAAAAGCGACTGTGCAGATCTGTTGTTTTACATTAAATCGAACTGATAAGAATGGTACGATCTCTCCTATCGGTTTCATGAGAAATATTTGAGATTGTTATGTTCTTTTTATACTATTTTGAGTTAAAGTAATTGTCTAATTTATTTGTCTGCTTTTCAGAAGGATCTGTCAGCATGGTAGAGATACTTTTTTAGTGCTTCATTTCAGCTAAACAAAATCTGTCAAATATTCATTTTATAGTAATACACTTGCAAGACTGAATCGAAGATTGTATTCTGCTTTTCAGATTGAGTTTATTTTAGTTTTATTGCTTACTCCAGTTCAAGGTATTGGCATTAGTAATTATTTTTTTAAAAGGGAGAGAATATCACAGACATTGGCGGTTAAATAAATACGATTCAGATTGTGAATTATATGTCAATCATACGGATAGGTATACCACATACCATATGAAAATATGGTCCTGATATTTCTGGATGCATAAGGTAATTCAGTAGGTGTACCATGTGCAAAGGCTACACACATCATTGCTTCCATTGGATAATAAGCACCTACGTGAGAAGTATGTTCCTTATAAGAGACCAAGCTTTTATAACAACAGGTCTGATTCTTGAAAAAAAGAAAATCTGCTGTCGTATTTACAATAATTAAACTTGCAGGACTGCCTCTTCTTTCTCTCTTCCGTTCGAAGATTATAAAATATATACCTTCGACACATAATGATGTGGTTGTTATCTTTAGAATATAGAATGAAAATATACTGTGACAGACACATACATTTGATTCAAGATATTGTACTTATCTTTCAATTTAGTTCGTTTTAATGACTATATTTATAAGTAGTATGCATGTTTGAGCTTTAAAGTAATTTTGATAGAACTGGCATATATGCGTGACCAAATCTTTATATAGTATCGCTAGTACTATGAACGGGGTCACTGTAAACATTCCCTGTTAAGTGTGAAACATCGCGTGAAAGGTCAGTTCAATGAAGAGTCCAATATTTCAGGCCTAGTAGTAGTAGCAGTAGTAGTAGAAGTAGTAGTAGTAAATCATTCATAACGTAGTTAATTTAGTACCTTCAAGGCGTCAACTGAAATTGGTCGAACTATCAAGATGCATATTGAAATGGCATGAATTTCACTTTTGTAAGGGTTCGAAATTATGTATGAAGGATCATTAATAAATGCTTGTGGGCTGGAAGCGATATGTACGCAACAATTACTAAGAAAATCATATTAGGTGATGACTTTGAATAAGGTACATTCACAGTGTGTGTCCATGCTTCAATATGATAGTGTATATTTTATCCTGGGTTAGAAATAGAACTGCATCATAATTATTTAATTAATTAATTATTTAGAGAAGAGTGATTATGCTCTGTAACTCTTCAAGTACGGTTGATGTGACGATCAGTATTATATTGTGAAAACGATTTTTCATGTCTTGCTCTAATGTTTCTCATTTATGATGATCTGTATGAAAGCATGACGCAAACGGCTCAAATATTCCTCTAAACGCATGCACTTTTTCTCTGAAGCAGTTTGATTTATTTTGAGTGATCAGTATTTTCTTTTTTGCGTTTCAGAATTGTTAATAAATCAGAGTACTTTTGGCATTTTTATTGTTTAGGTTTCTTCTGATAAAATTAACAATAATGTTTGAAACAACCCAGTAATTTGGATATGATTCAATTTGCAAAAAGAACCTTTTTATTTTGCAATTCGTTTTAACAAATTGGTAATTCTTGTCTACTTTAAAGAATATTAATTTATTAAATATGTAAGTTACGTCAAGCAAATTAATTAAATTTAAGGTTTCTTTATTGCATTGACTCAAACTATCCTGTTTCAATTCGTTATTCTGGATACGTGATTTGTCTGTTCTGGTGTCACATGGTGCAGTACTTTACCACTTTGTTTAACACAATAACACGATAGATCGAAAGATTCATTTAAACGACGGTAAGATACAGTAGCTTGAAATATACTTTCCCAAAAAAATGCATGTCTTCTTACTGCTACAAAACAGCCTATTATTAAACGCGAAAAATTATAGACGCAAAAGCGATTGCAAAGAGGTAATATAAAGGCCCTATGTTGTCACAAAGTTTTAGGGACGCGCTGACTGAACAAAAAAAAAGATGTTTTTAATGTTGCCTTTCCAATCATTGAATAGAAAGCACACATGTCCAAAACTGGAGTTTTTACTTGATTTACATGTATTGAGTTTTCTCCCCTGAGGAAAAAAAATATGTGTTTCTAACTTTAGCCTCGATGGAAAAACCTGGAAAAATTGGATATTACACAGAACTTTTTCAAACTAAAATAGATATTGATTTCAGATCCAGTAGAAGCTGAAGAGTATGTGCAACTGAAATTGAACTGAAATGTCGTTCGAAGTTTCCTTATCTCCTAAATCAATTGTCATCTTTATTTCCCTTTGCGCGCGGCATATACATAGCAGTCTCCAGTTGTCTTAAAGGGTGTCTACTGGACTGTATCAATTTCAGCCAGTAAAGACATGTAGAGATCCTGTCGAACATAAGCTAAGGTGATAAATCCAATGTGACAAAAACTTGTTTCCATTAGCCGATGAAAGCCAAAGTCTTTCTGGCCGTATTATAGAGTATAGAGAGCTTCGAAAATGCTAGAAATGAAATTAAACGCTTCTCAGTTGCAACAGTCATAATCACCCACCAATACGTTTTGTGAGAAGGATCTCTCCTATCCTAACTCTTGAGGATAAATGACTAAGTAATCAGATAATTTGTATAAAAGTCGCCCATGCTTTTGTATCGAAATTGTCAGATTGTAACTTCTGTATCCAACCACGAGTCGATGGTGAGGTTAAAAGTTATACAGATGAATTTCTCATGGTGGATTTGTAACCTTTTTTATGAATAACCGCAAAGCTGTTGACTTAATTCGCAGAAAATTATACATGTATATCTCTTAAAAAGCAAAATGAATATGACCGCATTAAATCTATTATACTCGTTTCAGGAGATATTCATCTGTTCTAAAACTCTCTTTACAAAAAGAATAAAAAGAAAAAAAGTGGATGTCATCTTTTAGTTTTCTTGCTAAGACAGGTCTTTTTTTTCAACTTTGCCAGTATTTTATTTTTGTTTTATTTTCTTTCTACAAAACAGAATTAATCTATTTTAATCGTACTATGATCGCTTCGAATAATTCATATGCGGTAGTATATGCTCAGTGTATAATCTCCATAAATAGGTAAACTCCTCCCAAAAAGTTTTTGAATGTGTTTCTCGGAGATAAATTTTCCTATCTGTATTCTGATTTTAAGAAACAATATTCGGTAGTGACATTGTTCAAAAGGAATATAGCCAACTTCGACAAGTCACGTGTTACTAGAAGGTACGCTTCAGTAGCTAATTAAATACATTTTTTCACATTTTGCCATTTTCTGAGGGAATGGACATAAACTATGTAAGTAGTATGGTGAGCCATCGTACTATCCATTTTAGTCTTATGTTAAATAACTTAAAAAGGTCATAGTCTTTAACGGGAAATTAACATGAGGCCGCCATTGTTTCTTGGTTCGAAAATATAACATTGTATCATGTTGTGCTTTTTTCAGGAAAAGGTAACATTGTAATACGATTTTCATGTTTTTACTCTAATTAAAATCACAAGAGGATCTGCGGATTATATGGAAAATGAAAATTAACATTAAGCCGTCTTTACAGAAATGGCACTTGAGGGAGAATGAGAATGTAACATTGGGACTACATGGTTATGTGATTCTGTATTTTTCTTTTGTCTGGAATAGTTGATTGCTAACTGAAATGACTATTATATCGCAGATTTATTCCTTGGGATGGGTCTGTCTGGTTACAAATGGTAACAATAATGATGTTTGGCCGGAGATATACATTTACGATTCTCACGACAATTATTTATGAGACAAACAGTAAGTTTTGCAAAACCCCTTTCAATTTCGACTTAACGTTTGTTTTGTTTGGTTTTCTTTTTCTTTGGGGGGGGGTCTTTCTTGGGGGGGTATTATTATTGATACTGTTCTTGTTCTTGTTGTATATTTGTTTGTTAATTTGGCGGGGGTGTGTTATTTACGTGTCAATTCTGACCGCCTACTGTCTGTCTGATGCACTGTTACGCAAGGAACAATTATTCAATATGTCTGCCCTCTAGGAGGAATTTAACTTTGAGACTGTACTATATTGCTTTAAATATGTCTCCCGAAATCAAAAGGATGACATGAGGGCATAATGGGGAATATTCAGATTGCATTAGAACCTAAATGTAAATTAAAGTTAGGTCGCCGCTTTATGGCATTTATGGGATAAAGCAAACTGAACACTAAGCAGCCATATTTGTGCAGTTATAGAAACAAGGGAAGAGTAAAATTAGGCCTCCATTTATTTTCTGGATTCTTGGGACAAGGAACAACTTGTGTTTGACAAGATCATACGTTTAACATAATGGGCGATTTTAGAAACATAGAAAACTTAAATGTTTACTTGGGACACAATGGGAAATTCATATTAGGCCTAACTTTTTTGTGGGAATATAGAAACTAAGGGAGCTTAACCTTAGGCCTCCATACTTGTGGCATTAAAAATTGTGTAGGCAAGAGGACATACTATGATGGAAACACCGATAGTTTTGACGTGATGTGGATGATAAAGACAATTGTAAATTAACATTGAGCCCACATATTTGTGTAGGATTCCATTAACAACTGTTAAGTCCTATGTTTTAAAAATATCTTTGGTTTTATCCATCATGAATCCATTATGAGGCTAGTGTTAGGCGTAGTCGGCCTAGTGTCAGGATAATGTGACTGGGTGGGACATCATGCTACGTGTCTGCAGTATGATGTCCCAGTGCTAGATATCGCTATAAACTGTCACACAGCAGACATTGTAGCGATATGACTGAAAATTTGTTAAAGCTACGTTAAACATCCAAATCACACACAAAAACACACACACATAGTATTTATTGCAAATACTATCCACAGAATCAATATTGTTTACAAAATCTTCTTTAAAATGGTTAATTATATACTCAGTGTGTAAAACGGATTACATAAAAAGCAAAACCATGCAGGAAAATCAATGTGGGAATTTGATATTTTATTAATAAATGAATACATGGTCAATTAATGAAAGTGTATCTCTATCATTCTCATGCAGGTACGTACAATCGTGATAAAGAGTGCACCAAAGTCGTTTGAACTTGATCCGATTCTGACATACCTATCTGACCTCAACCATATGCACACACCAGCAAGATACTTCCGATCCTTTTCTGATACTCGAATTCTCATTATGCACACTATGAAAATGAAGTAATATGGACAACGTTCTTTTTCGTACCAGGCCCAGCAACGTAGAACGAATTGCCTTAACTTAGACAAAGACACAGTGATCTCATTCATGACCGCTCTTAAAACTCATCTACTTCGATTTACAAGAATAGATTTAAAGACTTAATAATGTTTCCTAACCTTAAATATTTTCAGGATGTTTTCTCTCTTCTAATTTCATGGCGTATTTTTTTAAGTAATCATATCCTTACATAAGTGTTGTCCAATGTTGTGAAGCGCTTAGACCTTCTAAAGATTAGACGCTAAACAAAGTCCTCATTATTTATTTATTTATTTATTTATTTATTTATTTATTTATTTATTTATTATTATTATTATTATTATTATTATTATTATTATTATTATTATTATTATTATTATTATTATTATTATTATTATTATTCACACTACCTCTCACTCGTCGTTACAATCTGAATCATTCTAGTTCAATAAATATTTTTTTACAATACAAAGATATTCTATTACCATGAAACCATTTTATCCATCCCTTTCCAATGATGGATATAAAATAGCAGCAAGGTACTATAAATTTAATCCAATGTTGTCTCACACACATTAGCAATAGTGAAACATTTTTTCCATGATCTGACAATATGTGTCATATAAAAGTTTGATGTCTGAGCGCAGTTCGTGTATCAAGTAGTGAGATGGAATGAGGGAAAAATGTTTCATATGTATATATTCTTATTGAGGCTGGTAAATACACTATCAATTAGATCATTTATAATCGTTCATTCACTATAATCGAATTTAAACAAGAGCAAAACCTTGCGTCATCGAAGTATGAGCTATACACAGTTGCAACAGTATGTAGGGCAATTAGATGGTACCGCTGTTAAGATATAACAAATTGTAAACTGTCTTTTGAAGGCGCTTATATATATATATATATATATATATATATATATATATATATATATATATATATATATATATATATATATATATATATATATATATATATATATATATATATATTAAACGCATATAAATTGACGGAATGGAATGCTTATTTTTCTTTCCTGACAAATGTGCTTTTGAAGTATTATCTCCCTAATCAGCTATCAGTTTGTACAGGTTACAAATCCTTCATTGTACTATCCACACATATCTTAGGTGCATGTTGAATAGATCCCTCCAAATCATTAGAATGGGGAATGGGAGATCTGTGCACATTCTGTCTGCCAAAAGATACATTAGTGTCTATGCCATCTGTGCTAGGAGCAACAGGAATCACTCTATTAGTACTCCTGCAGGAAATCTGTCTGCCAGAAAATACATTAGTGTCTATGCCATCTGTGCTAGGAGCAACATGAATCATTCTAGTAGTACTCCTGCAGGAAAAAAAGAAAATGCAAACCTGCACAGTTGTACGTCTAAAGCAGTATTTAAAGAGTCTACTGTTATTATTTAAATATAATTATTAAATTCTCTGAGAAAATAAAACTTTTTGATCTCGTTTCTTTCTGATATTTTCATGACCAAAAATTTGTCGTATATCCATCTACCTTGTTGTCTTTAAAGCTTTTAACAAAATTCATGCGGCGTAATTTTTTGTACTTCACAATAAGAGATCTCCTCAGTTGATTGTATATATATATATATATATATATATATATATATATATATATATATATATATATATATATATATATATATATATAGATATATATATATATATATGGCTCTAAATTAGCGGTAGTCCGCTAGCCCAAGGCTAGTAGATCTCCTGTCGGACTAGTAACATTCATAATGTTAATTGTCCAATGGGCTAGTAAGTTTCAGTTATCGAAAGTCAACGTTTGTTTAGGCCATTCCCTAATAAAGACTTGACTTCGACAGATGTCCCGTAGAATCAAAGCAGAAACCATTGTCAACACAGTACATAAAATATTAGCATGAGAAGATGAAGTCAATATCTGCCTGGGATAGGTGCGTTTCTATAACAAGAAGGCATCCGATTTGTATATTCGTTTAACAGCACCAATTACTGTACCGTCATTAACAACGGAAGTTAGGTAATTCATCCTGACTAATCTGATAATGATGAAATTAAAAATGACATGGTATCACACTTTATTCACTAGGCCACAGTAATAAACTACAAAATGGTATACCACATAAAAGAACACCGCAAAAGCTGTTCGAAGAAATTAAGGTTTGCAGGTTTCTTTGATTACGGGCGGGAGGGGAGTAAGAAAAGATTTTATATTTTTCCCTTACAAGAATAGACAAACAATTGAATAGAGGTGGAGATATCAAGCAGAATGCTGTACATTTTAAAATCTCTGAGCATGGGCATCTAAGATTTGAAAATGTTCTGCCTTATTATTAATTTCAACAATATACTACTGTCCGATTAATCAAGAACAATTACCAAATTTTCGCTATTAATAAGACCGTAACTGGATCTGTTATATAGAACGCGCCGAATTAGATGGGCTCGTTTGATGGGAACTTATATCTTCTAAGCTGAAACTAACATCATCTTCTGGTGCTAATATTTTGTAACAGCATTTACAATAGCCACTGCTTTGATCATGCAGAACAAGCACTGAAGTCCTTATCAGAGAGGGGCCATTTATTGGGGGGGACAAAAGCACATGTTTTGAAATGGTGTTTCTTGCTCTTACTTTCTTCTTTTAAGGACACTAATATTCATTTTCTTACTTTAAATAATTCGCGTCACCTATACTGTAACATATCGTATTTCCAGACGAGACACAATTCGCTCCTTATAAGACAGACAAAATGTGACGTTTTATAGAACGTATTCAGCTACCAGAAGAAAAAAAAAACAAAAATTGAATGAAAATGACATTAAAGAGAGGAATAATTCTTATGATAGGGAAAGGTGTAATCGAACGTTTCAGACGACATGGAAAAAAGACAAGGAATGGCTGAATTATGATGAAGAAAAGAACGTTATGCGGTATAACTGGTGTGCAAAATTAGCAAAACATAAACACAAAGAAAACATCCAGTTTTGTTGCAGGTTGTTCGAACTTTAAAACTGAATCAGTAAACGTGTATGAAAGCTTGGGCCACACAAAAATAACAGAGAAAAGCATATCCCACCAGAGAAATCGACCGCCGGTAAGACCTTGAGAAGATATAACAAAATGTGTTAAACCATATGTGTTCGACGCAAGCTTGATGCTGAGAAAAAAGAAACACCCAATGATCTGAAGGAAAGCAACCGTAAAGAGTGACAAAATATATCAGATTACCCCCATGACCCACTTTGATATAGGACACTGTCGATCATACTATATAAGAGACAAGGTCAGTAACTTCCAAATACTTCGTTTTGCCCATGACTCTCGATTTCCTTCTGCTATTTCGGTCGTTGAAGGCATATGGCCATATTCTATGGCTTACTTTTACTCCTGAGATATTTTACTATTCATCAAGCTATACTTGACTTTTCTGTGTTGCACCAAACTGAAGTTACAGGTTCCGAAACGTGTGAATTTCGCCTGCCGGGACACTGTTGCTCTCATATGACAATAGGTGGAAGTGGCAATGGTAAAGAAATGAATACACTTTAATGATTTTGCATGGATGTGTTAGCTGGATGAGATGAAAGGAGTTGATGTTGGAGACACTTTAAGGGTTGATAAACAGGTTGTTACATTTACTCACTACATCACTGGAAGTGAAAGGCAGAAACTTGTTTTGGTGGAGCATTTCCGGTCAGTTCTTGTCCGTTCAAGTGTGGATGCTTATGTAGTAGAATTGGAATGAGACATATTAAAGAGTTCAGTCTACAGCAAGTAGGTGTATAATCAAATATTTATTAAAAAGAATACAGGAAACATCATTGACGCCAGATTTGCTAAAATTCTTTATTTAACATAGTACCTTCATTTTAAACGGTAACCATGTAAGAAAAGCTTTTAAAAATTAATATCAACATTATTTAAGTATTGACATTACATTTTTCATGATGTACATTTATACAGATTATAATTTTCTTAATGTATTCTGTTATCTTGTAAAGACATCTATGCTTTGACTTGGTCCACAGTTGTAAAATGATGTGCTGCTGACTGAAAGAATATTATGGCATTGATTGACCTTATCCTAACAATCCCAGCCTACTCTGCTGATGCTGAGAAGGGTTCTCAGAGATACAAATGGTGAGGAGTGAATGGAGATGATGTTTGCGACCTTGGATTCTGTCAGACCTACTCTCTCAAATGTTCCATACAAATGATATTCCAACAAATGATCCATCGCCAGCAGTACATTTGTGGAATGTTTCAGGGAGATAGGTAAGGAGACCTGAACAAAACCTCATATGGACCCAGAGTGCAGGTGGAGGACGATAAAAGACACATGGATCCTTTTCTGGAATTGGATCCAGATATTCTTGAGAAACAAGAGATGTTAATTGACTTGACTGATGATTTGAAGCAGGATTTGATTTATAATTCTGTAATTCTGCGTTTCATATGATAATGCTATTAATGAATAATGTTGTTAATCCCAATACAAGTATGTGATATTGTTTCTGTACAGGACTGGTAAAGATTTGGCAGGACTAGTAAATTTCTCAGCATACTAGTCCTTCTGGCTACAACGAAATTGGTGTTAAATTCGAGCCCTGATGGTTGTGTGTGTAGGTGTGTGTGTGTGTGTGTGTGTGTGTGTGTGTGTGTGTGTGTGTGTGTGTGTGTGTGTGTGTGTGTGTGTGTGTGGCATCCATGAAATCATTGTACGTTGCTACTTTTCAAAGCATGCAGAAGTTTGCTACTTTCCGGAAATTTATCCATGGTTCGTGTCCATGATATAAATTTCACGTGACTTACGATTCATATTTGCCAGTTAAACCAAGGGTTTGAAATAGATCTATTGTTGTGTTTGTACTTTGCCTTAATTCACTTCTCCTTATTTCAGGCTTGTAAGAAACAAGACGAGTTTCAATTGCATGTTTAAGATATTGTATTGCCTTTAAAAGCATAATCAATACTTTCAAACCATGCAAAAAAGATAAAATATTGATTACTGAAATATCAAATTTGAGAAGCATCTTGCTTCTTTGCAGTTTATTACAGGTTACAATACAACTACAAAATTAGTATTTCCTATTTTAAAATACTCCAGTGAAAAATTTCCGTACATATACGGCTTCCCGATCGATAATGTTCTGACATGGAATAAGAAGCATTCGTGATAACAAAAACAAAATTTGTTTCTAGACATTTATTTTATAGTAAAGACCGTTCTTTCAATTTATAACAGGTAAATAAAGAAAAGTGAAGCCTTTTTTGAACCTCTTGTATCTACATATTTCTTTTTATAACAATGTCTACCAGTAACGAAAATCAGTGAAAGAGATTTTCTTTTAATTCTGAATAGTGTACAAAATTGCTAAATTTCGGAGTGGAATTAATCTAAAAAATAAGTATGTTTAGTACGGGAAATATGTATTTAATTTGTAGGTATTTCATGACATGCCACCGCGGCAAAACTGCAAAGCACCAAAGTAGCCTATAAAGCGCCAATATGCACCAATGATCTCGCGTGTTCATTGTCCATTTATGGCTTTCATTGAAGTTCATATTTTATCTCTTTATTTCTTTGTCGAGCTGTCCCTTTTGCCTTTGGAGCTTTATAGCTTTGTCACGTTGGCGGTTTCTCTCCTTACTCTCCTTGTCGTCTAATCATTACTTTGCAATCCTGTTAGACGTATAGTGAATGTAAAGTAGCGTTAGCTTTTCTAATTTTATTGCAAGCACATCTGACTTACATCGACTATGTTTCACTTCCAGCTGCTTTAACCCATACAGCCACTTGATTATTTTCATTGCTAATGTTCACAAAATGGCGCTAGCGAGACCGACAAGCTGCTTTAACCCATACAGCCACTTGATTATTTTCATTGCTAATGTTCACAAAATGGCGCTAGCGAGACCGACAAGCTGCTTTAACCCATACAGCCACTTGATTATTTTCAGTGCTAATGTTCACAAAATGGCGCTAGCGAGACCGACAAGCGTCAAACATGGGCATAAAAAGTGCCAAAATAAAGGTACCAAAGGAAAACATGAACGTCTTTTATTATTTGAAGTATTAAGCCGCCATTGTCATCAAGAGTCAATATTATGGTGTACGAGATGAAGACGAATTCATGTAAGACATGAATACGAGTTATCGATTGTAATGTTTACATAATTATTACGTCATTATGAAATATGTGTTTATGTTGCATTAATGAAATGTTGTCATAATATAACAACCTAATTACGTATATATGTCGTTATGTCTGCATAATTATGGAAAAAAAACATTAAATCAGAACATCGCTTTCTTGACATTAAAGACTTCATCTTCCTTTGGTTTGCCACAGAAATATTTTGTCATGTCGATAGCTGCTTCCAAATTCTATAGTCATATTAGAATCAACACAACCACGCAACATGTATAATTCAGGCACCATAAATTTTGAAGCTGAATATTCCGTTCTAATGGTCAAAGTATCCATCGTACCCGTTTGCTTCCATCTGTATTTCTTTTGGAATCTGAAAATTCCATCACAATGAATTTGATTGTAACAAATCTCTCTCTGCCCCCGATTAAAGATAGATACCTTTCAAAGCTATTCCATGTACTTTGAAGACAATCCAATAAAACATATGGGTGATGCTTCCAGTTCAGTTAGATTTGCTGTGATACAGTATTCTAGATGTTTTTAATTTATACTTTTGTTTGAAACGTTAGTGATAATGATGATTACCTTCTTCGACGCTTCAGGTATATAAATATAACAACAGCTAAGCCAACAACTGCAATGCCGCCGACACAACCACCTTCACAAACGAAGAAGGAAATAATAATAATAATAATAATAATAATAATAATAATAATAATAATAATAATAATAATAATAAGAAGAAGAAGAAGAAGAAGAAGAAGAAGAAGAAGAAGAAGAAGAAGAACAAGAAGAACAAGAAGAACAAATTGACTAGTCATTAAGAAATAATTCTTGCTTAATTTGTTTTACTTGTTGTAAGCACATGAATTTATTAGACAGAGAGGTATTCAAGATAGAAGGTTTAATCATATGAGACAAAATAGAATCTAGAGCAAATCGAATAATATTTTTAAATTGCTAATACTTCGATAAAGAAAATAAATAAATACAAGAGTTCTTTGTTACTCAAATTCCAAATTATTTGTTAATGTGAGTTTCATTTTTTGTCCTAAGTACATGTTATAAATATCAAATTAAATTGTTACATGTGCCTGTCTGTATGATTTCGAACATGTTTTCAAGAAATATTCAATCTGAGCTTAAGCAATAAGATACCGATCCAAATTATCTGTCATCAGAAGTGTAACAAATTTGCTCCATGGATACATTGTAATCTGGACAAACTTTCGCAAGTGACAATAATAAGACACTAAATGCATACTATCGGAACTAGCTCACTTTGATTTTTTTCTCCAGTATATATGTATTACACGTTATGGTTTATATGACAATGTGTAAGGAAATATAAATTAAAAAGAATCACAGAAAATTAACAAACGCGAGGCAAACCGAGCTCATGGCATGAATAAATAAGACAAACGTACATACACATTTTAACGGTAGACGCACACATTAAACTATTCCTTGAAATAGACATTCTAAAGTTTTGTAGAATCTTCATTTGTATAAACGCAATCATATAATCAAAAATTAAAAATAAATTACCCGTTACAGCGCCAACATTCGTCTTAGATCCGCTGCTCTGTGAGGAAGGGACGTTTGTGATTGAGGCTTCTGGTGTTGTTAAAGCTAAAGAGGCGGCATCAGGTTGTGAGGATAGAAATGAAATAGATAATATTTCAAGTTATAGTTCTTTCCGATTTTCGAATGTTACCGTAAGGCATCTACACCACACATACACAAACCGCCGCTAAACACACACACACACACACACACACACACACACACACACCACAAGTAAAACTGTAAAAGGAACAATTAAGGTTAGGTACAATTACTGCATGATCATTAGCAGAAGAGTTTGCTATATTTGTAATTGAGTATAGTTTAACGATGGAAGAACCTAAAATCTTGGGAACAATTCGGATTAAAAAATAAATAACATATTAACGGTAGTGGCACACATTAAACTATTCCTTGAAATTCACATTGAAAAAGTTTGTAGAATCTACATTGTTATAAACGCAATCATATAACCGAAAGTTAAAAAATAAATTACCTATTACAGTGCCAATATCCGTCGTGCTACTCTGTGTGGAGGGCACTTTCGTGTTTGAGACGTCTGGTGTTGTTAAAGCTAAAGAGGCGGCATCAGGTTGTGAGGATAGAAATGAAGTAGATGTTTCAGGTAATAGGTCTTTACATATTTGAAATAAAATTATAGAGTTTTATCAAAATTAGTCTGGCAATTGCCTTATAAAGTTATCAAGATGTGTATGTACAAGTAATTTTATATTCTTCCCTTTAATGACATTTTCCCTCATTGTTCCAGTGCAGTTCTTATTATACAACGTAGCGTGCACCTAATTCACTAGTTCTGATATGCTTTGATAAATCATATTTGAAAAATCTCAACCAAACATGTTCCTTTAGTGTTGCAAATACACATCCTGAAATGAGAATAATCAATATAAAGCAAACTTGCAAATTCAATTCTTTATCGTATCATATTATGTATCGGAAAACACTCCATGACCAGTAAGGATAATCGTTCATTGACTAGCTGGTTCAAGGCTCAGAACTACTTTCCAATCTAGCGAGTCAAACAGCCACAAAACGAAAAATTGCTAACAGACCAACCAGCCGGTGGAAAAGGTCTTCAAAGACCACCACCGCTTCTGGTTAATCTGAAGAAAAGCTACGTGCTAATTTACCGGTTCACTAAAAAGAAATTCGTTTACTGAGATTTTATGGGACCTTACTGGAATATCTGTTTGACTGTCAGGCTTCTGTTTCACATTTTTGACAATACTAACCATTTACTCTCTCTCTCTCTCTCTCTCTCTCTCTCTCTCTCTCTCTCTCTCTCTCTCTCTCTCTCTCTCTCTCTCTCTCTCTCTCTCTCTCTCATATAAGGCGATCACTAAAGACAAGCGTTTTGCCCTAGCATGTGTCATATAAAGATATTCTATTTAAGAAAGTATTTGAGCGTTTACAAGAGTGGCGTTTATGTTAGAAGCTGGCTTTGTATTTTAAGTTTGTTGCCCGTTTTGCCTAGATCTCTGATATAAATTGTTGTGGATAGCTATTCTTCTTTCGCACAACATGGAGAACACTGTGTTGATGTTTAATACATACATACATACATACATACATACATACATACATACATACATACATACATACATACATACATACATACATACATACATACATACATACATACATACAATCCATCTCTCTCACACACACGCATACTCACATACATACAAAATAAACGTAGACAGCAACAATAATTATTTTTATTTCCAGGTTTTATCTGTCATATACTCTGATTATAAACCAATCCTATTTTCCTAACGAATGTTACCGTAAGGCATTTGCACCACACATAAACCAACCGTCGCGAAAATATCCACACACACGCTCGCACACACACACACACACACACACACACACACACACACACACACACAACTGTAATAAGAACTATTATGGATATTACAAATACAAAAGGATCATTAGTAAATTGTTTACTAAAATTGGAACTGAGTATAGTTTTACGATGGAAGATCTTAACATCTTGGATTCTGAGATTAAAAAACGAACAACATATATACTGTAGAAGCACCCATTAAACTATTCCTAGAAATGTTGACATTCTAATTTTTTGTAGAATCTTTTTTTTATAAACGTAATCACAGAACCAAAAGTTCAAAATAAATTACCTGTTACAGTGCCAACATTCGTCGTGGACCTACTGCTCTGTGTGGAGGGCACGTTTGTGATTGAGACGTCTGGTGTTGTTAAAACTAAAGAGGCGGCATCAGGTTGAGGGGATAGAAATGAAATAGATAATGTTTCAGGTAATAGGTCTTTACATAGTTGAAATAAAATTATAGAGTTTTGTCAAAATTAGTCTGACAATTGCCTTATATAGTTATCAAGATGTGTATGTACAAGTAATTTTATATTCTTCCCTTTAATGACATTTTCCCTCATTGTTCCAGTGTAGTTCTTATTATACAACGTAGCGTGATTCAAAATAACGTAGTTCTGGTATGCTTTGATAAATCATATTTGAAAAATCTCAATCAAACATGTTCCTATAGTGTTGCAAATACACATCCTGAAATGAGAATAATATAAAGCAAACTCCCTAACTGAATTTTTGTCGTATTATATTATGTATCGGAAAACACTCCATGACCAGTAAGGATAATCGCTGACTGACTAGCTGGTTCAAGGCTCGAAGCTACTTTCCAAGCTAGCAAGTCAAACAGCCTAATTAAGAAACGATGCCATCAGACCAACCAGCCGGTGGAAAAGAAAGATCTTTAAAGACCCCCACCTCTTCTGGTTATTCCGAAGAATAACTATGTGCTAATTTACCGATTCGCTGGAAACAAATAATTGTTTTCTGAGATTTCATCGGACTATACATCCTTTCATCGGTTATCTATTTGACTGTTGGGTTTCTGTTTCACATTTTGACAATACTAACCATTTTCTCTCTCTCTCTCTCTCTCTCTCTCTCTCTCTCTCTCTCTCTCTCTCTCTCTCTCTCTCTCTCTCTCTCTCTCTCTCTCTCTCTCTCTTTGTATGTCGCAAAAGACGACCACTACAGGCAAGCGTTTTGCCCTTACATGCGTCATATAACAATATTCTATTCAAGAAGGTTCTTGAGCTTTTAAAAGAGTGGTGTTTATGTTAGAAAGCTGGCTTTATACTTTAAGTTTGTTGTCCGTTTTGCCATGATCTCTGATATAAATTGTTTGTGGATAACTATTCTTCTTTCGCACAAGATGGTGTGAATGTGGTGATGTTTTGCTTAACCACATACATACAGGCATAACCTCACTCACACACGCGTATGCGCATACATACATAAAACAAACATGCAGACAGCAACAATAATTATTTTACTTCAAAGTTATATCTGTCATATACTCTGAATATAAAACAATCCTATTATCCAATCGAATGTTACTGCAAGTCATCCACACTATACATACACCAACCGTCGCGAAATATCAACCCACCTAAAAAAAGAAAGAAAAACTGTAATAAGAACATTTAAGGATGTATACAAATATAGAAGGATGTATACAAATACAGCAGGATCATTAGTAAAAGTGTTTGCTAGATTTAAAATTGAGTATAGTTTTACGGTGGAAGAGCCTGAAAACTCGGATACGATTCTGAGGTTATAAAGCAAACAACAATCTTGCAGTTGAAAACAATTCAAAATTTACACAAGGAACCTGAGTCTTCATTATTTATCTTATTCGTTATACGTCCCCTATTTCATACTGTACCACAAAAACAGTCTAATTCTGAAAAAAAATGTAATAAAGCATAAACTTGCCTTTTGCTGCGTCCTTGTATAGTCCAATCCAAAACGAAAACGTTCCAGGTGATGGAGGTGAACATTGGTTCGATCTAGGTTGACAGTGCGATGTGGATGAATGATGCGTGCAGGAAAATAAACTTTCCCTTGGAGCTAGGATGGACAGAATGTCCCTACTACAATTTGAACAATACCTCAAAGCCTTGGCCCATGTTAGATTTGCTGCAGACTTGAAACAGCTGTAACTGCAGTCTGAAAAGCGATGAGGACTTTACACTACTTAGTGAACGATAACGACGACGGCGGCGACGACGATGACGACAATGATGATGATGCAAGAAAGATAACGTTGATGATGAAACATTGACAGTACGAAGACGTTGATTATTATGGCGAAGACGACGATGATTATCATTATAACGGCAGATGGATAAAAAGGACACCTTACAATGATGATGATCATAATGAATGTGATGTTGATTTTAGAAAATGGAATGAATGAAAAAGAACATGGGAGTGATTCAGGACCAGTTGTCGTACATTTGATATCTGTGAGACTTAAATCAGCAAAGTTGACAGCATATGTCATTTTCAATCTATGATCGTAGAGAAGTGAAAAAACAATGTTTTCTTTAGCTTTTATTAAAGTTAAGATCCAATTTCAAGGTAAAGTATTAATATTATCAAACCAGTTTCAAACGTACTTATGTTGGTGTAAGAAAAATCAAACTTCTCAAACAATTTGATTTTTCAAAAAAGGTACTTAAAAAGTAAGACAAAATGTTTTCATCCTGTTTTTTTATCAACCCGTATGGAATATATTAGTTACAACCTAGTAGTTTAATCTTTACTGCAAATAGGGCTTTATCAGTCATAGGAATATCACGCTGCCACTGGATATTTAAATTTTGGTGCATGTTGGGATTGTACATAAAGCTTGTCTCTTTTAAACTTTGAAGCTTCGATGTTTGTGCTGCTTTTCGGATTTTTGAAGCAATTCTTTACTATCTCAGATTTTCTTTTTTTACCCATGTTCCGAACTACAAATATTACATTCTGTCTTATTTCATCCTTCGTCAGAAAAGTCATAATAACATCCTCATTCATTGATATTTTTGCAATATTATTTACATACAAACTTTTTTTGCTACTACAATTGTATTACCGCGAAGTCTGTCCGAATACATACAGTTTGTGACATCGCATAATGCCGGGCTATTTTCCACATGTAAATAACAAGTCATTTGATGTGATTCTTTTGAAAACAATCCAAACAAGTGTGGATAAAAATGATACTTGCTCTAAGAGTCAAAACGATCCTAGATAATATTGATATCATCTTTCTCAGTATTCAGGTCCACGAGTTGTTTTTATTACATAGGACACAATAATTAAACTAGTAAATTTGAATATGCCATCTATGAATTGTCACTATTGTATCTATGAATATGTAACTTAGAACGTTCAAAAATCGTAATTCAACATTGCAGAATGGATCAGGATTGACTGTTGAACAGTCACCTAAGACGCAGAAGAGGGAGATTTCAAACACAACATATGCTGGCATTTGTCAATGGCAGGTGGCATAAAACCCTCATCCTTGAAAAACTAAGGAACGATCTCACTGTTATAAAAGAGTAGACTATCATCATTTCAGTGGAACGTGTCCATGATATTTGAATATTGGATATTTATTGTAATATGACAGGAGATATATCTTGCATTTTTACTAACTAAACTACAAGCTTTCTTTATTTCTTCCATTTAAATGTTCCATTTTCCAAATAAGTTGCAACCATGCAGATTCGTAACATGAGTATTAACTCCCTATATGTGGAGCTAACATTTGTTCTAGTGGTCATATATTAGAGATTTTAAATATAAGAATATCAAAATCTATTCTTATGTAAAAAGCTTTCTTATTTCCAGCGCTCATAACTAACCTCCCACGGGAGTAATATTATTCTCGGACTATTATTTTTGGACTATCATCGATGTTGTTTAAATTGTTCGGAAAATAATTATATACTTACGTTCATAACAAAGGACACCATGTGTTTGGTTACAAAATTGATCCACGTATCCAGTCATGGCTGAAGTATCATTCATCTGCACGTACACGCAACCATGCTGTGATGCATTTATTCCCAGTTGCGACAGTACGGATGTATCTACAAGTAACAAAATCTTTTAAATGCCATAAAAGGAAGTAATTGTGGAAAAATCCTGCGGTGTACATCTCTCTCTCTCTCTCTCTCTCTCTCTCTCTCTCTCTCTCTCTCTCTCTCTCTCTCTCTCTCTCTCTCTCTCTCTCTCTCTCTCTCTCTCTCTCTCTCTGTATGATGACAACATAAACTGCAGAAAAGATAAAGATGGCTTCTTTTCTTTTATTATACCTATACAGTTTCGGATTTCGTCTCAAACGTTCGTAATAATTGCTTAACAAGAAGAATTTCTGGTGCCAGTACAGGCTGCACGACTAAAGTTTATATAAAAATGTTAGTCGACATTCTTTCCAGTTTTCTTCATACACTTCTGTATTATTCTGCTGGAAAATGATTTGGAAGTTGATGTGTAATCGGCAAAAAGTAAATGAATCCATTAAATCATCAAGATCATGTGGTTTACTTCGGGTTTCATTTTCTTTTGTATGAAATATCATTTCAAACCTCAAAATGTTCCGTTAAATAAGAAATAGCTTGTGGTACAACCATTTGTACCTTTCTTGTATACCGACATGGCACTCTTGCTACCCCCACAGAAGACTTTTGGACTTCCCTGACATGCATCTGTACAGAACACATCGTGTAGGAAGTTTTGGATTGTACCATTATTGTCACTATAATACGGATCACAATAGCATATGTTTCCCTGCAAATACAATAAGTTAGCGGTTAAGACAGGCAACTCAGTAAGATTAATGACAGATTAACAAGGTGAAGAAAAACAGCTGCCAATTATTATTCGCGTGGAAATTATCAATCAGATGGTAATCAAAAAAAACATAAGCAAAATTGCTTTACATGCAAAGTATAATTTATGTCTAACTCCATTTGATCCTGATAAATTGTTCTTAAATTTTCATACATTTTTTTCGGTCATACATATGAAAACATACATAAAACATTGAGGCTACCTTGAAAATAACTGACATTAAAATACCGTTTTCTTAGAGTCAACAGTTTTTGAAGCTGAGCAGTAAAATACTAGTAGCGTCGGTTTTCACATATTCGATAGTAACTCTCATTGCTATTATATATTTACCGAGGCGGAAGAGTATTATAAAATCATTGAGTAAAGAGACTGAGATAGATTACTTCTAAACAATTGTAATATTATTGACATTTTACCACACAATTTTGCCTATCGTACTGATCTTTAAATTTGTTGTTTTATGCACTCCGGATTTATGATTTTATATTCAACAGATACTTGTCATCGTTTGTTTGTTTGTTTGTTGTTTTCTGTTTTTGTTTTTGTTTTTTTTTTTTGTTACGTTTTTAGTTTTTGGGGGTTTTTTTTGCTCATTTGTCCGTTGAGAAATTCATACTGCTTTTTTCATTTGTACGTTGAAATAAATATTTTGAAAATTATATTTCATACAATTATTATATTTCTCTCAACATTTTTAATGATAATAATGTATTTCAATTGATAGGTAAGAATAAATCTATCATTGTATACTCAGTGAGCAAACATTGTATCATTTCAAATGTTTATTAATTTATAGAAAGAGTATAGGCAAAGATGTACATTAACGCTTTATTATATTATGCTTGCAGCGTATTTAGTATTTTCTTACATAAAATTCCAAAACAGAACATAGCAGGTGCATTTCAATGACATTGTATCATAGGTTATTATTTCAAATACTTCACAATACAGCTGCTGAATACCCAAGCAAAATGTACAATTAATTTCAATTATTAACCGTTCACAGTGGAAGAAAAGTTGATTTGTTAAAGTTAATGAATAACCACAGGTTTTATGTTGGGAGAATCAAACCTGAAGTGCCACGCTGTTCGAATTACAAAGAACGAAACATTCTGACGGTCGGGCTTGTGGTGTCGTGATGAAATTTCGAGCACTTGTAATGTTATAGCAGCCTGTACCAATATAAAAGATGCAACAACATATGTAGGAATTTGGCAGAAGTCTATATAGTACAAAAGATATATGTGTAGTAATGAAGTAATAACCTGTACAAGTATAAAAATATGCATGTGTTGTAATGTTGTGGTAACCTGTACAAGTATAAAATTATGCATGTGTAGTAATGTTGTGGTAACCTGTACAAGTATAAAAATAGGAATGTGTAGTAATGTTGTGGTAACCTGTACAAGTATAAAAATAGGAATGTGTAGTAATGTTGTGGTAATCTGTACAAGTATAAAAATGCATGGATAGTAATGTTGTAGTAACCTGTACAAGTATAAAAATATGCATGTGTAGTAATGTTGTGGTAACCTGTACAAGTATAAAATTATGCATGTGTAGTAATGTTGTGGTAACCTGTACAAGTATAAAAATAGGCATGCTTAGTAATGTTGTGGTAACCTGTACAAGTATAAAAATAGGAATGTGTTGTAGTAATGTTGTGGTAACCTGTACAAGTATAAAAATAGGAATGTGTAGTAATATTGTGGTATTCTGTACAAGTATAAAAATGCATGGATAGTAATGTTGTAGTAACCTGTACAAGTATAAAAATATGCATGTGTAGTAATGTTGTGGTAACCTGTACAAGTATAAAAAATGCATGCGTAGTAATGTTGTGGTAACCTGTACAAGTATAAAAATGCGTGTATAGTAATGTTGTGGTAACCTATACAAGTATAACAAATGCGTGTGTAGTAATGTTGTTGTAACCTGTACAAGTTTAAAAAATGAATGTGTAGTTATGTTGTGGTAACCTGTACAAGTATAAAAATATGCATGTGTAGTAATGTTGTAATAACCTGTACAAGTATAAAAAATGCGTGTGTAGTAATGTTGTGGTAACCTGTACAAGTATAAAAATGCATGTGTAGTAATCTTGTAGTAAATTAACCTGTAGAAGTATAAAAATATTCATGTGTAGTAATGTTGTAGAAACCTGTACAAGTATAAAAATGCATGTGTAGTAATGTTGTAGAAAATTAACCTGTAGAAGTATAAAAATATGCATGTGTAGTAATGTTGTAGTAACCTGTACAAGTATAAAAAATGCATGTGTAGTAATGTTGTAGTAGCCTGTACAATTATATAAACAATGCCTGCGTAGTAGTGTCGTCACAACCTGAAGATGAATGAAAAGATACGTGTAGTAATGTTGTAGCAACCTGAACATGTATAAAAACACGCAACAGCATGTGTTGTAATGTTGTAGCGTACAAGTATAAAAAGATGAACAGCATATGTGTAGTATTGCTGTAGGAACCTCTAAAAATATAAAATATACATGTATAATAATAATGTTGTAACAACCTGTGCAAATAATGAACAATGCATAATAGTAATGTTTATAGTATCCTGTCGATGTATAAAAATATGTATTTAATAATAATGATGTAGCAACATGTACAAGGGAAAAAATGCATGTGTAATAATGTTTTAGAAACTTGGACAACTATAAAACATGCATGTGCAGCAATGAGGTAGCAACCGGTGCAAATACAAAATGATGCAACTTGCATTCATCTGCAACACGTCACTGTCCCCACTCATGTATCCAATTTTATCTCCTCGGTCATAGCATACCTAATAATTCCTCTTCTTGAGATTGGATCAAAAGCATAATGACCTAATGACCCACGAGAGAGAGAGAGAGAGAGAGAGAGAGAGAGAGAGAGAGAGAGAGAGAGAGAGAGAGAGAGAGAGAGAGAGAGAGAGAGAGAGAGAGAGAGAGAGAGAGAGAGAGAGATAAGTGATCGTTTTATAGTTGTAAAATGAGTATGAAGAAAGACAACAATTTACCGCAAATAGCTTTTGATGATGATCCTGTTATCGACCAATTATTTCTTGACCAGCTTCCTAACCAGAGAAGCAATCATTAATAATAAAGTTTAAACAATAAATTTAGTAGGAAAAGTTTTGTCTTGCTTATACATGAATGTCACAAGTTTCCAAATTGTATAGTTCTTTCTGGAGAATTATGTTAAACACTCAAAAGTAGAAGGAAAATCCTACCTTCTATCTGTATCCATGGATTAATCTCGTTTACGCTATTAACTGAAAAACATTTAGAGTAGCACTGACATTTTGCAAGAATATAGAATACACGGACGAATTTGTTCATCTTTATTCTTTCTATACTTTTCAAACTTTTTTTTCTATTACGGTATCCATATTTTTTCCAAATGATATATGCTAGAAAGCAAATTATGTTAAAAGTAAAGGATTAATTAACCATAATCTTAATAACATAACAGGTGAGACGGTTTGCAAGTCCCCATTTCTCTTCACATTATTCCCCACGCGCTACAATTCACCCTGGATTCTAATCTCGAGCATCACAACATCCAAAAGCAGTTGATGCCATCATTGGCATGGAAAGTTAGTTTAATTTTTCTTGTGATTCCTCATAAAGTAACAGTTTGAAGAGAATACATTTTTGCCATATAGGTGTCACATGGTTAAATGTATTTTCACTCATATATTTTGTAGAAAAATATGTCAACGAACAGATTGAATGTATGCATTTCTTCAAAGATAATAATAATAATAATAATAATAATAATAATAATAATAATAATAATAATAATAATAATAATAATAATAATAGCGACGACCACGATTATGATCATCATCATCATCATCATCATCATCATCATCATCATCATCATGAGTAATGGTAGTTATTGTTCTTTTGTGACAGCAGTAGCAGTAGTTGCTTTTTTAAAATTATGACGAATTTTTTTTTTAATGGTCAAGAGAAATATTTACTGGAGGCACTGTCTGAACAATGGTTGCAACTGAAGAAAAATATGTAGAAATGAATAGACCTCTTAATGATAGTGTCTGTTGTGTGTAACTAATACAATGGCACCGTATTAATCTAACTGAGAACATTGTACTTTTGGTAATGATAGTAAAAGTATAGTAGAAGTGGTGGTGGTGATGGTTGTCGTCGTGGTACATGGGTGCGAAGAAAAAAAAGCTGTTTTTTTTTCTATTTTGGATTTACTGTCGTCTTTGTTATCATTGCTGTTATTGGTATAGAGAAAAACACAATTAGTACTTACAGCAAATATCATCATTAGTAACGTCGTTGTAATCTTGCAAATGAATTACATTTCTTACCTGCATAACAACCTATCAAACACATAGCAATCTTCAATATGATGATCATGTTTTTTCCAGCGAAAATGTCTCGTCCGCCCCAAAGTTAGATATACATATTGCACAATTGAAACTTACGAGTATCATACAGTTCCTGTTCGATAAGTGACAATTTGCTTTACATTCTTTTTTTTTCAAGGGATTAGTTGGCATTTCATGTTTACCGTAATATCCTAGAATTTGTTCCCTACATAATATTATCTTCACATAGAGTGTGACTGATTAAGGAAGTCATTTTTAAATGTCTGCCATTCTGCGAATAATTTTATTGCTCTTGTTTATTGATTTTTTTTCTTCTTTGTTGCGTACTATTCATTTTGGATTTTGTTATTACTAAAAACCATAACATTAAAATATCACAAACAAGTGATTCCTATGACAATTCAAAGGTAATCCGTCCTTATTTTAAACAATTACATTAAATAAGTTCTCGTAATGCTATTTTATGTTATTTATTTTTTTTTTTTTTTGTTTGATTGTTTATTTTGTTTGTTTGTTTGTGGCTGTTGTTATTATTGTTAGAGGTGGGGGTGTCTCGAGTGTATTTTTGAATCTCTACATATTTTAAAGCTGAGGAAATATATTACTGTAATATGCAGTATTAATTATGTTAATTTAGGTTTGTTTTTATCTGGAGATAAATGTGAGGAGTGACCTTACAAGGAGATATATGTGAGGTCTGATAGTGTAAGAAAATATATGTAAGATTTAACCTTACAATGAGATAAGTGTGAATTACGACCTTAACAGATCTGTGAGGTGTAATATTACCAGGAGATATAGGCCTATATGTGAGATGATATCGCAAGCAGAGATATGCCAGGCAGTACCATCTTAAGGCATTGGTGAACTGGGCAGTTGCCCAGGGTCTCATGCTTCTAGGGGCTTCATGCTGCCCATAGTGATAATGAATAGTAGGGCCGGTAGGGGGCACCAGTGATTGCTTTGCCGAGAGCATACAATATTGTTAAGACGGCACTGAGGTCAGGTGTGACCTTACTAAGATATATACGTGCGGTATGAACTTCCCTGAAGATATAGGTGAGGTGGGACATTAAAAAGGTGTGTGTCTGTATGTCTGTCTGTGTGTGTGAGATAATTAACCCAGTTTTAAAAGTTTTTCATTCATGGCGCTACGATGTTTGCAGTGTAGTAGTTTATAGTGATGTCTAGTACTGGGGCATCATGCCGCAGACATGTAGCATGATGTCCCATCCAATCACATTATTCAGACACCAGGCCGACCAGTCCTAACAATAACCTCTTAATGCTGAGTGCCTAGCGATGCAACTTCCTGTTAAATTTTTATAAGTCCTCATTATGACTCGTCTTTGGTTCGAACCAGCTACCTCCTCAACTGATGATGATGATCTAACCAATAGGCCACGGTAGCGGTCGACATTAAAAGGAAATAACATTAAAAGGAGATACATGAGAGATGTAACGTTACTATATATATATATATATATATATATATATATATATATATATATATATATATATATATATATATATATATATATATATATATATATATATATATATATATATATATATATATATATATATATATATATTAGGGGCAGTGTATCAGCAGCCCTGTAACATTACTATGTTTTTAAGTATGGTATGGGCAGGCTGATTTACATCGTAAGTTCTTAAACTTTGTGATGTGTCAATCAAAACGTAGATAAGTGACATACTTCATAAAAATTAGATTAGCGTCTGGCTCTCATGTATAATTAATTTGTATTTGTGTGCTTGACCATTATCTGTGACTGAAGGTTGTGCCTACATTATTGTGACGCTTATACATGATAAATAAAATATTTCTTAAATTTTGAGTTCAAAGCCTAACCCTGCTTATGAGTTATGAATGTCCTGGAAGAAAAGTAAGCAACAATTTAGGTAACTTTCAATAGGAAATGTAGGAATTCCAGAACAATACATTGTCCCACAGGTCAAGAGGAGCTTGTGTGTAAAGAGGTTTGATAAACAATTATTTAATCCTGTTTCATGTCAGACTTTGGTAATCTATGATCAGAATGTGTAGTTGTGCTCAGATATAATTCTAGAAGACTTATTCTCATTTAATTTCTGGACGTAAACACTACTTTTGATATCTTTAGAATTTCTTCAAAGACATAGTGGAACGTATTGCTACGGTTAATCAATGCGTTCAATACTATTTATACATCAGCACATCAAAGACTACTGGATTTCATTCGGAACATTGTACAATTTTGGACTTAATTCACAAAACTGCTAGTCTTTTAAATTTATAACATGGACAAATTAGTTATTTGTTTATGTTAATAAACTTGACGGTTTCGCTTCTTTCTGTTTCATAGTTTAAGAAGACATACAATGGCAACACTGACATATGTGTAAATTTACCAATGAATAAGGGACATACATCTCAGAGATTGCATCAGTGACTAACACATGTGAAAATCTACCTGTACATAAGACACATACCTCCCAAAGAATAGATTGGTGACCAGCACAATTTTATAAACTTTAAGGCTATAAAAACATTTTAAACATCGTGAACATTGTTTGAAAAACAATTTTGAAAAGTGCAATTTAGATATTTAATTACTAATTGTAGATAAGATACGGTATTACATTTGTGTTTTCCACGGCTACTAGTGTGTGAGTGATATCTTTAAAGATTATTACTGTGTATCGATTCCTATTGATTTCCTTATCGTTTAAGCTGTCATTCATATGCCGATGTATCGTAATATATCAAATATTTATTTGAGTTGGGTAAATGTATATGTACTGTGTACGTACACTTCCAACACTACCAACCTCTAAAATTACTTTTCAACATTAAATATCGGTAATTATATACATATTGTCCCTAATTAACTACATATATATCAATTAGCGTACCTGATACTTTCAAAATAAACAGAAACGACATCATTATCCGATGATTAGATAATTCGTTTCTGTGTCATTTCTATCCTATACAGTTTTTAGTAAGCAAATATAAAGGCGCATTTTTAGTTGATTCATATGCAACTTTTAATGGCAAAAGAATCAATCGTTTGGACAAATGTGGGATCAACAAAATTAGCGATATAAGCTAAATGAAGTAAAGCAACGCTAGGAAATAATATTTATGCCCAGAGAAGAGGCTTGCCATGTCCTTGGCATAAGATTTAGCCCATATGTTTCAATTTACATGCACACAAAGCTCTTCTTCTCGACAACCAAAATCCATAGTTTTTAATATTAAGCTTTCTAAATCGGAAAAAGCGGCATCTCGTTTTATGGTGATCATACGCGTAATTGTTACAAATGAACCAGTTAGAATGTGAACATTTATACAGCCAAAGAAATTTGTACAGTATAGGCTGTAACTGACATCAAATAGAACGTGGCATATCGTACCGTTCATTGTTTTCTCTTCATGTCTATTTTAAACAGTATCATAACGTATCTAAACGAAATATTACCTTGTTCAAGTTGTGAGGTATAGGCGGGTTGTAGAAACAGTATTTCGATCTAAGTCTTTGGTACAACTCCCATGGTCGTAGTATATAAAGCTTTGGTAACAAAAGTTACCCTTGTATCGTTGGAATATATTATCTGTAAACAGCTTAGCTGAAATAAAGCTAAGAAGAGACGTAAATACAGAAAATAGGCACGCGGTTACTATGCAAGTATTTCTTACTTCGGAAGGATAGTTTCATCTCAGGAAAAGGTCGATGCAATCAACTGAGTCCTAGTAGAACAAGTTTAGCATTCACAATCTTTAAAATCTTTAAATGTGATAAAATAAGGTACACAGAACTTAGTCATTTAATTCATTGATTTATAGTATCTAACCAGACTGTGATCAGGTTGGCCCTAATGCTGTCATCTTATGCGACTTTAGTGCTTAACGGAGTTTCTGTACTAACCCGGCTCCATATTGGTTACACTATAGACGAGTCTATTTTCCTCATACAACAGAGCTAAGAGTACATCCTAATCGGTAACCGCTGTATAATTCTGTAAATTACAATAAGGATAAGACTTAAAAGTTATGTCCCTTTGCATAGATGTACCTATAAGGTATAACGGTACCAATTGTTTTTCCATAGACCTCAATGCTAATGTTTTGTGATATAAATATACTTTCTATCCTACCTCAGCATGTATGTCACTCACTGTCACAGAGAACAATGTTAGATTGCCAATTTGACAAGGACAGTGCCAGGTACTCGATTGCATTTAAGAGAGATAACTCTGCTGGAACTAGACAGGGGTAAGAGTTATCTAGTTACACCAGACACATTTCAGTTATATGTACCACATTTTTAAAAAATCATAAAAAAATACAAAATGTAACATAGTTATGAATTAACATAATCTCACATACTGCCAAGAGCATCAACTTTTTAAGCCTATCAGAAAGTGCAACTCTTACATAATGCACCAATCACAGATAGTTTTGTGGTTTATTTCTGAATGCAATGTTCCCTACACCTTAAGCTCCGCCCACCTTGGGTTGTACAATTTGTACGGTTATGCATAAAATTAAACCGCTTGTTAAATCTACGTGAAAGGCAAATTTGATATTGTCATTCTTTTTGTTTAATAACGGAAGTTGACAACTTAGTATTTACTTTCTATTACTTACATGTGTAGTCGTATTTCCACCCCTTCGCTAAAAATGGACTTCTCAAGAAGTGGAAATGACCGGCGAGCAAGGTCATCTTTTACCCTGAAAACTTCCGTTTGGTATGAAACTCGCGGACGATAACGGTGTTAGGCCTCACCACCACACCCAGTCTTAATTAGGTTTGAAATTTTGTGTTTTATCTCATTTATGCTTTGAAAATTATTAAGAGGGTACAAACAAACGGGAAAGTATATTCAAACTATAACAGCATTCGTCCTGTCCGTTATTGGCTAATTGGCTAAAATGTGTGTACAAAATGACATTTACAGCAGAATGGACGCCGAGGACCAACCAACTGGTGATTTTGCACCACCATTTTGACCTCTCCAGAGGCTTGATGGTTACAGCATCCTTCTCGGATGCGTGAGGTCGCGGGTTCGAACCCTGAGCGGGCCATAACAAAGACTTTAAAAAAATGGTACTAATAACTGACTCGCTAGGCGCTCAGCATTAAGTGGTCTAGCAAACTTTAACAACTTTACGTCGTGATACACCTGCATGAAATCGACAGGAATACGATTTATTTTCTCAGGAATAATGAGTGTAGCATTCGTTGTATTTAATCTGCTGAGAGACGAGATGCAACTATAGTGTTGATGACATTTGACCTGGAAATTCGTCATTTTAATTAAGAGCACATAGCTACACATATCTCGCAACCTACACGTCAATGTCATCAGGGGTCAAATAGTGGTTCTTTTATCTTCCAGTTTTAATCAATATTGATCAAATACGACAGGTTGTTATCGTGCAAAATTTTGTCAATGTTTTCGTCGTACATTTTGTCGTTGTCAACGTGTTACATGACCATTAAGATTGACGTATAGGCTAAGTTCTCAATAAATTGGTAGCTTGTGATGGTCACCCCCCTATGTATGTGTGAATAATTGTATTTTAATTAGGTCCGTTTGGATAACGGTGAGACAGCAGAGGGCCATGTTAACATGAATTCTGGTGACGGTAAATGACGAAATTACGACAAGCCAGTGCCAAAATTTCTGGATATTTTTGGCCATTTGAAATAGGTGTCGTAAAATTATATTCTTCGTGACAGTTATTAATACAGGCGAAGTAGAGAGAATTATTCTGGCTTAAATAGGAGTGTTAAAGGTTAACCCTGATTGGCTAAGGTAAACGAGAGGATTTTTTTCCCAGACAAAATTCAATATTTTAAGCAATTCCCTTGCGAAATTCGGCAGTTGATGCTTCTTCTGCCCAACAAAATAAATTAATAAGTAATGTTTCTCGTTAAATAAACCGTCCAAAGGATGTGGATCTGGAATTAATTTGATGGACCCGGAAATAGTGAGAAATTCGGCTGTATTGTAAGAGTGAGTCTCATTAAAAATCACAAAGAAAAATTAGCTTATTGCCTGTACTGCACATGAAGTCCTCACGTACCAGCAATTTGAGTTCAATCATTCACTCGACTCTGTAGCGAAACCTCTTTATTGGTATAGCTGAACGGCTAATGGAATTTCACATAAATTCTACAACTCTATTTCTAAGAGAAAGTGCATTATTCAAATGTCATGTTCAATTCCATTTTGTTATGTACTTAATACAGTTGTAATATTTTACATGCGGTGGTTCGTATTGTTCTATCCAATAGTTCATATTGTATTTTATTGTTTACTCGATCCGGGCAATAACACCATGGTCTATCATCTGATAGATAACGATATCCAAAGCAACATAAGGCGTGGGGACCATACATCCCACCCCTGATAAACGAATAAATGGTTTAGATATATTCAGTTATTGCAGAATGTCACGTCTTTATTAAAATAGAGCCTTTGCGTGTTCATACAAATCATTAATTAAAAAGTTTCTTGTTTCACGAATAAAATTGCTTTTGTTGGGAGAAAAAAAAATCAATTTTAATTTAACATACTTATCGCTTTTGAGGAAAAAGTCATCGTCTTCTCCAAATTTTACACCGCTCTTTATCTGAGCATGTATTAGGTATCACGGTACCTATGACCTTTCCATTGATAACGTTCTGAGAAATGAATATACTTTTTGCTCTGATATAGGACTCCATATACTAATTGTTTTGAAAAATGGGAACCAGCAAAGAAATGGGAAAACTTTAAATAGAGTATACACGGGTTTGGGTGACCAAGATTGGTTAATAATATAAGTTATGTTTTAGAAAAAAGAATCTTTTGAGACTTTATCATAGTTGAAAGTGAATAAAAATAGAGACACTGTTTTATTAATGGAATTTCAGTTCTTTAATAGTCTTGTTGTTTGGAACACTCATTACTAAAATTAGCACCTGACTCTTTGTTGCGGAATTGAAAGTACATGTTTCAATCATATGCATTTCCAGAAAATGCTGCGGCTCATATCCTTTCCTCTGCACAGAAGCTGACTTCCAGGTTTCATCAATACTGATAAATATAAGTTTGGTCAAGAGCACTCCAAAATTTTAAGTTATTGAATTTTTAATATCATGGTGTTTGCATTGGTTTACTGCGGAAACTGAATGAATACCGTGATTCCTGTATGCGGCATGCGCGTCACACTATGGCAAAGGTAATCATATTGTAAGAAAGATAACTCCTCTGGAACTAGACACGGCATGACATGGTTATCATGTCACCCCCGAGCCACTTTCGCGGATGCTAATAATCAAATTATATAAAACAAATCATGAAAAATACAAAATATCATCTAAATTTAAATTTACTTAATTTCACGCATAGCAAATTGACTTAACTTATATTAAACCAGACAGGAATTACAATTCTTACATAATGCACCAATTTTTTTTTTGTTTATTCAGTCTAATATGTTTTCAACACCCTTAGCTTGACACCCCCCCCCGACTTGTGCAATTAGTACCGGTATACAATCTAATCTGATGGATTGTAATTTGATAATAATGGTTGCTCACAAGCCGACTGAGACAGTAAGGTCAAAATTGATACTGATAGTTAGGTTTCTGACAAAATATTAGACTCCTTTAGCGAAACAGAATTTTGCATGTACGTGTTCCAAACTAGATCAGATGGAGTGATGGAATCCTGAGCAAATTCAGATAATGGCTTCATTTAACAAACCAATGATTTATATTTAGTAATGTAACTGCCATGCTGTGAAGCATACAAACAAAATTTCATAATGGTAAATAATTGTTATATTCATCCGGGCATCCTTGTCAAACCAAAATATATATTATTCCTGTAACAATTCAGCATCTGAAATTATATTTTAGTGGCATGCAAATTCTTTCGACCAGATTTTTTCTTTCTTTTTTTTAAAGGCACTTTTAGTACGTTACTGAAGTTAGCAATCCGTGGAAACGGAAGCCAAGTACCTTTATCAAAGACAGATATAGGCCATCAACCTTGGCTTGTCTGAAACAGCAACCACTGAATTCCAAGTCCGACATTTAAACAGTTGATCTACCGCATCTCCTATGCAGTTACTTCGACATCAAAAGCTTCTAATAAACAGTAAAATATCCATCATATCTGACTCAGCTGTCAACATTAACTCAAACCTCTCAATTTCCTCACATCTCGTTCATATCAGAAAAAATAACACATGCTTCGCACGAAGCGTGGATCGTGATCGGGTAAAAAAAAATGTTCCATTTCTTTGTGGCTACGTTGTCATTAATGTAGTTTAATGTTCCTCTCTTAATAGCCATTAATAGTGATGCCAACTCAGACAAATACATACATACATACATGCATACATTCATACATACATACATACATGCATGCATGCATGCATGCATGCATGCATACATACATACATACATACATACATACATACATACATACATACATACATACATACATACATACATACATACATACATACATACATACATACATACATACATTTTATTTCCATAATTAGTCTCAAAAACCTGTTTCTGTGCTGAGAATATATATTTCATCCCACCATACTCCGCAAGCAGTTTATCATTTATATCTAATAAATCAATGGAGAAAATTAATTTATACGAATCGATTCTGCTCCACGATTACATGCTATTATATAGTGGTTGACCAGGTCAGTTAGGGCATGGGTTTTCAAACTGTGGTCCGCTGACCCATTGGGGTCCGTCGCATGTTGCAGGCTAGAAACCAGTAGAAATGGGCTACTTCCACAAATGGTTCTCTTTTCCAGGATTTGTAACCATAATGGTAAAAATAAAGGTTCATTTGCCGGATTGGATTTATGCTATGGTCGTTCGAGAGTGATGCGAAGGTATGTTACTGTTTTTTGAATGGATATGTGTAGTTTTTCAGTCCTTGTGCGATTCTGAAGGGATAAAAGAAGCGTCAACAAAGTGGAATCGAGTGGAGGGTTGTGGTCACGCTTGCATTCCTTGTGTTAATTTATAATACCGTTAAGTTGATTTCATGTTGTCAGAAATTTCGTCGTGCTTTATTGATAAAACTTCAGACGCCCGTCATCTATAAGCATGGAAATAATTGGAAGATATACCAAAAATCCACTAACAAAAAAGTCAAACGGAGTTATTACCCCATCAATGAAACGTGCAATGCCAATGGTTTCTTACGACGATAAAAAGAAAAACAATATGCATCTATAAAAATACAATTGGCTCATTCTCGACTTTTCCGTGAAGAGACCTTGAATCATTCGCAACTACCTAGACTATTTCTGAGATTTAAAAAAAGTATGTCGGCGTAATAATTTACAGAAAAAGAATCACTCGTTCACATAAAATGAAACCTAATCTATTTGGATCACCGCGGTTATTTATACGAATTGACTGAAGGATTTACCTTAAGGTTACGAATAAAACTAAGCTTTGATTATTCGTAACACCTTGCTTCATAAATAACCGAGGTAATCAAAATGGCTATCGACAAACACCTGAGGTATGCACCGTACGAATAACCTCCAAGTTGCGAATGACCTAGAATGTGTCGCAGAGATGATCGGTTTCATTTTCAACGAGGTGGCACAAGACAAGGTGTCCTGCACATAGAGGCAAGGGGGAGGGTGTCTTGTGCACACACACAGACACCCATTCAGCACTAAACATGTGTTGGCCTTCATCCGTTATACTTAATAGATGACTATACTACATCATTGCCCACGCCACCCCCAAATTCTTCAGGCACTCTGGACAAAGATAGGTTTTCTTATTAAAAGTAAATCATAACTGAAACTTAAAAATAAAACCCAGGATTAATGATTTCTGTAATTGACGAAACGTTATTTTATGGTTGACAAAAATGGCGATGAAAGAGATAGAGGAGGAGGGGTTAGTGAAACTGAGCAAAATGAGAGTGGAGAAACCCGACCCGGTAAACACTAACCTGGCTGGGTACCCTGACCAGGTACCCGGATAAATTTCCTACAAGTCCGTCCATACTTAAGAAACCCCAAAAACCCACTCTTAAAATTACAACTATACGTTACACGATATTTTATCAAAAACTAATGAAAATTATCTCAATAATGTGCCATAACTATTAATTTTTAATTTCTTGTACTAGATATCAATAATCCATGCGTATGATATTTAAAGAATCATATTTTATAATAATTGGAAAGTTTCTTAGTGTTGATGATTTTTAGCATGTGAAAAGATGGTGTTTTTTACTCAATGTTTTTAATTAAAATATTTGTGAAATGATAATATAATGTAAAAAAGATAATTAAAATGCTTATATTGGCATGTAGTTTTCTTTGAGGAAATCCTCTCACATGTTCAACTGAAATTGTTAGAATTTGAACTGCACGTCCATTTTCTTATTGTTCTATATAAATTAAAGTTCGAATTTCACGTATCAACAGTGATGAAAACAACCTTAATGCTTTGGACATGTTAAGATCGTATATGGGCTCCTCTTCCACTAGAAGCCTAGCTTGTCTAAGGTGTCTGTTAATTGTTAGACATCGAATATACAAGACCTGCATGGCAGGTAGATTTGCAAGTAGATTTTTAGAAGATGAAAATCATTCTTCAAAAATTAATTTGACTGGATGAGAAACTGTTTTTTTTTTTTTTAAAGGAACACTAATAAAGTCAAACCTGTCAGTTGTAGCCAACTATGGGAAAAGTTAAAACTGGTCTTTATACACCAGTGACCTTCGCACACAGGTTTATCTTCTAAATTTGAATTTTGAACAACGCACCAAATATCTTTTTTATTGTTGCTTTTTTGTGTTATTGTTACATTTTTAAAACTGTTATGTGCTCTGTTAATTAGCAAATTTTTCAGTCGATTTGTTTTGTTGTTTGATCTCTGTATGAAACATTTAGTTAGACACGTTATTTGATTAACTAGACCTGCGCACATTTAAATCGCCATAATCCACGGATTGGTTCAAGCTTTGTTATGAGTTATCGTTATTTAATTAAGGGCTACGTTTGTTTAAATTGAAATGGATTGGGGTCAATTCTGATTTGCATGGAAACTGTCATTTCTGAAGGTTATCGTGAATATTTGGATAATCTTTGTTTTTAAGACGAATTGCATTTGTTTCAGCCTAAAGTTCAGACGGGAACTATATTTCATCCCGATTGAATTCGCTCAATAGGGGCGTGGTTTCACATGGAAACTATCAGTTAAAATGTGCTAATATCGAGTTTTAAAATTAGTATACGCTTTTCTACAAAAAGAAACGAACTTAACATCAGAAAACTCCGAATAATTTAATAAGTAAATTTCTCGTAAAATCACCCAGGGGAGACGATTGTCTGGAGGAATTGACAGGCAGAAAAGCTTGAAAGCACAAGGTATTTTACATCAATTTTACGTAAAGCGTCGATATTATTATGATTTGTTTGATTTACTTGTTTTGTTTTTGCATGGTTTTATTTTTTATAAATTCGTATATCAATTTTCTTGATATGGTATAACTGTCGAGTTTGTTTATCTGAGTCCGCACAATGATATTTTTCTTTTTATATACATTCACAAATTTTTGGAATGTAGAGATTACGAAAATCCATGTGAATTCTCCGACCTGCTGAGGTCACATATGATAACTTTATTGCGTGCATTTGTTAAATACCGTAGTGTAAGGAATTTCATTCATTCTATTGTCTAATAGGACTAGTCTGGAACTAGTGTCTCTGTGTGATGCTGAAACGCCATTAGTAAACAATTCTGTGAAACTAGGTTTGTATGGTCTGTCGTATTCGTTTAAACTAGATAACCATGGTATGATTAAATCCGATAGAATTTTATCTAACATAACGAGGGGAGGGGGTATTGATCTATTTCCCCAGTATAATGTGGCGGAAGATTTAGGTTCATTTGTTTATATTTTTACATGGTGAGATAGCTTCACGAGTCATACTAACCTGACGTGACAGGAAGTATCTCGTATTACAAACCAAAACGGGCTACACAAAGTCGGAAGGGCCGAAAGAGGCGAGATACCGGAGAATTTGAAAAAGAAAGGAAAAGAGTGTTGAAGACCCAGACTTACCGGCACAAGGAAGTCAAGAGGAACAGTTGGTGTGGATCGGACTGAATTAATACATAGAGGATCTCAAATGGGTAACAATTTAATATTGAATTTATAAAACAAGTTGAATAATGTCTAACTTTTACGAGCGTTGGCGAGCAAAAGCTGGACATTTTTATTTAACGTGTTTCATAAATTTAATATTAAATCGTAATCCATTTGAAATTCTTTTTATCACAGTTTCTAATTCAGTGGAAATTATTTAGATCAAAAGAAGAACGATAATTTCGTTCTTTTTGAACAAACAGTGCACCTTTCATTTGTTGTGCGTAAAATATAGTCGCAAAATAGCTGAAGTGGTAAAAGTAGATTGTACTATATTACAAACTATAAATCAAAGAAAAAGCTTCCATCCGCATAAACAGAACACTTTATAACGACATAATCATTTTTATTCAAAACAAGAATAATCAACGCAATGTGATGCTGCCACATTGATACGGTACACAGTATAGTAGACCGACAGTAGAGTACACGTTTACCCTAAAATGTAACTTTCTGAACTAAGCGTTACATTGTGGTGATTTTTAATGTGAAATAGGATTACCAGATGCTAAAATTCCTACATTTACTGCAATGCATTTGTGACCGGATATTTGCAGTGTATGATTTGTAACAATAGACCGTACAGAAGACGTCAACAAATTCATTGTTTACTTCATTAACGTTTAAACCACGCTTGTATATATGGGGAATTACATATCTATATTACAGATATACGACACGCACTCCCCACCACCCGCTATCCCTTAGTTTTACTCCTTACTCTTGTTCTTGTCTCGTAGTTTTACGCCATTTTTCTTATGATCATATTGTTAAACATGACCTAACGAACCCCTGTAGTTGTAACATATCCATATTCAGACAGCAAAGATAATTTTCCCTCAATTTCATTTTGCGAGTCGAGTTTTTAAAATGGCCGCAAAAAAATGTTCATTCAAAGCAAAACATTGCAAATAACGGGATTAAAAACGTTTTCCCACGAGCCCAGCTAATTTAGTAAAGAAAATCGTGCACAATAATTTCATGGGCTTATTTGGAGCAATCAGAATCGCATAAAATGATATACTCACATGTTATCAATCAAAAATATGAAACTGCACGCACTGTAGGAAAACTATACCGACTATGTGATAAATTAGGTTATGAGTCAATACATGGCAGTTATTCGACCCGTCAATCGGTTAAATGTTTTGATTATATTGTTAGCACATCGGCTATTGATATAATATTATCTGTATTTTAAAATTACTTGAATAAGTTGATTCAAAAAGAAAGAAGTGTATCTTTCAAATTGTTATGTTTATTTATGAATTATATTGCTAAGATTTTTTAAAATTAAATTGTCTTTATTTGTAACGGGGGCTCGTCTTATTCTTTTCTATATATCTGCTCAGATCTTTATATATTTCACCCAAAGGTCATACATTATATAGACATTTACTCGTTCCTGGTAAATGACACCGTCGGCGATCACCTCTAGATAACTATAGACAAAACAAAGTTTAGGAGGTGTTTAGAGCATGCACTAAAAATTAAATCGTAAAATATGCATGTTATTTCCCAAATTCATATCAATCACATTATTTCTTTATCCCGTTCACTTTACTCCATCCTGGACCGCTCCGGTGGCCTAGTGATAGTGCGTCCGTCTCGAATGCGGGAGGTCGTGGGTTTGATTTCCGGCCGCGTCATACGAGACTTATAAAAATGGTACTAACAGCTGCCTCGCTTGGCGCTCTGAATTAAGAGGTTAGTGTAGAACTGGTCGGCTTGGTGTCAGAATAATGTGGCTGGGTGGGACATCATGGTACATGTCTGCGTTTTCCACGATCTAGTTTTAGTGGCGGAATATGCTTTACTAAAAATTTGCGCTATCTGTATCAGATTGACTAGAGTCCAGTAACAATGTTGCTGGCATTTATTATTCTATGGCGCTCAGCATTAAGAGACTTGTGTTAGGACTGGTCGGCCTGGTGTCAGGAGAATGCGACTGGGTGGGACATGTCTGCGGCATGATGCCCCAGTGCTAGGCATCATTATAAAATTATAAACTGCCACACTGCAGACAGCGATATATATATATATATATATATATATATATATATATATATATATATATATATATATATATATATATATATATATATATATCCTAGCGATATATATGACTGAAAGTTTGTTAATGCTACGTTAAAAATCTCTCACACACACACACACACACACACACACACACACACACACACACAACTTTACTCCATCCTGTAAATTAAATCATCACAGACTTGAAATTATCACAAATCTTTGTTTTGTGCACCATGTTGAAACAATTTCACTTCCGATTGACTATTATATACGACAATAAAACAAGGGATTGCCCCACTTGTACAACTTGGGCTTGGAAATAGTTTCGTTCATGCTTAAAATATCCGGATTAGCTATTTGTTCAACTCGCAATGACCAAAAGAGAGCCGTGAGACACTTGTGATGAAATACGTAGCTATTTTTTGTGACCAATGAAACTTTGCCTGCCTATGCAGACAAGGTTTTAATAATAAATAATAAATGACACGTGATCCCAATGAAAACTTGTATCTCATTCTCAAACTTTTTTTTTAAGGGATAGCTTTAATTCATGGGCTAAAAAATGAAGATATCTAACTATACCAATCACACTGGCACAGAAGGCAACTTTCATTTCTGCTACAATGAATGTTTCCCCACCGTCTAACGAACAAATTACTTTGACCCTCTACCCTAAAGATAATGACCGCTTCATTTCAAATTAATATATATTTACACCTTTGAGTTGAGTTGGGCTGTCAGTCGGATTGGAGTACAGATTACAAGCGATATAAGAATGTGTAAAATTATTTACATGATATTCTTTTATTTAAGCAATACCATTCCTCATAAAGCAAACATTTAGCTTGCATAGACTATTGTTGTAGGGTTTAATGCCATTTTCCAGCACAAAATAGGTTATACATAACGCCCAGTATAAATGGTGGAGGAAGAACTAGGGAAAACCGAGGAAAGAACTTACAACCCACAAGAAGCTACTTGCAAGCTTTCTCCCATATCCGCATTGGCCGAATGCCAGACTCTAACCCACGCAGACAGATGGTAGTAATCCGTAACGGTGAGAGCTTTAGACCACTCGGGCACTCTCGCAAAGACCGAGTGGTCACTTAAAATATCACCAGTGACAGCTTATCACAAAGTCAAACCCTAATTTGGAGAGGAGACACCTGACTGCTGAACAGCTAAGTCAGGTGACCATTATATACAGGACATTTAGTTATACATGTATATGAAATTTAACATGGGGAAGAAGGAGGAAGGTTGTTGTTGAATAGAATATTCACTGCTACTGCTAAGTAAAGGTTTCCATTATGACCATTATAATAGAATTTACTATGTATTTCTATATTAATTTTATATATTATTATTATATTGTCTATCTGTATCCTTAAATAACTAACTTCAATCTCTTAATCTCAAAATGGACATTTGAATAACAAAGGAAGACAAAACGTGTATTGTTAATTAACCTTTATTAACAATTTCAAGACAGGCTCAAACCAAGACTGCTTGTCTGTATAAATCAATCCCTCCTAGAACAAATGACTGGTCAGCTACACGATGTATGCATAATACAAAAATGTTATCACACATTCTGAAAATATCAAAATACACGTCAGCAAGGTCAAGGTAGAATTAGGAAAGAGACCAGACCTTTGCCTATTGGTATTGTAAAAGACAAACCTAAATGATGCAAACAATTCTTAGTACTACTTACATTGTTCACAATCTATATATTTTATATTTTTTCAAGCATGTCTTAATATATGTGGCCTTATTGGTTTATGGGCAGTAAATGTTGTCAATCTTGGAACTTGATGTTTCAATAAGCCAACAAAAACATGTGCACATGCATCTGTTGTGTGAACACACACACACACACACACACACACACACACACAAACACCCTTCATATCAACCCTCAACCCACTTGGCTATAGTCGCTTGCAGCTCGCAAGACAGATTTATCTCCTTTTAACATGAAAGCATATGCTGCCCAGTTTATTCATGTTGTACTTGTTTGCAACAATACTTTGCCAAGCTATTTTCCCGATAAGTGCATTTACAGCGAAAAAAATTAATATTTATCATCTTTCCTATGATAGACAAAAAAAGTGCCTTCTTTTGTTCAGCAAACCCTAAAAAATATTTTTAATCCTTCATCTTAATCTCAAAAAATATCACAAGGACATTACTCAAGGGTATTATGAACAGACAGTCAAGCAGTTGGCCACAAAAATGTTGAGCTTCAACCATGACTGGATCCAGAAAACTAAAAGACAAGATTATAAAACTTACGTTCATTTAGATTGTAAACTCTGCAGCAGTGAAAGATGGACAAAAAATAACACGAAGATTTTTGTATTTTTCTGTCTAGGTAAGTATGATGTAATGAAAAAAAATAACAAATGGCAAAAGGGTCTGCCATGTATATAGCTTTAACACACAATAATGGTATGTACAGCAATGCCATGCACATATCAAATTCAAGCAAACTTGCATAACAAGCTTTCAAAGAAAAAGTGAAACATTCTTGTTTAATAGTAGTAACCATGTGCACCTTTGAACTCCCTGGCATGAATTTTTCTTGATTCTAACACACACCCTTTATGTTACAAATCCAGCATGCTAACCACCTGACCAATGAAGCTCATCTTCTATTTTAAAACCATTTGTCATATTCATCGAAGTTGGTCAACAGCTTTGTATGTCTATCTCCTCCTCAGTCTAAATTTTCAAAGGAAACCTTAAATTTTGGAAGCTAAAGTGTACATATTTGCCCTTACCTATATATACATAAAAGAAATATCCTGATATACATGTCAGATAGGATGAAAGAGACAGGTAGGTGGTTAGTTGGTAATTAAACAAGTAGGTTTATGACTGGTTTGACAAACATAAAATTTGCCCATAAAGAACTGTTAGTACACAATAATCTTGGCTATTCTTCATAATGACATTCAAACACCATTAACATTCTGTCAACAGTGACAAATTATACAAACTGTCTACAATACCATCAATATTATATATGATACACATAATTTTTCTAAATTAGACATGCACAACCTCATGGCAAGATGTTCTACAAGACACAGCATTGTGTCTAAGTCATTTCACTACAGTGCTATGTATTGAATAAATAGATTTTGTCACATGATAAATATAATGCATTATTATCAATGTCATATAAATGTTGTCAAATGAGAGAGAGAGAGAGAGAGAGAGAGAGAGAGAGAGAGAGAGAGAGAGAGAGAGAGAGAGAGAGAGAGAGAGAGAGAGAGATATGATATACAAACCATATTTTCTACACCTGCTCCCTATTCTGCCTGGACAGCAAATGGTTATAAAATTGTCTAAATATGTCACATCTTTTCCCTTTTGCAAGAGGAAAAAGTTATATAATTTGTTATAGTTATAACTAACAATATTGCAAAGAATGCTTGATATCCCAGTACTCAACTTCATTTAAAGGTAGGTAGGACCTGATATTCCAGTACTCAACTAAAATGTATGTAGAACATTACATCCCAGTACTTAATTTCATTTAAAGTAAGTAGGACCGGATATCCCTGTAATCAACTAAAAGTAAGGTACTACTAATATCCCAGTACTCAATCTAATTTAAATATAAGTAGGACTTAAAATCCCAGTACTCAACTTCATTTAAAGTTAGGTAGGGATTGATATCCCAGTACTCAACTTCATGTAAAGTTAGGTAGGGCTTGATATCCCAGTACTCAACTTCATGTAAAGTTAGGTAGGGCTTGATATCCCAGTACTCAACTTCATTTAAAGTTAGGTAGGGCTTGATATCCCAGTACTCAACTTCATTTAAAGTTAGGTAGGGCTTGATATCCCAGTACTCAACTTCATTTAAAGTTAGGTAGGGCTTGATATCCCAGTACTCAACTTCATTTAAAGTTAGGTAGGGCTTGATATCCCAGTACTCAACTTCATGTAAAGTTAGGGCTTGATATCCCAGTACTCTACTTCATTTAAAGTTAGGTAGGGCTTGATATCCCAGTACTCAACTTCATTTAAAGTTAGGTAGGGCTTGATATCCCAGTACTCAACTTCATTTAAAGTTAGGTAGGGCTTGATATCCCAGTACTCAACTTCATTTAAAGTTAGGTAGGGCTTGATATCCAAGTACTCTACTTCATTTTTTGGATGGTAGAAAATGTTAATTCTTTTTGTTGTATGAGGCTCAACAATGAATACAGAAATGATTACATGTGTCAATTACAGTAAATAGACTTAGAAATTTTCATTTTAATGCATTCAGCTAAGAAATATACTAATAAATATAAGCATGTACATATCAGTCATCCATACATGATAGTTCATTAGTATAAAAAAATGTTACCTAAATCATTGAACGTATATGAGCTGCATTAAATGGTACAGAATACATGACATGTTTTTGGTTTCAGTGTATTTCTGGCATTAACAAGAATGTCAGGAAAGGAAATGTCTCGCCTCCTGTGTTGTCCTATGGTCTAGAAACCTTCCATATCAAAGAAGCCAGGACAATCTAGTCTTTCTGATAGTGTGTATTAGTATATGACTGCATTTTCCAAGTTCTGTACATTTTGGAAGAGACATCTTCTGAACAGCAGAGCTAAGTGCAAAAACTATTATAAAATCTGAGAAGCATGACAAGCTGGCCAACATGCAGCTGTACAATAGGAATTTTAAAAAGATGAAAAGCATAAAAATCATTTCACCTTAATTATTATGACCCCTCCCCAACGAGATTTAAACTCACATAAATTGTTTTAAACGCCTTTTTGGACCAAAAGATAATAAAATTTGTCTGTGTCAAGTACTCACTTTAGGGTAATTTTCCTAGCTATGAGTAGCCCTTCACACAAGTAATGTGAATATACATGTCAAGATATCAAAGAAATAAAAAATGCAAAAGGACAGCCAGTAACTATACCTATAGGGGCCCAGAGTGGCCAAGTGGTCTAAATCGATGACTGTTATGGATCATTGCCATCTCACCTCTGTATGCGTGAGTTCAAGTCCAGACTTGGCTAACATTAGTAAGTGAGAAAGCCTGCCAGTAGCTTCTGGTGGGTCGATGGTTCTTCAGGGTTTTTCCTCCACCATTAATACTGACCATTAATACTGTATAGCCTATCTTGTGCTGAAAAATGGCGTTAAACCCTATAACAACAACAACTATACCTACACCAAAGATGACAGAAATGATAATGTTGTTGGAAAGGTTAATACCTTGTCCCACTCATGCTTCAAAGTAAAAATTATAAAAATGAAAAAATGCAGAGAAAATTATTGTATGATCATCAAAAGTCTTAACTGAATTATACATTAAGCTTGAAAATGTATTAAGTATTTAAAAATCATATATAGAAGCTCTATTTCATTTCAATAGCTTGCTGTGTGTAAACTACCTCCCATTGTTTTATTTTTAGCACAAATTCCTACAGGCTTACTCAAGTAGAAGGACCACAATCATATAATATATTTAGTATAGTTTTGTTCCTTGCTTGGGTTTTTTTTTTTTTAATGACACTTTCAATGCATTACTAGCTACATCTTGACATGGAAATGACATTTAAATCCCATTTCCTCTGCTTGATATAACCAATAATGCATAGACTGTGCTGTTAAAAACAACCAACCAATCAACCAACAAAGCTATACTTCAAATTACAAAACTGCAACCATTCCAGGAAGTTAATAATACTTTATGGTTTCCACTTATGGGACAATCAGTTTTAAGTGCAGAAAGGTCAGATTTGAATGATCAACACTCTAATCTTAAGTGTAACAATTGCCATATACTTACATACCATCAAGATATGCAAGTTGTGGTATATGTACAGTGTTCCCACACAATAACACCGTTCAGTGAGAGCTATAAAAATACAAATATTGGAGAGGCTACCAAATACTACGCTATGTTATGAAAGGGGGAAAAAAAATTTAAGCAGCGTAACAGGATCTGTAACTATAGATTTTTAATTGCAAATATAATGCTGTTCAGGGTGTGAGTTATAAAAGAGTACTTGTAATACAGGCAAAGGTTGCTTGATATCATTTGATATTAATGCACATAATACATGCAAAAATATCATTAAACCAGCATTTTGCAATGTTATACTGAGATACTTTGTTGTGAGAGACCAATGAATATTCAATTCATTTGTTTTTCTCCTAGTAATTTTTCATAAGTAAACCATGCTAAAGGAAATCTGTCCATGAATGGTTGTATATATGGTAAATAATAATGCAGGCATTCAATGGAAGAAATGTCCAATATTTTTGAACTTTTTGTTACAGAAAAGTGATCTCTCAGTATTCAATATATTAATATGAAAAACACAACCTAAGCATACAGATTTTTCTTGCAATGAGTGACTTACAAAAAAAAAAACTTCTGGCAAAAAAAGAACAATATGATAAAAACCTGATGTAGTAAAACCTAAGGTACCAAATACACTCTTGTTAGTCCAACTGCAAACTGCACAGACCCAAGTCTGTTATCACATTGTTCTGGCAAATCTGGGTCTATGCAGCTCATTAGGAGTAAACAGGAGAATGAACATTAGAGTCTTTCATCTGCTGGCACACTATGTGATGTTATATCAGGGCCAATACTGTTTTCAGTTGGACCTAAAAGTGATTACATGCAGTAAATTTTCATGGTAAGATTATTTATAAATGTACAAAAGTTCTCCAAATATACTGCTCATTCTGATTTCAAAATTTAATACTCCAGTAACATAGATATCTCTTCCACTGCCACCAATTCTAATTTGCTCATACAAAAACGTCTAGAAGCTGCATTTTCTCTCACAGGGTCTGGATATAATGTGTAAAACATCAACTTCAAATGTTTCTTACCCCCTTTACAATATTTTACTGCTGTCAATTATTAAGCTCATTTTTAACTTTTTCTAGAATGTGGGATTTGAGAGTGAAAATAACATTTCATGATTTTGAAACTTAAATTAATATATTAAAAACTATATAAAAGATCACTGTGTCCCTCTACTTAGATGGTCAATGTAACACTATGGTAACAAGTCTCCTAATAGAAGCCATGATTGGGTGGCAACACAATCGGGATAAAGTCTGGATATAACGGTACTGAAACTGTTAAAAACAAAACAAGAATCTAATGTCACTTGACTATCTAATGAAATAAGCTATTATTTTATATTAAAATCCATCTTATACTGTTTTATAACATACAGTGTGACCCACTATAGCATGCTCCATTATAATATGAATTCAGATATAATATGATCGTGGCATGGCTCCTAAAATTTCATAAGTATTTTTCTCGTACAGAGTTCTTTTAAAAGTACAAAAAATTACATGTAAAAAGTTTACTATCATTCTGGGGAAGAGATCATGTATGAATTCTAATATAAGACTATCCTATTATGGCTCCTGCAAAAATTTATTTTTCTTCTTACAAGATTGAAAAATAATATGTAGAATGCTTATTCAGGGACCACACTGAACTTTGTCAATGTTACAAACTGAAATAATATTTCTTTATTAGCATATATGTTTTCTTCATTTGCAAAAACATACCGTCTATAAATTTTTTTTGGGGGGGACAAAACACTGTTGGCTGTTAAACTTGTATATACAAGTTTGGGATCAGAGTAGAGAAATTTAAATGTACCATGAAAGAAAGCTGTAAAGTTTGGATATAAAATATACAGGAATCTATTGTTATATGAACAAATCTTATGTTCATACTGATAAACTATTTTAACAGTGCACTGATATTATAATCCACTTATGCAGACATTTGGCCTGAGTACCTGTATGACGTGATGCATTCAAAGTCATGCTACCAAACCTGCTACAATCAACCAACCTTCAAAAGCAGAAAAAGGAACTACAATGGACTAGATGAAAGCTTATTTTGTTATGTCCCTAGAAATATAGTTTTGCTGAAACTTCAAAGAAACTGATTGAAGCACTGATTGATTTTGTAAATACTATGCTAATGAAAAAAATTCTGTTTCAATTAATGTTCCACTATTATTTGATGTTGCCACCAGAATAACTAATTCTGTTTCAATTAATGTTCCACTATTATTTGATGTTGCCACCAGAATAACTAATTGACATTTGTTCTTTAGGGGTGACTTCAATAACACATGAACCCTTCATTAAATCTTTAATTAAAAAAAACACCTTTCATCAAAGGAATGTGCGTGTGTGTGATTTGGATATTTGATGTAGCTTTAAAAAAGTTTCAGTCATATTGATATAACTGCAGTCTGGCAGTTTATAGTGATGTCTAGCATTGAGGCATCATACCACAGAAATGAAGCATCATGTCCCACCCAGTCACATTATCCTAACTCCAGACCGACCAGTTCAAACACTAACCTCTTAATTCCATGTACCTAGTGAAGCAGCTGTTATTATCATTCTTATAGGTTTTCAGTATGACTTGGCCTGGGTTTAAACCTACAACCTTCCGCATAAAATGTGGATGCTTTTAACCACTGGGCCACCACAGCAATCCTTTCATCAAACGAAGTCAGTGCTAAACTTAGAAATAAAATACAATGGAATCTGATGGACTGTTGGATTTTTCAAAGTGACCAGAAGGCATTTATTGTGTCATTATAGCTTCCTTCCTTATATGAAAAATTTATGATCACTAACAGTGGCAGCATAAAATGCCAAATTAGTATTTCCAATCTTGTGAAAACAGCAGTATCTGGCAGTCAACTTAAATTTTAATTTGTTTACATGTTTTCATTTCCCACAGCCTCATCCCCTGGATAGCCTCAGCAAGATGTGGGGTTACACTGTATTAAAATCCATTTTATATCCATTTTACACAATATTACCTACAACTTTGAAGAAATGCAGCTTAAAGAATGTTATTATAATATAGCAAGTAGTTACCGTATATCCCGACTTTTAAGTCAGAATCAACTGCAAACTGCATAGACTCAGAGATGCTTTTACATTATATACTGGGAGTTCCGGATATTTGCAGTTTGTTTGAAGTAATCAGTAGAAGAAACACAGGCCCTGATCTGCCAATGCATTTTGTAACAGCATCAGATCTGAGTCTATGTTGTTTTCAGTTCACACTGACTTGTACATAAGTATATAAGGTAACTACCAGACAAATACACATCTCTTTACTTGTTTACATCATTACTATCTATTGTTATTTCATCAAGCATGCAAAATAATTCAGTCATAAATTATTTCTACTTCTACAGCTTCTAAAACAGATCTAGACTTTCACAAAATTTGCATATTCAGCCAAGAGCATTGACTCTTCAGCTGAAGATCCCATATACATATACAACTTTGTCAATAAAGCTACTTTCTCGATCTTCAACTGCAATGTTTAACATTTGTACATTAAATCTCCATCTTAATATTTATATAAAAAATGCAACTTCAGATGATTAAAGATAACAGCAATCAGACCTAAGAAAAATATTATACATCCAATACTATTATATATACAATCATTCTTAATCATTTAAATATTTCTTTCTTCTCATCATTTACACATTTCAACTAAACCCTTATACAAGACTACAGAAATACAAGTCAATACAGACAAGCCTGCTTCAGTGACCACCTGCAAGAAAGAGACTACCTGCAAATAAAGGCCAAGCTTCTTTGGTCCCATTTACCCAAAAATTGAAATTTACCTGCAAATGAAGATAACCTTGTCATAAAACAAATTTCTAAACATTCACTTAGGCAGTAGTTACAATATATTTGATTGCTGATATAAATGCAAACAGCATGTAATTAGGTGTCAACTGACTTGGTTTTCAAATCTGTCAGTTGCCAGTTAGATAATTTGTCATTTATATAAAAAAAATTTCTCAACATAAGAATATTCACATTATGAAACAAAATGAATTGGGTTAACTGAATTAATTCAATCATTTTGTTAGAAAAACAGGACATGTCTGAAATCAAAAACAACAAGGATCAAAATCTGACATGAACACAAAAATAAAATTAAAAAAAATAAGTTTTACCATATTCAAAGAATTCACTTGGCAAAATTGTTTGTCAAGTCATGTATACTTTCCAAAACAGGATATTATCTACCTTTCTCCATCAAGTTGTAGGACAAAGTAATCTTTTTCAACAATAAACTCTACATAATTTAAATTTGCCATAAACAGGTCAACATTTATTTCTAATTTCAAGACTAAGCCATTAAACATATAAATGATACAAAAAATAAATTTGACAAGAAGCAGATAAAAAAAAGTAGAGTCAAATTTGCATTTAAAAGTTTAAAGATCCTCCCCTCCAAAACAGGAATAAAGTTTGTGTTCCATAAGCCATGTGTAACTATCATGGGGGTAACATCTTACCAAATTAAACTTTTGTTAAAAGAATCCATCATGTAATGAAGAGCCATTCATGTATCCAAGTGAAATCAGTCTATTATTTTAAAAAAATGCATTAAAGGAACATATAATTTTAGTCCTGGGAAGTGAAATCGATGCATCCAATATTGAAGTTTAAATATACAATTAAGAAAGCAGGTTCATACATCCTGTCCTTTATGAGCAGAGTCCTTTATGTGTAGATGTCAGCTAATACAGGTTTAACTGCATTCAATGCCAAAATACTTTGCATGGACAGAGACAGAGTCTATGACAAAAAACTATTGCATCATTGGTTACTAAACATTACCATTGTTTTATAGTGAAGCCAGTCATGATTATTTAAGTGTGTTTTTGAGTCAAATTGTGTACAGGATGTGTTGGGTTTTTAAGTAGTGGAAACCAAACTCGAATTTGTCTCACCCTGGATAAGACTTCACCAAACTTGTCAACTCAACTGCAGGAAGTAATTGATCAGCCATGCAGATGTCATTATCTGAGATAACATTTAAAGACTTCCTTGAACTGTTTACCAAGTTTACTTAGACCAGGGGGCATACAGACCTGGTTCATCTTTTGAGGTCTCTTCCACTGGAACGCAAGCTTACACAGTAAACCTCTTTAACCTGTACTCTGTTTCTCTTCATGTCTCTGTATTCATACAAAATTTCTGAGAATAGATTTTGCTTCTTAACAAGATGCTAATATACCTGAATCCTAAAATATGTGTAGGTTTTCTGACCAACAACCTTAAAAGACAAACTAAATAGTCAGAAATCTGAAGGATAGGTGAAGGGTTTGACAACATAGAGTTTTTCTGATTCATGCTTGAAAATAGGATGCTTTTTGTAATGTTCAATTAACTCATCTAATGAAATGAATTTCTGGGTTCCGATTTGATACAATCCATCATTCACTTGCACACGAAAATGTTTGTTCCGCTCGGCTGCCTTCAACACAACTGTATAATGACCAGTCTGGAAAAAAAAAACCATAAAAGTTTAAAAAGTAACTTTCATAAACTTGAACTCCAACTAGATTATGTAACATAATAGTTAACCACTTCATCACCTCACAACCATATGTGAAGCTAAGCATAGATGCCTGCAGTATAGGCCAATGGGGTCATGTGACCCATATATATATATATATATATATATATATATATATATATATATATATATATATATATATATATATATATATATGAATTCCTAAATGTTTTAATCATGAAAATGAAGCTGAAAATATGTCACAAGATTAATAGTAAATATTAGCTTTAGTTTCAGACTGCTTACTCTACTAACTCTTCGGCCATGACTTACAGAGGCCCCCTCTCCATGTAAAAGATCCTGACTCCATCCTTCCAAAAAAATTGTGCAGGCACCCATGAAGCTAAGGATACCTTTCTTTAGCATATAATAGGTTATGACTCTTAAGCCTTCAACTTTATTACAAGGCCTTCATCAGTGGAATGACTTCTGGACAGGATTCACAAGATCAAACTAAATGTTGACCTGACCACATGACTAAACCCTTCTGTACAACATAGCTCCAATCTAGTATCATGTTTCAACACTGGCTATCCTCCATAATGTTAATAGCTTCCCTACTAAATGCTCTATGTTATCCCCATAAACATTATGCCTCGATTCTTTGCAATGTTCACCAACAGCTGCCATGGATTCTATGTTCATGTACAAAGAATCTCTGACAGCCTTTGGTGAACAATGCAAGAAATCAAGACATACTTTTTCGTGGGATAACATCAGAGTACTCAGTAGAGAGAACAATACCTTGAGAAAGAAAATAAGAAAAGCTATTGAAATGAGGGGGAGGAAAGCCATGTTAAGCTATTGAAATCAAGGGGAGGAAAGCCATGTTAAAGTCATGATTCTGGACTGGAACTTCCGCAGAAGGGATGTGTTATTTGTTCAACATTTAGCGGATCATGTAACTCCAGTCCAGAAGTCATTCCTCTGAAGAAGGCTTTGTTATAATGTCAAAACCTATGGAGTTAGAACCTTTTATGCAACAGAAGGGTATCCAATTTTTCTTTCATTGACTGCCAATGGCTGTGACAATTAACAATATTCATTCTACAACCCTACGCAAATCTGTCTTGTAAAATCAAAATCATTAAGATTTCCAAATGACTGCTGTGGAGGCCATAATGAACATCAATTAGGCATCATTCAATCTTATAAGAGTCTTCTGGTGAAAACCACACATCAGTACAACTTTCAATTCAAGTAGAATTATAACAGTAAGATTGTCTGCCATGGCAGACATATTGGATTTCAGATAGGCACCATTTTTACTTAGGACCTGCAAGACTTTCATTGAAAAAATCCATGGTACTATGATCACCCATTCAGGAGTAGCAATTACAAGACTATCATAATGAACATTGGATTAGTGCAGTTTTCATTTACAACCAACTAGATATTAGATGTCTTTCAGTAAAAACCCTATGCTGATATATCCATCCATTCAGATGGAGTGACAATAACAAGATTTTCAAGGTGGCTGCCAAAGTGGTCATACTTGACATCCGATCAGTGTCTATTTTTTTTTTTATTAAATGGACACCATAAGAAGTCTTTTCATAAAAACTCGATGTTGATTTTTGACCATCCATTTAGAAGGAGTGGCACTAACAATATTTTTCATGATGTTCGCTGTGCTGACCATATTGGTCTCCAAGCAATGACATTTACATTTATGACCAACTAGACAACAGAATGAATGTGTGTGTAAAGATTCAAGACACTCTTCAAAGAAGTTTAGGAGTAGTGATAACAAACTTATGCTAACAGGCAGACAATGGACAGAAGACCATTCCATAAGCTCTTTGGTCCACTACAGATCATCACATATCCTCTTCTCATTTATGACAGAGCTAAAAAAAAAGTACTTATAAATATGTACAGATCTCAGTCATTACTGAATTCACACAAGGGCAGATATTCCATTGTGATAAAAATTAGATCAGAAATATGACTTCCTGATTGGTAACAAACTGCTAATTAGGTGCAAGATAACACCATTAACAGGTGTGGATCTTGATCTTTATAGAACTAATATGAGATCTCTTTGTTGTAAGCATACACTCCCAATTTTATTAAAGTGGATCAGCAGCAGTATCAATCTTAGGCAAACAGACACAAGATCATGTGAATCTTACTCGTCACTTTTTTCCCAGGTCTTGCTGGTATAACCCCATACTTTAAAGTTTATCAAAATCAGATCCAAAATTGGCTTCCAGAGTGGTAATAAACTCAATCAATCAGATGCATGATCACCTCAATAATATGAGGGGATCTGATTCATTATCAAAGTCACCCAAGGTCTTAATAATATAAGCCATTATCCCAAGTTTAATAAAAACAGAATCAGAAACATGGCCTCCTTTTTCGTAAAAAAAAAAAATGCTGATAAGAATTACGACTAACAACACATCAAAGACAGTGTCTCGTATCACAGATCACTTCACTGTACCATTCATGTGAGCTAAATCAAATCTCAAGCCAAATCATCTGATTGCTGTTCCACCTCTCCCAACAGATATGTCTCTTCAAAACTTTCATGTATAACAAATAACTGTCTTTCCATGAAGCTAATGCCCATATTTGAATTGAGTATTTTACTACTTCATTTGGAACAAATTTCTTGTTATTATTTCTACAAAGTAATTTGAAAATGTTCAACATACAAAACCTATGACACCAGTCTAAATCATTAATAATTTTTCGTTTCTTTTGAAATCCTATCAAATAACATCTAAACTCACGTGTCTAGTGCAACTTCAAACTACACGGACCCTAATATGCAGTCACATAATTTGACCACAGATCAGAGTCTATTTTCTTTGTTTAACTGGTTACTCACAACAAACTGCATATACCCAGATCTACTACTGCATTAGGTTATGGCAAATCTGGGTCTGTGAAGTTTGCAGCTGGATTCAATTATACTGTGTGGCTCTATCTATTGATTGTTCTCATCATGATCAAGTTCTGTCATTTTAAGTATGCATATGAATTTACATTTAACATCCACATGTCCTGATTAAATAGTTTATATAGATTAGGGTACTATACTAAAACAGTTCTTATGGCAGGAAAAATAAACCAACTACTTTACTCTAAGTGGTAAAATTCAACTCCACTGCTTACTATAAAAGCATTAAATAATTATTTATGCATATTTACCTCAACTTATTTGTATGACATATTAATATGCCCTTGATTAGTTGTAGGCACACATTTGTTTTCTTTCATTTTAACAGAAATACAGTTTACACAAATTTTACTGATCATTTTCCTATGATTTCTGTGCACACCAAAATACAAATCCAAGGCATTATAATTTCTTGGATTTATAGGAGTCAGACCTGAGCTATAATGCACTTTAGGGTAACTGACTAAATTAATTTACAAACCCAAGGTGTTACCACCTGCAAAGAAAGTCCATTGAGGATAATGAGGTAATCCTCAAATTGGACCTGCAGAATCCACTCCTGGGTTAGAACCAAGTGAAAATTACACCTGGTACAGAAGAAATACAGCTAAAGACTCCAGACTTTGCAAGCATAGTTCACTAAATTGCACTTAACAGCACCCTTCACTGGCATGAGTGAAATAGTGTCAATGCAATTTGTGCATACTGTATTTATCTACCACATCAGCAGTTCACCCTACATAGCATAGCAAACACACTATTTGACCCCACATGTAGCTGGAAAAGGCAGGTCACACAATAGTTTGATTGGAAGTCAACATAAACTAATAACAGTAAGAAATAATATTGGGACTATTTTTTCTATTTCACAGGTTCCTCCTTCTAATACTGATTTATATTTTAGCATGTGGTTATACTGTACACATACACTGGACTATGTATTAAGAGAGTTTTTCAGGAATTTAACACCAAAGCACCATATAGAGTCCCAATGTTATTTACAGTCTAGATTTCCAACACCAGTTAGATATGTCTCTGAGAGTCAGGGACTCACCCTAACAGGTCAAAGATAAACCATGCAACTAATCACTAATGCTTGAAAATCTGGACAGATGCCATTTTTTAATAAATTCATTTAACAAACAACATGGCAGTTTCGTTACATAATACTCCATGCTGGTGCTTCAATCAAGCTTAGAAAGTATATTTTTAAAAGGTTCAGTTCTTTTATAAATAAAAGTACCAGTTTGCAATTTACTTCTTAAATCATCTAAGCCTGAAATATGGGTGCCATAATTTTGTAGCTGTATTAATGTATTAAATTTATGTACAGTGTGTGTGTGTATGTATGTATGTATATATATATATATATATATATATATATATATATATATATATATATATATATATATATATATATATATATATATACACACAAACACACATCCCACAAAGAGATCCATGTTACTACTTGTTGAAAAGAATTTCCAAGAACCTGCAGTATGTTCACTTCTTTTTTGCAGTTTAGTGTCAAACCATCTCATACTCATGAGAAAATCAATAAATCAAAAATATCTTTGTATATGTTTGATTTGTCATTTTCACAAGATAGACAAAAGTGCTTTATACAATTCTTTGTCATGGTACTTTATGCTGAACCTGATATCATGGATAGAAAATCAATGAAATTTAGTCTGACACCATCTTAATGTACACACATACCCAATTTGGTTACATCTATTATTTTTTGTGTGTGGAGAAAACATATACTGAACTAGCATCCTTCAAGGTATTCTTCAGATATATCCACAAACTCAGCTGATAAATATCCAATGCTGTGCCATCATGCTATTAATCCAGCATAGCTAAAACTTTGAATCACGACTTCTGACCTTAAAATCAATACCAGAGCACTGACTGACAGACAATTTGTTTTCTGGAAAGCAACCAAATACAAATTCACTGCTCATCAATATGCAATCGATGACCACTGACTTGATGCCAAGAACAATTAGATATGATTTCCAAATTCCTTCCCAAAAATATAGATATGTTTTTAGTCCAATTTAGTCATTGAGAACCAATTGCATATAGCAAGATGTGTTTAATTAAAAATCCCACATAAATGCTACCATTTGTCCACAAATGAGTTATGAAAAACAACATGATTTAACACAGTGCCAAGCAGGTAATTAGATCAGCACCATCTTCATTCAGAATCATCTACAAACTGCAATATTGTTTCACCAAAAACATGTATTATATGACAGTTCTATTGTGTGATTTCTGTTAAAAATCCAGTCATACTGCTATAATCTCTGCAATGTGGCAGGTTACAGACATCTGGAACTGAGGCATCAATTTGCAGACTTGCAGCATGATGCTCTACCTAGTTACATTATCCTGACACCAGGCTGACAAGTCCTAACACTAACCTTTTAATGCTGAGTGCTTAGGAAGGCAGCTATAAATACTATTTAAGTTTAAAAGTCTTTGGTATGATGTTCAGGGTTCAAACATTCAACCTACTGCATCCAAGGCAGATGCTTTCACCATTAGGCCACAGGAGTAGTATGACTGTTGTAGAGAAGCAGCTATAAACTAAGATTTTCAAGTTTTCAAAAATGCCATCTACAAGTAGGATATGTATCTCTTTAATGTACGTACATCATATTAACAAAAAAAAAAACAATTTAAAAAAATATTCATCCCAAAAAGCAATTACAAGAAAAAGCACAGCTGTAACAAATTTTTCCCCAACAGCTGCTGTGGTGGCCATTTGACAGTTCATATCAGCATCTTTTTCAATAGGATCAACTATATATAAGCAGAATAGTTTTAGTGAATACCCTCTACTATACAGTTACCTATCTAAACAGCCCACCACCAAATCCATTGCCATTACTGAGAAAATAGTGATACTTATGTCTCATCATTCATAGACAAGACAACATTTTGAATCCCCAAGACACTTACAGTTGACTCACTGTCTCTTATTATGAAATCACCATCTTCACCATAATTTTTAAGCATGTCCTCACATTGTTGCCGTGTTATTTTTCCATAATACCATTCTTTATCTGCTAAGGGTCCTGAACCACAGAACTGTTTTCTATTGGATGCACCAACACTCAAATTAGAGGTATTGGACAAGCTACTTGTGGACTGAGATTGTGGGGTAGAAGAACTGTTTGTGGCATTTTCTAATTCAGTTTCATCTAGCACCTGCACATAATTACGGGGAACTAATCCCACTTCACCGCGACTATTCCTGGCACGCCACCACTCTGGATCTTCTAATGGTCTTTCAATCAAAACAAGTTTATCTCCCTTTGAGAAACTCAACTCCTCTGGATTATTGCCTGCAAAATTATACAATGCAACTAAAATCTCTTGATTGTTATGAGCTTCCACTCCTGCTGGTGTAGAATAATCAGCTGCATGCATATTGTCATTTGGTTGTTCTATTTCCACATAATTTGAAGGAAACCAGCCAGCATTATTTCCTTTCTTTCCTTTCCACCAACCATCACTAGATTTCTCTGACACCATAACTCGCTCTCCTTTAATTAAAGTCAACTCATCAGCCTGCTGTGCAGTATAGCCATATTTCACAATGGCAGGAGATGCCTCACAAATCTGTACTTCTGGCATACTACTTGTGCTATTTTTCTCATGACCTGTGTCATTCGTTGTTCCATTTCGATGTAAAACTGGACTCCCTACAATACCTTTTGTATCATTTTTGTGTTTCCTGCCAAGGGTATTTTTAAGACTAGAGAAGAATGAAGGTTTCGGCTTTTTCACATAATTTGATGGAACATATCCTGACTTGTTCCGACTGTTCTGAACCATCCACCACTCTCGACTATCATCTAAAAGAATCAACTTTTCGTTCTTTTTAATGTCAAGCTCTTTTGCATTTTCTGCCTTGTAATCATACTTGGCTATAACTACCACCTCCTCTGCCATCTTAAGTACAATGTCAGCTAGGCATCTCTGAAAAATATGAAAATATGTTAAAACTTACAAAAATAATGCATATCAAATAAGAAAAAAAAATGCAATTTCATGATTTGCTAGAAATTTTGTTGTTCCTATTCCACAAGACCAGATACTGTATTTATTTTAAGCTTTAAAGCCACTTTCAGACTCCTTGAAATTTGGAAATACCTGCATCAAATAAGTTTTTAAGGTTTCATTTTGGTGTTGCCAACTATTAAGGTTTTAGCTTTCAGAGACTGATAAAAATGATTTCGGGGGTGTTAGAAATTACAATAATTACACATTTACATGTACATAATTGCTTCCATCTAAATAACATGAAAAATCAGTTAGTGTGATTCTTGTGTGAGTTTGGTGATCCATCAGCTCACTGACAGTATGCTCAGTGTACTTCAAACAATGACATTTGAATGTTCTACTACCACATTATCATGACAATACCACAACAGGAATTCCACAAGTTTTTTGTTTTTTAAATAACTCAGGCAAAGGGTGATTATCTCAGCATTCTCTAAAGGTCATTTACAACCCAACTTTTCTTCAATGAAATATTATTTGTGGTTACATACATACAAGGTCTTACATACAAATGTTTCTGTACAAAACACAAAGACAAAAGCACATGTTGCCTGGTTTCCAGTCATTCTAAATGATCATTTGATTATTAGGACAAAACACATTGACAAAAGCACATGTTGCCTGGTTTCCAGTCATTCCAAATGATCATTTGATTATTAGGACAAAACACATTGACAAAAGCACATGTTGCCTGGTTTCCAGTCATTCTAAATGATCATTTGATTATTAGGACCAATCACATTGACAAAAGCACATGTTGCCCAGTTTCCAGTCATTCTAAATGATCATTTGATTATTAGGACCAATCACATTGACAAAAGCACATGTTGCCTGGTTTCCAGTCATTCTAAATGATCATTTGATAATTAGAACAAAACACATTGACAAAAGCACATGTTGCCTGGTTTCCAGTCATTCTAAATGATCATTTGATAATTAGGACAAAACACATTGACAAAAGCACATGTTGCCTGGTTTCCAGTCATTCTAAATGATCATTTGATTATTAGGACCAATCACATTGACAAAAGCACATGTTGCCTGGTTTCCAGTCATTCTAAATGATCATTTGATTATTAGGACCAATCACATTGACAAAAGCACATGTTGCCTGGTTTCCAGTCATTCTAAATGATCATTTGATAATTAGGACCAATCACATTGACAAAAGCACATGTTGCCTGGTTTCCAGTCATTCTAAATGATCATTTGATAATTAGAACAAAACACATTGACAAAAGCACATGTTGCCTGGTTTCCAGTCATTCTAAATGATCATTTGATAATTAGGACAAAACACATTGACAAAAGCACATGTTGCCTGGTTTCCAGTCATTCTAAATGATCATTTGATTATTAGGACCAATCACATTGACAAAAGCACATGTTGCCTGGTTTCCAGTCATTCTAAATGATCATTTGATTATTAGGACCAATCACACTGACAAAAGCACATGTTGCCTGGTTTCCAGTCATTCTAAATGATCATTTGATTATTAGGACCAATCACATTGACAAAAGCACATGTTGCCTGGTTTCCAGTCATTCTAAATGATCATTTGATTATTAGGACCAATCACATTGACAAAAGCACATGTTGCCTGGTTTCCAGTCATTCTAAATGATCATTTGATTATTAGGACCAATCACATTGACAAAAGCACATGTTGCCTGGTTTCCAGTCATTCTAAATGATCATTTGATAATTAGGACAAAACACATTGGCAAAAGCACATGTTGCCTGGTTTCCAGTCATTCTAAATGATCATTTGATTATTAGGACCAATCACATTGACAAAAGCACATGTTGCCTGGTTTCCAGTCATTCTAAATGATCATTTGATAATTAGAACAAAACACATTGACAAAAGCACATGTTGCCTGGTTTCCAGTCATTCTAAATGATCATTTGATAATTAGGACAAAACACATTGACAAAAGCACATGTTGCCTGGTTTCCAGTCATTCTAAATGATCATTTGATTATTAGGACCAATCACATTGACAAAAGCACATGTTGCCTGGTTTCCAGTCATTCTAAATGATCATTTGATTATTAGGACCAATCACATTGACAAAAGCACATGTTGCCTGGTTTCCAGTCATTCTAAATGATCATTTGATTATTAGGACCAATCACATTGACAAAAGCACATGTTGCCTGGTTTCCAGTCATTCTAAATGATCATTTGATAATTAGAACAAAACACATTGACAAAAGCACATGTTGCCTGGTTTCCAGTCATTCTAAATGATCATTTGATAATTAGGACAAAACACATTGACAAAAGCACATGTTGCCTGGTTTCCAGTCATTCTAAATGATCATTTGATTATTAGGACCAATCACATTGACAAAAGCATATGTTGCCTGGTTTCCAGTCATTCTAAATGATCATTTGATTATTAGGACCAATCACACTGACAAAAGCACATGTTGCCTGGTTTCCAGTCATTCTAAATGATCATTTGATTATTAGGACCAATCACATTGACAAAAGCACATGTTGCCTGGTTTCCAGTCATTCTAAATGATCATTTGATTATTAGGACCAATCACATTGACAAAAGCACATGTTGCCTGGTTTCCAGTCATTCTAAATGATCATTTGATTATTAGGACCAATCACACTGACAAAAGCACATGTTGCCTGGTTTCCAGTCATTCTAAATGATCATTTGATTATTAGGACAAAACACATTGACAAAAGCACATGTCCCCTGGTTTCCAGTCATTCTAAATGATCATTTGATTATTAGGACAAAACACATTGACAAAAGCACATGTTGCCTGGTTTCCATTCATTCTAAATGATCATTTGATTATTAGGACCAATCACACTGACAAAAGCACATGTTGCCTGGTTTCCAGTCATTCTAAATGATCATTTGATTATTAGGACCAATCACACTGACAAAAGCACATGCTGCCCAATATCATTCTAAAAGATGATTAGGACAATGGAGTCAATTTCATTCCAAGACATGTAATATAAATAAGGTTATCACATAGATCATTTTCATATTTCAATAATTTTAAATACAAGATAAAAATACAATAAACAACAAAACTTTCTGTGTATTTATTTTTCATTATCTAAATAGATGAAAACTAATTCTCATTGACCCTGTTTTATTTGTCCATGGTTTGTTATTAAGAAGACAAATTCTTCATGTTGGCTCCACATGATAAGAAGCTGTTCAGTGGTTCACAAACCTGAAATGTTTCTTTGAAATCTCTTTGTTCAATATCCGTTTTCTAAAAAAAAGATATATGATTTAGTTTTGAAAACCTTTTCTTGGTAAATTAACCAGACACATCCTATAATAATGTGGTACATTCAATTCTCATCAACCCAGCTTTTCTAGAGATGCCATATTTTGACATGAAAATCACATACACCTCATGAAAAAATAAAAAAAACAATTTACCAGAAAATGCCAACAAAACATTTCTTATGCAGATATTTGGAAAAGAATTACTTAGTATAATATTTATCTAATTTATATTTCAATTTTGCTACAAACTTTCAAATTTGGGGGTAATTATATTAAAGGAAATTTTAACATGTTCTAGCTGAAAGATGCCAAATTTTTGGAAAAGAATTACTTAGTATAATATTTATCTAATTTATATTTCAATTTTGCTACAAACTTTCAAATTTGGGGGGTAATTATATTAAAGGAAATTTTAACATGTTCTAGCTGAAAGATGCCAAATTTTTGGAAAAGAATTACTTAGTATAATATTTATCTAATTTATATTTCAATTTTGCTACAAACTTTCAAATTTGGGGGTAATTATATTAAAGGAAATTTTAACATGTTCTAGCTGAAAGATGCCAACTTTTGAAAGGTAATTACATAAGAATATGTTTTGTACTGTACATGTCACTTGGTGCTAAACCCATAAAAACTAGTGTCAGTGTATTTTGAATGCATAGGTGGGGAAGAATTATTTTAAAGAGATCAATGGATCATTTAATTTGCAGTACAAAACAAAATACTTCAAAAGAGCTTCACAGTGACATAGGTAGATTGTAACCTGTTACTTTGAATGGAAAGATCAGATGTAAAAAGTAGTAGCACACAGAATGTACCAATTATACAATAAATTGCAAAGTTAAATAGTACATGTAGCATGAATTCTTGTAGACTACATTGTGTGCTGTGTATTAGTCATAGATTTACAATATACCCAGCACAATTATACCTCCTGTTGAAATAAAACCATGTGATACTTGTACACTGTACCTCAATTTCTGATCATTAGGCTACATATATACTCACACCCCCTGACTCTCAACTTTGTATATACTCCCAACCCCTGAAAGTGGCTCGAAACTTTGCTCAAAACAAGGCCAACCAGAAATCTCTAAACATTAATCCCGAATTTTCTCACTATCTACTCCTTTTGGATAATCTACTGGCAATGAAATTCCCTAAGGTCTGTTTCTTATGTAGCACACATACAGATATTGCTTGCACACAAGTAGTTTCCAACTGCAAATAACATAGGCCTTAATCTGCTACCTCATATTGTGCTGGCAAATCTGGTTAATGCAGTGTAATATACTGATTACATGTACTACTAAGAAACTGCAGAGACCCAGATCTGCCAGAACATTATGCGACAGTAGAGCTGGATCTGCTGGGTGTGCATTTAAAATCAACTTATACTGAATACTTCAGATCAATTCTTAGGTATTGGATTAAGGTAACACTGAGCCTTCAGTCCTCTCTATTTGTACACCATAGTAGTGTGAAACCTGTCTCATTGGACACATTACAAAGGACAAGTGTTCATGGAGGAAAGCATGTAGGAATTTTTGTTTACATCCACACTGCCTCTGATATAATGTGACAGGTTATGTCAGCAGTCTGTGCCTCCAACTTTCCATGATCCATCCATCCATCCACCCACCCATCCTAGTTTCCATTGCATTCCGTCAACACCAATTGAAATTTAGAGACCATAATCTATTTTATATTGTTTTAAATGGATGAATAGATTAACACATTTCGGGTCTGATGTAAACACCTAAAAAATGGGGTGGGAGTGTCATACATTTCAATTTGATACAAGTGATATAAGTATCTTCCTTGTATCCATAACACCTTCTATGTCAAATGAGAGAGGATAATATGATTATATCTGGTATACTTCAGAAGGGATATGTGGATAAAACCTTGAAAATGGTTTCAACTGAATGCATCGGGGGAAGGGGTGTGGTTTGATATATGCAATGGCTTTTATATCTTGCTTTATTTTGATATTAAATTTCTATTCAAGAAAATGTCTTAGAATTAACAAGATTTTGAAGTCCCTTAAAAGTGTAAAATGGGTCTCGCTGTACAGAAAGCAAGAATTAACTAATTAAAGTTATTGCACACATTAATGGGCATGACATTGCATGCAACTATTTGGAAAATCTACATAGCATTTTTGAATTTATGTTTCAGTACAATTGGACTGATCAAGATCAAACATTGACACAATTCAGATTTGAAGAATCAATCTGAATGAACCTTTTCAATCTCACTATGCATGTACCTCAAGTTAATATGTACATGTATTATTTACACATGCTGCATTCACCTGCATATAGCACACAGTGAGCAAAGAACAATGTCCCACCCCACCCTCAACTCCAATCTTCTGAATCTGAGGAACACAATCAATTTCAAAGAGAAATAATTGTTAGAATAAAATAACTGTAAAAATCAATGCTGAAGTCACATAAAAAAGTAAAGAATTCCAGGAAACCTGGTTTTCCATATTCCTGGTGCAAAACTCTATTAGAGAATAATGGAACTTGAAGTCTCACCTGCAAATTGGACTATAGAACAAAAGCCCCACTGTATAATATTTAAAAACAGAAAATACCTTCATATGAATTACTACATAGGCCACCAGTGCAGCTCCAAAAATGATACAGTGTACCTATGTCCCACCAGGTACTAAACTCTACCTGACAAATTCTTGCACAAGACTTTCCTAAGCTACTGAAATAGATTTATGTTGCCCCATGGCCTATTGGCTTAGCTTACTAATCTCATGTAAAATGAGTTTTCCATTATTATTATTGTTATTATTATTATTATTATTATTATTAGTTCTGAAAATACCATTAGCCAGCTGCCATTCCTTATCCCTTCCAGAAGTACAGACCAGATATGGGGTCCAGGAACATAGTACATTACTGGGGTCAAAACAGCCACAAGGCAAATTGGTCAAAAAGATTCTAATTCATTTACCATAAAGCAAAAGGCTAACAAAATAATGAAACTAGAATCCTGAGTCTTAAAACATGTATCACCATATCTCCCCATTTCAAGTTTGGTCCATCCTAATAACTCTTGAGCCCTGAGGCACTGTGTTCTAAGTCCATTAGAATGAAAGTAATAATAGTGCATGGTAGTTCAAGAACATCATGTATGAACACCAATATGAGCATTAATCATAATATCCCATTTCTTCATTGAAAAGGGGGGAAGCATAAATACCAGGAATTCATTTATTTTCATTGGCTGCAAAATTCCATATCTTGCACAAAAAGGTGACTTTTTATTGGTTTGATTTAGATTTTGTTTTATGCTGAAGTAAAACTTGAAGGTTATAGAATGTCAAAGAAAGTCCAGTAAAGTGCTTTGCCCAAGAACATAATACTCTTAAGTCATCAAACCTGCACCTTTCTAACCCTTGTGGCTATCTGGTACCTTTAAATTTGAGTATACAACGTCTACATGGATGATAGTTAACATCTTCTTGGATGACTTATTTTTTTTGTGTTTTTTTAACTTGGGTATTTAAATTCATGGTTTGAAACCACTACAAAATTCAAGAAACTACTGCATGCAGAAGAAAATATACCATTATTTCATATTGTGCTGGTGGAGGTGATACTGAGTGCAGTTCTGTAACCTATGCCTGTAAAATCTCTGGAATCTAGTTCTACTTCTCCCTCGAGGTGCAATTTTCACTCAACTCCACCTCAACAAAATGGAGTATATAAATCAATTAAATCTATAATAATATACTAGTGTAAATCAGTCCTGTCTCCTGTGGATTCTGGAGATACCAGTGTGTATGTATGTGCAAATAAATACAATATAGCAGTAATAATGGTCCAACACTGTGTATCCTGTACGGTACGTAAGGTCATTAGCTACCATACAGCAAGAGTATGCAAAGCATAAGAGCCCTTAATTTTCTTCTGTCAACTATAGATCAGGTAGGGTCACCTCTGGAAGCTTGGAGGGACCCGAATAGGTCCCAAAAATCTTAGTTATACCACTAATTGTACCCTAAAAAATAATAGTAAACTGCTGCATAAGCTTCCCTTACACTTGTTTCAGACACAATATCTGCCTTGATACATCAATATGCTTCACATTTGCTTTGCCAGATCAAATGTGCATCCAATGAGTCACTGTCACAATGCCATTTATTTTTCGACTAATGGGGAAGATAAGCAACTGGACTGCATTTTAGTATTCCAATTGTGTCTCATTTTGCAATCTGATGCATGCATTCTTGTGATGGCCTATAGCAGACGCTGTAATATGCCAGTGGCGTCACCAGGGTTGGTGTGTCTCATTGTACAAACATTCAAAAAGTTTATAGAATCATGTGCGGTAACTCATGGTATCACCCCATGGACCTCCTTCCTGCAAAAGAAATTGGAAATTTCAATTTGGTGCAACTCCCTCCAATGGCGTCATCCGGTGCAGTCCGCACCACCATAGTGATGCCACTGAATATGCTGGTAAAGTACACATCATGGGGCAGAATCATGTCGAGTATTTTGTTGGGGTGGGGGTTGAGATGTGGGGAGGAGTAAAAAAATTTCAAAACAACCCTGACTTTACTCAAAAGGGTGCCAAAAGTAATAGTCTGTCTATTTACTTAAATAATTCATAACACCCAATAAACAAGTACCAAAATGAAACACTAAAATTCGCCTTTTTCTGTTATGAAAGAGAAAACGACTTCGCCCTCTGACTTTTTGGATGTAATATGATTGTAGATTATGACTTTGAGATGCACCCTGCTGTAGCCAGTAAGTTCTGGCACTGCTGTAACCCAATGCCAAATGTATTTACTTCTTGTTGATACCAATCAGCTTATGGCACAAAGAAATTCTTGCACATTCACATGCAAGTTTTAATAGGTAACTGGCCATTACCCTTTTCCCTGAGCAAGATATCACTGCTTGATTTCATGAAGTTGGGCCTACTGTGTTATGTTGAAAAGATGCCAAATTCTGTTTAGAAATTTAAACATCAATATGCAAATAGTAATTTGCTTTTAAAAAAAAACTGATCGGTGAAGAGCGTTTTCTAATTTATATCCTATTTTTAATAAATGGAGATTTTCACAGCCGTATTTGCATATTTTCTGTATAAAATCAGTTTGAAACCGTAAATGAAATTTTAATGGCGGACATCGCTGCGTATTTGATATACCACTTCATTAAACTGTGAAAATACGAAAAATATATACAGTAGTCCCCCTCTTGAACGGCCCCCCTCACCAGCGGCCACCCGCTCCTTACGGCCAGAATCTGAAGGCACAGACGAATTTGTGTTCAAAATTACCCCTCATGAAAGGCCACCCGGCTAACGCGACCAGCAGCCAGCATATTTTTGCAAAAACGTAAAATTTACCCCTCACAAGCGGTAGCATTTTATTTTGTAGTATGTATCTAGAACAATTTTTTTTTCTAATTGTGTTAAGTAATCCGATTTCTGTTTCCCGATGTCAGGTTTTCGTTCTTCAAAACAGTGTTCTACATGTACCACTAAGGTTAATATTATATCCTTTACACCTTACGAGAAGCCACATTTATTTCATAAAGCCGAGAAAGACTCAAATTTTAATCCATACGTAAAGGTAATCCATATATCCTTAGTGTGTGTTATCATAGATGTCTGGTTTATCCACTGATAATTGTTAAGATTACACTTATTAATAGTAGTAACATCGGAGAAGTGGCAATATTGATGTACAATACGAAAGTCTGCCAGGAAAATGGTTTGATAGCCTTAGTGGCTTCCCTTTGCAAGATGTTGAGCTTGTTAACTTACATAATTAGCGGCTATTACGGCAACAATTGTAAAGTTTATAAATCTTAACAGCCGAGATGTGCTATTGTTCTGATCAAATCTGCTTACATATCCAAGGCGTTTTTCACACTTAGAGCAAAAAGAAAAATATATATATATATATACAAAAACAATAGGGTACCAGACTGCGACTAATGAATCACGTGACAATCGCTGACTTTAAAAATATATAGCATCTTGTTTAAATGCAGATAAAAAATTGTTTCATCAGTCTGGTAGTTGCAATATTGATGATTATAACTGGATGTAAGGTCAAGATCACACGGTCAGCACTGGCTAAAAATAGAAACAGGGTACTAGACAAAGACCGAAAAATCATGTGACATCACAACTTGTCGCTTCTTTAAAAAGAAAGCATTTCGTCCGCACAACAAATGTGTCGTCTGCATAATTAAATCGCATACAGTTAGCAACATCGCAATAAATCATTACCAAACATTTAACATGTCATTACGTAAATGAAGATGATTATTTCAGAAAACGTCGGTTATTATAGTCTACGATATGGGGTGAGTTGGGGAGGGGGACTTGGTCAAACAAATTTAGGTAGAAAAGACTCGAATATAACAATTTTATGTTGAAAAGACTCGAATAAATAACATTGTAACCGATAAGTTATTTAGCAGCAGTGGGAAAATGGAGCAAAAGGAAAGATAATTGTGTATGTACCAAGATTCAAATGACGTTTTTGAATGGTTTTGGTATGTGCATGACAACATCCACAAGCATATCACGCAAGCATATCATGCTTACGCCAAGAATAAGAACTATTAATGCATATTCAGTTGAAATAAGTCAACTATTATAGCACAAGAACCGTTTAATATTTAATGTTGCTTTTAAAGGAAGATATTTAATGCTTTGAAAAATGAAGCTTTCTTACTACGTACATATACTTCTCACAAAAAATTTAGTCCCCCTCTGGAAAGGCCACCCGCCTTATAAGGCCACTTCTCCAGTGCAGAAAGGGTGGCCGTATAAGAGGGGGACTACTGTATACAGTAATAAAGCAAATAATATTTAACCAATCTATGTCATTATTACCAGTAGGTAGACAAACCATAAATATGCAAAACTTTTAATGGATTTTTTTTGTAAAAATGCAAGAAAGTGTATAGTTCGAGACATTCCCCTCCCCGTCTAAAAATAGATGCACTCACTCTGTGCAAGACCAATTCTTGGATTTTTGGTTGGGGGTAAAAAAAAAGGGTCCAGTTTAGTTATATATTGACTTTAGTGCTTAAGTGTGTTGTTTAAAATAGTTACAATAATGTTTTATCAGGAACAATGAAATCAGGAACAATGAAATCAGGACGAACAGTGTGGTTTGAAGTCACCTGTGCATTTATTCCTATGTACATGTATTAAGGGCTGTTTCAAAGAATACTATAAATCTTTTTGACTACAATTCCACACAAATTTTAAGAAAAATAAAATAATTAAGTGGTAGTTTATTAAGCATTTTTACCAACTTGCATTTACAAGGCTCTAATCTTGTTACTTCTATCAGTGAAAATTAATTGCAATGTATAGCTTCATATGTGATTTTTAAGTCATACAGCCAAAATAAAATGCATTTACTTCAATTAAAAAACACATACTAAGTATGAATAGAATGGGTATGAATATAATTTTTTTATGCATACAAAATATATTGATACTCACAAATAAATATTTTTCAACTTGAAAATTAGGCATTGCTTAAAACTGTTAAAAGCACACCAAGAAATAGAGGCCATCATTAAAATATGATAATGCATCTCTCTCTGTATTTTGTGTGTGTGTGTGTGTGTGTGTGTGTGTGTGTGTATGTATGTATGTATGTATGTATGTATGTATGTATGTATGTATGTATATATATATATATATATATATATATATATATATATATATATATATATATATATATATATAAAATCTATAGGTGTTTATTGTTTCAGTCTCACTTCTCCCTGATTAACTACCACTTCTCCCTGTTTAGCTCCCACTTCTCCCTGTTCTGACCAAAAGGAGAAGTCACTTCTCCCTAAAATTTAAGTCTAGCTTGACCCCTGCTAAATATACTTGACTTATTTTAAAATTAAATATATATCTCTTGCCTGGTGTGAATATATGATGCCTGTTTTCGGTTTATGCTCTGGTGACCATTGAATTAGCCAATGGAAATGCAGCATTTTGAAATCTTAAACTATATCAGATTGTTTGGCAAACATTTAAGCTTACCAGCCATAATGTTAAGTCTTTTAAAAGGAGATGTTAAGACTTTATCCAATTGGCTGATAAAATTAGCACTGATAGTAATAACATATGTTACCAGAACATGAAGCCAAATCAAAAGATCATTTAAAAATGTTTAAATATATATTTTATCTCATTTAAGATTATGAATGGTAATGACAATGAACAATTTCTCCAACAGTTCATAACGATTTTGATGGAATTTTCGCGATTTTGATAGAATTTTCTCCTTTTTGTTCATGTCCATGCTATATTTATCTTTAAACCAATGGTGCCACTTTAACACTGACAGCTGGACAGACGGAATATAAATATTTGTTAATATAAATATTTGTTATTGTTACGGCAGCCACAGATGAACAGTGGACTTAAAGTCATTTTTCAGCACACCATGAGACATGCATGGCAGCCACAACAATTATTGGAGGAAGAACTCAGAAAAAAACCTGGTAAGAACCACCAACACACGAAACAATGTGCAATCTTTTTCATACATCTACATTAGTCAAAACCTCACACAGAGGTAACATGGCAGAGATTGGTATAGGCAGCACTTTGAAACACTCAGCCAACTGGGGCCCCAGATCCATTAGTAAAACATCAGATTCATCATCAAAAGGTCATGAGTTTGACCAAATCCCATGCCAGCCAGAATCAAATGCCTCAGTGTGTTCTTAGGAAAGGTACTTAGCTGTCATGTCCTTGCGATGAAATGTGTGAAATGTGCTTTAACCAACCTCAAATCAAGCCTGAAGGCCATCACCAGAATGCATGTCACCAAATATGCATTCATTTGGCTAACATGTAATTCCATGACATAACTGTAGTTTAAATCAGATGTCCACCAATCCACTCACTTTCTATATGAAGTTTACAACAATAATAGTTCAAAGTAAATTGGAAGATGCCAAGTCACAACTTCTGGTGCATGCTTTAATTTCTATTAATAACATCTTATCTGTTATACATAGTGATCATGATTTATATCACCAATCCATAGTTTATCATAATAATACCCTTTTTAAGTGTCTTTAAGCAGGCCAGTTTTGGGACAACATAACGAGAACAATGTTCTCATGGTTATTCTCTTCCTTTCATCAAGAACTCCATTTGCAAATGTTTTAACCACTTCAGAACTATGAAACAAGAGTGGGTATGAACCAAGATGGCAGAATATGCAGAAATGTCATGGGCAATGTCTGCTGCTCCAGGATTAGGGGTGAGTAGACAAATACATCTGTGAAGGTGGGCAAAGATCTCTGAAATACAGCCAATGACTTTAAATTCATAATAATCATACACATGCTTGAATTTAGTGCTAATGAGCATTGTGAAGCAATTCAATGATACTGGTACTATTATAACATACTGAATATAATTAAGCATGGCTGCTTGTTTATCATGTTCTTGAAAATACTGCATTACACCACACCAAACCAAATATCATGTACTCTTATGAAAACATTTACATTTGAATCAAGAATAGTCTGGTTACACCTGATCATGACAGAATAATTAAATGTGCATGTGTTTACTTGTACATCATGCATTTAAATGTTAAGCCCACCTAAAATTTACAAGCAGCATAAATTGTACATACCTCGACTTAAGAATGTTAACAAGTGTACATTACTAGCTGTTTTATTGTGCAGTACACATTCCTGTGTACTATGATTTGTAACAGTCCGAATTAAAATTATCAAACATTAATTCGTATAAAACAGGTAATGTGAGGTAGAATAACCCTGGCGGACAAATGGGAGATTAAATTCAAAATTTTCAAATCTGATATTCAAATGAGAGCAAAGAAAAACATTATTATTATTATTATTATTATTATTATTATTATTATTATTATTATTATTATGCATTCTTTAAATTCTTTAAATTGGTCAAACTATATAAATGAATACTTGTAGATCATGTAAGAGTTACTTCTCTTGGCTGACTTGAGCTAAAAGAATATGGCAAATTTCAATTATTACACCCAAAAGAACTTTTGTTTTATATTATATTGGCTTGGATAAGTAATGGCTAAGCAAAAATTCCATCGATTTCTATTTAGAAAAGGGAGTAATAGTGCAGTATAAATGATAGCATGAATCTTAATGTTATGAATGTCAAATAATTTAAATAAAGAAAAAATATCAATCAGTAACAAAAGAACCTCTATTATCAATCCCCATTGAGGAAGCATGAAAATCACGAATATATTTGGGCATTTTGCCAATTTAGTCTGGTGGTGGTGGGTTAAATACAATTTTTCAGCACACAATAGGCTATGTATTCAACCAGTATAATTGGAGGAGGAAGAACCGAAGTTAACCTCTTTAAGAACCACAACCTACTGGAAGCTAATAAAAAGCATTCTCAGATATCCACATTGGCCAACACTGAGAATCAACCCCATGCAGATAGAAATAAGATGGCAGTGATAAGAAAAAGGCACACATTTCAGTCCAGTAGGCATAGGGTATCTTCTGTTATCCAGAGTGATCACCAATTTACAACACTTGCCAAAGGTTCCTTACAACATTAAACTCATGGGGAATTTGTAGCAGACCAGTTGTAGGGTCAATAACATTATGAAAACGGTCAATAACATTATGAAAACAATGTTCTCATAGTTCTCCTCTCTAAATGTTTTGTGTCTCAATTCTTAAGCAAGATTGAGCATGAATCAAGATGGCAGAACATTCCAAGCCAAAATGTGCAATGGGTGTTGTTCCATTAAAAACAAGTACAAAATCTCAAAGCAGGAAGACCAAATGTAGCCAATAACCTTACTTTCAGAATAGTCATAACAAATGCTTGAACTTTGTGCTACACAGCATGCTAAGTAATTTAATTATAAAGATGAAGCACTTAATAAATTCAAATCTAGCATGCAAATTTCCCAATAAAATGCACACCATGATAAGCAGCCCATATTTTTGTTGGGTTTAATTTTTAGGGTTTTTTGGCCTTTTTTTTTGTGGGCTTGTAGAAAACAAGTTGAATAGCAGTTGTGAACAGGTCTTTAATTACAGAATTTGACAGGAAATACAGACATATAATACTTATGCAAAAGATGAAGCACTTAATAAATTCAAATCTAGCATGCAAATTTCCCAATAAAATGCACACCATGATAAGCAGCCCATATTTTGTTGGGTTTAATTTTTAGGGTTTTTTGGCCTTGTTTTTGTGGGCTTGTAGAAAACAAGTTGAATAGCAGTTGTGAACAGGTCTGTAATTACAGAATTTGACAGGAAATACAGACATATAATACTTACGCAAAACACTACATGTCCCAAATCCAGTCATGTTGGGGCATAAAATATCACCATTTTTGGACAAATCACTAACACCAACATGGATAAGCAATCTTCTGACTGCACATAATCACACACAAGGTCTGTCCAACCTCCAAAAAACACCCTGCCTTATCATTACATAATATACCAGATAATTAGTGTATGTTGATTGTTCTACTGATTACTCCAGAAAAACTGTAGAGCAAGATCTGAATCTATTGGAGATGACCTATATACAAGTATATTCAGTAAACATTAGATGCCTGGAGCTAGGTGGGAGGGAAGAAATCTTTCTAAAAATTGACACAGAACCCTGCCTATTCTGTATTGTACCAGTCTGTGTATCAAACTTAACAACATCCTCAAGTCCCACTTTCTATCTCTCTGTTCAATTAAAACCTAACTCTCTGATTACATCAAGCTTCAAATCGACTCATAATATATACCACTCCAGTTACTGGTAACCAGACTTCTAAGGACTGTACTGTATTGTGAGGCCCAAGGCAAAAGAGTGGGCTTAAGATTCTTTCCTTTACAGACCACTCAAATCTCATCTCTGCCAGTAGGGCCAAAGGTTCAAATCTATGCCTAGCCCATCTTCACTAGCCAAGGCTCCCTATGATAACCCAATCTACAGAACCTTGGCTATCGAATATGGGTCTGACCTGCCTGGACATGAAAGTTTGCTAGTAGTGTCCCATGGGTGGATGGTTTCTCCTCCACCAAATATACTGGCCAACAAGTATAGCCTATCATACAATGAAAAATGACATTAAACTGACCAAAGTTAAACATTATGTACTGTCACGATACCATGTGCATTCGATTGAAGAATAGTGTCCTTACACCTGATCTTACACGCTAAGCAAACTTCAAATTTACAAACAACATCAGTTTTAAATACCTCAATATAAAAATGTCAACGGTACTGCAGCCTATATGCTATTTTTATTGTGCAATGCACAATGCAATACTTCTACACTTTGCCATAGTTTTGAATGAAATTATGAAATAATATATCCATAAAGTGAGGTAAAATACTTTACTTTCTGCATGGAAGTTCATGTAAAATCAGGACAACCAGTTCAAATAGAGAAGAAAAAAAAAAAGAATCTATTAAATGTAGCAAGTACTGATAAAATTTTCAACCAAGAATGTTTTAAAAGTAGCAAGTACTGATAAAATTTTCAACCAAGAATCTATTGTAAGTAGCAGGTACTGATAAAATTTTCAAACCAGCCATGCAGATGCACATTATACCAAGCTACTGTGCATGAAAATATGCATTATAAGCGTATCCCATTTCTAAATAGGTTATTTAACTATTCATCTCTGCATGAAATTCATGTTTTTAAAAAATTTGAGAACTTCAGTTATCTGGATACAGTGTATATACATGATGCACTATTAGATTCAATTGTAAATCACATCACACAGTTATGTCCTCAATATGTATAATGCTGTACATGGGAGCCACAGAGTACAGTTAATATATCAGAGGTAGAAAAAAATTCACTGCCCAGTAGCCTAAAACATTTGAAAATGAATCCTTGGCAACATTTATATGTATAACCCCAGTTCTGCTACCATAAAATATTAACAAAAAATTATCACTTTAAAAGTTGAAATAGAATTTTCCAAATTGTCTAAACATTTCATTCTTATATTGTCCCTTTACCTACAGCAAGGTGCCTGCATTATCTCAGTATCAGTTTAAATTATTGGATTGTTGGGCAATTGCTATAGGAGGCCACCTTTACCTGTGGGTCTGCTACTCTTTATCTGATAAAGTTGTCACAGTCCATACCCCTAGCCCCTCAGGTTAAACCCTGGAGAAAAAAAAAATCTAGACTTGCAATGGTTCCTCCTTTCTCAACACACTGATGTAATGAATGTGTATGATCTGGTCTGCTTACAAAGTGGTCAATTGAACAAGTGGACACTACTAGGTCTGTTGGCTAGCTTTAGCTAAAAGAATATAGAAAGTTTAAATTATTAAACCTACCACAAATGCTTATATTTTGATAGACTGGCTTGGAGGGATAAGGAATAGACAAATATCCCATGTGGAAAACTTAAAAAGTTCCCAGTCTATTTAGCCACTGTTGTTCTAGTACTATATTAATGATAGTGTGGATCATAATATAAATGTGGTATAATTTACCTTCATAAAGTAATTAATGTGCAATAATTGACCTATCAAAATTGTTAATCAGTAACACAAGAACCTCAATTATCAAGTCTCATTGAGGGAACAAGAAAATAATGATTATTTTTTGTTCCCTCAATGAGGTTTGATAATTGAGGATCTTGTGTACTGATTGACAATTTTATCATTATTTTCTTGTTCCCTCAATGAAACTTGATAATTGAGGTTCTTGTGATACTGATTGACAATTTTGATAGGTAATTTAGTTTGTTGCTATGGTGATTTATTTAATGCCATTTTTTGGTATGTGATATGCTATGCATGGTGGCAATTTTGATAGGTACATGTAATTTAGTTTGTTGCTATGGTGATTTGTTTAATGCCATTTTTCAGTATGTGATAATGCTATGCATGGTGGCCAGTATAACTGGTAGTGGTAGAACCAAGGTAACCAGTGATCCACACTTCAGCTAATGGCAAGCTCTCTTGCATAACCTCATTTGCTGAAACAGAACTATGCTGACAGAGGTTACCATGGCAGTGATTGATACAGCAAGCACTTTTGACCACTTGGCCATGCTGGGTCCCAGATTCATTAATATGACATAAGACTCATTATTAAAGAGTCAAGGACTTGATCCTCACCCAGTCGAGCCTGAATCAAATGCCTCATGTGTCCTTGAGAATAGCACTTAGCAGTCATTTCTTCCTGATAATAAAACAAATGTGTTTAAAAGTCTTGTAACCCAACCCCAAATCAGATTTGATAACCATCAAGATATATTCAGGATCCTTTGATTAGCTGACCATCCATCCACTCCCTTTCTACATTTACAACAATAGTTTTGTAGTAAATTGGCTGATGTGAAGTCCTATTCTTTAATTTCTATTAAGAACATCTGGTCTGTTATCCAAAATGCTCAATTTATATCACCTAGCCAGGTTTAATCACAACATTAAATTAGAGCAGTGTCTTTGGGAAGTCCAGTTCTGTGGACAAGTACATAATGAGAACAATGTTTTCATGGGTCGTTTCTCCCCCAACTTCAAGAACACCATCTGCAAACATTTTTCTCATGTTAAGAACTCGAAACACTGCTGAAGCTAGAGTGGACATGGACCATTCTTGCTGTTTCACGATTAACTAGAATTGGGGTGAGCAGGCCCAAAAACATTTGAGAAGGTGTACTTTTGTTGGCTTAGTCTTGAGAGACATGGAAATGTGCCCATGAAAGGTGTCCCAGTTTGTAGTTGTGCAGCGTCTTCTGTGGCTATAAAGCCCCACACGGGAGTGGCAATCCTTGCTGCAGTTGCTGCATTTGAAGTTTGAGTCATGTCTTGGTTGGAACTGCATCCTCTTCCTCAGATCTTTTCTCATCAGCAAGCTGTCCTAACTTTTCCTCGATGGATTCAGACCTGTGAACAGAGCATGTTGCCAGCTGATTTGTTGAAGGCAAGCTCTTTCCAGGTGTTGACCTTGATCCCAAGAGCTTTCATATTGTGCTTGCAGACATCCTTGAATCGAAGATGTGGCCATCCGATTGATCTTCTGCCTGAGGCAAGCTTAGAGTAGAGATGGTTTTTGGAGATCCGTCCATCTTCCATTTGACTCGAGGCCCAGCCATCTGATGCGACATTGGCGGAGGAGTGTGACCATGCTCGGAATTCTGGCCTGTTGAAGTACCTCATTGTTTGTCAAACAATCGCTTCAGATGATCCAGAGTATGTGACAGAGACAATGCATGTGAAAGGCACTCAGTCGTTTCTCCTAAGAGGCATACAGGGTCCAAGTTTTGCTGGTGTACAGAGTGCTAAGCATGCAGGCATGATACACAGAGATCTTAGTTTTCAATGTCAGTTTGCTGTTGTTCCACACTCTCTTCGACAATCTAGAGAGAGTTGCTGACCTCTTTCCAATCAGCTTGTTGAACTCGGCATCGAGTGAGAGGTTGTTGGTGATGGTAGAGCCAAGTTAAGTGAACTCACTGACTACTTCTAGTTTGTAGTTTTCAGGTAAACACCTAAAAGCAGGTAGACCAAATACAGACAATGCCTTGACCTTCCTAATAATAACAAATGTTTGAATTTAGTGCTAAAAAGCATTGTTAAGCAATTAATTGATGGGTTTGAAGCACTTATTAAATGAAATGAAATCCAGTATGCTGCTTAACGCAGAATAAACATTGCCAAGTGGTTAGAGCATCTGCCTTGGATGTGGGAGGTCGTGGGTTCAATCCCTGGTCGAGTCTTACCAAAGACACAAAAATGGTATTAACAGCTGCCTTACTTGATGCTCAGCATTAAGAGGTTAGTGTTAGGACTGGTGAGGCCTGGTGTCAGGATAATGTGACTAGGTGGGGGGGACATCATGCTACGCGTATGCGGCCTGATGCCCTATTGCTAAACATCACTATAAACTGTCACACTTTAGACACTGTAGTGATATGACTGAAATATTGTTAAAGCTACATTAAAGATCATAATTACATCACACCAATAAAATGTCCCAACTATTGCTTATGTTTTGTTGTTGCTGGTGAAACTGAAGTAAACTGTTATGAAAATGCAGAACTTTACTGATGGACATACTAACAAACATGTATATAGAACTATATATGCACCAATCCATTAACATGATGGGGCTTACAAACATCTACATCTTGAGAGTACAGATAATGACAGGCAATACTCTAAAATACAGCATATAATCACTGACACTGATCTGACAAGGTATAATGCACCAGATGCTTGCTCTATTGATTACTTTGAACCCAGTGCACATGCCAGATCTACAGGTATATTATGTTATGGTAGATCTAAGTCTGCAATTTGCAGTTTGCAATCAGATCCAGTCTATACTCAAGTATATACATTATGCAACAGTTATCTGGGGGTAGCTAAGAAGAGATCCTTTTAGATAATAATAACATGATATCTCACCTATTCTAGGCTGTACACTCATCTCTTCTGTCAAGCTGTGAGAATGTCAGCCATCTTCTTACATCCAGTGTTCAATTAGCATCTATGTATCTGATTGAACTCTGAAGTGACCCAAAATCAAGGTGTATAGAGTGATCACAGACCCTGGAGTAAGAAGCATACGGACCTATCCTAGTTCTTGTTCAAACAAAATTTTTCTTTTATAAAATTAAAAAGTTTTGTTCAGCCCAGGCCATCTTACAAGCCAGAACCACAGCAATATATCCCTGGTTACCCCCCCCCATCTAGTCAGCCCTGTCCATAATATACTACTCTGTTAAGCAGACTTGCATGGATTGTACTGCCATGAGGGGCCAAAGGTGAGTTAGTGTCCTCACATAATATTCTTTTACAGACCACTCAAACCTCACTTGTGTCTGAATGGGTTCAAGTTTCGATTTGACCAATTTGGGCATGTGAGAAAGTTGGTAAGTAGCTTCCCATGGGTCAATGGATCCTCTTGTGTTCTTCTACCAGATATACTGGCCGCCATGTATAGACTATCATGTGCCTGAAAAATGGCATTCAAACATTATGCATACATGCCAACCCTTGTCGAGGAAAAAGTGTAATCTAAGTGTACGAAAAGAGTAATCTGAGCAGAAAAAAAGTAATCCTTTATAGCATGATAAAATTTAATGAGTATATGTACAAAATGATTCATTTACCCCTTTAGTCTTAACATCGATAACTGCTTCAAGTTTTCATATGTAGAGATTTAAGCTTTGAAAAGCAACACACTCTCATAACGCATTTCAAGAAACTTTGTACCAGCTGAAGCTATTAATGTTTTGCTTAAAGTAGAGCACTAAGTGCTGAGTTTCTGAGCCTGTATTTGAATTCATATTTATTTTTTATTAACAATACTTAACAATCTCTCAGTCAGCATTAGAATGGTAAAGAACCAATATTTCATAACATGACAAAGAAGAGTAAATTTATATCTTCCAGTTGTTGGGTCTTTTAGCTGGTAAATAAGGTGCCATTGCAGATCAACCCTGTCCACAGAAGTACATTGTCTGGTAGAACACCAACTTGATACTTCAGAAGTTCTTCTAAATTATTGGCAGCATTACCTGCAGCAAGGTGCATTATATAACCGGGACAACCTGATATGTACACAGATAGAGACATTTTTCAAAATTTAGAATGCAACTCCTTAAGAATTCCAGTCATCACTGATGCTTTATCAGCAGAAAACCCCATACAGTTCTGCCAAACTATGTTTAATAAAAGCATTATCAAGCAAATCAAAATGTTTACTCCAGTGGAAACAACTGTTAATTCTGGTAATAAAAGATGAGCACTACCACTTTGCCCTTTTCATTGTCAGTCTCTTAAACAGACTGAGTAAAACTTTTTGTCATCATAGCCACTACTCCTCTTGGTGACAATACAAATGGTCCAATCTTCATGGCCTCGGTAATTCTGAGTAATTTTGTATCTTTTTCTAAATACCTAACAATGATGATTTTAGCACATGCATTTTTTGGGGCAATTTTGGAATCAGGAAACATCAGTTTCAACAAAGCACCAACGTAGTCTTCTATAGTCTTCTACCGCTAGGGGTAGTACATATTCTATTAAAAACTCGATAAAATAACACCTCTGCATTTATAAACTTTGTATTCACAATTGAGCTCTGCTGTAAAGAAGACGTTACTTAGTATTGGAGTTAGTAAAACCAGTTAATTCAAGACTTCTTTGTTTTACTACAAAGACCAATATAAAATCCTTTCCACACATCCTGCAATGGCCTAGAATGAAATGTTATATTATGTAATTCATGTCTTCATCTCTGAATTTGTTTTTCTTTTCTTTCAAACCCATCTGAAATTATTTAAAAACATTTTTGCTCCTAACAAATACATTGACCAGAATTAATCTGACTTGACTTTTAGCCCAAATACTTACATACTGGATCTGTACAAGATATGAAACAGAACAAAGAATCTATGAAATGAGATTACTAAAAAGAAAACGTCTGTTCTCTCCTAACTAAGCCATAGAGCTGAGCTGCTATAAATAGAAAACTAGGTCAGTTTGTTAAGTAAAATCCAGTATGTTTCTTGGAAATACAGCAGCTGTTAAAGAAAACATACCACTGCTAGGAAAGTGCATGCAAGTCTAGGACAGGGACAGGCATACTATCTCCTAGTAATGTAGAAGCTGTCTTTTCAAGAATACAGTGTGTGGGATTATTGAGATGTTAACAAAAATGAGAAAACAATTTTTTTTTCGGAGTCTGATACTGAAAACACATAATTCTGATACTGAAAACACATAATCCATACATCTACACAAAGCAATACATTTACACAAAGCGTAATTTAGTGGGAAAAAAAAGCAGCTTAAGCCAAAAGCTTAATGGTTGGCATGAATGTTTATGTACTGTCATGATATCCAAAAGCTTAATGGTTGGCATGAATGTTTATGTACTGTCATGATATCATGTACACTTGAATAAAGAATAGTCCAGTTACACTTGATTATAACATGTTATTAAACTTGTGTGCACACTTGTACACATGAGCACTCTAACGTTAGCCACCTGTGCACTCAAAATGTACTCCAGCTTAAAATTTACAATCAGTATAAATTTTACATACCTCAGGATAAGAATGTCAATTGCACTGCAGCCTATATGCTGTTTTATTGTGCAATGCACATGCCTGTGTACTATATTGCACCATTATCAGTCTGAATTTAAATTATGAAATATCAATTCTGTATACCTGTAATGTGAAATAAAATGTTTCACTTTCTGTATGGAAGTTAATGTAAAACAAAAAAGATCAGTTCAACTGGGAAAAAGAAATGACAGAAACCAAGAATCTATAGCTAGTAAGTAGCATGTACAAATAAAATTTTTAAACATGCCATGCAGATACATAATCAATATGCAAGTAACTGTGCAAAAAATGTGTATTATAAGTATATACCATTTCTAAATAGTTTAGTACACATTTCATCTCTGCATGAAAGCAATGTTTCTAAAACCTTAAGGGCCTGCCCCCTCCCCACTCTCTCTCTCTCTCTCTCTCTCTCTCTCTCTCTCTCTCTCTCTCTCTCTCTCTCTCTCTCTATATATATATATATATATATATATATATATATATACATACATACATACATACACACACATACACACAAGGGGTCAAGCTACCAGGCAAAGTGGGCGAAAGTCGCCTGAGAACTGTAAACTTCATCTTCTGTTATGAAAGCAAAAATGACTTTGCCATGGAATTTTTGGACATAAAATGACTAAATTATGACTTTTGAGATGCCCCCTCAGTGAAATGCATCTATAAATAGTAATTTGCTTTTAAAAAATGTGATCGGTGAAGAGTGTTTTCTAATGTATTTCTTGTTTTTATAAATGGAGATTTTAACAGCCTTATTTGCTATTTTCTTGATAAAATCAGTTTGAATCCATAAAGAAACATGCAATGGCGGACATCGCTACATATACGATATATCACAACATTAAACTGTATGTATTCGTAAATAATTGGGCAAATAGATTCAGGAAAATATATAATATATTGAAAACAAAGTTTAAATATGTCATTGTAGATTTAGCAAAAATATTTAATAATGTAGGTAAAAAACACTGACAGTCACTTGTAGAATTCGAAACAATGCTGCAAAGCTCAAGGTTGTTTCCTGACCTACCATAATTCATTTTCACAAAATTACAAAAGTGATATATAGTTGTGAAGTAAATACTATTTAACCATTTATATCATTAATACCACTAGGAAGACAAATAATTCAACCATAAATATGCAGTCCTATTAGGGAATTTATTGTAACATAGCAAAAAAGTAAATAATTATATTTAGAAATACCCTCTTTCTAAAAACAGGTGCACTCGCTTTGTGCAACCCCTACAAAAACAAATTCATGAATTTATGAACAATCATGAATGTTCATCACCTATATTCATGAACACTTCAAGAATTCTGATGAATCATGTACTCAAGTTCATGAACACAATGATGACCTGTTATGAACTATTAGGATATCTTTGAAGTTTCTGAAATGTCATGAATTTGCTTCATGAACAATTCAATTACTTTGATGCACCAGCAAGTTATTTCTTAAAAATATATATCAAATTTCTATATCATTATATTCATAAAATGTTTATGAAAATTCATCATACAAACTTCTCACAATATTAGTGAAATAAAAATAAAAGGTGAATATTTTTTTTAATTATATGATACTGTATAAATTTTCAGAGATCTTATATTGAATACTTGTGTACTTAACTTGAGTAGTTCTGGATTAGTATGGGAAAATATTTTCTGGACAAAAAGTACTTGCTATAAAAGCTTTCAATGACTTTGTTCTAACCTTTTTGTCCAGTACTGTCATAAACTGCATTTTTTATTGACTTTGTAACTGGTTGCCAAGTTGCAGTAAAAACCAAAATACGTAGACAATGACTATCCTGACTGGATGACTGTGAAAGAAGATGTGATATGATTGGGCAATATATGAGTGTGATTTAGGGGGCTGAGCATCCTTTAAACTCCTACAAACAAAAGAGCATGCAAAGGGTTTTGCAACAAGTAACAACCTCAAACAAAAATCATGGACTCCCATGAAATGGACAGATGAGAATATTTTCAATATCATTTCTTTTAAGTACATAGAAGTGCAGAGAAGGAATTATGAATATAAAGGAATTGACTTAGTGAGAGCAAAATTAGGCGGAAGAGCGTAGACAACGGGATCATCAAAATTAAGGCGAGTGTATCTTTTTCTTGGCCATTTATGATTATTTCAGTGGGAATTATATGGCTATTTTATTGGGTGTTTTTTTTTTATATGTTATTATATCAGTTTCAACCAAACTAATATACCTGGCTTTTGTCAGAGCCAATTTAAACTTGCTCTTCGAATTTTTGAAAATCACTAAGCATTATCATACCCTCACCCCCTTTTGACGATCTCAATACCATATGCAGTACTCCATCTGCGATAGGAATTTAGATGTTCAGTATCGTTTTCTGTTTTATGACTTCATTATTTATATGATCTGATGTAATTTGGTAACTTAAAATTAAAAAAAAAATTAAAAAAACTAGTTAATGTGTCAAACTTTACACTGAACATGTGCTACTATATTATACCTTAAACCGGTAACAGCTATATGCAATATTCTAGCAGCTATATGCAATATTCAGCGTAAGAGTAGATAAATTTTTATTGATTAAAACATTCGACTCCTGTGACTTAAATACCTATGGCTAGTCAGCTTCAGATAAAATACAACTATTAAAAAAAATTTTCCAATAATGTAAATGCGCAGTAAATTGTGTATTAAGTGATTTAATGATTTTGAGATCGTAAATAAAGTTGGGTACAAAAATAATGTGCTAAAATCTGAAAACAATGTCAATCAGAGGTTGTCTGTAATTAACTTTTTCTTTTTTTCAGACAGCTGAAAAGTAAAATTATTAGATGAAGTTTGTAGGTTAAGGAAGAAAATTTGCCAACTAAAAAATCTTACAGCAAAGATGGAATAGATATTAAAAAGGGACTGCTGCAGCAATGTTAAAGATCCATACAGTAATCAGATGGAACAGCTTCAGTTGCAGATGGAGACATTCAGTAGTGACAATAGGTGGAATTTGTTTACTTAAAATTAGGCCCTGACTGTCTTCACAAAAAAGTTATCTGACAAGTCAGTTTGAGGTTGGGGATCCAGGTCATTAGGAGAAACCCCAGTGGAATTAGACTCATGACAATGGCAGATAAATATGCTTCAGCAGTTGATTGAACACAACTGCCTATTATCTCTTGAACAATTTTCAAAGAAAAATTACAAAACAGAAAAAGTGTTGCTAAGAATAAAAAAGGAATATTGCTTAACAAAGTTTTTGTTTATTTGTTTGTTTTATATATATTTTATATTTGCCTTTGAAAAAGACTCATTAAGAGTTGAAAGCGCTCAAGCTAGTTAGTTACTAGTTTTGCACTGTTCATCGTCAGCTTATTGCATCTCTCTCTCTCTCTCTCTCTCTCTCTCTCTCTCTCTCTCTCTCTCTCTCTCTCTCTCTCTCTATATATATATATATATATATATATATATATATATATATATATATATATATATATATATATAATTAGGTTCAAATGCAAATCAAATTATAGTATGTCTTCATTGTTGTATTTGAGAGCCCAAGTGTAGTTGTGTGTGTTTATGTGTACCCAGTTGGTCCACCAGAAAATAAAAATAAAATATTTTGTTTAAAAACCAACTCTTTCAAAAGTTGTAATGGAATTTTCAACATTGTCTAAACATTTCATTCTTATACTGTCCCCCTGGGTATCTATAGCAGGGTGCCTGACTTATCTCAGTATAATTTCTTTGTCAGGAGGTGGGAATTGTTATCAGTAAGAACCACTCTTTATCTGATCAGGTTCCTAGCTCCTCAGGGGGAACCTGGGACAAAATCAAGAATGGCAAGTGTTTCTCCTCTGTCAACACACATATATGGTAGCATTTTATTTCATCTTTGGCTTGAGACAATGAATGTTGATGATCTAGTATTATGCTTTCTGATTGGTCAATTGAAGACTTGGACACTGATTGATCATTTATGAGTTGGAGGACTTTAGTTAAAAGGATTATAGCAAGTTTAAATTATTACACCTACCACAACTTTTGGTTTATACTATATTGGCTTGGAGATTAATGGTTAAACAAATAACCTAAATGAAAAGTTTACAATTACCTGACTATTTAGAAACTGGATTAATAGTAGCTGATTTAGTATAACATACATGGTAATGTAATTAATGATCATTGATCAGAGATATCAGTAACTAAAGAACCTCAATTATCCAAACTGATTTCAGAGAGAACACAAGAACCATAACACACCTGGGCATTTATTTATATAATTTAGTCTTTATTTGTATATTGTCACAACCTGAGAATCATTTTGAGTAAGTGGACATTTTGATCCTTTAGTTTGCATAGTCACATATTGTGAAAGGAAGTGGGGGAATCCAACACAGATTTTAAATCCAATTTTAAGGTGATCCCATTGCAAGGATAAGTTGCATGATTGATATTAGCTGATACTTTAAATATGTTTATTCAATGTAAAAAATTTAACAACATAAAATATCTGAAAATGTAGTTCTACAATGGGAAGGGGCATAGTTTAAAAATGGAATAGTAAGTAAACCCTCTTTCTCAACATGACTAAACACACACTTTGAAGCTGATAAAATCTTGCCTGAATTTTCTTTGCTTACTGAAACTTTATTTTTAGCTGCTGAATGTAGAATTCATGTGGAAAATCACAGATAATATCTGAGCAATTTAACATCCCTGTGGAACACTCTACTGAGAGATCATCTTCAGCATACATACTGTTGTATATACCCAAATGTAGGTAATCCAAAGATCAGAAATACAACCACTGATAATATGCAAGAGGGAAAATGACTGATTTCTATAAACCAAAAAGCAACTGTTAAAAGTTACATGTACAAACTGTAGGCTAATCAAAACAAACCATGAAGTGAGGCTTAAGTAATCAATACACTGTTCTACTTTCACTGCCATGAGGTGTCCTTTCTTGCAAGTTCAAGACAAAGGACTAACCATGCATTGAAGCAAAAGCTTCTAAATGAAGAAATTTAGGCAATCAACAAAAATATACAGTAACATTATGTAACAAGCACATTAAGATACAGTTCTTCTGTATACTAAATTAGGCAATGTAAATATGTGTGCATTTCCCATTTAATGAAGACAAGTAAGCTTATCAATTTCTCTCAGAAAAAAAATATATATATATTATATGCATGTGTGCTTTTGACTGGCATCTCTGTACAGTAACAGTACTGTAAAACTGTACATTAAGGTACAGGTGGGTAAAATAAAAAAGCCAGATGCAATGTCTGGGCCAATGACTGGATTAAGAGCACATTTGGACCATGGATGTGGACTTGTCTGAAAATCCTACCACCACCTGATGAACCCTATACTAATGGTACAATTACAAAAACAACCATATAATCATGAATGCACTAAATGGAAGGGAATCAAGTTCTCAGAGAGCAGAAAGGAAGATATCAGGGGTTCTCCTGATAAAAATGCATGCCTGGCAGACCCTGTGCTATGAAACAGTATCCTCACCTAAACCCATTTCTGATAGTCCTTCATGTTCTGCTAGCTAGCTAACACCCTATCAGTTTGAAAGCTGCTGAAGGGATGTTCCAGACTTGGAACAAATGTTGGGCAACAACAAATTAGTTTAATTCTGTCAGTACTGGATGTATATATTGTCATAGAAGTCCATCATTGATCTGAAATCAGTAGTAAGAAGTATATAGCAGTGCTCTAACCAGGTACATCATATATAAACCCTACACTGGTTCAGTGCTTAATGTGCCTAAATTGAAAAGGTACAAATCTTAACACTAAAATCTGATCAGCCCAGATCCCTCCAATGATGTGTTCCTGGGCAGTGTACTTTACACCAATTGCCTTGGCACCAAGTAACCTACTTGTGTTGCTGTGTCATAGAACACCAAAGAAAACATATGTACCCTGTATGATGTAGCCCTGGAACCAGGTATCCAGTTCCTAATTTTCAATGTCCTGTTCCCCAAAACAATGATTCCTAACTAGAAATATTCTGCTACAAAAGTCAAAGTGCACACAGTTGCATCATCAAATAAAGTGAAACCTGTCTTAAAACACCACTGCTATGAAGACCACCTGTCTTGAGAGACCATATTTTCATTGCACAAACTTAATGATTATATAGCATAGTGACATGTTTTGAGAGACCATATATTTCTGGCAAAAAGGGTGGTCTTTCAAGACAGGTTCTACTGTACTGATATATAGCATGACTTCTATTTGTGTTGCCATGCCACACAAAATAAACCAAATGATGTGTCCTGGGGACAGTGCAACTTCAATTTACAAGCCTCTTAACTACAGAACAATTTATGGGTGGGTGGAACAAGAGAAATGAAATGGACACTGAATGTACAATTCCTCAAACTTCAAGGACAAACTTAAAATGTGAAGAAAAAAATAATGCTTCCAGACCACACATAATTTTGTAATTACCCTTTATTAAATAACAGCTCTTCTTTAATTTTTTTTATTCATAAAGTTCCCCCTACAGGTAATAAAATTATTTCATGAATATACATACTCAACAGGTGACACAACCTTTCATGTGGCCGAAGTAAAGCATAAAAAGGGGGGTAGGGAAGAATAGTGATCTTGAGGTTTGTTTACATGCCATGGTTATGCAGATTCATGTACAAGATTTATAAACACATCAATATCATCATGGCATTACAATGACAACTAATTTTGGGTATCAAATAGAGGCACACACAAAAAAGGATAAAGTCCAAACTGAGTAGAACCTATTAAATTACAAAGTCCTATTTTTATTTATTTTAGCCACACTTTTATAGTCTTTCCCTCTGGAACATCATCATGGCTCATATCACAGTGCAAAAACAAAAACTGCTTTTGTTGACAGACTCACTTAATGTGAAGGGCACATTAGGCATATATACACAGCATCAGCAGGGGGGATATTGGCCTTTGTGAAAGAAGAACAGGTTCAGATTTTTGAAACTTTCAGCTGCAGGTATAATGCTGCACAATGTGCAATCCACTGAATATGATTGTAAAGTGCTAGTCCCTTAAATAGGTACAAAATTGACAGTCAAGGTAAAAGACTTCTGTAGCATTCTAAAACATCAGACAAGGGTTTATCTGGCTTGCAATTGGCTTTGACTTATAAACTAGTATATACAGTAAAATTTTGTTTAAATCAATTAATTCTGGTCAAATTCAATTCAGCTGTTTAAACCAAAGCTTACAATGGAGTTGCAATCATAGGAACAAACACCATATGTACTAAGAAATAATGCAGACTATTTATTAAAAACACTTAACAGATGGGGAAGGATAATTTCAAAAGTTTACTAAAATGCAGGAAAAGTATAGTAGTTTGATTTAGCAAAGTTTTGCACTGAGGCTGAAGTTTAGGCATTTAGGCAATCAGAAACTCCAATAAAAATGACACTAAATGCTAACAGTCCCAGTCCTATTATCTTGACAATGCCAATAAAAAATGATATGTTCATTTCCAATTTCATGCTGGAGAAAATATTTGGGTAAATTGTACAGATTACAGTATATTCCCTTCATAATACCTGGGGAAATAAAAAATGTTCAAACAAAGCAGAAGGTGCACATTCAATCAAAGGTATCATTGGTAAATATTTCAACTTTCTCATTATATTCTTAAGTAACTGCCTCAAGATTGAAAGTAAGACAATTTTTTTAAGTAATGTAAAAGCAGAGAAAATGTTATAATTTGTAAAAGCAGGTTTTTGCACAGGTTATCAGCAGCTAATGACAAGGCAAAATTTGGCAGTGACTTCTCATCAGATTAGTATGGTAACTTCTATTAAATTACCATTGTCTAAGAACCTGATAACTCAAAATTACTAGATTCATCATGCAAGTAAATAATACCTTATACCTTAAACAATAGTAAAAAAATCAAAATTAAAAAATACTAACATTACATGGACTAAATGTAAAGTTTAATTTCAATGTTCTCAATATAAACTTGGGGTGGGAATTCAGGGACCCTCAGATCTATATTTGAGGAGTTGAAGAATTTAATAACATTGTGGTAGTGTCCAATTATTTTTTTGTAAAAATATTCCAAAAGTTTTACTAGCTACTTTTATATGATTAATATGAGCATCATTCTTTTATAAAGGAAGAATATTTGTTTTTTAATATTCACCAAACACCTGCTCATCCCGTAAAAGAATGTGCATGTATTGCTGTGCAACTTTCAATTGATAAGAATTGATATTTTATAATTGTGAATTAATAATGATAAAACTGATGAATCAAAAGAGAGACATATTGATCTTTTATGAAAATAGTATATTTTTGCAGTTTTCAATGTGCAAAGTTGCAATGTAAAGTTTTTAATGTCTCTAACACTATTATCAAATATAGGTGACTTCCAAAAAAAACTTACTGATACTCTTTGAAAAACTCTTCCTACAATACAAAATTAAATTCTACAAAAAATTAATTTATCTTTACTAGTAAAAAAAATGTCACACATCCCAGATAGGTATGCTTATGTTTGATCTTTGCAGAATAGAATTTCACTTGCTTGTGTAAGATTTTTTTTTTCTTTATGTAGGATTCTTGTAGGTAAACTCACAAACTCATCAAAAATGGAAACTTCAAAGCAAGTGACTATTAATAAACAAATTTTTGATATGTCTTTTATCTGGCAAGTCCCATCAGATCATACATCAATGTACAGAAGACAAGCAGCATGAAATGGAGGGGAGGAGAGAAATAGCAAGCAGGCAGCTAGAGGCAAGTCAACACCTTGAGTGGCTGTTTCACAGAAATTCCTCCCCAGTGTAGACTGAATACTTGATTGATTAGGGCAAAAAAGGGTCATTTCAATCAAAAGCCACAAGCAGTCTCTAGGATATCCTCCAAAGGTAATAAAATCAAAGTCAGGTGATTTTTTTATGACTTTAAATTATTGGATATTTTAATTTTTAAATGTTGTAATGAATGTGTGTGTGATTTGGATTTTTAATATAGCGTTAACAATTTTGCAGTCATATTGCTAGTGTCTGCAGTTTGGCTGTTTATAATGATGTCTAGCACTGGAACATCATGCCACAGACATGAAGCATCATGTCACACCCAGTCACATTATCCTGACACTAGGCTGACCAGTTCTAACACTAACATCAAGATGTGGAGCTCCTAGTACCATTTTTATAAGTCTTTGGTATGACTCAGCCAGATTCAAACCTGCAACCTCCTGCATCTGAGGGTGATGCTCCAACCACTTTGGCCACTGGAGTGGTCTGGTCTAATGCATTAAGGAAACCTTGGTCTAATGCAGTAAGGAAACCTTGGTCTAATGCAGATAATTTAAAAATCCATATGACAAATAAAAATCAGTGACATGGTGGTTATATTCAGTCCATTGCATTTTTTAAAAAAAGAATTCACAAATACAGCCAATTTTAGAGCATTAAAGGTACATGTACTAAAAGGCGTGATAATATGATAACCTAATTATAAACATTAAGGAACAATGATATGAATGCAGGAGTCTTCTTACCCTTTTGACTTCCTTTACAACTCTGGAGATTTAAGTTAAAACATAAATCAGATTTCAAACTTCAAATTAAAATGATACAATGTAAGGCATTCATTCAATTAATAGATATAATCCTAAACAAATAAAGATATAATTCACCATGCCCACATCAAAGAAGCAACCATTAAAAAGAATCTGTCATTATAATTTGAAATCTTTTTATCTATCAATCAGTTGAAAAAATATAGTTACAAAAACAAGAAAAATAACTTCACCTGAACATTAAATACCACCTGATTAAAAAGTTGCCTGCTGCCAGAATTAAAGATCACCAAGAGCCACACAAAGCACCAACATTGAATTATAGTTGAACTATACTCAAAACCTGAAGGAATGAAACAATAAACAAACAAAGCCAGTTTGTATGTGATGAATCATCTTGGACTGGTGTCATCAGTGAATGTTATATTGCCTTTAGGTAAATGAGATTCATTCCATGACACCCATGTTCCCAGGCATGGAAATTTTAGTCTTTATCCTTGGGATAAATTGATATATTGTCTACACACTGACTAATAATACTCCATTTAAGAGACCTTTCCAAGCTTTGCTCCAAGCCACACCCATACTCATTTACCCAAGGAAATCCTTTTTCTAGTGTCCAAAAATTATACAACAATTACACCCACTCAAATTGCAAGGTAATATTTACAAACTAAAGCAAAATCAATGTTACAGTCCTGGTTTTGTTGCTAAATCAAACTGCTATACTTTTTCTGCATTTTAGTAAACTTTTAAAAGTATCCTTCCCCATCTGTTGTCCCACACTGTGTAACATTATGTAATTGCTGACACCAGGCTTCAGTTAATAGCTTTACAAATGGCTGCAGGCTATTTCAAAAGGACCTGCCATTTAGGATTGACCAGGGCTGGAAAATTGCAGTAATTTTCATAATTTCAATATAGTCAAGTTTCAGTTGTTGCCAGTCAGCATTTTGTGAAAACAAATCAAAAAGACTCATCAGGACTAGTAAATTTTTAGGCTCATGGTCTTTCTGTACCTAAGTCATTTCATACCCAGTGGAAATTGGTCCTTTCGTACTTAAGGTGATAGTCCTTTGGTACCCAAGATCCTGGTTGATTTTAGATTTGTAGGGAGTTGCTGGTCATTTCATACCCATTATTTTACAAGGTCAGATATATATTATTGTCATATTTACTGTCCCTCTCTAGGCCTTTTCTTTTCCCTACCTTAAAAATTGCAGGAGCAATGCATATCCAGGCAATAAATTGAACTAACACAAATAATTACAATAATTGTCTTGTTTTCACTTTATAATAGTATATATGTACCAAAAAGAATTAACAAAATTTTCCATTGCCATAAAAAATAAACAAAAAACGATCAGGCTTAAATAACTGAATACATCCATTTTTTTCTATCATTCAAATTAACAAACATTATCCTACTTCTTGGTATTATTTAGTAATGTCTAATGATACTAAAAAAAAATACAAATCCTCTCAAAGCAACTAAAAATTCTGTGATCTTTTAATAATGGGGTTGAATGCAGATAAAACTGTTGCTTGATTAAGCTTTTGTTCTTCAAGGATCAATACTGGTGTTAATTTGAACTTTTATCACCTGCTTTTAAAGGTATTGAATGTGATATACAGATCAAACCATATTTTGGTTTACTGTCAGCTGCAGCATTAGCATACTTGTGCAAAGTTTTGGAAATGTTTACCGATCTCAAGACTAACAAATTAATGGCATACTTGAAATCTCTGTTTTCAACTAAGTATAAATATTGTTAATTTTTCATGGCAAGCTAAACAAATTTTATTTTATTTGGCATAATCTGATTTATTTTGTTATCATCCTAAATATAATGCTCATAAATAATCGCTGAAGAGGATTTAACTTGGCACTGCATTTTAGATATATTTACCTGTTTTAAAAATGATGTATTTAATTATTTAAATCATCGAAGTTATTCATGTATGTTTTGATTCTGCCAATGTTGAAACATTTATAATACAGCATTATATATTTTCCAGAATAGAACAGTAAAAATTACATTTAAATTAAATTGTATATTCCCGAGATTTATTACATTCATGTAGAAAACTTAATTACATTATGCATTTCTGTTTTCAGATTTAAAATTCATTGTCTAATAATACAATTAATTTGCCTTGTCAATCAGTTGTTGGACCGCATGTGCTGCTGCTAAGTTTCAGTAATATTGAGGAGGAGATAACACAGTTATGGTACTCTTCCCACAACAAGAATATTTTCCCCTTTGCACTTTTTTATATGCTTTTTTTTCTGGACAACAAAAACTAAAGAGTGGAGCATATGTCAATTGTAACTGACAAAGGAGAGTAAGAGCAGGGACAATTAATAATAATGTATAACTCCATGAAACTATTGAATAAATTTTCTAATGTATTCTTTTTGGCTTAATGACTGATTTTAACATTTAAAAACTATAGTATTGGGTATGAAACGACCAGGACCTTTCTCCTATAAGCAACCACCAAAATTTACCAATATGAAAAAGGCATACTGAAGCAAAATCAACTATAAATTGCTAATACAGGTACTAAGAGAAAGCCTGATTTGCGTTCAATTAATTTATGTACGTTTTGTAACAGTATCTTCAGATTTCAGTGAATTTATTTCAACTTCCAAACTCCATTTAAAGAAATGGTAAATCTGCCAGCATACCACAAATATGGCTGCTGATGACATCATTTTGGAACAATTTATTAAAAGCACTGAACATTATCTCCACTAACACCCTGTGCATATATATTTTACTTGGATGTAATTGTACTAGCAACATTTAATAGAGCTTAACAGACATTGCAATTAATAAAAAGCTTCTGAATGAATATGATATTTAGCATTAATTCAGGCTCAGTGGCCCCAGCCACATAGAAAAAGGTGGGGGTTCATTTAATAAAATGATACCCTTAACAGTATCATGTTCATACAAGATATTCAAGATATTCAAATACATACCATTATTTATCACATGCACTTGTGATTTATTAATTTCTGTGATAAATCTATTCATTATTTCAGCATATATGCTTAAAATCAGTTACCATAAACTGCTTTGGTGGCCCAGTGATTAGTTAGAAACCTTCATACCAAAGACTTATGGTATTAAAAGCTGTGTCACACAGTACTCAGCATTGAAAGGTTAGTATTAGGACTTGTCTGCCTGGTGTCAGGATAATGTGACTGGGTGGAACATGATGCTAAATGCCTGCAGCATGATGCCATAGTGCTAGAAAACACAGCAAACTGCCACAGGGTAGACATCATTGCAATATGTCTGAAACTTTTTAAAACTATGCAAAAAATTCAAATCACACACACACACTTACCATAAAATAATACAACAGCCTTGTTCACTAAAATAACTAAGTCCACTGTTCAGGCTGAAGTTATTTTAGGGATGACTATTTGTTAGGTCATGGGGGGGGTAGAGGAGGGGATGGTGTTGAGTTGCACTGTATAGACAACAACCCCAAAATTTATTAGGTGTTTATCTATACCAGCATTATAGAGTATTGGCATGTTACAGGCAAGGACCACTCTGATATTCTGACATATCTGGGTCTATTATAGAATTGGTAAGTATAAGGTGGAAGAGAATTCCATTCTACATTTGCAAAAAATGGTTATTTGTCTGATAGTGATGACAATAAATAAATAATGAGGAAATTATGATTATAATGTACACATACAATATTCCAATATTCAGGTAACTCATTGATATGATTTTCTTTTAAATAAGCACAGATCCAACAAAACACAAGACCCAGAATAGACCCTGACATATAATGCCCAAGCAATGACTTTTAATCACAACCAATCCCCATCCATCATGTCAGGGATACTGAAGGAATCCCAGTACTGATTCAGTTCACTAAGCAAACCTAAACTAACACCATAATATTACAACTTCAATAATTTTAAATTTCTCAGTTCTCATGATCAAACATACATTTAACAGTATAGATGCATCCAGGATGACAGCTTCTGTGTAGAGAAAACAAAATGACCTGCAGCATTTTCTGGATCTACAAGTGTTTGAGACATTTTTAACTTTGCACCAAATAGTCAGGTGCGAGTTCTAGCAAGGAGTGTTCCAAACTCAAGTCTGTTAAAGGACCAAAATTCAATTAATAAAACAATATCTCTATTTTTTTTTTCAGTTATAACTAGGACAAATTCTCAAAAGATTCTTTTTGCTAAAATCTAACTTAACATCATCAACCAATCCTGGCCAACCAAACTCGCATCTCTATTTTAGGTTCACCTATTCCAGACTAGTTTCCATCTTTCCACATCATTATTACTGGTACCATCAACAGATCTGATACACCAACATTCATGTCAGAAGAGGCAAATATTAAGGGTAAGGTTCCAGCCGAGTTCTTGGACTTTTGGGAATTAGAGTGCAAATTTTAACATAGGAATTCAGACCTTTGCATACTGTACATATTTCCCTTTATTGCCTTTATTTTGTGTGCCTTTTTGTGGAGTTTGTGCAACATCTTTGACTTTTTGTCTTTTGTCATGGTCAATGCTAACTTTTGGTTTGGAGAACCACTAAGGAGTTGGCAAAGTTTTTGCCTTTGTCACAGTTGCTATCTTTTCTCTTGGCACAAATTAAAGCCGCAATTGTGCAATTAACCCTTGGTATTTTTAAAAAAATGCAATCCTATATTGTTGGAAGATAGGACAGTATGTGATGTTAACACATTACATCCAGGTATCCCCCAGAGGTTCAAGTATACAAACAACATGGTGGGATAATGTATAGAAAAACCAGAACATCAAGAAACATTTATATACTTGTGTCTCTAATTACCACAATCACAGTCAATGAAGTACTTTCCCAGTCTCTATCATATATATTTTATATCATCATCAAATCATTAATCAACAAAACAACAATATCAACATTATACCAATAACAATCTATCAAAAATATCACATATTTACCTGAACATTAAACAGTCTCTTATCTATCATTGTTTGACAACTCCTTGGTGGAGGTTAATAATATATGGAATTAAATTTTTAAAAGCATAAATATTATGCCATTGTTTTTCAACCTGCCAATGTGGCTCGTGATTTAAAACAAACTGTTAATTAAAGATCATACAACATTATGCAAATCATCCACTGAAATGACAATTGCATATAATCTTCCTTTCCCATTAAATTCTTGTCTCCTCATCACTAATATACTTACAAGTAAACAACAGAACACACACCAACAATCTTTGGTTTTTTTTCTGGTCATGTTATCGTTGCACAAGACTGACACAAATGTATATACTGTAATGAATAAGTGTGGCTTCTCTAGCAAGACTGACCAGATAATACATTTATTGAAGACCCAGATATAACCATTGTAGCTATATTTGCCTAATGCTGTTATATGGTAGAGATTGATAAAGGGAACACTAACACTAATAGGAATAGTGAGTGTCCAGGAGATCTGGTTGATATCAACTTAGCCTAGATGATGTTCACTCAATCCAGTGGAACTGCATAATAGATTTTATTGCAGGAATAATGGGATTTACAGCACCCTGTGCTGGTTTTATTGCAATCTCCATGCATGTCAACCCAACAAGTTAACAAATGAAACCAGGATGCTGCAAACCCAAGGGAACTGGTCATTCTGTACCAAAGTCGTTTCATACCCAGATGAGTCGATTCGTACCCAAAGCAATGGTCATTTTGTACCCAAGGTACTGCTTGTTTCGTACCCAAGGTCCTGGTCGTTTTGTACCCAATACTATAGTTTTTAAATGTTAAAATCAGTCATTTAGCCAAAAACATTCAATTAGAAAATTCATGCAATAGGTCTCATGGAGGCATATATTATTATTAATTATCCCTGATCTTACTCTCCTTTGTGGATTACAATTGACATATGCTCCACTCCTTTTTTCGCATGTGTTTGATTTATTTGATTTTATTGTATAAATACTTACATGAGGTCTGTTATTCAGTCATTAAACCAAAAATAATTAGAAAATTCATTCAATAGTTTTCATTGATGCATACATTATTATTAATTGTCCCTGCTCTTACACTACTTTGTTGGGTTCAACAGACATATACTCCACTCTATATTTTGTCGTTCAGAAAAAAACCATAAAAATGCAGGGTAATATTCTCTGTGTGGGAAGAATACCAGAACGGCTTTATATCCTTCTCAAAATTACTGAAACTTTACTTACAGAAGCATACACCGTCCAACAACTGACTGATAAGGTAAATTAACTGTACTATTACACAATGAATTTTAAATCTTAAAACAGAAAATGCATAATGTAATTATGTTTTCTACATGAATGTAATAAAACTCAGGAATGTACAATTTAACCCTATCCCTCACAGAGTGTATGGCTTTTTAAATTAAATATAATTTTTAATGTTCTTTTCTGGAAAAAATATATGCTGTAGTACATGGGATGCTGTTGAACCCTTTCATCACTAAGTAACTTTGTAGGCATAGAGTCCTCAATACTAAGTAACTTTGGAGTTGTAAAGCAAAATGACTTGTGGACTTTGAAACAACATAACTTTGCTAATGTTAAAGATATCTGGCTGGATTAGGTGTCAAAATCAAAATTAAAAATCAAATTTTATGACTAATTCAAAAAAAAGTGCATATCTATTACAACTGTTAAAATGCAGGTACAAACAGGTAACAACAGGTAAAATACAATTATTTTATTACCTCTTAGAAAACTTAGAATGTTCTCAAAACTTGTTCAATTGACCATAGATGTACTAGTGAATAATCACAGTAGCAACACAAGTCTTTCTTTCATGGTGTCCATAATATATAAAATTCTATAAAATGAACCAAAATGATCTCCAAGGTGAGATCTGTCCACACACGTAAGTGACCTATATCGCCTCTGCCATGTTTGATCGTCGCATTGAAGTTCGTTAAACGGACAATTTTTCCAAACACTTCATCTGAATAGAATATTTGAAAATAATCGGAAGCTTTCCTTGAGCTATCTAACTCTCGGGTGTGCCCAACTCTTGTCAGAAAACTGAAACAAATCTCTTTGGTTTTCGAGCTTTGTCCAAAAAAAAAAAAAAACACGTGGAGCGTACAATTCCTCTGGTTCAAAACCTTCAAAGTCATCTTCATCATCACTGTCACCCACAAGTGCATTCCATTGTCTCTCCATACATCTTCTCTCATTGTCAAACAAATTTATCAGGTCAAAATTATTTAAATCCTCCGAAAACTCTCCTCTAAAAATCCTTCAAATGCCGCCATTTTGGATACAAATTTCAGCATTCGGAAAACACGTTAAAAGTTCCTACTTTGTTCGTTATTTCTAGTTGTATACAAGCTAAACTCACGAGATAATCCAAATATAACATCTACATTACCAGATGGAAGTTATTAGAGGTACCCCAAAAGATATTTAGTCGGGTACTATAACATTAAAAAAGAACACTGTCCTAGACCAAAAACTCTGTCCATAGTGTTGACGGACTTACTTTCCCTGGACCGCATATGCCATGATGAAAGGGTTAATAAACTTTTCAATATTGGAAGAATCAAAACAAGCATACATATCTTCGATTATTTAAATAATACATCATTTTTAAAACACATGCAAATATATCTAAAATGCAGAGACAAGTTAAATCATCTCTCATTCTCTGAGTGATTAATTATGTGCGTTATATTTAGGGTGATAACAAAATAAATCAGATTATGCCAAACAATGAAAATAAATTTTCACTTGCCATGAAAAATTAATATTTATACTTACTTGAAAACAGAATTTCAATTATGCCACTAATTTGCTTGTGTCTTGAGAACATCTCCAAAACTTTACACAAGTATGCTAATGTAGCCGATAGTCTACCAAAAAATGGCTTGTTGGTCTGTATAGTATATAACATTCATGACCTTTAACCCTTTCATCACTACAGACCGAAAAATCGATCCAGGGAAAGTAAGTCCGTAAACACTATAGACCAATTTTTCGGTCTGGGGCAGTGTTTTTCTTTAACGTTTTAGTACCCAACTAAATAACTTTCGGGGTACCTATAATAACTTCCATCTTATAATGCAGATGTTATATTTGGATGATCTCGTGAGTTTAGCTTGTATACAACTAGAAATATCGAACAAAGTAGGAACTTTTACGTGTTTACCGAATGCAGAAATTTTTATACATAATGGCGGCGTTTGAAGAAACTTCAGAGGAGAGTTATCGGAGGATTTGAATAATTTCGACCTGGTAAATTTGGATGAAAATGAGAAAAGACGTCTTGAGAGACAATGGAATGCACTTGTGGGTGACAGAGATGACGATGAAGAGGACTTCAAAGGTTTTGAACCAGAGGAATTGTATGCACCAAGTGGTTTTGTTTGGACGAAGCCCAAAAACCAAAGAGATTTATTTCAGTTTTCTGACAGAGTTGGACAAACCCGAGTGTTAGATGGCTCCAGGAAAGCTTCAGATTATTTTCAAATATTCCATTCAGATGAAGTTTTTGGAAAAATTGTTTGTTTAACGAACTTCAATGCGACAATCAAAAGTGGCAGAGGCAATATAGGTGTGGGGACAGATTTCACCTTAGAGATCAATTTGGTTCATTTTATAGAATTTTATATATTATGGACACCATGAAAGAAAGACTTGTGCTACTACTGTGATTATTCACTAGTACATCCAGGGTCAATTCAACAAGTTTTGAGAACTTTCAAAGTTTTCTAAGAGGTAATAAAATAATTACTTGTACTTTACCTGTTGTGTTACCTGTTTGTAACTGCATTTTAACAGTTGTAATAGATATGCACATTTTATTGAATTAGTCATAAAATTTGATTTTTAATCTTGATTTTGACACCTAATCCAGCCAGATATCTTTAACATTGGCAAAGTTATGTTGTTTCAAAGTCCACAAGTCATTTTGCTTTACAATTCCAAAGTTACTTAGTGTTGAGGACTCTATGCCTACAAAGTTACTTAGTGATGAAAGGGTTAAAGTCACAAATGGGAAACTACATATTTTACATTTGCATTGAAAATAGTTATTAAGAATTACATCAATTTATTATGATTACTTTATTGACAAATTCTTTCCATACAACTACTTTTTCTATGATGATAGAACAGACTTTAGATTTTTTCCCCTTACAAGAATGAACAAATAATTGAATACACGTGAAGATATCCCCAAGTAGAACACATACATCTGTTGAGAATTTAAATAAATAAGCATGGGCATCTAAAATTTGAAAATTTTCCACATTATTATTTTCAACAATACACTGAGGTCCGATTAATTAGGAACAATTACTAAACTTTCGCTAGTCATGATGAGACTGTAATTGGAACTGTTAAATACAATGCGCCAGGTCAGATGGTTATGTGTGATGGGAACACACCTTTTCTAAGCTGAAACTAACATTCTCTTCTGATGCTAATATTTTACAACAGTGTTTATAATAGCACTGCTTTTATTCTGCAGAACATCTGCTGAAGTCAAATCTTTATTAGGGAGAGGTCATTTAACCCTTTCATCACGGCAGACCGCATATGCGGTCCAGGGGAATTTACTCTGTCAACACTATGGACAGAGTTTTCGGTCTAGGGCAGTGTTCCTTTTTAACATTATAGTACCCGACTAAATATCTTTTGGGGTACCTCTAATAACTTCCATCTGGTAATGTAGATGTTATATTTGGATTATCTCGTGAGTTTAGCTTGTATACAACTAGAAATAACGAACAAAGTAGGAACTTTTAACGTGTTTTCCGAATGCTGAAATTTGTATCCAAAATGGCAGCATTTAAAGGATTTTTAGAGGAGAGTTTTCAAAGGATTTAAATAATTTTGACCTGATAAATTTGTTTGACAATGAGAGAAGATGTATGGAGAGACAATGGAATGCACTTGTGGGTAACAGTGATGACTATGAAGATGACTTTGAAGGTTTGAACCAGAGGAATTGTACGCTCCACATGGTTTTTTTTTTTGGACGAAGCCCAAAAACCAGAGATTTATTTCAGTTTTCTGACAAGAGTTGGGCACACCCAAGAGTAAAATGGCTCCAGGAAAGCTTCCGATTATTTTCAAATATTCTATTCAGATGAAGTGTTTGGAAAAATTGTCCGTTTAACGAACTTCAATGCGACGATCAAACATGGCAGAGGCGATATAGGTCACTTACGTGTGTGGACAGATCTCACCTTGGAGATCATTTTGGTTCATTTTATAGAATTTTATATATTATGGACACCATGAAAGAAAGACTTGTTTTGCTACTGTGATTATTCACTAGTACATCTATGGTCAATTGAACAAGTTTTGAGAACATTCTAAGTTTTCTAAGAGGTAATAAAATAATTGTATTTTACCTGTTGTTACCTGTTTGTATCTGCATTTTAACAGTTGTAACAGATATGAACATTTTATTGAATTAGTCATAAAATTTGATTTTTAACCTTGATTTTGACACCTAATCCAGCCAGATATCTTTAGCATTGGCAAAGTTATGTTGTTTCAAAGTCCACAAATCATTTTGCTTTACAACTCCAAAGTTACTTAGTGTTGAGGACTCTATGCCTACAAGGTTACTTAGTGATGAAAGGGTTTTTGGGGTGGGGCCAAAGGCATGTGTTATGGAATGTGTTTCTTGCCTTGATTTTCTTATATAAAGACACAGTGACATTCCTTTTTTTATACTTTAAATAATTTGTGTCAGCTATAATGTAACATCTCATATTTCAAAACAAGACACAATTCCCCCTTTATAAGACTGAAAATGTGACTTTTTGTAGATATTCAGCCACTGGAAAAAAGCAAAAGTTGAATGAAAGTGACATAAAGGAAAGGAATAATTCTTATGATAGGGAAAACTGTAATCGAACATTTCAGGATACATGACAGAATACAGCATTACTGAATTACAATGAAGAAAAAGAATGTTATGCGGTGTAACTTGTGTATGGAATTTGCAAAAGCTAACATCAAGTTTTGTTGTGGATTGTTCGATCTTTAAGACTGAATCAGTAAATGTACATGAAAGCTGTTGCCAGCACAAAAAGGGTTCAGAGAAATAAGGAGCTAGGCAGATACCACCACAACATTAGGCCGCTGGTAAGATCTTTAAAAGTTTAAATGGACTGTGTTTGACCAGCTTGTCAATTTGTTTAGAAATGCATATGCTAGCGTAAAGGACTGTAGACCCTGCACTGATTTTATATGGAGGTGTCAGCTGTATTAGATGAAAGGAGTTTATGTTGGTGAGACTTATAGGATTGATAAAAAGGTTTTTATATTTACTCACTATATGGCTGGAAGTGAAAGGCAGAAATTTGTTTTTGTGGAGCATTTCCAGCTAGTGCTTGTCAGTGCAGGTGTGGATGCTGATGCAGTGGAGTTGGAATGGTACATATTAAAGAATTCAGTCTACAGCAAATAGGTGTATATTCAAATATTTATTTAAGTAGTGACATCACATTTTTTTTGTGTAAATTTATTAGGAATATTTTTTAATTCATTCTGTTATCTTGCAATTACAAAGATATCTATGCTTTGACTTAGCACACAGATGTAAAATCATGAGCTGCTGATTGCAAAGATATTCTGACATTGATTGACATTATACTGACAATCACAGACCACTCTGCTGATACTGAAGTGTGGTTTCTCTGAGATGAGAATGGTGAAGAGTGACTGGAGATCATGTTTATGACCTTTGGTTCTGTCCAACCTACTCTTTATAATGTTCCAAACAAATATGATATTCCAATTTATGATCCATCACTATCACATTTATGGAATGTTTCAGGGAGACTGGTAAGGAGACCAGAACAAAACCCATACATACCTACAGTGCAGGTGAAGGACCAGAAAGGAGACCCAGATTCCTTTCTGGAATTGGATCCAGATTATCTTGAGAAACAAGAAATGTGAATTGAGGGACTGATGATTGGAAGCATGGCACAGAATCTGTTTTGTTTTAATACTAGGTAAATTTAATAATGCGGACTGCCATCAATTAGTTGAATTTGCTCACAATAATGAATGCATCATGAAAATGTTATTTACATTATTTTATTACTATAAATTTTGCAGGCCCCATTATTAAATTTCCTTAGTATTAAAAGTAAACAGATTCTGCGCCATGTTCAGAACGATTATTAGACCCTAACGCATATTTACTGCAGAGCAGAAACTAGTAGAAATTGGCTACTTCCTCCAATGTTTACTTTTCCAGGGTTTGTGACTAATGGTGAAAACAAATTTGCCGGATTGGATTCATGCAATGGTTGTCCGAGAGTGATGCAAAGGTACATTACTGTTTTTTGAATGGATTTGTTTAGTTTATTCAGTTTCATGCGATTCTGAAGGGATAAAAGACATGCGAGAAAATTTTGAATCGAGCAAAGGGTTGTGAGCAAAGGGTTGTGGTCACGCTTGTATTCCTTGTGTTATTTTATAATACTGTTAGGATGATTACATGTTGTCAGAAATTTTGTTATGTTTTTTTTTTTTTATAAAACGGCAAACTCCTGTGTTAATTACATATTAATTTTTGGAAGTGTGTCGATATGGGCTGCCAAGTGTTTGAGATTTGCCTAAAAATTATATTTATTCCGATGTCAACTGACATAGGAACACACTATACAAAGCCTTTATTTGGGTGGTAAGATGTAGCACTAAAACATAAATAACTTGTGATATATCTTACATTGTAGGACTACTTCCTGGTGTGAGAGTGCATAAACTTATTTTTTCTAAGTTACTCCTGTCATGTTTATTATACTTATGAAACAAAAGCATAACACTTTTACAGCAATAACAAGACTAAAAACAAATTGTCAGATACAAATTTTCAATAACTACATTTTAGCAAGCATGATACTGCATTAACTGCTTCTACAGATATCGGATAAATCAAAGAGAAACTTAGGAAAAGGCCTACCATATCAGAATCTATAATTTATAATCGTATAATAGAATAAAGTAAAGCACTATTTGTTACGAATTTAAATAATGGTGTGAAATAAGCCAAATGGGTGTCATTGTTTACACAACATCAGCAAGGGGTGAGTGGTTGTCCGAATGGCTTTAAGAAAATGCTCAATACTTATTTCAACTTATTACAGAAAATGAGCACAATACTTACCACAATTTTTTAAAGTTGATATCCTTCAATATTTGCCTCCAGAGAAAGTCTATCACAAATGTTTCATGACTAATGGATACGACGGATACACTTTTAACATTCTCATAGCTTTTCTGTGACTCATTCATTAGATCCGTGTCAGACGCGTTTTCTGCTGTCTTTTTTTGTCTTATATTAGTACACTAATTAATTAATTGTTGACTGCAAATATTCTGTAAACCAAAAAGAAAATCTATAAATATACAATTAATGGAGCGAATAAAAACTCGCAATCCGAGTTATACTTTCCTCGGTGAATTAACCACAAGTTTACACATTCGCCATATTTGAAAAGTAGTTCCTTTTGCTTGATAGTGATAGTTTATATAATGACAAATTCTGAAATGTTTCGTACTTTAATTTCATGCAAATTTATAGTGTAATGCTTATCTTTTATGCAAAGTTATCGGATATATAGTTTTATTGTTGTAACATCAATTGAAGAAATTAGAACTATTTTCTATTGAGTTAACATGCATCTGCCTTCGCCAGAGGCAAAGTGTATTATTTGTGCTCTGCCAGCACCCGTTCACACTACATGCATTTTCATGCAGACTCAAACAATGTGTATGGACTTTCATTAAATGTAAATTACAAGAAAACCAAGGAAAAGAAAAGAGAAACAATCAAATCACACGAAAGAACAATGAATAATTCTATGAAAAACCCAATTCTTTTATTTAAAAATAAAAAAGAAACACAAAAAACAGCAGCTTAATTTGATTTTGCTAAGACAAAGGTAAGTAGAAATATCACAACGGGGATTTAGGCCAACGCGTTCTTTATCAAATTACTTTTTTTTCCCCAAAATTGTACCTACTGGTCACACGTGACGGAATTACTTATGGTTAAAATTTAGTCAATAAACAATAAGTATGACGCCAGTGGAAACGATTTTGGTAAGCATCTCCTAGCGTAAAACTAAGTAGATATTACTAATTTTATTTTTCTCATGTTTAATTTTTAAAGCTACTACTTTTTAGGAAACACAATTATGCACTTACTAATCCTTTGGAAAAACAAGGAGGCATTAACATCAACACAGGAAACGCAGGTACAAACAATTCCGTCTTTGTGTATGGGGTGTCGTTTTGCAACCTTTGGTCGCGTAAACGATTATGAAAAGTAAGCTAAGTTCATCGCATATAAACTAGTCACTGCATGCGTGAACGATTTTGCGCAGTAAATACAGCTAGTGTAAATGATTGTAACCTTTGGTCGTGTAAATGATTTTCAAAGTAAACTGCTAGCTTAAACTTCCCCCACAGCGCCCCACGAGGCACCCTAATGCAACCATTACTATTATTATTAATTACAACTCTAATGCATAAAATATATTATGAGGAGATTGTTTTCTCAGTGTGTGATTATATAGCCAGCATAATATATTATTCAAGCAAAGCACTCAAGCAGTAGTGACGTCGAACTCGGATCGAATTGACATGACTTTGCAGAGATGCTCATCGCAACTGTATGTTCCAAATTCATTGAGACATGTTGAAATAGAGACATGTTGAAATGCTGCTAAAGTTTGCCGTGATCATAAAAGTATGGTGACAATGAGTGAATTGAAATTGTATTGTCAGACTTACATCTAATGGATTGAACATTGTTACGGAAGAAATTTACAAACAGTTCCTGATTTTACTCGCGTTCAATATTCAGGGAGATTATTGGAACCCAGCAACCATCCCGTCCCTCCTGATCCCACAACCTGTGTATGATTAAAAAGAAAGATGTTCATCTAGCTATAAAGTCTTGCGAATAATTTTTTTATAAAAACTCTTATGAATAATTTATTATACAAGCAAGAGGATATTAGAAGAGGAAAGAAGTGTCAAATTCAAAGGTAGAAGGCACGTTCACTTTAACTTTTACCCTAACAGAAAGTGTAACCCTCAAGCAATAAAATATTCACCAATTCAAAAAGTTGTTCTCTAGCACGGAGATATGAAACTCGTGTAAAAGAGACAAAGGAGGAAGAAAAGCCTATTGTGAGAGAAAAATCTAAACGATAACCACACCCATGTTGAAAGAAGAAGTTACTATGTTGGGAGGAGAACCTCAGACTCTCAAGCCATTTATAGGAAAAGGCCATATTGGATCAGTTTTCCACAAGCGTGACTCGCAACAGATCCGCAAACTTCTGGATAGGTTCGAGTTGCTTCTGAGGTCAAACGTTACAAATGAAGCCACAATGATTTGTCAGCGGTTATCCACCAGTAATATGGACTATACATGTTTAACGTGTCAATGCACGAACTCATTCAAAACAATGATGATATTACGATACTGATGATGAATTTTGAAGCGATTCTTCGCGAAGTTAGTGATGCGATGTTGCTGAAAATATAATCTTGAGCGTTGCCTTCATTATCAAAAACAGAATTTTATTCGATTTTTTTTCCACACTAATGACCGCTTGCCAATAACGCAAACATTAGATCGCACTTGTGCGGTTGTGCCGGTCATGCGGTTTGCCGAATATCCGGTCGCGTGAGCTTTTCTTCGGGATCATCAGGTGAATAAATATTGTTTGTGTTTTAGGAGAATGATGGCGAATACCCGCAATAAGTTGAACACAATGGATTTAATCTTGATGAAATCCCACGGATGATTTTATTAATGGGTGACAGGACACCCTTTGTGGCAAATTGGCGGCGTGCAAAACACACCAACCTCTTTCACTACGATTCTTTGCTACGGAATGACCTCCGCGGTGTACTTTACCCAGTGTGGATAGATAGAAAGAAGAATGCAGATCACTGAACAAGTATATTGAAGAAATAACAAAACGAGCCCCCTTTCAATGAACAAATATAAAATTTAATCAGTTTATCAACAGAATTTAAAATGAAAGAAATCAATTGGTTACAAAAGAAGGAAAATGGTACTAACATGTACTCAGATAAAAAGACAATACAAATTTCTTTTAATGTAAAATTACTTTCAACGTTAAATTACTATCTTCATTGCCAATGAGATGTGACCTTTGAGTGCAACGATGAGAGACTTCATCACCTATTTTATGCGGATATCAAGACTTCCGTTCGTCCCTGCTCTGCTGATCTTTGTCTAGCTGTTTCGTCTTGGACTCTTGTCTGTCGAACTCTGACTTAAAAATCGTCTCTGGACTTAGATTTCTGCGTAGAACTTGTTCTGGTCCTGTGATTGTTCAGGGATTTCTCATGTGAATCCAGGAAAGCTGTTTCCTTCAATAAATAAAATGTCTCGCAATAGACAATAGGTCACATTCTCAGGTATATCTGTATTTTTACATTAATTCGGCTCAGAAAACAAAAGGCATAAATTCTGACGCAGTAACTCATTGCTCCCTAACTATTATGTTTACATAAACGGTCAATGCTTGTCCTGACCTTAATTCGGATCACGCTAGGGATGGTCAATTAAATTCAACTCAGCCGTATGAACCCGTATGTAACCCCACTCGACTGCTTACTCTGTTAAGTTACATATGGCTTAGACCTCCAGATCTATTTTAAAATAGTTTACTCGACCAATTAAATATTACAAACTAGCATATAGATATACACTTAAGTGATCAATTAAATATTACAAACTAGTATATAGTATACATGTAATGTTAGCTCATACTCATTCTAAACAGAGTAAATCCATAAACTATGAAACATTACCCATCATTCCTTAAGCTTAATTCATTTAAATTCCTAATCACTCCTATGTATTCAAGATTCAATTACATGCAATCTTTTCAACTAATCTAATGAAATTTTAATTACATTCAATCTTGCCAATTCTCCAAATGAATTGATAATTAGAAAAATCAAAGAATAAAATGTCATGACTAGCATTTCACTAAAATCCTGCAAAATGAAATCATACATGCATACATCATATCAAGAATACATTTGAAATAGATCAACAAATGAAATAACATATTAAAATCGGGAAACTAAGATTGCGTACCTTTTGCCGTTTCTTTATTCGTTTCCAAGAACCTCACGTATAGTCCGTCTCCTAAATGAGACAACTATCTGGCCCCTTACTCTATAATGAAAACGTACTTTTTACGTATTCAGAATGTAGAGTTTGCCTACTCGATAAGACAAAACTCTCGCTTTACTGCCAAATCACTAGATAACGTCTTAAACGCTCTCCCGGAATCGTTAACTTTCCTCGCGAAAGATTAAAGACTAAAGAATTTTCCTAAAGTAAAACCTTTAATTTCTTACAGAGTTACGCCCATAAATCCATATTAACCAATCGGAATAGACTGTTTCCTAAACCTGTTCCGTAGAATTTTTGGATTGACAAGACAACTAAACAACTAATCATGCCGTAATTAATCATTACTTTGAACAATCATCTATAGCCATCTCCTGCCTTTAACCGGTCGATTTTGGGGAAGGGTCTTATGTCATTCTCTTGTACCATAGCATCTTACTCGGTCATGTTACGTCGGCTAGAACGAATTCCCTTTTGACGTTCAGAGATGAAATGAAAAATAATCATCTAACTATCTCTAGCCCTTTCTACTTTAATTAGGTTGACTTTGATACTCTTCCTTTAACCAAAGCTTCTAAGAGTTTTCAAAATTTGACACATCACACCCTTCAAGTTGAATAGGTAAACATTAGTCCATACTCCTGCTCTGTCGTCGCGGTTAAATTTGAACCGTGCGCGATTTGCCTGAATGTGTTTTAGACATTTCCCCAAAATAAGAAATTTTAAGGTCCTGGATGGTCGCGTCAGACATTGTCAGGATCACTTTAGCGATTCATATCGATTTAATCTGTGATGCCATTATCGGTAGTTACGAAAGCAGAATTTAAACAATCTTCGCAATTGTTGTATACTGTTTGACATTTTTACTCCAGTGGTGCCTGTGTATTACCAAAGAGAGAGATCTGGTTGACGCATCTTCATATTACTCTTTTTGATCAGGAGGAATATATGTTAGATCTTCGAAAGAAGACCATAACAATGCAACCATATATTAGAGATCGACCTGACATTTAAATATAATGACGGTAGTACCTGGACGTGTGATGCACGTGCGTGTTGTTAAAGCTCGAAAACCAGTGTACATTACACACTGTAGAATTAGCCTTGGCAATGTTGTCCGGGGATTGTATTCGCGTGCTCCACTAATCGCTAAAAAAAAAAAAGTTGCAATGCGAGCATTTGTTAACAGTAAATATTTTTGCCAATCGTTTGAAAAATCTCGGATTGCTGACAGTTCAAACAATTAGAGATGGACTCCGGAGATTAGTAACTCGAGAACCACCAATAGCAGTTGAATTTAAAACACTTCCACGTTCATCAGCAGTAACAATTCCAGTCCCCGTTATTCAAGTCATCAATGAATCTACCCAATAGGAATCTTACAAAGACAAGAACGACCTTGTTGAAAAACAATCGATATGGTTCTCTCCTTAAATGATTGTTGGTTTTACATAACCGAAGGAAAATTTTATCGCAGTGGATCTGTTCGTGCAATCCACTTCATAATTGTGAAAACAAGTTCTGGATGTTTCTGATGTAACACGAATGGGTGCTTAGCTCTTACAATAACCTTGCGAACATGTGTGCAAAATTCGAATATATGACTGAAATATGTCGCAAATGGAAAGTGCAATGAGTAAGATATATTCCTTTGTGCGTAAAATGCTTGAATCTTTCAGGTTCATCGGGGAAAAAACTGCAGTATCGACGAGTGTTTGTAAAGCAATCGTTGCTCTCTGCCTTAATATTGTTAACTAGTTTGTCTAGGCTGGTATTGATGAACTGACGAAAATCAATGAACTGCATCTGACCCAGATAAAACATAGTTTTTTTTTTCTTGTTTCTAGGAATGACACCTTTTTATATTCGGTGTTGTTGATGAGTTGCTGACCTGTGCTAGTTTCAATCCGAGTCTCCATTCATCTATTCAAGAATCAATCCTTTCATGATTCAGTGTCCAACCTACACATTCTGGTTATGAAGCACAGCATGAATTCTTATTTTTGCAGGGCTAAATTTGTAGCTGAAAGAGGCTTTCGATATGTACGGCCCCTCTGTACGCGCCATTGATGTGACATTGATCGCGAACTCGAGAAACTTAGCTTCCATCAATGAAGCCAAAAGCTCCTTTAAAGATCGAGCAGTGAGTCATCGGATAATACTATATCCAGTCTGTTGTTGGACTCATTGCGTTATAACCTTGAAACAATCTAGTAAACACCCATACCAAGTCCTGGTTACGGTACAACATTGGTGGTTTAGTTGTGCCATCACCTCTGATATAAGTGTATCAAAGCTCACATGGTTTTATCGAGCAACTTGCGTCGTGTCTCCGTGAACTGCGTCGGCTGCCTCTTCCGACCTGTGGTCTTTCACTGAAAAGTTTGAGCATTTCAAATATACGTAAATGGAACTTTCATCTTCTGTTACACCGTGTTGAATTTTAAAACATACTCACCAGGATCTAGCATTATCGTATGCTTCGGCTTTTCGCTAACTCACCTGCAACAAACATTACGATTGAAAAACAACGGTTGCGTGATGAAACATTTCCCTTTGTACTCGAGATGACTCTATTGTCTCCAATTGACAGACAGCGTTGCTGAATACAAACAGTCCAATTCTTAATCGTACATGCGCGAAAGCTGTGCGTAGTTAAACCGGCTGAAGACCTTTGTAGTAACTAAACACATTAAGAACGTTATCAGGGTTGAGCTGTTCAAACTTGCTAAAGCCAATAACATGGGCTGGAAATGTGATGTTACTAGATTTTAGTTAGCCCATATGATGATTGCTTGTCAGCTTGATTGCTCGTCATATGCAGCATGGATAAGATCGTCAAATTCAAAACATCATTCACATTTTTTATTGCCAGCGGTGGAACTCACGCAGATTAACTCGACCAGCAAGAAGGATTATACGAAGAAATATGAAGATAAACTTCCGCACATCTAGCAATTGTCTAGCATGAACCTGCGTTGGTGTATTTTGCAACTTTCCCAAGAATTCTTCCAATAGCTTTGACGATTCAATCATTGACGATTTAATGTCTTTACGGTTCACGATTATAATAGCATTACTTCAAAACCACGATCTTGACAATTGGAAAACACCACTGTCTTGTAAATTAGGCTTTCTGTGGGGTTAAATGGCATAAAAAAGACCTCACTATGAACGCTCACCTTTAATCTAGATGTGTTTACGTGCGGTAATGTTGATATAATTTCCTTACGCATCGAATAAAGTTTAATTATTGGCTTTCCATAACGATTATAGGCTACTTAGATTTGCTTTTTTTTTGTTTTTTTACTTGCCCTTGTCCAAAATCATGTTCACTTTGTATTTGACCAAGGATATTTATTTTGTATGTAGCATAATACAAAGTAAATATTTCTCAGTGAGCACAGAGTAAATATTATAATCATTATCAATGGATGTAAACATGCTTATCATGATTAATTTTTATATCATGTTATTTATTTGAAAAATTACTAATTCTTGCCTTAACATCTTTAAGCAGAATAGGTTTTATTGCTGTTTCAGATTTTTATTTCGTTGGAATTATTTAATCAAATTAGTATTCACTAGAAATACAAAGGTCTGATCAATAATATTCCTGGACAGAACCGTTTGGAATTATAGTGAATTCAGACAAGGATATTTGGGGATTATTTTGTTTTGATACATCAAAAGACTCTTAACATCAAAATACTGTTAGCACGTAGCCACAATCCAGGCCAATAGTATATTTGATACAACAGGCACATCAAATAATTGGAAAACCACTGGACTTCACTTAGAACTTCATACATTTGGATTAGTGATAGAGCTGTTATGACTATTTGGAATTTAATTAAAAATACTCCGAGTTTTTTGAAATTTTCAATTTGTATTCTAGGGAAATACATTATCTGTTGAGTCGTAACAATATGTTATGCACACAAGGCATGCCTCTAATTGATTTACCCTTGACGATAATCGCCATGATTTTAGCCATCTTTACTGTCTTCTCTATCTTCACCGTTTTAGATGAATCTTTCTCTGCATTCACTGGTTATTTCATTATCTTTATATCAGTATATAATAGTCTCAAGTTCTGTAATAGTGAATTACTTACAATTTGCCCGAGTATATCAGCCTGACTGACAGCTAGCTGCACTTCAATTTCAATTAATAATGCAGGTTGCCAATGCAGACTCGCCTGGACCATAATCACATACACAATGTGCAAAATATCTCCATTATGAAAAGTCTCAAGTCCCTATTCAACTACTCGTATAGAAACATCACTAACCTGCACTACGTAATGTTTTGTTGTTTATTTTTTTTTGGAGAACGTTGAAAAGAACTAAAATTATAATGTTATTTTTTATTTCTAGAAATGCGATCATGTATATATATTTGAACATATTTGTATTTTGAGATTCAAAGCAAAAGACACTAGCACGTTAGATTTGAAATGAGATTTTAGAATAAATACAAAGTTTCAACATTCCATAAACATTTTTGCGATCAAAATTAGCGAAGAATGTGCGGTACCTTGCTGTAAATTCGAAATTGGGAAAATTCGATTTAATTTCTTAGGTGATCTACACTTTGTGATAAAGCTGCAAAACTTAGAAATATCGCCGGAGTCTGGAACTAGAATTACACAGCGATTACGGTTCAAGCTCTGCCTCACTATATAGTTATTTTGTACCATCGGTGCCTTTAGTCTTTACATTCAAAAAATATATGCACATGTAATTCATTTTGACTTGGTGTGCTAGTTATCACGAAATATTGCGATGAAAATGAAACCTTTGAACTGAATGAAAATTTTGATCATCATTGAATGGTATATACATTTTCCCTGTATAAATAATTCTCTCATAATAAAAGGAAGCAACAAAACTTATCGGCTGTTAATTTTGTACCATACGATTTCATAGAAATGAATTTAGTTTCATATACAAATTGTTAAAGCGCATTTACATTTACAAATTGTTATTTAAAAAAAGGTACGAAGATGTGCAGAATGGATTAGACTTTCTATTGATGCAGTCTAAAGCTACTAAAAGTTTTATCTCGGAATAATAATGAGAAGCGATTTATATTCCTCGCTATTACAAATACAAATTTCGGCTTTATAAACATTTTCTACTCTTAATATATATGCAGATAAATAACCGCAAGGAATATTATATATATATATATATATATATATATATATATATATATATATATATATATATATATATATATATATATATATATATATATATATATATATATATAATACAAATCATACGGCGATTAACATCCCTCTCAAACGCACTGGATCAAGCAGCAAAGGATCACGTGCGTCGGGAATTAATTGAGATAGATGCAATAAACTGACGAGAAACAGTGGGAAACCTTGTCTATATCTTGATAAGAAGTCAGACGCTGGTATAGAAATTGCCTATATACCAACTCCTGTGAGTAGTATATGGTGATAATTTAGCATCAATGGGAGTTATTTTAAAAATCAGCCTGGGGTACTTTGGCGTCAAGGCTTTATGACGTCACCTGGAACAGCTGAGGTACTATAGCGTCAAGAGAAATTTTGTAATAGAACATCCTGGGCCTGTATTGCGTCAAGAGGAATGGCCCAGGTGGCATGACGTCACGGTACTGGACACTTGGCAACAGTGTAGCAAGGAGCTGACTTAGTTGACCTAAATACGCGCAGCTTCCACCACGACTCTATGGAGGAACATAGACTCATACATATACATATATACACATACAATACAGATACACATTTACATATAACATAGTTATAACATGCTCATCTTTTTTTCTCCGTTCACTTTACATTGTCAGAATCGTGCAATATTCACCGATATTGAACAACTTCATTCTGTATCCCACGTGCAAAGGAACTATTTCTAACGTAAACAATTTTTTATGAATGAACTAAAGCATATATTTCATAGACGACCAAATACCAGCAAATGTTTCATAGACTGACACATACAAACTGCTTTGACACATACAAACTGCTTTGGCACATTTTACGTTTACTTTTTTGATACAATGTTTCAAATTTAACTATATATTGACGCAATACAGGTTCCTCACAATAGAATGCAAGTTATATACATAAACCGTCTTCTTTAGCTGTTAATAAAAATGGCCAAAAATATACTTACAAATTTACATCCTTAATTTCCTCAAAAAATATATTTTCGTAGGTCTGTAAATCTGAATTAGATGAGCCATGTCTTGGGTTCTCAAGATTGATTGCACATTTTGAAATTGTACTGTAATTTAGAGTATATTCCAAGTGTAGTTACATCCTCCTTACTGCACTCAAAATGAAATAAACATGAAATTCCACAGCGTGTTTTCGATAATTGCAATGGAAAGGCTTCATAATTTTCCCACATTGTGATCTGAATCATTCAATGACAGAAAAGAAACACCCATGCCGATGTCAACACAATTCAAACCATTAAATTGGCAGACGCTGCTTGAAACCGATTCAAATCACTTCATGTAGATAAATCCAGACCATAATCAAAAGATTGCGTTGAATCGACAAAAATACCCAAAGGGATTCATTCTACATCAAATGGAAAAGTTGTTGCAATGCGTATTGATTAACAATATTACTCCAAATTTCAATTTTAAGTACAGCAAGCGCCATTTTTTTTCGAAACTTGGGTCTAGCGCGCGACCAACTTCATATTTATCTGGACGGGGTTATGCGCTCATTAATAATGTTGTGTAATGATCCATCAACGCTTATGTATTTAGTTCGGAATACGTCATACATTTAGTTACTTTGTTTATTTCAGTGTATTTTTGTTTATATATTTAAACCTTGGGAAGAATAAGAAATGAGCATATAATGAAAAGGTTACTGTATTTGTATGGGAAAATATGAACTAGTTTTGTCGGAAGGATATATTGCACTCCCAAGGTCGTACAATATATCCATCCGAAAAACTCGTTCGTATTTTCCCATACAAATGCAGTAACCTATATATAGATAAATATAGATATGGCATATCTTTTTTTTTTGAAAACTAAAATCTTTTCGAAGCATGGAAAGTGGCCCTGAAAAGGGCCGTTGCTTATTATGTTAACATCATTCCGTTAACATACAGGACATCGCATAGCTCTTTTCTTCCTCAAATTTCTCAAAGCTTGTCTTAAACTGCATCTCACTTCTGGTCCGAAGACGAGAGTTCGCTTGAAACAGCATTGTCTTTCCACAAAACATCTTTTCCAAACAGTGCCACCCTTAAACCGGATGACAGTCCATTTTGTTTTCACATACATGGAGTAAGTCCGTATGGAAAAATAATGACGATACCCAAGTAGAGGATTCAACGTCGATCAACATTTTCTTTGTTTCTAGAACAGATGAAGGAATGAAGTGAGCCTCGTTTATTTATAACGGAAGACCGGATCGAAACAGATTGCAATGGTTGACCAATCCCAACACACGTTGCAAAATTCGGTTACTTCACGGGGTCTGGCTTCCAATCAAAAAAGAGTTACCTGTGACGTCACAATTGCTATATACATGCACTAGCTTTTGTGCGCAGTGAATGGATGTGACACAGTTTGGTAAAAACATGACGGAATCTAAGAAGATAATGACTTGGGGTGCACCAGCTGTGGGGACGAAAAGCGATGGCTTAGTACATGCTACTAAAGTAAACACAGTACAACTGCCCGAAGATGTTTATTTTAACTGGAATTTAGTAGATTTTCTCTCTTCGCAAGAATTTGTAACAGCACCAGCACCTTCACCACTTTTTCCTTCTTTACCACGCGTCGACAATTTTAGACAAAGACAGAAAGAAGAATTAGGGAAATTTTTACAGCAACATAAAGAGGCAGAACAAGCATTTTTTCTTGAACAACAACAGCGAGAAGAAGAAGAGGCAAGAAGGAAACGAGGAGGCAAAAGAAACAGTAAAAATGAAACAAAGCCTAGGAGACAAAGAAAACAGTGAAAGTCAAGTCTGAAACAAACTTATTCGACGTCTTTATTACGACCCAAGAGAAATAGACTTTCTCGAGCCAAACAGCTTAACCCTGTGACTACACCAGAGATACCACCTCTAGTGATTTCTACTCAATCAATGACAGGATCCAGTCCAGTGGCAAAGACTTAAGGCAGTTAAAGCGGGTTGCTTCTCGTTCCTGAGTTTGTTCCCAGGAAACAAAACACTCAACGGTCCTTTTCAGGGCCACCTATTTCTTTTGAAAAGAGGTAATATTCATTTTGCCAAAAATCAATGAAAACTCAAAATCTCTTTTATAACCCTGGTATGTGTTCGAGTGCGTGAGTGTAGACTTAATCTAAGAAATCAAAACCAGGGGACACTTACGTTTTTCAATCTTGTCTATTCTTGTACAACTATTTACAATCCAATTCACAACAGAACACAACACTTTTTAAAAAAGTTCACAAACTTTTTCTGTGTCTGTTTGGTTCATTCTATTTTTTAATTTCTTTACTTTCACAGTTTTTTCCTCCTCTTCTTCTTCCTCCTTTTTTATCTCCTTCATTTATCCTTCTCTTTCTGAACATCTCGGGGTTCTTCCTTTTCTTCTTCCTCCTCCTGATCCTATTGTTTCTTAGGGCACTCTGAGGACCAATGTCCTCTCTCCTGACAATGATAACAGGTATCTCGACTTTTGTCTCTTTTTTCACTGGTGTTTTGATGGTCTGGACATTCTGTAGCCCAATGTCCTCTATTCTTACAGATATAGCAAGTATATTGACTTTTATCTCGAAAGGAAGAATAGTCCGTTGGATTCTCTGAAGAAAACTTTATCATGTCACCTCGCAAAGCTCTAATCAGAAGTTCAATCTGTGTGTGTTCTTCCATCGTACTGATAGGCTTAAGAGCAAAATGAATACTGAAACGAAAGTCACTAGCCCTATATATATGCACAGGTCTGACATGGATATAAAGACTACCATTGCGTTTCAAATGTAGTCATTTGGCTTTTGCATTAAAATGAAACGATCGTATCAGTTTGTAAAGAATGGTGAAGAAGAAATAAGAGGCAGAAACGTGATTTATCGCCTCGCACAGTCGCTGAAGTCTTGGCTCAAATTCATGCCAGCGATGTTTAAGATGAGATGAGTGAACCAGAATCTAAACCCAGAGTCTACACCAAAACAAAGTCAATCAATACCAGTAATCCTTGAAAAATTACTATCACATTCGAGAGACGGACGAACGCTCCTCTAGAAAATTCAGAACTACCGCCTACACGTACTAGGTGAAGTTTAAAGAATTCAAGTCCGACGTACCGTTGGCACAAACAGAGAGGTTCATCACCGATATGTGGGATTGTTGGTTAACCAATCTGAAACGGCATTGTGAAGCCAAAAAAGACGATCGTTTGAGACTTTCCATTCATCATGACAATTTGAAGTCTCCCGTTTGGATCGAGCTTAGCAGGCCATCAGAATTGACACCTTCCAAAATCATGGACAAAATTCAACACGTGCATCATTCCAACGACAAGTTTCACATCATCGACTGAAAATCGACACTGTTCATGATCCACGTTTCTCTTTCCCAAGGGACACATAGCAAAAAAATGTTTCTGGTAGACAATCTTCGCAGCATCAAAAAGAGACTCGCCTAAATTAATAACTCTCAAGACAAGAAGTGTTTAGCCCGTGCTATCGTGGTGGGATGAAAGTATGCCGTCAAGAACAACACAACAGAATGCAAAGGAGCCTAGAAAACTATTCAACAATCGGACCGAGCCAAACAACAAAGAGAGGCAGAACTCCTGTTACAGCAAGCAGGGCGAGCTAAAGACACGTCCTGTGGCATTCCTGAAATGCAAACATTGCAAGACGTCTTGGCTCCAAGTTAAACCTTGAAAGTGCACCCTCAAGAAGTACGCGGACCTCTGTTGTTTCAAGAAAAAGATTTCAAAGACGGAAAATACATTCATGTCTATCATGACGATGAACATTTTGATGCCATTACCAGTATTACTGCATTCCTGTCATACAGTTATTACTGTGCGAAATGTGACTAAGGCTATAACAACCAAGAGCAACACAAGCATTGTGAATCGAAATGCTCAGGATGTTTAGCCTCTAAACTTTGTTTGGATCAAGGACAGGAATGAGTGCATTGCGCAACTTGTCAACGCACGTTTGTCAGTCCTGGCTGTTACCAACAACATTTAAAGACGCAAGGTTCACAGCAGAAAATTGCTTGTCAACTCCTGAGATGGTGCCCTACTTGTGGACAAGGCATACGTACCAGCAGTGCCAAGGCACACGTATGATCAGGAAAGAAAATATGTCACATTTGTCACCAAACAGTGGACCTGAAACACCAATGCTACATTCAAAAATACCATTCTAAACATGAAAAAGAGAAGAATATGGCCAGAAGAAAGGCAGTTTAATTTTTTTTCGATTTCGAATGCATTGCAAGAGACTAGCATTCCCATTCCTAATTTCTATGTGGATCACCGAGCGTGTGAGAAGTGCATCCAAGAACCAATCTTGACTCATTGCCCACACTATAGCAAGATTCCTGGAGGTCGTGAAAAAAATCTTTCGGGGGCTTAACACATTGACCGATTTTGTCCAATGGGTCTTAGACCCTATCGACGAGACGTGGAGCCAAGAAGACATCGAACGTTACGGAGATTGTCATCGCTATGCCAAGGTGATGGCTCACGAGTTCTCGGGATACAATCGAAAGTTTCAGTTGATATACTATACAGAACAAAGTACCGAACGTCCTAAAGTGACTTTGAACGGAGCCAAAATCATTTCCATGCAAGTGGGTCAGGTACAGTTTAAAGATTCAATGAATTACTTGGCCATGCCTTTGAGTCGTATGCCTAAAACGTTTGGCATGACAGAAATGGCTAAAGGCTATGTCCGCACGTTTTCAATACCGAAGCCAATCAACATGCCGTTTTACCCCATTTGCCCGAGGCTACGACTCCGAGAACATGCGTACCAAACAACGAGAAGCTTTCTATGCATGGTACCAGAGCCATGCATCGGACCGTTTCGCCTTTCAGAAAATGTTAAAATATTGTCGTTCTAACGTATATATTTTACGGCGTTGCTGTGGAAAATTTCGAAAATTGTTAATGGAGCACGGAGGGTTAGAACCCTTTGAAAGAAGCCTGCACATTTTCCAAGGCGTGTTCCTTGGTGTACCGGCAACAATTCATGACCGAAAACAGGCTAGATGTCATCAGTCCTCAACCAATTTTGTTAAACGTCAATACTCAATCAAAGCCCTACGCTGGTTACATTACTTGTATCACAAGAGAGACAAATGGATTCAACCTGTCCGCAACGAAGGAGGCGAGAAAGCCATCGGAAGGTATTTAGTAATGGCTGTGACTTAGAAAACCCACAGATCGTGTACGAGTTTAACGGGTACTTATTTTTTGGATGTCCTTCCTGTTATTCTCAACGTGGCACTAAAAACCAGTTTTTACAACGCATCGTGGAAGAGTTGTACCAGGCCACTTGTCAACGTTGCTTGAAGTTAGAAGAGCAAGGATACCAAGTGATAGGAATGTGGGAACATGAGTACGATCAGTGATTGGAAACCGATCCCGAGTTTAAGCGCATCGTGGAAAGTTACAAGCTAGTGGACCCTCTGAACCTCCGGACAGTTTGTACGGAGGACGGACGAATGCCACCTGTTTACTGTACCAAGCTGAAGAGGATAAAGGAGAAGAAATCAAATACTTGGACGTGTTCTCTGTATCCGTACGTGTGCAAATATTGTCACTTTCCCGTAGGGAACCCACAATTGCTGACCGAACACATCGACGTGGACAATATTCGACAATACGAAGGATTGATCAAGTGAAAAGACTTGCCTCCCACGAACTTGTACCATCCCGTGTTACCATATCATTGCCAAGGAAAACTGATGTTTCCCTTGTGCCGTACGTGTGCTGAAACGTGCATCCAAGACCACTCATATCAGCACACTCAAAAATGAACGCGCCTTGACGGGATCGTGGGTTTGTGTAGAATTGTTTAAAGCTCTGGACCTGGGATACAAAATGTTAGAAGTTTACGAAATTTACTACTTTCCAAACACAGAAAAGTACCACAAGGGCGACGAGACTCATACATGCATTTTGTCAGACTACGTGAATGCTTTTTTTGAAACTTAAACAAGAAGCCAGCAGCTATCATTTCTGATATCACACTATAAAAAGCCAAAATAAATTCAAAGAGAAATACTGAGAGCAGGAAGGCATCACTTCAAACCACGTGGAGAAAACGAAGGAAGGCGATCGTTTGCCAAAGGGATTTAAAATTGTTTATTGGGAAAAATGGCACAACGAGCGTGTTTAACCAAAACGGAGTATTTATTACAACCTTATCGCTACTTACAGATGATTCTCGATAAAACCAAATACATGAAACACGTGGACGTCGTTCGTGAGGACTTACTCTTAGTCAATTACGAAGAAGAACTGGACTTTGCAGAAGCCGACGAATTTGGAAATGTCATCATTGCGGTTTACGTGACAGCCCATGCTCGCTTAAAACTGTACGAAGCTTTAGAGCTGTTAGGAGATCGCGTGCTGTATTTTGACACGGACACTTGCATCTACATCAATTTTTTGGGTCAAGAGCAACATATAATCGAGGGAGACCGTTTAGGAGCCTGGACGGACGAGCATCCCGAGGACAAGATTATAAGTTTTGCCAGTGGCGGTCCCAAAAATTACGGTTACGAATACCGTAACCCTCAAGAAGAACTTTGGCATACTCAAAGAAGCCTTGCAGTCTGGACAGGATGGAAACTTTAAAGTGACCACTTACGAACATATCAAGATCGTACGTTTACCCACATATCAAATCGTCAGTCGAAAACGTCTATCAAATCGTGTACCAGAAGTGTGGCCTTCAAACCACTTTACTTTAATGTACGGACACGGCGGTATTAGTCAGCACATAAAACGGGACATCGTCCAAGACCGATAGTTCATTGTGACTACCAAGAACAAGAGGAAAAGATGAATCCTTTTACACAGCAAATATGCAGCAAGAGTAAACTTGAGCGCAATGCTGTGCCTTACGCTGTGACCTCAGTGATTCAGTACCACATTATCGTCATGGGAACTTTACTATGACGAACAAGCCTATCATAGAAAGGGATGATGATGGTATACGTGTCAAAGCTGATTGAAGCGAAAATGATTCTACTCGTTATCGTACACCTTTTCAATTTACTGTTTTTCATTGTCGGTGTCATCATCCACAAGAAACCACACAACTACCACCCTACGGATGTCATATAAAACTGAGCAAACTTCTTTATATTTCACCGTACCCTCATCGAACTGAACTTGTACAAAGCGAATATTCGTTTCTTGTGCGTTTGCCAAAATAATGTGACTATGCAAGTCGATTGCAAACCTTCCAAGGATAATGGCCAAAGTATCTGGGAGGACCTACACCCGAAGAATTAGCCAGAGCCGGATTTTTCTACTTTTTGGGCGAAGGGAAAAAGTCAAGTGCTTCAGTTGTTGAGTGTCAGTTCACGAGTGGGAGAAGAAAGATTGCGCTTACCTGGAACTTGCTCGATGGTCTCCAGATTGTCACTATCTACTTTTAGTGAGATCTCGTCCTTGATCTGGAACGTACCATGTCGTGTAAGAAAGTAGCGACATGGTTAGGAGTCAAACGTTGGACCACCCCTAGACAAGTATTTAAACCCGATATCAAAATTAATCTTCAAACAATACCACTCGAATTGCAAGAAAAGATCTACATGGACATTTGGCAGGGACTTGCTAGAGCCAAATCTCAATTTGTGACTGTAGACCTTTTGTGTTGAGAAATTCGCGAGAGGAAAGTAAAATAAAAGTCAACTAACGAGTTTGAAGTCTCTGGATCATGGGTGTATTCATTCTTGTTTTCCACTTTAGACCATTTAAAATGGGAGATTTTATTGACATTCTTGACCGTTACCATGTATGGCTGTGGACAGAAATAACTCACTATGTTCATCACTTTCGCTCTAGGAGAAGTGTTTGACTGATACATGGTCATGGATCCTTTACAAGAGAACATTTGTGGCTTACCTGTGGAGTTGAAATAACGCATTTACCTAGAGTTGGTCAAAATGCAAGTCAATTGCAAAGAAGAATTGCATCCGTTACGTCACCGATGTCTGAACCACCGGTACTCGATGCTTTAAGAGAATTGATTCTCAACAAAGTGTTCAAGTGGTCAGACATTGATAAACTACAAGTGGGAGAAAAGTGTTGTCTTGTTGATAGTGATTATTTTTACAACCAGGTAAACTTACTGAATCTAATTCCAAAAGAAGAGTTAGAGAGTTTTCAAAATCTTGTACAGAATGTAAACTTAGTGGAAGAGGAAACTTTGATGGATTTGTCATGTCAGTTAGTGACTAAAAAAATTTGGATTCGGCAACAGAATAATACGGCCACTTTTGAGCAGAAAGAACACTTATGGCTGCCGAAAAGAGACTATAAAACGTTCTACCATCCCACGACCTTTATCATTGGTGATACAACAGATTCAGTGAAAAGAGATCCAAGACCATATTCAAGCAGTGGAGGATTACAATTGCCTTTTACGGGGGGCCCAGAGTGGCCGAGTGGTCTAAAGCGCTGTCCGTTACGGATCACTGCCATCTCACCTGTCTGCGTGAGTTCGAGTCTAAGGTTCGGCGAATGTGGATATGTGAGGAAGCTTGCCAGTAGCTTCTCGTGGGTCGTGGTTCTTCACGCGGATTTCCTGGTTTCTAACTCCACCATTAATACTGGCCGCCATGTATAGCATATCGTGTGCTGAAAAAATGGCGTTAAGCCCCACAACAACAACAATCATTATCTTTTTCGAGAACTGTGTACATTGAATTTGAGTCGACGTGTCGTGTCTTAGTGACCTGCTTTCTGGGAATTCATTTACCGTCCGATGTTTTGTGGACTCTTTACGAACAGTACCTATCACTCCAAAAAGTATGAAAGTGATCCCTTTAAATGCCCACGAGATACTCATTCTCCTGTAAAGCTTTGCGCTTTCAACTGGATACTTCTCAACCTTTACTAGAAAACAAGATTTGTCAACTTGTGGGTACTGAAGAGATGTATGAGGATGTGTGTGTGTGTGTAGCTTGTGACTTACGCCCTCACTGGACAGACGTACTTGACTGGAAAAGTGTGGGCTCTGAAGTTTGGTATAAAGAAGTGGCCAACTATGCCCAAAATTTGTAATCCTAAAACATTAAAACGTTCCGTGAAAAAAAGTCACTTTTAAACCTGTGTTAGTGACAGTACTAGAAGAAGACGAATCAGTCTGTCACCGAGGAAAACCACTCTCTTCAGGTCAGGACTGTCCTTGACATCCCCGAAAGACCATTTCAGGAGAACCTTTGTGTAACAGTACCAAGGAATGTACAAACATTTAGAACATTACACACTGTCCCTAGGACTAAAATTTGAATGACAATGTTGTAAAGTAGAAACTTGTTTATATTCTACTATGGTTGTTTTAATGTGTCTTCTATCCATATACTTAACCAATTGGCTATTATGTATTTATGTCTTTCGTGTTATTCACAATTTAAAAGTGTGCAATAAACGTGTCTTGAAAAAGGTATGAAAACTCTTGTCTTGTCTGTCTTCATATTACAAAAAGGTGACATTCCTGACACTATTATGACTACCTCTGCTGTCTCTGCTCCCTCTCCGTCCACTCCCAAAGTCATTGACGAACATTTATATGGTGCTAGTTGGGAGGCCTTGTATCATCGACATCCTTTTAACATGCTCATTGCTGGACCTAGCAGTTCAGGTAAAACCGAATTTGTCAAACGTTTGATCGAACATAAGCATCATTTGATCTATCGTCCACCTCAATGCATCGTGTGGTGTAAAAAGAGTGGCAATCGTCGTACAGCTTTCTATGAGAAAGTCAAGGTGAGCCCATTGTCTTTGTGGAAGGCATTCCTGTCGAAGACGACGGAATTGTATCTGACCCCAGTCAAACCCATTTGGTCATCTTTGATGACATGTCAGGAGAAGACAAAGAAGAAATTAAACTGTGGTTTACACGTAAAGGGCATAATCGTAATGCCAGTGTCATTTACATCACCCAAAATTTGTTTCAACAAAGTAAAGCCCATCGTAACATCAGTCTCACTGTTCATACATGGTCTTGTTTAAATGTCCTAGAGATAAATCTCAAGTGCATGTCTTAACCAAACAGTTAGGAACACCTTGGCTACCTCATGTTTACGAAGATGCCACTCAAACCCCACAGGCCTATTTACTAGTGGATTTAAAACCCACTACCCCCGATTATTTGCGATTTCGTACAAATCTATTTCACCAATGGTGCCAAGACGGAGGACCTGTCGTGTACACGTCCCCGTCGTCGACTTAACCACCAAAGAAAAGAAATCTATAAAAACCTTGGTCACTTGGACTCTGTCTCACACACCGTCAACATAGCGTCCCTTCAGTCTCATCTTCACGTTGAAATGATTCGTGCCTTGTACGGCATTAGTCGCAAAAAAAAAATAATCCACAAATACGTGTTCGTGTCTTAGAAGCCAGTCTTCAAAGAAGTCTTACGATGGTTTACGGTGACAGCACGTCAATTACTGCAAGGCATCATTCAGATTCCACATTAAGCCAAACTTTATTGACAGAAACAAAGTAGCCTTTCAAACCAAAAAGCAAATCATTTTGAAACCTGGAGGTAGTGGTTCACTAGGAGGTATCATCATTCGTTCCCTCTTAAAATGGGATCCTAATGCACCCAAAGTTCTCCCCAAGAAAAAGACCACTCCCGACGTACCCAAAAGAAAACGAGCCACGGTGTCAAGACTAGGTCACCGCCTCAGAAAAAAAAAAAAAACAAAAAAAAAAAACAACTGTGTCAAGACTAGGTCACAGCCTCAGAAAAAGTCCACAGAAAACAGTTTCTACCCACAAGAGAGTGTCTCCAAAATCATCTCATCCAGCGGTGATATCCTCTTCCTCTTTAGCGGCAGTGACTGCTGATCACAAAGTACCTGCCCCCAAAATCAAAGTCCAAGAGAGATCAGGCGTGTTACAAAGTTTACTGGATATGTCCAACCAAAAATTTGCTCGATTTAGCCCTTTGCAAAGTTCTCCACGACGCGTGTTGCCTGTCATCAAGTTCATACGACGTAAAGACAATCAGTGACGATTGCATTCTAGCATAAAAAAAGACCTGAGGCAAGCCATACGAATTAGTGTTTTTGTGCTCCTGAACACCTCAAGATGACCTCACCAAGAAGTGCACACGGTTACCAACGTCGTTCTTCTGTGCAAAAAGCAAAAGGAAAAGGTAAAAGAAAGAACTGCCTCCTCGTTTAATCAAATATTGGGACATGATGTCTGTTATGTCTAAAGCCCCTCTGCCCATGCGACAAAAACTCATTCAAACTGCCTCCAAAGACGTCATCAATACCGTGTGCGAATGTTATCTGAATGGTTTGAAAAAAGACTTAGCCAAACATCGAGATGCATTTCGCCAAATGGTACAAAAGAAAATCCCTATTCGTCAAAAGAAAAAAGATGTTGGTGTAACGGGGAGTAATAGCCACTTTACCCATGTTAGGACCTTTGCTGGGAAGCATAGGCAAACCTTGCTGAAAGGAGTATTGGGAATATTTGGAAATATCCTGGGAGGATAAAGATAAAAGGAGAACACTGGAGTCAAAAGATCTCAGATGTGATCCTTGAAATCAAATGGAAGGACGAAAACTGACTTTAGTGCCTTAAACGATGGATGAAATACCATCATTGGCAAGAACAACGGACCCTCCATTTACCTACCAATCCTTATTTGACCGAGATGTCCTAGTTACAACATGAAATGCAATTGTTGAAGGATCGTAGATTTGTCCGAAACAGAAAAACCTCAACGGTACGGCCAACTGTTGCAACGACTGTAAATCTTTCACCAAAAAGATTTAGATGAAAAAGCTTTACCTACTTTCAAAGATTTGAGGCCTTGATGAAAATTCCATTACAACCACTACCTTTACTACCACCCTCAGTGGTCAAGACAGAAGCAGACCTTCGGATCCTGAAGAAGCAGAGGCACGAGAAGTCTTTCAAACACCGTCAGCAGCTCCCATTCCTAGTATGATTGCAGCGTCCTTGTTGACCCCTTCTCCTACACCTCAACGAAAAGAACCTAAAGCTTGGGTTAAAAAGATGTCCACTCCTCCTTCGACAGAAGTGAAAGAGAAAGGAAAGCAGAAGTGAAAAAGACAAGACCAAAGCCATTCCCTTACCACCACCGACAATACCATTAACCAAACAAAACTACCTTCCACTTCCCGAGTGGTCTAAAGCGCTGTCCGTTACGGATCACTGCCATCTCACCTGTCTGCGTGGGTTCGAGTCTAGGATTCGGCTAATGTTGATACGTGAGAAAGCTTGCCGGTAGCTTCTCGTGGGTCAGTGGTTCTTTCCGGTGATTTCCCGGTTTCTTCCTCCACCATTAATACTGGCCGCCATGAATAGCCTATCGTGTGCTGAAAATGGCGTTAAGCCCAAGAACAACATTCCACTTCCACTCCTGTGGCACATCGAACACGTAAATCTGTTTCCAAACCACCCTCTCGCTCCATTCAGAGTAGCATCAGCGAAGAGTTGATCACTTATTTGAAAAATGGAGAAGGCCTTAGCCAGCATTTACTACGATTCATCCGATACAGCCGGTTACGGAGGAGTTCAGAAATTGTATCGTGCTGCCAAAACAAAACTTAAAAGTGTCCGTTTACCTCAAGTGCAACGATGGTTACAATAATAAGTCACGTATACCTTATACAAACCCATTCGACGAAAATTTTCTAGAAGTCGCACCCAAGTGGAAGGCATCGATCATCAATGGCAAGTGGATTTAACCGATGTCTTTCATTTGGCCACCTACAATCGCGGCTACAAATATTTGTTTTGTCTCATCGACGTCTTTTCCAAATTTGCTTGGGTCATGCCCTTGACTTCCAAATCGAGCAGAGAATTAGTGCAAGACCTGAAACTCGTTTTGAAACAAAGTGGTAGTCACTCTCTTGAATGGCAAACCAACAAAGGTACCGAATTTTTAAACCATGCTTTCCAAAAAAGAATTGAATAAACGTGAAATTCATTATTTACCACCGAGATTCCCGAAACCAAAGTCAGCATCGTGGAACGTTTTCAACGTACCTTGAAAGAACGCATGTGGAAATATTTTACACATCAACAAACTCTCAAGTACATCGAGGTCTTGCCACACCTCGTTCAATCGTACAACCAATCTTACCATCGGAGCATTGGACGTGCCCCTCAAGAAGTGTCTTCTGACAACGACGTGACCGTCTTCGAACATCTATTTGGTACGACCCCATTAGTCACTGTCCCCAAGAAAGGTGAAATTTTAGCCACAGGAGATTGGGTTCCCATTGGTAAAACCAAACGTACTTTCGATAAAGGTTACTTACCCAATTGAACCACCGAGTTGTTTCGTGTCACTGAACTAGTGCGTGGTCGTTATCATCCCGTCTATAACTTGCAAGATATGAACGGGAAAGTGTTAAAAGGAACGTTTCATTTACCCTAGCTACGTGACCAAAAAAGAAGAGGACGTGTACGAAATAGAAAGCATTCTCGATCGGAGAACACGAAAAGTGGGAAAAAAAGTCGTGTCAAAGTACATTGGAAAGGATATCCGTCAAGTTTTGATTCTTGGATAGATGCTTCTCAAATCATCGACTATAAAACGAAGTGACCATCATACCTTTCAACACAGCCTCAGCTCCTAATGCGACCGCTCCTTCCCCCAGATCTTCTCTGCAAGATCTACAATAGCAACCCTTGTGGGTGTGGTGTGGAGAACGTGCGTCTAAAACGCAAATAGTCTTTTTCTGCCAAATCCTTGTGGTGTATTGTGTCATCGGTGCTGCTATTACCAATTTGAGTTTACAACAAGGAGACAAACAATTGTAGACCATTTTATTCAGCAGTTGCATTGATTACCTTCTTACCAATCCGTCCCTAAAATATCCCTCTAACGGAAACAACAACAGAGGAGTTCTAAAGTGAGTTCTAACAGTCACCTTAGCCATCATCTTTTAGACACTCCTCTGACTTCCAGTGACTCCTGGGACACTAGAACTGTGGAATTATGAACAATAAATTTTACTTAATATTACTCAAAGAGAGTTCCATGGGGTTATTTCCCAAGAGCACTTTGTGCTGTTACACAGCCAAATTACCTCAAGCCATACAATTGGATGTCAAAGCCCATTGAGTAGACCATTTTGCTCATTGGGTAGTGGCTTTAGTGGCAATCATTCACCCTACACAAATAAAAAAACATCGAAAATCAAAATACTTTCAAGGTGGAAGTTCATGACCCGGATGTCCAACAATTCTTGGATACACGTTCACCTCCAAATGCAAGAAAATAGAAAATAACCCAAGAGCTAAATCCAACTTTACCACTTATCTATTGACCATTCCTGTAGGCTAATATTTCAGTGGTCAACATTTGGTGAGCACCATTGCTAATAAGTTCAATACTGCATTTGGTAAAGTCTTGGAGAAACTCGAGAAAAAAAAATGTCACGATTGAGTACCACAAAATAGCTCGTCGGCTGCTGATCAAATTTAAGGCGGACAGAGTATTGACCATTACATTTTGTCCTGAATTGTATCACATTATGGGTGGTGACTCCGACTTAATCAAGGTAAAAACGAAATACCAGCCGTGACCGGTAACTTGGATTTTGACAAATATTTTCGATCCCCTGTAGAAATGAATCAAGGACTGAATTTGATCTTTGTGTACTCCGAAGTAGTGGAGTACAACGTGGTGGGACAAAACTCCATACTGTTACTGCGTGTCATTCCTTTCAAAAAGAATTCTGTCACGGCTGCTGACGAAGGTGGAAACACCTATCACGTTCACCACGAATTTTTACATCCTCACTATTTACCTGTCAGTAAGTAGTATTTCGACACTGTTAACATTACTATAAAAGATCTGGGACAAAATATTCTATTCACCCAAGGAAAAGTCACCGTAAAACTCCATTTCCGAAAACGAGTACTCTAAAAACTTCTCGTCAGTCATGTATCCCGTGCATCAAGGAATCGATAGGCGATGACATGGTTTGGGGGATAAACGCAAATCGGCCTTTCGTATAGTGGTTCCCGTGCTGAAACCGATGGTGACACGTGGATTCCACACCCTGAGAGATGCTGCGTTGACTCAAGGTAAAGAATTTCTTCAAAATGTCCTCATTGACAAACAAAAGCCCCCCAAAAAACTTTAAGAGCAGGCGAAAATGTTTTGCTTTATACAAAGACCTTTTGGGCCGGGGAGAAACTCCATAAATGCCACGATCGCTGCTGAGTCAGGCTTTCCTGCTTCCCTGACGACACAGCAAGGACAAGACAGAAAAAGACAAAGACTAAAACACCCTTTCAGAGGACTTTATAGTCTCAAAGCTAGAAAGACTAAGAAAAGAAAAACTGTTCGAGACTTAGACGTTTTTGATTATTGAATTGCAAACAAAACAAAATGATGCACATAGAGTCTTGTGCTTGTTCCAAGTCGGAACTGGATGTGTTTGCCATGCCACCCACTATGATGACAATGCAAAAATCCCAATGGGTCGAATTTCATCTCGTCTCCTCTTTGACAGATTCCGCTCCCGTCGAAATTGAAATCGAAGGACAACCTGAAGATTATATCGACTTGAATAGCAGTTACTTGTATCTAAAACTGAACGTGATCAAAACGGACAACACTGCTCCGAGAGCTGATGCCAGAGTAGCTCCCGTCAAAAATTTCATGCATTCCTTGTTTAGCGAAGTGGATTTGTACTTGAATAACAAACTGGTCAGCAGCAGTGTGGATACTTACCCTTACCGAGCGTATCTGGAATATCTCTTGACGTACGAAAAAGAGGCAAAGAACACTCATCTGGATGCATGCGTGGTATGGAAACCAGACACTTCTAGTGAGAACACGTTTAACGTCACAGCCCTGGCAGTCGATGACGATCCTAACAATGTGGGTTTTAATGATCGTCGAAAGAAAATTCAGCAAGGTCGTAGTTTAGAACTGTTGGGTCGTTTGCATTTGGACATGTAGTTGCAAGACAAGTATTTACTAAACTGAGTGGATATTCGTTTGAGACTGAATGGTGGCATTGCCGCTTTCCATTTCATGGCTCATGCCAACAAGTACAAAAACCATCATCCAAGAAGCCAGAGTTTACAGACGCCGCGTAGAAGTGTTACCTAAGGCGGGAAACGACATTAGTCACACCTTGAGCAGAACGACCGCCAAGTATCCAAGTGTAGAAGTGAAAACATTCACCATTGCTGCTGGACACCGACCCAAGATCGAAAATCATCTTTTCCAAGGACAGTTACCCAAACGTTTAGTCATTGGTATCATCAAGAATTCAGCCTTCAACAGAATCAACAATGAAAATCCTTTTGAGGTTAAGCATTACAATGTGTCTAAGATTGAAGTCAGTCCCGATGGCAAGACTTTGTGTACCAGATCCTTCGAACCAAACTTTGTCCAGAAGAATTACTTGAGATCGTACTTGTCCCTATACGAAGCTACCGGACAACTATGAACTAACACTAGCCACGGTATTTCGTACGACGATTATGATGTAGGTTACACTTTGTGGGCATTTGATTTCACTCCAGACCAAGGCAGTGACGAGGGACATTTCCACCCTATAAAATCTGGTCGACTGCGTGTGGAACTTCAGTTAACAAAACCTCTACCCCCTGATAACACGGTGAATGTCATCCTGTATGCACTGATAAATCTACCCTGGTTGCATTCCCGTTTCATTATGTTGAACCACCATTAACTCAACTAAGAAAAGATAAATCTCTACTGTTATTCAACAAGGACACACTTGTCCATGTAGCAGTTGTTTGGCAAAAATTATAACGATTGTTTCTAATAACATTCAATCTCGCAAACAATATTGTTCTAAGTGAACGCATTACTAGCCCCCCCCCCCGCAGTCAACAGACTTAAATCACCCACATGAATAATTTCTATGATTGCAGTCAAGATTGAAGAAATTAGACTTTTTTGGAAGAAATTAATTTCATCTTGGTAGATCATCAAGCGGTAATTGCTCAAAATGGAAATCACATGATACAACTGTTAGGGGAACTTACTCTTTTTATATGAAACAAAACCATTTATTGATCGTAATTTTATCATGTTTCATTTAATCTCTGTGAAATTTGAATACATTTTTTAGACTCCATTGTCAGAAATTCCAGGACTTTTCAAAAAAAAATCTGCAAGTTTTTGACAAATTCTATTACTTTTCAAGGCCCTTGAAATATATTTTTTAAATTCCAAAACTTTTATATGATTCCATGACCCACGGGAACCCTTATATATATATATATATATATATATATATATATATATATATATATATATATATATATATATATATATATATAGATACACACACAAGAAATTATTCATTTGAGCCTATCTTTTATTTAGCAAAAAGTAAACTGAAATGCTGAGCTTAATCTATACATAATACTTTTCTTACTGTATAATACGGACAGCTGTACATGTGGACAGACAAGCAGAACAGACACCAAAGTGACCACTAAACTGAGCAACCCCAAACAGGCTTGACATGAAACATTAACAGGTGTTTCTAAAGTTATTATTCTCTTTGATCAGCAAGAGAAAAGTACATGCAGAGATGTATACTTCCCAAAAGGAAGATCATAAAGGAATCATGGTACTAATTCATTTCCCATAGTAAACCTTTGCAAACACCAAGATATTAAAAATTCAATAACTTAAAATTTCTGAGTGACCATTATCAAACCTATATTTATCAGCATAGGTGAAATCTGGATGTCAGCTTCTGTGTAGAGGAAAGGATATGAGCTGCAGTATTTTCTGGACATGCATGTGTTTGAAATATTTGCTTTCAACTCCACATAGAGTTGGGTGTTAATTTTAGTAATGAGTGTTCCAAACTCAAGACTGATAAAGGACTGAAATTAAATCAGTAAAACAATGTATTTTTGTCCACTTGCAACTAGGATAAGCTATCAAAAGATTCTTTTACCTAAAACATAAATTACATTATTAACCAATCCTGGCCACTCAAACCCATATAAACTGTATTTAATATTCACCCATATCCAGGCTGGTTTCCATTTTTCCATACCATTAGTACTGTGTGTCCTATAAGGATACCCATCATTAAACATATTTCTGAATATTTACTGCTGATTATTATTCATGAAATTTTCTCAATGTTTATTTTAATGGTGCTTCTGTAAAACACTACTCTGGCACACAACTATGACTGTAAAGTAATGGTGTAGGGCTTTTAATTTCACATCAGTGCTGAATGTTACTAAACGAGGGTAGAATGCTATCAGGAAAACATGACTGTCGTAAAAAGCCTCTTTATCTTATTAGCTAGACTTTTCTTGTTTAAATGCCTACAGTCGTCCAATTATTATCTGATGTGTTAACTTAAAAAATGTGAGATGAACACACAAGGACATGGTAATATTATATGCATCATCATACAAACAATGTGAAAATTCCTATAGATTACATCAATTATTTTATGTGTCTAAGAATCTCCAACTGAAAAAATGCTCAACTAGATTTCATTTCTTTGACAATTTCTGTGAGTCTCTTGACTTTTTCTACAGTATGGATGAGGGCATCTTTAACATCAGACACTGGAAAGAAAAACATTATGGAAAATTAGTCATAAATGTTAAGAAATGGCCATTCTAGCATGACACTTTGTTGTCCTGAAACTGATATACATACTCATAAAAAAACTGATACTTTATTATCTACAGTAAAACCTATCTTTCTTAATCAAATTATTACTGAACCTTTAACAATAAAGCCATTTTATGTCTGTCTTCAAGTCATCCTGTGAACATATCTTGCTCAGTCCTGGTTAAATAAACAATGGACCTTAAATGTTTGCTCAATCATCAGGCACACTCAACCAAGAACAAACAATGCAAGCAGACAGGTGTACTCAACCAAGAACCAAATAATGCAAGCAGACAAGTATACTCAACCAAGAACCAAACAATGCAAGCAGACAGGCGTACTCAACCATGAACCAAACAATGCAAGCAGACAGACGCACTCAACCAAGAACCAAATAATGCAAGCAGACAAGTATACTCAACCAAGAACCAAACAATGCAAGCAGACAGGCATACTCAACCAAGAACCAAATAATGCAAGGAGACAAGTATACTCAACCAAGAACCAAACAATGCAAGCAGACAGGTGCACTCAACCAAGAACCAAATAATGCAAGCAGACAAGAATACTCAACCAAAAACCAAATAATGCATGCAGACAGGTTACTCAACCATGAACCAAAAAATGCAAGATTCTGGAATATACTGACTGCTGCTTTGGTATTTATATTAGTACTTCCATTCTGAGGTTATAACATTGTAGCTAGCTGCTACTCCAAACTCTAGCAATTGTGATTAGCATAATTCAAATCTTTCTTGCAAAGATCACAAAATTCCGGTCCACTGGCATTAAGTTTTCTTATGAGTTGACTAATTACATTTTCATTAAATTTCTGCTTGAGCTATTCCCATTTCCACACTTTTTCAAACTTTTATCCAAACATTTTAGCATCATGTTCATTCTCATAAACATGACACCAAGTTTTGCAAGCAAGCTTCTTTCTTTCCATTTCCATCAATTTCCATTACATGAAAATTCAGTGAATAATTAGAGTTTTTGACCAATTATAATACTTTTTACAATAATAATATAACAGAATGAATACTTTACAAGGATTGTTGTCGAATGGGACTGGACAGACCATTTTAAAAAACCAAATCAAAGATGATTTTTAAAAAAGACTCATCGTGAACTTGATTTTTCTTGTCAGGAGGAAAGCAGAACTTTGCTTAAAATGGAGAAAAATCATGTCTGTATTACATTAATGGAAGATTCTATTTGTGGCCCATGTAAATACATGATCATCTTCGATAGAAAATGGTATATGGCAACAATATCACCACTTCCCCACCAGTGATCTACATGTTATCCCATTTTAAGTTCTGGAAGGGAATAGGTTTGGAATCAATCCAAATGCTTTACAACATAGCTGCCAATCCATGAGTACAAAAATACTGACTGCTTATGAAAAAAATATTGATTTTCAGGAATAAATACTGATTTAAAACTTTTAATGCATATGTATCTATTTACAATATCTACAACCAATAATAAAATAGAACAGTACTTTACTTAATTATTTAATGTCAAAGATGCATGTGTTGCACTGCAGAATGGAGCAGGTGCAAAAGTGTAACACACACTCAGACACAGGCTATTAACTAGCTTAAGTCGGACTCTGTATAAGGACTATTAAAAATATATTACTATTTATAACAACAAATAAATATCCATGACATGAGTGCATGTGGTAATATGTGCTTGAATATTTAAATAAATAAACAGGTATCTACTTTCTTTATTAGTAAACAAGTATGTGCCGCCCTGTTCTGTTTCTAAATGACAGCACGTTCAATCTGAAAAAAGCCATGGGTCCATACTTTTACATTTGTGAAATGAGCTACGATCGCGAATCTAATGGAGTTAAAACGCATACAAAACATTTGAAAAATGTTTACTTTGAAATTAATTTTTAGGCTTCTGTACGCAGCAGAGAGGCTTGGATTATAATTTCATGTTCTTCTTATATAAAACTGGAATACCATATATGCAAATTTTACACCACATTGTTGGTACGTAATATGAATTCATATGTGACCCCCTGATATTCTGGATCGTTTCGATGGGACCTAAAACGTGAATAATAGTGTATGTGACATTTCTCACACCTTGTTCATTTTCAATCATTATCAATTACACTGTACCATCCTTTCACTGATGATCTAAATTCTGTTTGGTTTCTTACTAAAACTAAACTGTTTTCATTTTAGCACAAAAGTAATCTTTTGCGACTGTAAACTCTTTAACACATGTGCGAGATAAATCACCAGTAACACTTGTAACTGAAAGAAGGTTCATTTCTAAAAGTTAATAAACTGAATTTTGATCAAATTACATCAAGGGTTCTCTCTGGCTTTTAAGTATATTGTAAATTCGGGCAAAGTTGTTGATGATGAAGCAGCAAGCAAAATTTTATTAGCTTTTCCATGCACTTGTATGTCATGGGCACCTCCATGACATATAGCAAAATCACATTACACAATTTTCAAAATGTTAAGTTTTCTCCTTTACTAGATGGTTTCACAAATCTGAACAAAATGGCACAATTGTCCTTCCAGTTCTGTTTTTCTGTTTTTCCTGGAGAAAATTCTGAATATTCTGCTTTCCTTTTCAACATGATGAACAGCTGAATATTATTAAGATGAGATACAGTGATAGCAGCAACTGTTTGTGCAATCTAATATAGCAGATAAAAACAAGCATGATAGCCTTGATTTTGAACGAACCAATCATATTTTAGAACTCTATTCCTGTAAACATGTGATACACTTCTATCATAATGGAACCAAGTGCCTGTTCTAAACAGAAAATTGCAATCAAATTTTTAAATGGTTTTTAAATTAAAAAACGTATTTCTAACAAGAAAAACATACAGGTCCAAAATACAGGAAAAACTGGACACTTGGTAATTGTTACAATGATCTTCTGTTAAATCACCTATGAAATGAAAACTGTTATAATCATGTTTGTATGGTAAAATTATTGCAGAAGGGGCTGGACAGCTTGTTATTCAAAAACTCAATTAGAGATAATAAAAAAATTGACCATAACAAGGAAAATCAAACTCAAGCCAGGAGAAAAGCAGAATTCTGTTTTAAAACAAAAAAAATTCTCTTTAACTTATCGGGGAGATTGGTTGACATTTTACTTTAATACTGTTTTGATTTATCCAATTTAGGTATACCAATAGTAACATCTTTTATGAATGGATGATAATTCACCAAATGATGAAGAAAGATTTATAACTTTAACAAATAGTGACCAGTAGGCTTTTAAAACAATTACAAAATTTACCAGGAAACCAATAAGATTATGAGCTTTTATTATTAGTTACATTTTAAATTTCTTCTTAAGTAATTTCTTTTTAGTAAATCATGTTTATCTGATAATACTTATCTGATCTCATTACCTTGGTGGAAACTTGCTTATACCTCTGAATCCTGCCCTCCCAAAGCAGTCTGTCTGTTAACACACACACACGCACACTCTCTCTCTCTCTATGCTAACAAAGGGAAGCAACTCTTACATGTTTACTCCTTCCCAGAGACCCTCTGACACAGATTGGATTGCCCATTGTTTTGTGAGAATGGTTGGTCCAAATCTGACAAAATAGGAGTAGTCTGGGGCCTCAGGTGTGTTGCTCAAGGACACGGATGACTGAATCACTGATGATTGACAGAAGGCAAGGGAAAGGAGAAACTGTTTCTCTCCATAGATCCTAATGAACCATCATTGATGAATTCTATGGCAACAAGTGCACCTTCTGGAGGAACCCTTAGCATATGGCAGCAAATGTAAAACTGGCACATCCAGGTATAACAATGACCATCTAGAAGGTAAAGGGAGTTAACCTGTAAGAGTTACTTCCCTTGTATGTAAGAGTTACTTCCCTTGTATATATATATATATATATATATATATATATATATATATATATATATATATATATATATATATATATATATATATATATATATATATATATATATATGGCAAGGGTTTTTGTCTTTCCAGGAGGGCTGGATTCTGAGGAAAAGGAAAGTCCTGACCAAAAAAAAAAGCCATTTGCAGATGCTGATAGCAAAGTAATACAAACTGTGGCATGTTATATTTTAGAAGAAATTTTCAATGTGAATGTGATATTGGCAGTATAGTCACTAATGCATACAGCTGAGAGGGCAACAGTCATTAACCAAGTGACATTTCAGTTTCATTTCATTTCAAATGAGAAGTGCCATTTAAAAGGTCACTGACAGAAATATTGTACAATACAGATGGGTGTTTTGGGGTAAAACCCCCACACATATCCTACTTAAAAGAAAGGAATATGTATAAATAACCTTAACACATTCTTACTTTGTGGATGTCTAATAGCAGAAAAACATTATTACTTGTGAATACCTAATAATGGTAACACATTTTTGCTTATATATATATATATATATATATATATATATATATATATATATATATATATATATATATATATATATATATATATATATATATAATAACAGTAACTTATTACTTTGTGGAAATCTAATAAGTGACATTATTATTTCATGGATACCTAAAACCAGTAACCCATTATTGCTTTAGGAAAATCTAAATAAAATAACATATTACTTTTTTGATATCTAATAGCAGTAACATTATTACTTTGTGAATACCTGAAAACAGCAAATAATTATTACTTTGTTGATACCTAATAACTAATAAATTATTACTTTGTGGATACTGAAATATGTTCAAAATATCAACAACACATTATTACTTTGTGGCTACCTAGTCAGCAAAACATAACTGAGTATGACTGGAATTTTCTCCACCATTAAAATTTACCTACAATGCAATGTTACAGATCCTCTCATCACCACTGTATGTCATAAAGAACTAAGTTTAAATAGGATTTAATCAAAAGTTATAATTTATGATTTGCAAAGCCTTTAAATTCATTTGTTAGAAGATTTTATCCAAGTCACACAAGATTATAAGTTATATGATTATGTTTAGGATTATATTTCAGTGACCATGTACAAACAGCATTCTTAAAGGTTTCTTTAGGCTTAAAATATATAAATAAATAAGGTTTTGAATTTATATTAACAAATATTTTTTGTGGATTAATTCTTCTGACAGTGATCAATCAGCACACAGGTTATTGCAGTTATTGGGTTATTCTTTACACGAGTTTTCATTGATACTAGGGGTCAGTTAGCTAAAGTATAACATGGGTATCAGCTTGACCCACAATGTCCTGCAGAAAATTGCACCATGTCTTGCCAAAAATGGCACTGAATAGAAAGGATTTTCAGCATCATCAACTATCCTCCAAAACAAACTTTTTTTTTTGCTCCATCTTTACCACACTCATTAATTGTAAATTACACTCAACTCCTCAAGTACAAGTAGAATCTACCTGGCTAGCTTGATGATAGATTATATTCCTTCTAGTGATCCAGAGTCAGACTCAACTGAACTTAGACCAATCATAGATCAAGTTCCATGGAACAGCATACCTTTCACCTGACTCTACCATTAACACTTCAATAATGCAGTGTACTGGAGTGTATATGTCAGCTACATTGGCAGTAGTAAAAAGTGTAAATAATGCAGTGTACTGGAGTGTATATGTCAGCTACACTGGCAGTAGTAAAAAGTGTAAATAATGCAGTGTACTGGAGTTTATATGTCAGCTACATTGGCAGTAGTAAAAAGTGTAAATAATGCAGTGTACTGGAGTGTATATGTCAGCTACATTGGCAATAGTAAAAAGTGTAAATAATGCAGTGTACTGGAGTGAAAAGTGATCAATACTTGTCTATGTACTGTATTTTGACATCTGACAGGAAATTTTGTCACTTCAACTCTAATTATATGCTGATACTCAATCGGAATACCAAACATTTTGCTTCAATGATCTAATATAACATATCAGCATCCCTGTATCATTCTATGCACAATAAAACATAATAACCCCCAAAATATTGGTTGGAAATCAGTGACACAAAATTTAATTGTAAAAGGAGTAAAAATGACAGTTTTGTTTGATAGATTTGTATTTTGTTTGCTTTGCAATATTATAGCACATTTTAAACACTCAAATACTTTGTACATTGATCCAAATAATGAGAGAAGATGTGTTAATTTTGTTATACTGTGGCTAATTTATACCTGAAATACTTTGTATGTGAATCAAAATAGTGAGAGCATGAGCTTAGAGATGACAAATCAAGTTAATAATAAGTTCATCTGTGATACAAACTATATCAGAACCCCTGCATCATGATATATTCGTCTGTGACACCCATTATAATACATATCTCTACTATTCAGTGGCGAATTAATTTTGGTACAATTTTTCAGCCTTATGTACAAATCCATGCTTTAAAGTTTAACAATCTCAAAAACAACTACTCATGACTTTCATTACCTCCCTCTGCATCTATAAGCCTGCTGAGTGATTCAAGCTGACTTAGGAATTTTTCCATATCACTTTTGACTGCGGCAATGTCCTTTAGCTGCTGCTGAAGTTTGCTATTGGCATACTTTACCTAGGACAATTAACATGAAGTATCAATTTTAGAGTATAGTTTTGGTACTGTCACATGGATATTCAGAATGAAATCAAAGTTCTGTTGAATGAACTAGTACATCAGACAAAACCATAATATCCAACAGAGCAAACACTAATTCATTCATCAGATACTTCCATTTCTAAAATAACAAAATGTACTATATCTTTTCCCAACAATAAAAAAGAATTAAAATATTATGGAAAATAAAACTTGTAGTCATTTTTAAGATTAAAATATGCATTATGTTTACATAATGTTTTGTCATGATAAACATAATGTGACATCATATTACATATCAAGATTCTTACTGAGTCCTACATGTGTAGCAATCAATATGTGCCTAAAAATGTTCAGCATGAAAAAGTATCATGTATATTCGCTTATGAGTCCAACAACAAACTGCATAGACCAGAACTGCAGTCACATAATGCAGTGACAGATCTGGGTCTGTGCAGCTTGTTAGGAGTAATCAGTAGAAAAAAACACAACATATGCCCTGATCTGCAGGTGCATTACGCTATGGCAGATTAGGATCTTTGTTGTTTGCAGTTTGACTTGACTCATAAATGAGTACATACAGTACTTAATCATCCATTGCAATGCAAATGCAAATGAAGTAAAAAACGGGTATCTAATAACTGCTTAATTATAACTAACTTTAAGATATAATTATTGGTATTTGATTTCAATTGCTAAAGGGACTTATCAACCCAAGTTAAATTATATTCAGTGAGGCCAGAGTTGATAAATCTTTGTAGCAACTGAAATTTCGAAGTTAATAATTGTTTTATCACAAATTTTAACTGTTGATATTCCATAGCTTTACCTCTGACATGTTTGATTATTCTTTTTAATACTTCACAAAAATACACAGAATAAATGCAGAAAGATTGATTTTTTAATTTTATAAGGTCATATATCAATATATATTGTGTTTGAATAATATAAATCACAAAGAAAATAAAATAATGAATATTCAGGAAAAAAGGTATTCATAATTTTCACTCCTTAACTGTGGTCTTTGAACTTTCACCTTAAAGTGCAAATACAAAAATAGTATGAAAATGATGGACAGATATAAACAGTATGGAAATGATGGACAGTTAGATAAACAGTATGGAAATGATGGACAGTTAGATAAACAGTATGGAAATGATGGACAGTTAGATAAACAGTATGGAAATGATGGACAGTCAGATAAACAGTATGGAAATGATGGACAGTTAGATAAACAGCATGGAAATAACGGACAGTTAGATAAACAGCATGGAAATAATGGACAGTTAGATAAACAATATGGAAATGATGGACAGTTAGAGAAACAGTATGGGAATGATGGACAGTTAGATAAACAGTATGGAAATGATGGACAGTCAGATAAACAGTATGGAAATGATGGACAGTTAGATAAACAGCATGGAAATGATGGACAGTTAGATAAACAATATGGGAATGATGGACAGTTAGAGAAACAGTATGGGAATGATGGACAGTTAGATAAACAGTATGGAAATGATGGACAGTTAGATAAACAGTATGGAAATGATGGACAGGATAAACTTTCTGAGACAGAAAATACATTTGAGTGACATCAGTAATATATGATGCACATTAAAAATGACTAGCCATACTGGCACTACTTTGATTTTGGGTGGCTGTTTAACCTATCACAACAAAAAAAACAACAACAGACATCTTATAGTAAATAAAGATATGCACATCTTGTCCAGAAAATTCTAACATATATGTGTAAATATACAGTGTATTCAGACAATGATTGGCACATTACCATAGTTCCTCACTCTGATTACTAGTCTCTCAAACAGAACAAGTATCATCACTCTATATACGACAGCCCTTTGAACAGCACAGGTATCGTCAATCTAAATACTACATCCCCTTGTATTACACCGGTATGGTCATTCTGTATAATACAGCCTTTGTAACAAGGTATGGCCACTCTAAAAAAACCTATCCCCCTCTGGAAAAGACACCCATCTTATATAGCCACTTTCCCAGTGCAGAAGTTGTGGCTATATAAAAGAGGGAATACTGTATTTCCATGTCATCAGTTTGTGCAATGTCTTCAGTTCATGTTTGAACATGAGAGCTTTTCTTTTGTTATATAGTATTGACCATAGTAGACAATCTTACAAAAGAAAATCAGCTATCATCCATTTCAACATTCATAAAACTCATTGCTTGTTACTCTCTATACAATTCTGTTATGGCTGATCAATGGATCACTTTGTTAAACCCCTGTAGAAGAAAATTTAATCGGAACACTTCGATATGTTTGCAAAAACCACAACATATTTCACTTGTATTAAAATACCAAATCTATCTTAGCTTGATTGAGATCACCAGCAAAATGGAAACCAAGACTTAATTTTACAAACCATTATGTTAAAGTTTCTGCTTTAAAATAAATGAAACATAAAAAGACATGCACAATGGGTACAAAAAATTGTGGGCACAAATAATTTGTGTCACCTATCCCCCATTGGTTTTCAGAAGTTGTGTGACAATTGGTTTTTCTGTAAGAAACCAGCCTGACAGCATCTCCATTTACATGTATATGTATGTATGAGCAAAATACAAAACAATGACTTTTCCATCAATACTTTGTCCCAATTGTCAAATAAATTAAACATTCATTAAACACTGATATTAAAATGAAAATTTCACTATTGGATTTGGAATTTTGCATCAGGCTTTTTACAAAACCCTTGTGTCTGATAAAAAATGTTGACACATGGGTGGATATTTTCTGTCCTACACTTGTGCAAGCCATATGAAGGTATCTTTAACATTTAAAAACTGATTGCTATTTCTTCTGCCATTTAAATGATACTAGATTAACATCACTTTATTTTCTCCAAACCAATGTCTTCCCAAAACCTGGGTTATTTTCCTAACAGCATTTACTTTATAACTCTAGAAAGACATGGATCTGAATTTTTACCAAAAAAAAGACTAATGACCCAAATTTTTTTTTAACAGCTGGTCATCTGAATGAAAGTGACCAATGCTTGACCAAATCTACTATACAAAACAGCATGAACTGCCCTTATGCTTGCTCGATCATTAATATAAAAGCCATGTACCGTAAAAAGGGCAAATTGAATGTGCTACCACAAAAGTAACCATGCACAATGCATGGCTAACAAGAGGCCTAAGTAGACATGAAATCTTTTATTTAGCAAAGGCCTCATAGCCAGATGAAAGAGCAGTTGGCCCTTTCATCTTAATTTTTCATAAAAATTACCTAAATTCAACAAGGATAGAGGCTTGAATGATATGAATTTGTTGTTGTTTCTGTATATAAATTTAATGAAAAATTGTAATGATAAAAACATATTACATTAAGCTTACTTACTGCAAGAATCTTGGTTCTAACAGCTGAAATCCTTTCATCTAGGGCTCTGTCTTCTTCCAGAGTGAAGCGTTTCTCTTCCTGGAGCTTGTCCTCTGGCAATACAAGATCGGCAGGGATGATAAAAATATTCTTCATCAGATATTTCTGAAACAAGTATGGTTCATGAATAGTACATTGCTAAGTATCTGTAATGTTGTAGTCTTACAGCTTATAAATTTCTCATGTTAACTGTTTTCTTTTGTAGCTAGTGACCAACTCAAGTAGGAATTACATGTTACTACTTAAACACTATCTATGTACCAGCAGGATCTTTTGAGTGTGATGAACTCTTACCTACTTTTTTATATCTTTATTTAAAAGAGACTCATTTATTAATTAACCATAAATATATATGAAAAATGTCCTACAGACATGAATGTTTTCAGACATGTTAAGGATAGTAAAAAAGTGTGCAAAAAAGGGCATATGTTCAACAAATGGCTCTATTCTAAAACTACCATCAGGATAGAAGAGGCAAATGAAACTGACCCACAGCAATAAAAAAGCAGCTCGTGGAATTATTAACTAATGGTAGTCCGAAAGATAAGAAAATATGATAAAAATATCACTTGCCATGTATCCTTTCCTTACCTAAATCATTTTAAATAGTATTTATTACTTAGGTTCTGATAACAATTCTACTCATGTATGAATTAACAATCATGAATCTGACAAACATCAGACTATGAAATGTCAATCATACAATGCAAAATGCATTGGTACTATTATTCCATTGTTTACCATTTGATAAATTACATCACTATGCAACTTTTCTAAAGGAATAACAGAACTTTCTGAACATATTACTACTTAAAAGAACCTCACAAGGCAATATGCAATCTGTGTAGAACAATTAGTAATTTGTGTCAGTACAATCTCATCTTACACCAACCTTTTACATCCATGCCAGTTGCAGTACAACCCTTGCGGAAACACTAAAGTATCTTTTAAACAATGTTGCAAAACAAAAATAATATTGCATACAAGTACACAATATATGATATTAATATGCAATAGGTGTGATAGAAGTTTTTTTCAATAACATATATATAATCCACAAATATACCAGTTTAGAGAAGAAAATTAATGACTAATCACACCACTTTGGATGCAGGAGGTCGTGGGTTCGATCCCCGGTCAAGTCATACCAAAGACTTACAAAAATGGTACTAACAGCTGCCTCGCTTGGCGCTCAGCATTAAAAGGTTAGTGTTAGGACTAGTCAGCCTGGTGTCAGGATAATGTGACTGGGTAGGGCAACATGCTACTTGTCTGCAGCATGATGCCCCAGTGCTAGACATCACTATAAACTGCCACACTGCAGATATCGTAGCGATATGACTGAAAATTTGTTAAAGTTACGTTAAAAATCACACTCACATCACATCACTATTTCATCACAGCTTTCCTTTATTAAAAGTGATTGGTCTTGGATAAAAAATGAAATACATATTTAAAGCTTCATCTAGATTTAATTTAGCCAGAACAGATTAACAAAACCTACCACTTAACACACAGATAATATCCATACCACAATGGAGCACAGGCTTGATTTCACTTGCCACATATGAAAATTTCACTGCAAAATGAGGTGTAATCAGAACTCCACAGTATAACTGGAAGCTGATCAATACATTCTATACAAAATGCTTTGCATATATATCAGATTTGTTTTTCAAAACATGCTGGCTTCTTGATATTTATTTTCTGTATGCCTTACCACAGCATCAAGTGTCACCAATGTCTGTATAATCATTCAGCCATTACACATTAACGTATTAATGTGTTTAGGTCACTGTGGTGGGGTATCTATGTTTCTTGAACATATTTTTTTTAGTTTTTCATGTATCCAATTTCTGCTATACTTTTTTTTTAAATTGAAGTCTGAAGCATATAATTAACGACAGGGAATCAAAGGGCAACAATCATAACATCTTATTACATCATAAAATTATCTTTAAGAAATGGTTCCTATGCGATAAATATCTCAAATTATATTATAAACATCTGGTTTAATATTTAATTTATTTAACAATGGATTCTGTATTTACTAGTAGTTTGAAAAGATAATAAGATTGCAAGTTATTCATAAAATTATTTAAAATAGCTTACAACAAATCTCCATTATTGTGTACACTTCCTTGAAAGTCAAGACCACTGCAAACTGTACAGATCCAGCTCTACCATCACACAATTCACTAGCATCTGGGTCTATGAAGTTTGTTAGAAGTAATCAGTAGAATATATATCCTGATTTGCCAGCACAGTATGCAATGGCAGTTCAGTACCGGTGTTGTTTGCAGAGGGACTCAATTGTTATTACTCAATAGCAACTATACCAATTTAGACATTCTGACCATTTCTGAAACTATATGTGATATTTTCCAAAAACACTGCTTACAAAATCATGGGAAAAATATAGATACAAAATAGATATATAAATCTGTAAGATTGCGTTTCTAATTTTTTTTGTACAGCACTGCAACACAAGCAGATTTTTTGCCGATCAAATAGAGTAAAGTGCCTTGCCCTTGTACACACCATGATAGCAAACCTGAGCAGATGCAATGACAGGATTCGAACACATACCCTTTAGGTCGCAGTTCCAGCATGACAACTACTAAATCACTGCAGTTCCTAACCATACAGAACCATTGTATTATAATAAAATAACAATTTCTACCCTCAAAATCTTGATCATGCCATCCTTAGCTTATTGACCTGGACCTCTTATGATTGTGTACTTGCACACTTACCTCCAAATGATCAAAGGAAGCTTATCTTTGTCTCAATAGTTCTACCACTATGGTTTGATTTTTGTACACTTACCTCCAAATAATCAAAGCATGCATCTATTTTGGGGCCAAGGTAAGACTGGAGTTTTCTAGTAGCTTCATTGGTTTGTTCTGGGGTAATAACATCACTGAACTGAAAAAGATATAAATCAATGTTTTTAGAATACAGATAGCTTGGTGGGGTTTTGTATCACAATATTACACAGAATATACAAAATGAACATAACTTATAAATTACTGATAATCATTTTCCATTTTTATGATCGTAACTAGATACCAATACTTCTCTCAACAAGTATAATATCAATTGTAAATGTTTTTTTTCCAAATCTTGTCTTGGCTTTTACTTTGAAAAAGTATTGATCTATAGTAATAACTGATATAATTCTGCAGTTTTAAGTACTACTAAGCTGATAAAGTGTCCAGGGAGCTAACACTGGGAGACAACCCATTTCCTTTAAAGAGTAGAATTTGAGTTATATCCCCTTCAACTTTCCTTCGAAGTATAAAGAACAGTTGTTATTAGTAACTGAGGATTGGGCACAGTTTCATAAGCTCTAAAAGATGAAATCCTTCAAAACTCTGTAAAAATGTATCATGCTGTAATGATTTAATTAAGTTTATAATTCCCACCATGTGAAGTATTCATGATCACATTCCTTTCTTTGGAAGGTATTCCTATACACCCATTGGCCCCACCATCTAGCAACCCACCTCAATAAAAACTCAGCACCTCCTGCCATCCCTTCTACTATCCAGCAACCCACCTCAATAACAACTCAGCACCTTCTGCCATCCCCCCATAATCCAACAACCCACCTCAATAACTTAGCACCACCTACCATCCTCCCATCATCCAGTGATTACCACCTCAATAACAACTCAGCTCCTCCTGCCATCCCCCCAACATCCAACAACCCACCTCAATAACTCAGCACCACCTGCCATCAACCAGCAATTACCACCTCAATAACAACTCAGCACCTCCTGCCATCCTCATCATCCAGCAACCTACCTCACAACTCCGCACCTCCTGCCATCCTCCCATCATCCAGCAACCCACCTCAATAACTCAGCACCACCTGCCATCATCCAGCAATTACCACCTCAATATCAACTCAACACCTCCTGCCATCCTCCCATCATCCAGCAACCCACCTCACAACTCAGCACCTACTGCCATCCTCCCATCATCCAGCAACCCACCTCAATAACAACTTAGCCATTCTAGCCATTACTACATCTCTTAAGATCAATCAGAATTCTAGAACTATTATGCACATCTATGAACCAGCCAACAGAAATCCAAATCTTTAAAATATATATCTAAAACATTAAAGGTGTTGTGCCATATTATCATATTAATCCATTTATACATAAATTTATTACCTTGTTTCTAAAATAACATACATATTTAGTTTCAAAACGCTTTTCTAGTTTTTCCCCCTCTTTGCAGGTCTTAAAACTGATTCATTTAATTGTAGCACAGGTTAAAGTGATGATAACAAAAACAACACAAATTTTTTTATTGCTTTAACTCTTTTTAACATACCATATAGGTGTAATCCATATATAAGCAAGCATAACATGTAAATCAGTGAGAAAAAGAGACAAGAATCAAAACTGTCTGGTATTAAAATGTTCATATTACTATTCTGTAATGTGGAAAGAGAAAAGTAAATTTCTAGAAATATTTAAAGTCAAACACTGACTTAAAAGTTATGTCCCTGACCTTAACCTCTGAGTTGCTGTACTTCCTAAGTCTACCATGCTCAATGTTAAAAAAACTGCCAATAAACAATCCCTCCATTTTCAAAATAACAAATTTGAAACCAAACTTTTTAGCCTTCTAAAAGAAGGAAAGAAAAAGCAGAGAAATTTTTTTACTGCCCTGTCTTCTCATTAGAACATCTATTGATGTGACTGCTCCATACCTCCTGCTGAATACAAGTTTCCAGCGCTTCCATAGCATCATGAATGTATTCTACCAAAGCATTGTATACTGCAACAGAGAATTTCATAAAATGAGTACATCAATGCAAAACTGTTTTTACTTATCATAAGGCATGCTTTTGCTAATTCCCAGATGCAGCAAATACTCTTTCTGAATTCCAAAACAATAAATGCATCCACAAGGTACATCATCATAACAAACAACCTTAATTCAAAGCAAAAACTTCTGGTTATAACACTTGCCTCAACTGGGTGAGTTAATCATTTTATCCATTCAAAGGTGATGAATAAATGTGGCAAACACATACTTCCTTTCGTGACTCTAAGAAACTGAAATGAATTTTGAATGTCAAAGTTTTATGTCACTTGGAAAACATGAAAACTGATCATTTGAGAAACAAAAAATTGAATAGTGTGATCTACTAAAAACTACAAGAACATATATCTTCACATTATAAACTTAATCTATTTATATGTATATATTTTTCTATTTATCAATGTTTGTATGGATGGATGTTTACATCTAATACAGTACAACATGTTTTAGAGAGATCACTGCTTCCACCAACAAAAAATTGTCTCTAAAGTCAGATAGTCTTCATTGCAGTTGGCGTTCAAGATAGGTTGTATGTATGTATGTATGTATGTATGTATGTATGTATGTATGTATGTATGTATGTATGTATGCGTGTGTGTGTGCATGTATGTATGTATGTATGTATGTATGTATGTATGTATGTATGTATGTATGTATGTATGTATGTATGTATGTATGTATGTATGTATGTATGTATGTATGCAAAACTACAGAAGGGAATATAGAAGCAAAATAATTTAAAGTTTCTGTCAAAACCATTAAGTGATGGCAAAATGCTGGAGTAGGCTGCTCACAGGTCACATAGACTGCATTGGTCAGAATGGGTCAATACAATGCATCTTTAAGCCATAAGCATTGCAGATTATCAGGTAAACAATAACTACTATCTAAATCGGGGGCCCCGAGTGGATCACTGCCATCTCACCTCTGCGTGAGTTTGAGTTCCAGTACAGACTTGGCTAACATGGGTAAGTGAGAAGGCCTGCCAGTAGCTTCTCATGGGTTGGTGGTTCTTCCCTGGGTTTTCCAGGGTTCTTCCTCCACCATTAATACTGGCAACCATGTATAGCCTATCTTGTGCTGAAAAATGGCATTAAACCCTACAACAACAACAACTATCTAAATCATTCAAAACATATCACTAAGAAAATTGTACTACAGTGAGTACTTAAATACAGAAGCAAAAGTTGGGGATCTTTTATATTTAAATCTGGAGCAAGAATACTCGACAAAAAGAAGAGATAATACATACTTACAATTTATAAAATGATGAAATATTCTATTTGTTATGCCTACAGCAAAGTTTACTTCCTTGCCAACGATTAGTGACAACCTAATTTCTCTAGTTTAAAATAAAATTGTCACAACCTTATAAGAATGTCATGTTCTTGAGGTTCAACCTTTGCATTCAACTGTCAAATACTTGGACTTTTTCATCCCTTACAATTCCACCCCCACCCCATAATGTGTCAGTCTAACTCCTGGCTTTATAATAACTGCAACTAAGAAATATTTTTATACCTGTTTAAATCCACCTTCTAAATAAGAAAAGTTCTCCAAAAATATCCAATATTGTGTATTTTTACCAGTCCATCATCTGACAAATTTGTGTACACTTTCATTCATATAGAGATTTGTGTACCTTAGTTAACATTTCTATACTAGCAGAATATGAAAAATATATGACCAGCGAATGTTGTTTAAATTTCAATTTTAAATGCAAAAAAAAGTTCAGCTTCAAATACTGCTCATTCCTTAAGGAAATCTAGAACGTTATAATTAGTCAAAGTAAAACATAAGAACAAAATATGGCAACAAATTGCCATGTCTAAATACTCTAGTATATTTATATAACACTATAATTGGTAATAATATTGATGAGTGGTATTTTAAGAAATAAAGTACTAAATTATAAACCTTGTTAATGATAATCATTGGACAAATAATGTTCACAAGGATTCAGAATATGATTAATTCTTAGTTGCAAGGAAGTTACTAAATAAGGCAAAAACATCTATAAATAACATTTTAAAACTCTCATTGAAAACACTATAACATTTACAACAAAATACATGTACAACAGGATTTCAATCTCAACAGCCAGGATAAACAAGCAGATGTGCTAAAAGTTGTGTTATAATTACCAGCCATAAATAGGTCACCAATAAGGCCTCAATGAACTTTTACTGAGTAAACTAATATCCTGCTTATGATGGTATGAATCAAAGATTTTATAATGGAATTACAACACAAATAAAAACAAAATATAATAGTCAGTATATATTATTGACTGCTTGTTATAACATCAATGGACAAATTTGGAACACAGCAACTTATTTTAAATGCCAATGTGTGTCAATGACTGCTCAGCAATGGCAACCTTGAGTTGAAATTCAGCTGTCCTTTATTAATTTATCAGCAGAAACATCTAATTCTTCTTTCATGATTAGAAAGCACATTTTTACACTTATTACCATTTTCTTGACTTGGTCACCAACTCAATCCACTAACTTATATAGAAGTTATGAAATAGATAGTTTAACATTAGAAAATAGAACACATACACCCATTTACTCTTTTGATTTTCAAAACTAAATGTATACAGAAAAAATATCAGGTGCACAAAATGAGTACTCTAAAAAGCCAAAAACTTTACAATAGTAGGAAAAAGTCTGCAAGTTGTCTCATGCAGATGTGCACTGCAGGTTTTGGACATTCCTGTGGCAAGTAGTTACAGGTGAACACAAGTTAATCCAATCACACAAATAGTTGCAATGGTACATTAATCAAACCAAACAAATGCAAATAGTCACAATGGCACATAAATCAAACCAATCACATACAACCAGTTACAATGGCACAAAACCAAATTGATAATACACAAATAGTCACAACAGTACATATCTCAAATAAACTACATATGAATAGTCAAATTGATAGATAACATCTTTTTTTAATATGACAATGGTACACATCATTAAATATCCAAATGCCTGACATGAGTGTTTCTAGTCATCCAGATCGAAATAATTAAGTATAAACAGTCTACAATTGTATATTTATATTTATAAAGGATATACAACAGATAAATTCTTTTATAAAATTTTCTACAATTTAATAAAGCGAATTGATATTAATGCCATTGTGATACAAAGTATCTAACTCAGACCTGCCAACACTGAAAAAAATCAAAATCAGGAAAATCACCATTAAAAATCAGGAGGCAGATTTAAAAATCAGGAGTTACAATAGTAAGGTGTATATATCATGATAAAGATGTCTACTTTTGTTATTTTATTCTATTGTATGTTGCAGATTTGCATTTCTTCAAAAGTTCATCATTTATTTGTCCTTGGGTGCCAAATTTGTTAACGATAATAGCTTCAAGGGTTGATCGTGATGCTAACAGGCTGGCTTTTTGGCCCGTTCTGTTTTCTCTGACCACTGAGAATGCACTCTCAGCATTGTTGTTGCTGTGCAGTAATGAAAGTACTGATAAAACTACTCTCCCAAGGAAAGAACAGTTGGCCAGAGCCTTCATTTTGTTCCTGAGAGCAACCCACTAACGGTCTGCTCTTTCCACATTCAATTTCTTCGTCTAAACTGTAGCTTTGATGAAGCTGAAACTCTATGCCGATCGTCAGTGTTAATTCTTTCTAATCAGCTGGAAAAAAAAGTTCAAGTTCTTAAACATAACTAGATTCTTTAGACACATCCACAATGCTTGCATGAATCAATAAGTCATTCTTTAGTGGAAATTTTTCCTTCATGTATGACAAGTGATTTGATCAGAAATGTCCTACAGTGCATTCTTGTCTGCAACTGTGCTTCAGAATGCATCTACTCTATAAGTTTGTTAGTTGCCTCACCCAAGTACAAGTCCTAAAAACGAATATACAAACTTGCATCTTCTACATTAATTGTTGTGATGTCTGTCTTGTCAACATTATACTTTAATTTAATAACAATAAAGGAATTTTCTGTACATGGATAGTAGAATGTCTCTGGTCTTGTGAATTAGGGACTTGTCATGCTGTAGAGCTTTGTTGGGTTTGTCAAAACTGTTCTGAATCCGGCTTAAAAACTGGCAGTATGCAAGGGTATATTTTGAGTTTAGGTTATCTCTTATTCTTTTCAGCCTAGCATTGCTGAGAATAGCAGCAGGTGATGACTTTGTTTCCTTCTGCCTAAACCAGCTTTCAACAATCGCAGCACCAGCATCTAGCCCAGCCTTCTTTCACTTAGGTGCTGAAGCCTTCTGTTATTTTGCTTTTCTTCTAAATGCAAAGGTTTAATAATTTACATTAATTCTGACAAAAATCAAGTTTTTTTTGTTTGTTGTACACTAATAACTTATACCCATATTCAAGGTTTCAAGAACAGGGCATATTTAGAAAAAATTATACATTGCTTGCTGTGTAAGCTGGTCGTAATTAATTTTATTTACTTCAAATAAAAATAGTCTCTGATCATCGACAAGTCATCCTTCTCTTTTACCATAGAAAATTGCAGTAGCCTCATGCTGCTAATAGCTCTTTCGCATCATTTGTGCTTGGCTGTTGTATTGTGTTTATTAATGTCATCACAACCACCACATCGTATTGAGATGTTGTGAGCAACATTGGGAAAATGCAAGATAGGCCCTGCGAGTTGATGGATGAATGAAAGCAACCTGCTTTCCCCAATCACTCTTATACTTTTGATCCCATTTTTTTTCTTGGCTGGTGAAAATTCATCGATTATTTCCTTTTTTCTTCTTTTTTCGCTTCTTGCTGAGAAACATATTCATTATGTTGCTAAGATTTGCTGACGGGGTTTGGATAGAGAACCATACAGTGAGACAATCTCTCTTCTATTGGTGGATAAAAACTAGAAACCAGGCCGGATATGAGAAACATACCAGACAGAGAAATAGGGAAACAGAAAATGATGTTTTTGTATTTTAAAAAAATTACAGATTTATTTTTTTCTCGAGGAGTAGAAAAATTGGAATTTTATCTTAAAAATTTGGGAATCGGGAGATAGGTCCAAAAATCAGGATTCTTCCAATTTTTTTCAGTAGGGTTGGCAGGTCTGCTAACTTTGGAATCCAGTAACTTTCTTTAATTAGTCTATTCACTCTTCTATGCACAGTATTGATTGGCATGAAACAAAACATATGTAAAGTGATTATTTGTATTAAAATGTATTTGAAACATTAGAAGAATTGTGGAACAACACAATATTTTATTTTCAAGCGATGATTATTTGTTCTCTTAGAAACTTGTTGAAGCATTGTCCAATATATTGCATGTTACATTTTTTACAGGCTATCAAATAAATCACATCAGTTGATAAGCAGTAATTGTTATAACACAAAGAAAACCCTTCTTCTGTATTGGAGGTACTCAAATAAGTACTCTCTTATATTTGTACTTTGTCGTTTAGCTTTATATGATCTAGCAAATTCTTGCATCTTCTATAAACAATAATTGGTTTGCTTTTGTACAGTGTTTTTATGCTGTCTTTATTTGATTAATTGAGGTGACTCCAGTATTAGGCAATGGAGGATTATAAAGAGGTGTTAATAATTGGTACACAGATCCAATTCTAGATGGTACATGCTGAAAATAAGAAAACACAAGTGAACATTAAAATGAATCTTCCTTTTTATTACATACTCCCGTTAATAAATGACTGAGGTGTGAATCCAAAGTACTGAGTAGCGTATTCTTGATGCATAAAGTTCTTTGTCTGTGAACCTGTACCACCGTCACTTGCTGTTATACTCAAACTGTTGGCTGAGAAGTCTGATTCAATACCTGTTGAATCACTTAAATTCATGTTGACCTCTGAAAAGAATAATGAAAATTTTAATTGCATTCATGGTGGGACTGCTCTGGTAGCCTAGTGGTTAGAGCGTCTGCCTTGGATACTGGAGGTCATGGGTTTGAACCCCGGCCAAGTCATACCAAGACTTTTACAAATGGTACTAACAGTTGCCTCAATAGGCGCTCAGCATTAAGAGGTTAATGTCAGGACTGGTCAGTCTGGTGTCAGGATAATGTAACTGGATGTAAGATGATGCTACATGTCTGTGGCATGATGCCTCAGTGCTAGACATTATAAATTGTCACACTACAATGTAGCAAAATAAGTGAGAAATTCTTAAAGTTACACTAAAAATCCAAATCTCACACACACACACACTCATATACATTGATGGTGTATAAACATGCTGGTATTCAACTCATGAATAAAGTATTAAAAAAAATTAAAAATATTTCACAGTACTTTATTTAAATTTAATCAGATATTGACGATGCAAACATTAATAATTTTTCAGTTCATTCTTTTTAAATTGTTTAAAAATATCACAAGAACTTTGCAAAGTTCATACACATCAAAATTATCTAGATTTATAGACATGGGAGCTGAATAAATTTCATTGATGGTACTAATAATACAGGACAATGCACCAAATTTTGAAAGATTATTTGATTTATTTTGTTCCTTGATCAATGTTTCTTGGAAGCTTATAATATAAATGCTCTGATAACCAAATACAGTATAACAATATTAACATTAAAGTATGGGCAAGGACAATGCAAGATGCATTAATACAGTATAACAATATAAATGTTAAAGCACGGGCAAAGGCAATGCAAGATGTATTAATACAGTATAAAAATATCAATGTTAAAGTATGGGCAAGGACAATGCAAGATGTATTAATATAGTATAACAATATCAATGTTAAAGTATGGGCAAAGACAATGCAAGATGTATTAATACAGAATAACAATATCAATGTTAAAGTATGGGCAAGGACAATGCAAGACATGTAACAGTATAAACCAGGCTGAATCTTACATAATTACACCACAATGAAAGTAATGCATGTTGGAAAAAAATCTGTAATGTATAGACCCCATGTCCTCTTTTACAAACCCAGTATAAGTAATTGGCCACAACTGTAAACTCAGGGGAATTAACAATTTTCACCTGGAAGTTGTGTGATGACAAAAATGGAACAGAGATTTCAACAATCAGGAATAACAGACTTCGGTTAAACTATATTAGTATTAAATATTAGAACCACAACTTCTATCTTATTTATGATCAGAAATAATCTTCATGACTGTGCTGATGTATGCTATAGATACAGCACTGGTGCGGCAAGTGGACTTTATTATTTTTAGCCCATGAATAAATGTCATATCAAGAAAACATTGCTCTGCTAAGTTACTGTAATAACTCTGACTACCATTCTACCACTTACTCAAAAGTGAAAAGTAATTGAGTTAAATATGATGGAATACCTGATGCATTTGAATTTAACACTGATGGTCAGGATATTAGTGTAAACATTGTCATACTTACCCCTCACAAAAGGACACATAATATGGTTTACAGATAGAAATATTATGAATATATATTCATTTTTAAATTCAATGCATTAACATTTGTTTGAACATGTTTATAAATAAACTTTAAACCTTATAAGTAACTTTATTGAATTCTTGTTCATAAATATTTGATAAGTTTCTAAATTCAGATTTCGTGTTCACTTCTGGACTCGAAAATGATTTTTTTTCCCACTAATCCACAGGATTAGCAAAATGAAAATTTTAATGATCCTGACTAAATTTCACAAATCCTGCTAATATCAAACAGATATCAGCTGAACATAACTATTTATTAGAATCAACTTAAAACAAAAACAGCTTTATTTCACCAGCAAGACTCACAAAATACTTTCAATTCATGTTCAAGCTTCTTCAACAAAATTCATCAAAATGAAGAAATATTTAAATCATGGTACATATTTAAACCATACAATGTAAGGCATCAACCCCAATATGTGTAATGGAGGCTAACCTCCACTGCAGCCATCATAACTTTGTTTTCAAAAACAACAACACCAAAAAAACCTGGGCAGTGATTTAAAATCATTAATTGCAATTAGGCAATGTAAAAGATAGTTACTAATGTTAAAACATGTATTAATAATTCTGCTACTTTGGCATTAGAATAGAGTAAGGAAGTTAATCCAGAACAGAAGTTTAAATCAGTTTCTTTTTCAATATTAGGAACATTAATATTATATATTAGTAGTCAAATTATTATTTTATTTTTAGATTTATTTCTTTATGATTTCCAGACCCGAGATATCATGCATTGATAGAATTCTGCTGGCACCCGTCCCAAACATACTCACATTGTCAGTATACAAGAGATTCTGAATATCAAATGGTGTCCATTTCCCCCCAAATCTGATGCACATTGCCCCAGTTAGTATTGTAACAAGTGTAGTGTGATGGTAGATGAAGATTTAATGTGCAATTCATAAAACATCATATTCTCACACTGGAAAGGGGGCTGTTTACAACATAGCTAGCATGTAGGCCAAACATGACCTTGGTAATAATCAGTCATTGTTACTCAATGTTTACAAACCTCTCAACCAAGGTGAGCTAAGATTAGCAATAAAGCAACACTTTTGTGTTCTAATCTGGTCAAAACAGAAGACTGAATTTTCCAGATAAAAATCACATTCTGTGAAAATTATCATTATAATAAAATGTAAATAAACAAAATTTTAAAAAAGAAATTTAAAACAAATAATTTAATTACATATAAGTAATAACATACATACACAAACACACACTCAATGATTCACATTCTTCTTTCTTCATTGTATCATCATGTAAAGTCAAGTAATTATTTTTAAATATAATAACTGAGTAAGAACATCTAAAATATATAGGGATTATCTGCATGCTCAGCTGTGTTGTTCATAAGCCCAATGGTTACTGACTTGAATCAACACCCCTTAACCTTTCAATCATGTTAGCTGCTTACTAAGATTTTTGAGAATTGATCCTGTTAGTGTTACAGTAACACAGGGGCCCCGAGTGGCCGCGTGGTCTAAAGCGCTGTCCGTTACGGATCACTGCCATCTCACCTCTATCTGCATGGGTTCGAGTCTAAGATTCGTCGAATGTGGATATGTGAGAGAGCTTGCCAGTAGCTTCTCGTGGGTCGGTGGTTCTTTCCGGTAATTTCCCGGTTTCTTCCTCCACCATTAATACTGGCCGCCATGTATAGCCTTTCCTGTGCTGAAAAATGGCGTTAAACCCAACAACAACAGTAACACAAGATCAAAATAGTAAATTATTTTTTTGAGAATTAAGTTTATAACAAAATTCCAAATTTGCAATTTGACTTTTTAATGTGTATAACTTCCCAACTCCAAGGACAATGGTCTCTGTTTTTTAAAAAAAGGTAAAACACATCCTATATAAAGTTATATGAACTTATATAACAAAAAATATTTCTTGTAGCACAGGTGCTCCACAAAAGCTTGATATTAAGAAAAACACAATAATCTGAAGAAAAAAAAATCATACAGGATGACTAAATACCACAGATTACCCCCATGACCTCTTTCTGACACAGGAACCTATCATACCATGAAGTAGCCTATTTTTATCATAAGCTAAATAACATCATGAAAATAGTTTTACAAGATAAAATGTTTAACTTGTTCTTTATTCTAGATTGCATCATTTAATAAATTTTGTATAAATTTCCAGAATGGAAATATGTAAATATACAAATAATAGTTGATGTCATATATAATAGTTGAGCCTAGTGTTAAAAGAGAACAGATTCTGCACCCTGTTCAGAAAGATTAGACCCTAATGCATATTTACTGCAAGGTAGAAACTAGTAGAAATTTGTTACTTCCTGGCATGGTTCATTTTTCCAAGGTTTGTGACTGTAATGGTGAAAATAAAGGTTCAGTCGCCAGACTGGATTATTGTAATGGTCGTCTGAAAGTGCGATTCTGAAGCAATAAAAGACGCGTGAGAAAAGTCGAATCGAGCGGAGGGTTGTGGTCACGCTTGCATTCCTTGTGTTACTTTATAATACCGTTATGGCGATTTCATGTCAGAAATTTAGTCGTGCTTTTTTGACAAAACTGTAGGCTCATGTGGGCCCTGTCATAACGGGTCATGAGGGTAATCTGACGTATTTACATAGTATGATAGAGAGGATCTTGTGTCAGAACGGATCGGGGGGGGGGGCAATCTCAGGTATTTTAGCTGCTGCTGTCAGATAAAAAAAAAACCCAACAAACATGCAGAGACCTACTTGTTGGTCTACTGTGTCTTGTAGGACATGAACTGTTGATTTAGCGATATGACGATCGACATTGATAAATTTCATCTATATATAATACAGAAATTATCTGAAGATAGTATACCTTGTATCTCTGCTAAGTAAAATGTTTCGTTAATAGATATTTAATCGCATTCAGCAGACTTGTTTATTAAATTGTCAGGTTTAAAGAACCCGCCATTTTCTTATACTGGAAGCGAACGCAATCTAACCTAAGTTATTCACGAATGTATATTTATAACTTACTCCGGAAAATATAGCAGATCGTAACTCATTTACACGGGAGGGGGGGCTACTTTTTATCTTTTAGTCAACAAGTCTTTAATAATTTTCATATTTATTATAAATATTCATAAATATAAACACACAGAGAATAACGTCGTGGCCACTAGTTGAATCTACAATGTCGATGAGAAAACAATTTTAAAATTCAACATTCACATCTCGTCCTATTTGAAAATATCACAGGTACTCGACGCGAGCTTGATGTTAAGAAAAAAAATAATCTAAATGAAAAAAAATCATACAGAGTGATAAAAAAGATTACTTCCATGACACGTTCTAACATAGGACCCTCTTTATCATACTATATAAGAGAGACGAGGTCCTATGTCAGAACGGATCATGGGGGTAATCTGAGGTATTTTTGTCACTTTGTATGATATTTTTTCCTTCAAATTATTTCTCACCGGTTGTCACCTGTGCGCACTGTTGTCTCGGCAGGCGAAATTCGCACGTTTGATGGACCGTAACTTCAGAATAGAATAGTCAATGATGGCTTGATAAATAGAAGAAAAATATATATCTCAGATGTAAAGCAAGCCTTCATATAATTTTTTTTTTTCTCAACATAAAGCCCGTGTTGAGCACCTGTGGAAAATATATCGTATTTTTATCCTAACTTGGATTGATAAGCCACTACAAGGAATATACAGATTTCAAGATGGATTTTATTCTTAATTTAATTTTAGAGGGTACCACAAGGTCAATAATATACAGAAATTCACTGGAAGCAAAACCAGTATCTCCTGCTCATCATTTTTATGTTGGTCATTCAATAACTCCTTCATTTTCATCATCATCATCATTGGCAACATCGTTATCATAATCATCATCAGAAAACACACAGTAGCAATATGGGAACCTAAAATATATACACGTATGTGACATTTGCATTGTACACAATTAAAACTAGTGTTTTGAATTTCTGTATAAAAAAAGAAAATCTCTCTCACACACACACACACACACACACACACACACATACACAGAACATTTGCTTGCTGTGTAATTCGTATAACATACCGCAGTTTAGAAATATTGACCTAATTAGCTTTGAAGCTAAGACTGACTGCAAAGACGGATGGATAAGATATATACACGCATGTGACATTTGCATGGTACACAATTGAAAACTACTGTTCTAAATTTCTGTATAAAAAAGAAAATCTCTCTCTCTCTCTCTCTCTCTCTCTCTCACACACACACACACACACACACACACACACACACACACACACACACACACACACACACACACAGCATTTGCTTGCTGTGTAATTCGTATAACATACTGCAGGTTAGAAATATTGACCTAATTAGCATGGGGGCTAAAACTGACTGCAAAGACGGACATAATCATCTATCTAAATATCTGAGTACAAAATGTAATAAAGATCATTTGAGACTGATTTGCATTGATCAGAAAAATCTGCTGGTTAAAAGCTGATAACAAACAAGAAGAAAAGGATTCCAGATTCATAATTTAGTAGCTGAAATTAATTTTGAAATTCCAACCTTTGGTCTCACCTAGTTTTGAAGACTTGTCCATTTTCTTTATAATTTCTTTTAAATCTTTTTTCTTTCATTTTAATGAGGAATCGTTGATATAAATATATTCAGTGGCATTTATATATCCAGCTATCTGTCCATCAGTATATTGATTTATTTATATTTTTGTGGCATGTAATAATATACATGTTGAATTGGTATTTCAATTGCGTAATATACTGATAACATTTACTATGCACGCTATCAGCGACTGTTTCTTGATTTACGACCGAGCTCGCAGGTAAACAGACATGTATATCAGGAGCATTTATTAGTACTTATGAATCTACAGCAAGCAATACGCATTTGCTTCGAGTCTGGGGATGTTAATTGCATGGAATAATCGCATTAATATGTTAGTGTTAGGAATAACTTTATAGCTATACTAACAATTGGCAATCGTTTTGATATATGCTTCTCTTAGGAATAACTTGACCAAAAGACTGGCAACTGACTATCGTATTGTATATGCTACCCGTAGGAGTAATTTGACAGACAGACAGACTGACAACTGACCATCGTTGTATATGCTACCCGTAGTTATAACTCACTTATAGACTGATCAACCGTATATATTGTCTTGCATCCTCCTAGTCCCGTTGCAGCGTAAATAGCTGGTATGAACAAGATGATGTCCACTCGTTTTACTCTAGATATAAAAGTTTGATATCCTGTGTCATATTGATTTTCCTTCCTCCCTTCATATGTGGTTTTGTTGTAATGGAAAACAAATTCGTATGAAAGATTTTGCATCATGAATTTTGACCAGGCTGCTTTGGTATTTGTTCAGTCAAATTTATGTTCGAGTTGTCCAAATCCTGTTTTGTTTCTGAGAACGTACTCCACTTCCGTCAGGCTTCTGAGTTCTGATGGGCTGGAGTTTTGTCACCTTTTTTCTCTTATGGTTGTATAATTTGTTAGTGACTTTGCCAAAGTCAAATGGCATTGTTCTCCTCTGTGCTGCTTATGTGCTTGATTTGCTGTTTGTATTTTCTTCCCCATTGGTGTTTAGAGGATTCGCTTAACTAGATCACAATCTTTGAGTTTCTTTATGTTTGCACACACACACACACACCTGAAAATAGTTTGGATCCGGTCACCACGCTACTTTGTCCAATGCATCTCACTGATGGGGTCTGCAACTTCTGCTCAGAAGAGAATAACAAAAACAACAGCAGCAAAAAGAAAAGCAACACAATTTTAATAACTGATGCAGTCTTTTCCTGTAGAGATATAATACTGACTAAATTTATAATTTCAAGTATCTGACGCTCATATAAAAATGTACCAAACTTTCAAGGTTTGTCCATTGTATAATGTGGACCAATTCATTTTATGCAAACTCAATCAGTAGGAGTGGATAAAACAAAAGAGCATATTCTATATATAATGAATTTATACACTTACATAACATTAAAGGGAAAGATGCAATCTGGTAAACGTATAACCAAGATCAAACAATAAAGAACAAAGTATTAGAAGTGGAATTTAAGCATGTTTCAGTAATTTGGAATTTGTTTGCTTACTTACGTCATTGAAAAGCAATTTGATCACTGTGCAACATCACCTCTATGTGAACAACTTAGCTATTTCGCAATTTACTATCCAATTTTGAATATAATATATTCATACGCCGACCATGAAATATGTTTCTTAAAGAATAAAAACCTAGTTCCAAACACTTGCGCTCACTACCTTTTTATGACTTGCTAAGGTCATTGTATTATATGCACTGTGTGAAATTTAGCTAAATAAAATTCTTTGCGAAATGTGTTAATACCTGTTTTGCGAACCGTAAAATTGCCCACAGTTTTTGGAGCACTTCTGTTGTCAAATATTTAGATTCAGAGTTGCAAAGATTTGTATGTTGTAAAATTCTTCAGTTATGGCGAAAGTAAATCCTTCATGACGCTCACAAACCCATAATGCTAAGAGAGAAGTGAACGGTTTCGAAAAACATCAGAGCTTTTAAAGTTTGGTAAGCTAATATTAGTGTAATATGGCTGCTGGTTGCATGATCGGAAAAGTGAAAAATGTAGATATGAATGCATTATTGACATTAAAGCGAGGAAATTCCTCGAAATCAAAGGTGCGAGCATACTGAGGTCAATGATGAATATTACTGATGACCATTTATCTTCTTTTTTTAATCAGTCCTTGTTATAGTTTAAATACTCCAAACTTCGTATTTGGCACGTAAATTTTTAGTTAAATAAACAAACAAAACGAAAACGGTTAAACATGCATAAAAATAATTCCGTACCTGCTTAGGTCATAGGACATTATACCTAACTTATCTGCATTAGTCAGTACGCAAGTTTGGTCTTTCTAAGAAATGTGCCAAATTACTGTCTTCTCAAGAAAGATTTAAAAGCACCGAACATTCAAAAGTAATAGTTCACTCTACAACGTTAAGTTCAGTTATTACTATTATTTCCTTCTACATGAAACCGTTCTCTGACAAAAGTTTTTTTTTCATAGCAGGGGCGCTAGCAAAATTATTTTCAGGTGGAGGGGGAAACATGTAGTGGTCAGCTATTAAGTGCTATGGCTGTAGGCCAAAACACGTTTAGATATGAAGTGTGTGTGTGTGTGTGTGTGTGTGTGTGTGTGTGTGTGTCTGTGTGCGCACACGAGTCGAAGTAAAGTTAGAACATATGCAGAATCACGAGCAACGCTTCATGTTCGAGTTAGACGTGCTCATGTGTATAGGGACATAAGGCTATCCAAAAGCTTGAACGTTTCGAGACAGCCGGCTCATTTCACCACTTGCCGTTCAGCACTATCAACCGGTTTATGTTAAAGGTGTCTCAAAGAGAGGTCGACGGTGCATATCTTCAGTATAACCAGTACAGCGACATAATAAGTGAAAATGGGTAAGTCATTTGTTGTAATTTATTGTTTTTCCCTGGAGTTACAACAAGGCAATATATAGGACACTGCAGTATGGGTCAGTTGTAACACAGGAGTCTTCAGTTTTATCAATGAAGCACGAGGAAATTTCTGACTACATTGAAATCACTTTAATGGTATTATAAAAAAAAAATACATATAACTCTAGTGGTTGTAACATCGCAATACCTGTCGCTTGTCGGATCTCACAATTGACCCAGTTTGCTGTGGAACTGCTACTACTCCGTCTGTCTGTCTGTCTCTATCTCTCTCACGCACCTTACATAAACTCTCAAAAGCATACACGTTTGTAAGTTCATAAAAATGTAAGGCCAGCATACGGTAATATGGAGAAGTTATTCATTCATTAATATGCATAGACCATATACCGTAACGGTACTGATGTTAAAAGACCAATATAGTAAATTAGTAGTGTGTGTGTGTGTGTGTGTGAGAGAGAGAGAGAGAGAGAGAGAGAGAGAGAGAGAGAGAGAGAGAGAGAGAGAGAGAGAGAGAGAGAGAGAGAGAGGTGTCCTCACTCGAATGTTTGAGCTCGTCAAATAGGTTCACGTACTTAACTACTATTATAGTGACTCGTGTTTTAAAATACTGAAATAATTGCTTTGCCACTGTAAATTTTTTCAAGATTCAATCTTAAATGGAATGGAGAGCTTGTTGTATGATACTTCTTTAAAATGCTACAATTTTAAAATAAATTTTATTTCAAAAGTATCTTGACACAATTGGAAATGTGAAAGAAAAAAAAACAATTTTATGTTCCGAACAGCTATTATTCACACAGTTCAGTGTTGCGCATTGAACCATTTTGTTTCTACTTGACACTGAATATGAATATGATTATTTTATGCAAATCGTCTCAAATGACATCACATCCCGTTTGTATTAAAGGGATATAATAAATTGATGTCAGGTTCTTTCCGTTTGATCTCGGAATACAGGACGGTATTTTCGTATGAAATGTTTGTGCAAATACGATCGATACCAAGAAAACAAAAATAGTCGGGATATATTATATACACAAACTACTACATATCCGTCTATTTACAATAAAATTGTGCATGTCGTGGTTTTATCTCCTTTAAATGACAAATAATGCACTTACCGCCCAGAATGAATCATGTATCCGTCAACACCTTAATCCATGAGTAAATTTCACTGTAGCACTTGCCACATTTCCAAGACAGAAAAATAAATTTTCAAAGAATCAGTGAACTTTAAAGTTTAGGACATGGTTATCCACTGGGGTTCGTATTTGGAGGGTCTTTTTATACGCAGGGTGGTCTAAAGCGTTGTCCGTTACTGATCACTGCCATTTCACCTCTGTCTGCGTGGGTTCGAGTCTAGGATTCGGCGAATGTGGATATGTGAGAAAGCTTGCCAGTAGCTTCTCGTGGGTCGGTGGTTCTTTCCGGTGATTTCCCGGTTTCTTCCTCCACCATTAATACTGGCCGCCATGAATAGCCTATCGTGTGCTGAAAAATGGCGTTAAGCCAAACAACAACAACAACATTTTACAACGAGAATTAAGGGAAAACAAGTTTGTCACAAGTATATCAAAGTTTCACCTCCTCCAAAGAAAAAGAGTTATATACCATAGTGACATAGATCTCCAATTACCCATGAATGCAACATCATGTTAATCTTCGTTACAGTTTGTACAAAGTATTAATTACAGCAGAGCTGAAAACCCAGCATCGTTTCATTATTTACAATATAACTTTTCAAAATTGCAATTGATGAAAATAAAAGTTTATTTTTGTAATAAGTATTAATCATTTATGGTTAATTTATTACAAAATCCATATATTAAATGTGATAATACCTGAAAACCATGCAACATTTTATGTTTTTGTTTGGCTTACGCATAAAATCTCTGAACTTTGGATTACACATAAGGCAATAGTCCTCATTAACCTATTTGTATTAATGCACCGCATGTAAACATTTGCACGTGAGCTATGCTGCACAATTAAGGGTATCTTTTTTTTTTTACTTTAAATGATAATATTGGGTGAGATAAAGAATCTATGTTGGAAATTGGACCGACACAAGGAAATCCTAGTCGTAAGGTTACACTTTACGTCTGCCCACTCTGGCAAGCCTCAAAGGTAAGACAAATAATGTAATCGCTTGCCTGGGATTTCCTTGTTTCGGTACAAACCTTTACACAGATTCTATATGTATAAACATGGTAAATGAACGTACTGATTTATGTATTTTGGCGAGATCGGAAAGTAAATAACCTTGCAGAAAATTTAACGTGTGGCTTTGTCCAGTTTGGAACACACTCTGTTTTGTTAGTTTTTACAGTTTAATCTATGATATATATATATATATATATATATATATATATATATATATATATATATATATATATATATATATATATATATATATATATATATATATTGAAGCATGTTGGCAAAGGATTAATTAAATTTGCAAAACCTTTTTTTATTCTTTGCAAAACAACATTTATAAAACGTCCAATTAAACAAATTCATTTAACTGATATTAAGTGCGCATGTGGTTGTGTGTGAGATCTGGATTTTAAATGTAGCTTCAACAATTTTTCAGTCATATCACTATCATGTCTGCAGTGTGACAGCTTGTAGTGTTATCTAGCACTTGGACATCATGCCCCAAACATGCAGTATGATGTCACACCCAGGCTCATTATCCTGGCAACAAGTAGACCAGTCCTAACACTCACTAACCTCTTAATGCAGAGCGCCAAGCGAGGTAGCTGCTAGTACCATTTTTATATGTCAGTGGCATGACTCGGCTGGGGTTAGAACCCGCGACCTTCCGTATCTGAGGCGGAACTTTTATTAAATAAAACAGTATAATTGTATACATAATAATTGTAACTTTTATTATGTGACTTTTTCACGGCTACTTTTTTTCTTGTGACTTTTTTCTCTGCCGTTTTTTTTTACTGGATCCTTTTACAATAGGTCAGTAAAACTGAAAGCAGGTACATCTCAGAATTTGTTTTGGCAAATATATCTATATTATTGGTATATCGGAAAACACATACAATAAACGTTAGACAATGCATTTTGAATATTAAGAAGAAGAATATTGTGGAGAGATTGATATGACTGTGACAAATCGTCTGTTTACCATGTACAAATGAGTTTAAAATTAAAGCGTATGACATACTTTTGTTGACCGTATTTCATACAGGTTAAAGTGTAGTTTATGACCTACTTTCGGGTTTTGGAATGTTAATTGTGTGGAGAAATATAATATTGGTTAACATGGCTTATATGACTTCGATGGCTATCCGAGGGGCTCAATGTTCACTTAAAAGAGTCGGATTCATTGTGTTAGGGAAACTCTATATGTACAATGTGTGCTGTACACGTCTCTGTAAAAAGATACCCACAAGACACCTACCGGAGTGACCTGATTCAGACCAAAACAACAGGTAAACACTGCAGGCCAACAATGATACCATGGACACACTATATATGCCACGTTTGGGAACTCATAATTTTGGTTCTATCAGAGTTTAATAAGGGTTTCAAAATCGTCATACGGTTACATTTACTGTGCTGTACAGTAACAATAAGGATGTTAATGCACGCAATTGGGTCCACCCCTCCACTTCCCCATTGAAGCGATATGTATTTAGTGAACCAGACCACTCTGATGGCCAAAGTGGTTAGAGCATCCGTGTTTGACTTAAACGACTTAAACTCATAAATCGCCCAACATATTTTTTTCCGAGCTTAACAAAGTGTAATTGTTCCAGAACTTTCATATTTTCGAACATATTCGAATCTACCATTATTTGTGGCCGCCGTTACTAAATTACTAAAATATATGAAAAATAACGATACCATCAAACGTTTAACAACTTCTTTATTTGTTTGTCTCAATAATAGCTTCACAAAAGCTGACAAACATTGACATAATATATCGGGGCATGAAGGTCTTTTAAAATCGAACAAATGGTGCTGATTTAATATAAATTATATGTGGAGATCAAAAATAAGGAGTTTTAGCTCAGATGGCCAGAAGAGCTTTGACATGGTCTGTTGTCTGTCGTCCGTCGACCATCAATCATCTGTCGCCGGATGCCCTTTCATCCCTTAGCAGTTTTGTTATTGCTATTTCTCTTGAACTACTTAGAGGACAGCCATGTAACTAACTAACCTCACACACATTAATCCCATGGTCCATTTGGTCCTAAATGTAAACGACGCTATTCAGAATTCCACTATGGCCGCCACTGTAGCCATTTTGAAAATCTTATTATCGATACTTCTACATGGATGGTAAATTCAGCATGGGGTTTTCGCTGAAAGACTTCTTATGATTTATGGTTGGTCCGAAATGAAAATAATGGCTATCTAATATTCAGTATGGCCGCCATATCAGCCATAATACAAACATTTTTACTACAGCTTTAACTGAACAGAAAGTCATATTGATTTTAACTAGAAGACATCTTATTATGTGGAGTTGGTAATACGTGAAAATGAGACCGATCTGGCATCCAGTATAGCCCTCCATATATTAATTTTTAACATTTTGTTATTGCTACTCTTTCTGGATTGATGGTTACATAATGATGATGTTTTCACTGAAATAATTCTTATAACGCCTAGGTGGTCTTAATTAAAAATGGTGCGTACCCGAATCCAATATTATAACCACAACAGCCTTTATTTACACACTTGAATCGAAAGTCATATCCTGAAATATTATCTCCTCTTTTCCTAAATGGATGGATGTATCAGCATGGGGTCTTCACCAGTATCTTTCTTATGATACCTAATTGCTCCTAAATGAAAACAGTGCCCGTGGTACATCCAACATGGCTGCCACAACGACTATATCATAGACTCTTATTGTCACTACTCTTGAATAGATGATCATATTAATTTTCATCAAAAGACTTCTACTGCTGTCATCTTTGTCCCTATGAAATTTGCGTCAAGCTGATATCCGGTATGTGCACCACAGAAGCTATTTTGAAAACTTCAGTCTTTTAAGAATATCGAAGATGATCAAACTAGACAAGTAAAAATGAATAACTTGTCATCTTGAATTCCTGGAAATTATTTGCATGCAGTAGAGCATCAGTCCCTTCGAGGGACTCTTGTTTAATCGATATGGTGACTGACGGCTCTATGATATAATGATATAATAATAAAAAGTATGCCAAGTTTAAGAATTTGATCCTGTAGGTTTCGCTTTCGAGTTGAGATGGAGTTTTTTTTCTTCTCTCAACATCTTTTGCGTTTTGGTATATATCTTTACTTCGAAAACTCATCATGATCGTTAATTTAAAGACCCAAGGAATCCGGATAATTGAATTGCACAGTGTTTTGACGATACTTTATGGTGTTCTATGGAGTTATTCTTTCCCGAGAAGATTCACTATTGGAGAAATTAACACAACTGATCGGGTGTCATCCCAACCTCAATTGACTAAATGCTTATTGCACGTGCACATGCAGCTCAGTATACTCAAAGTTTTTTTTTGTAAACAAGAAACTCGTGCACAACGTCAGAACATTTTTATATCTTTATGTTTCCTTCAAGCTGGAAGTACCAAATTGTAAATATTTCCGGAAATTTTGTTATTATCCTTTATTGCTACATACCAATTTCTGGGCTGTATTTATCTGATATATCTGATTTCGTTTTTTTTTTTCAACCTAAAGTTGCATTATCCTGCCTAACAGTTTTAGAGACTGAATTAATTGTTTGATCTTCCTATCTTTACTTCCTTTTGGACAAGTGAAATGTATCAGAAAATCACATTATTATAACTATAGCACGTTTTTGTCTCACGTGAAAAATGCTTTGCTGTACTGAGTGGATCTTGTGAATAACCACCTAAATCATTGTCTCGCAGGAGTAGCTTGTCTCTTGCATTGTGAGATGAAAAAAATATCTATTTGTTTCTTGGAGTTTAGACTACATGATTTTCAACACTCTGTTTCAGCATGCTGTGGTAAAGGTCCAGGCTACGCATCCCCACTGGACGCAATGAAGAATGGGCCTCGAGAGAAGATTGTATACATTCCATGTATCATTCCCCTCAAGTACAAGGATGTTCGATCGGACTATTTGGCCACCGTAGACGTCGATCCAAGTTCACCAGCATACGGAAAGGTAAAGTAGTTTTTTGAACATTCTTATTTCATTCGTTTCCTTTTCCTCAGTTTTTTCCACCCCATCTTCTTAGCGCGCGCGCGTGTATCAGCAGTTTTTTTTGTTTTTTTTAAGAACCCATCAGTTTAGTTTTTTTTTTGTAATCAGATGTACAAAATTACCACACATTTGCAGTCTGATCAGCAAGATTGCGTAAATCGTATACTTTCTGATTATGCTGCTTGTGTGGATCGTATAATCTTGCTATTATTTAATTTAATTGTTTGTTTTATTTTTTTTTATTTCGTTACAATAATAGCTTCATTATTCTCATTGTGTATGAAAGTATTAATTAAATTATTATTCAGGTAAACAAAGGAGTAAATATCTTGATCAGGTTCAGGGTTTTGGAGATTTCCAAGTGAATTGTATTGGCTATTATGTTGTAAATGAACAAGGCCAAAAAGATCATTCTAGGTTATTTTCCATAAGGTAATTTTTTTTTTTAGAAAATGCTAATTGTGACCTTTAGGTCAAGCAAAGAATATTATTTTGTGAATGTGAGGATATTAACAGTTGTGCTTTAACATCTAACACCTCAAGTTGTATTATGTTGTGACTAGTTTGGGCTGAGTTTTATTTTCTTCAAATTATTGAATTCAAGTTTGTTTTTTTTTTCTCTGGAAATACAAAAGTGCTTAGACAAAATTCTTGGATAAAGACAGTCAATAAAATTTATACTGAATTCAAACCTGGAATAATATGTCTGTGAGTCAACAAGAGACTGTTGACACATCAGCACTTCGCAGAACATAAGACACGTAATCGCCTTCAATTTTGGATCTCTTCGGGGCTTTAACTGAATTTTATTTAGGACTTTTCATTACTAGGATTTATGTCTTTACTTCTTGGGTTATTTATGGATTTAATTCGCAATATTGTAAGTTCTTTGTTCTTATTTTTCACTTTGCATTCTAGGGAAATAAATTATTTGTTAAATTTTGCAAATCTTTTAGTCTTCTCTCCTTTCTGTTACTTATTTTAAGTGCATAGACTCGTAACACTATTTGCTGTGAGATTTAACTACGATCTTTTGGTCCCAGTACCTAATGGACTTTTTTCCGTATGTAAAATGAAAATAGGTATCTGTTAGCAGATTTGATCCAGTCCATAGGCCATTTAGTAACATCACCCTTTGAAATCAAAAAAGTTAAATAGTGTTTAATGAACTTCTTTTGCTGGTTAATAGATCATTATCGAGAAAAATACGATTTTGTTTGTTGCTTTGCATCTATCCCTGTCAGTAAAGATGGCGTAATTTACAGATTACAGAACAAGGCTAACAAAGCATTTTTTTTCTGGTCCTCTTTACTACTGTTGAATTCATTCACGCTACTATTTCAATAACGTTGTGCCAGGCGTTTTGGTTCCGTTTGCTATTGCTTTCTGCCTGAAAGAAAGAAAACTGAAAGAACAGATATATACGGTATTTCTTTCTAAAGTGCATGGAGCCCTTTTTTGACGGATTAACCCCAAAAATGATGGAAAAGTTTAATGATACCATAACACGAAATTAAAAAGGAAGATACAACGCGTGTTTAACGAATTCCCTTTGTCGATGTCCAGAGATCATTATCTGACATAATTAGGCTTTTGATCGCTTTATACGTATCCCTATCAAACAAGATCAGCTCTCTCTTGCAATCTGTACTGCAAGGATGTTTAATTTATTTTCTGACTTTCATTATTTGCACTTTCAACACTCGTTATCTAAAAAAGGACTTTACTTCCAGTTAATGGATCCAGCTGAGGAAAAGAATCCTGCTTTTGTAAGGGCTGCAAAACCTCCTGGGACGGATTTATCTCCCATGATAGGCGTTTTAGTATTAGAATCAAATATAATAAAAAATATATTAACTACGAGTTAATAAACCTTGATCAATTAACTGATGGCAGCAATAATTAGAGTTTCGATCGCAATACCATATTTCAGGGAAAAAATATTAAAAACCTTCAGAGAAATGTATTTTCTCTTCTGACTTTCACATTGTAAGTTTAGTACCGGATGAGTGATTTTGTTATCAGCTGCCGATCTTGATGGAACTACTTTCGTCCTGAGAGGATGCGTGTGGTCGAGTGGTCTGAGGTCTCGCCTTTACAGATTACTATCTCATCTGTGTGTATGTGTGTGGGTGGGTTCGATTCTTGGGATCTGCCAAATGGGTATGCGAGAAAGCTTGCTAGTAGCTTCCCGTTGTTTGGTTCTTCCTGGCATTTTCATTGGCTCTTCCTCTACCAAATTAAATAGATTATAACATTCTGTAAAATGGCTTTAAACCCATATCAACCATCTAACTTTTGATTTGTAAATAAAATAAAAATTTGCCCACTATGTACATTTAGTTGTAGAAATCTACATTCACGGACTTCAACCCTGTTAATGCGCGGTTTGGTGTAACATCAGATGAAAAAATGTAATGAGGAAAGAGTTCTTAATGAACTTTCGTCGATGTTGGTGACAGATCATTATCACATATAATTAGTATTTTTTTTAAACAGTAGAATATTAGGACTGTATCCGTCTTTAATCTGCTGTATGGAAGCTAATTCGTCAAGAATGAGTGTTTGCTCATGATGTTATCACTCTCAATTAATTACACGTACAAGGTAATTACAGCAACATGGAATTTTTCTATGGAATTAATTTGGCATACTGGCTTGAATGTAGCTCATATCTGTATAGCTGTCTGAGCAGTTTTTATTCAAGGTTTTGGTAAATGTTTATTCACTGGCATATGTTTCCTAAACTCCTGGATAGATTCTCAACATAATCGGCATCAATCATTATGAATCTAAGATAATTTATTCTGCGACACGCTCCCTCGCTCATTTTCACGATGAACACTGGTATCACAGACTTAGAAAGTTTTCGTTAAGGCTTTCGTGCACTTTTTTCATTTGCTTATATTTCCTCCATTTATTGATGAATTTTCATCGTACTTTGAATAAAACAGCGAGAACTAGAACAATTCGTTAAGTTGCGTGTAGCTTGTTCCTTTGTCGTTGGTGTCGGTCACATAAAATTTGTTTGAATGCATTTTTGGCTCACGGTTTTTTTTTCATTTGCTTAAGTTTATTAAATCCCTTGAAAAACTTTCTTAATACTTGGATTGACACAGTTTGAAGCTAAGACAATTCATTCTGCACCAAGCTTTTGTACCTCTGTCATCTTGCGGTCAAGGGTATATAACATTTGCATTATTTTTTTAAAAGCGTTTTGGTTTGCTCACACTTTATAAACCTTTAGATCGATGTTATTGATACATTTGCTGAGTTTAAGCTAAGATAGTACATTCTTTGACATACTTTCTCAACATTTAAATAATGGGTGAAATATTTTTGCAGTGCGCTTATCGTGTGCTCGACAAGCAGGCCCTGGCCTTCTTGTTATTGTATACAGTGTCCGTGACTTCCATTCCCAACGCATTCCACGAGGCGATCCGATAATGTCTTCATGGATTTATCGGGTGTTATTAAATTCACTTTGGATCCAATAAGTTTGTTGCGCGTAATATGGCGTCGCAGACGGTCTACCATGATGCTATAGTTCGTAAAATAGCATCATGTCATGCTGATATCGATTCATACTACAAAGAAACAAACCAGAATTTCTCCAGAATTGTTTTTTACTTTAATTCAGGGTAATATAATTTAACTACAGTTTTATTCATAAATTGATATTTATTAAATAAATTAAACTGCTTTTACCACTAGATATTATGGTCTTGCCTAAAGTACTTCGGACAGTCCAGATTTTTTTTTTCATCAAATAAAAAATTAGCATAAATGCACATTTTTGGCAAGTGAAGATTTGAATTAGGTCCCCACTTGATATTTAAGTCCTCATTCGTTGGTGTTTATTCAACATCTGGTATTCACTTGGCAGCAATTGCACACAAACACATACACACAGAAAGAAGGATATATACTGAACTGAAAGTCAAAATGGCACAGGATTTTCACTGGAAGATTTATGTTCGTGTGTAGTTCGGTTGAATGAAATGGGGCCAACCTGATATCCAAATACGGCCGGCACAGGGGCCGTCTTGAAAATTGTTCTAGTTATTTTTCAACGGATGGTCATATCACCATAGTTTTCATTGGAAAAAGATCTTATGATATCTATTTGGAAGATATCTATTTGGCCTTTAAATGAAAATGGTGCCGATCTGGTAAACAATATGGCCACCACATTGACCATTTTGAAAATATTGTTATGACTTCTGGGCGCAATGCAATATTGGCATGGGATTTTCACGAGAATATTTCTTCTGATATACATTGGTACAAAATAAGTGTCGATCTGATGTCCAGTATGGCTTTAACAGTGTCCATCATGAATATATTGATATCAGTGCTACTCCTGAAAGGAAGGTCATATCAAAATGACTACTTCAAAACTGAAAGCTGAGTCAATGTCGGGTTTCTACCAGAAAACCTTGTATGATGCTGGTTTGCTCTAACTGTAAATGGTGCCAAATTATCATCCAAAATGTCCACCACAACAGCTCTTTGAAAATCTTATTATTGCTCAAGAATATCAAAGAGGGTTTTAACACTCAGCATTTAAAAGGAAGACATTATTGTAGCGGAATATCCCTGCGGTTACACTACTCCGAGTCTCGCTATCTCAATTTCTTTAGGATAGGTATTATATTTGGAATGAATCACTCCAGAGTGTTAAAGATTTCTAACTCAGTGGGATACCTTCTCATTCCTGGCTTCTTGTGTGCGTGGCGCCGACTTGGTCAGAGACTTGTCGCAGGGTCGCAGTCTTGGTCACCGACTTGTCGCAGGGTCGCCGACTGGTCGTAGACTTGGTCGCAGTCGTCAAGTGTGTCGCTGACTGGTTTTCCTCTGATCACCGAATTGGTTGCAGGGCTGTTGCCGAGTCGCCAACTGAGTCGCAGGGTCATCGGCTTGTCGCAGGGTCGCCGTCTCGGTCTTCTCTGGTCGCCGAGTCATTGACTGGTCTTCCTCTGGTCGCCGACTGTTCTCCTTTGGTCGACGAGTCACTGACTTGGTCGCCAAGTCGCCTTGTAATGCGATCGAGATCGACAGAGAAACTATAATGCGAAATGATTATATAAGAGTTATCTTCAATCAAAACGTGTATTACCACAAGATCTTTGCGTTTGTTGGTCGAGCCTTGTAGCGCCGGTTTTTTGATTTACGAAAGACCTTGTCCCTACTCTTTTCCGATTCTGAGGTCTGGCTTTCTCCTGTCCAACGGAATAGGACCAAATGTGCTTGCTCTGGTGGAGTGGTTCTACTGCTACACTTGCAAGAGACGTATTCAAACTATACCGCTTCCTAAAATAAAATAACAAAACAGGAGCCACAATTGGCCATATATATATATATATATATATATATATATATATATATATATATATATATATATATATATATATATATATATATATATATATTCACGCGCGCGCGTGCACGCAGTCACGTGACCCAAAATTAAGACGTTAGATGGCACTTCAAAGCCCGCCAAATATTTAAGATCACAAAATAAACTTTTAACGAAATATTAAATAACGAATCAAAAATTGAAGTGCATGAGGTTTCCTCCACAGGTGCGTGTATCGTTGCTTACATGTTACCTGTCATACATATACAGCACAATAACTTGAAGGGACGACACTCCTCATTTCTCGTGGGACCTTTTTAAGAATAAACGCTGATATTTCAAGCTACATTTCGTGTAGCGTAATAAACTTAGTACCGATGTTTAGCTCATACATTTGACTTTGTATGCGTATCCGAAGTTTGGCTGACTACCATATTCCCATGCTAATATTCCACATGGCCCTGATTATGCTCGTTTAATATGCAAGAACAACCCGCTGAATGAAATACATTCTTCTCATTGGCCAACTGAAAATAAGTTATAAATAAATGCAGGACGTCATTTTCTTTTAACCAGTGAGAGGCTAGTATTCGATTTAGCGGGATTTTACATGGTATAATATTGAGTCAAACTTTGAATAGGGATACACAGTCGAAATAAATAATGATACCCAATTTATTAAGCTTTGTAAAGCTTGGCTTAAAATATCAGCGTTTGTTCTTAAATAGGTCAAGCGAGAAAGAAGAGAAGTAACATCTCTTGTAGTCATTGTATAGTACATGTATGACAGGTAAATTGTATGCAACGATACGAACACCTGTGGTTTTCTCGTTACATTATCTTACTTGAAGTCCTTCTCGTTACATTATCTTACTTGAAGTCCTGGAAATTATGAAATAAAGGAGAGCATTAGTTCCTTTTGGGAACTCTTGTTTTTGAATAAAACTTAGTTTTTGTCATACAATGGACATTTATACAAGACCTCCGTTTATATGGAAATTAAGATACTACTAAATAGATTTCAGTATTTTGCTCAAGTACTGTATTGTAATACTTGTTAAATATTCCATCCTTACGAACGCTCTTAAAAGTAAACAGGACACAGTCTGCATACATAACATAGTATTTATAATAAGGTATGCCATTAGAGTGATCTATGTTATGTATTAGCTTGACTGGCCTGCTATACCCACAAACTTTATTTGCGTCCAGTGATATATTGGCAGTACATTCTTAATAAATATAAATTAATTTGTCAGGATTTTCCACCTCAAAGACTTAATACTTAGTTTAAAGTAAAATTACGATTAGCACCTGGGTCCACCGAGTGGCCTATTTTAGTGTTCTAAAGCGCTCACCGTTAAGAATCACTGCCATCTCACCTGTCTGGTGGGTTCGAGTCTCAAGCTCGACCAATGTGGGTACGTGAGAAAGCTTGCCAGTGGCTTATCGTGGGTTGGTGGTTTTCTTGCCGGGGTTTTCCCGGCTTCTTCCTCCACCATATATACTGGCCGCCATGTATAGTCTATCTTGATCTTGTGCTGAAAAAGAGCGTTAAATCCAATAATAACAACGATTAGCAGCTACTCCTCTGCTTCATTTGTTTAATTTTTTTATTGACCCAGCAGTTTTGCTGTGTGTGTGCGTGCGCGTGTGTGTACGTTTATGATAATGTAATAAAATCATTTACCTGTTTTTACCTTTCAGGTGATACATCGTCTTCATATGCCATACAAATGCGACGAGCTTCATCATACTGGATGGAATGCATGCTCCAGTTGCCATGGTGACTCGAGTAAGAGCAGAAACAGACTCATTATGCCCTGCATAAATAGCGACCGGATTTATATCGTTGATACCGGAAGTGACGAAAGAGCACCCAAGTTACATAAGGTATGTAGTTTACGCTACAAATGCTAAATATTTGACTCAGCTATCTGGCAATTTATCCACAGGAGTCTGCAGTTTTATCAATAAAGCACGACGAAATTTCTGACATGAAATAACCTTAGCGGTATTATAAATTAACATAAGGAATGCAAACAACCTTCCGATCGATTAGACATTTCACACGCGTCTTTTATCGCTTCAGAATCGCGAGAAGATTTAAAAACTACACATATCCATTCAAAAACGGTAACGTACCAATGCATCACTCAGTGACGACTATCGCATGAATCCAATCCTGCAATTTAACCTTTATTTTCACCATTACGGTGACAAACCCTGAAAAGAGAGAATATTACAGGAAGTAGCCCATTTCTACTAGTTTCTACCCGGCAGTAAATGGCCATAGTACACAATTAATTTTACTATACGGTCTCTACATTTGTTCCTCAGTACTGAACTTTCCACTGTGTGACAATCAATACAAATCATATGTTAATCTAAAATACCTTCAAAGATGACTTAACGGTTTAGTTCTTGTCAAGGGTTGACCTGCATTTTTTTGAGAGGCTGAATTGTAAACAAAACACCAGGCAACGGAACACAGATTTCACTTCCGGATCATCACCATGACCTTATTACTCAATGTGCACTGTCGCCGAAATACACACAGACAACCACACCATAAGATCACATTTTAAAGAATAATTAATTGCCTTTAAATCCTTACCAAGAATGCCAAAATCTAACTCTAGTATCACCACCAAATTTAGACCGGAAAAAGTGATCTAAAAATAGACTGGGACTACATTCGTGGGTACTGAACCGGATTTTATTAATTGTGTACTGATTCCTGAAAGGGTCAATGTTTTTGTCAAACTTTTATATTTGCATTTTATTTTGCATGCCACTACTGTTTCAACTTCATACATAAAGTCTTTTGAAATTTCCTTGCAAGCAAGACATGTGACAGCTGTCAGAAAGTGTGTAGTGCTGGTGTTCTATAGGGTGCAATTTGAAGTCCAATTGTTCTTAAGAAACCAAAACTAAATTTGCTATATCTTCCTTAATTATAGGAATTTTTCAATGCAGTAAAAACCTAATTGTAATACTTGATAAGGCCTGTCTGAAAATAGTCTTGAAATTAAAAAATATTAATATATTAAATTTTAATGAAAATTTAAAAAAATATATAAATTTTAAAAACTTTTTATTTTACAAAAAATAAATTTTCATACAAGTTATGACATTCAGTTTGACAAATTTAAGGTAGCAATGTTGATTAATGAATGGTCTTTAAAACAAATGGTAGTTTAGGTCTGTACAACTGATAATATTAATCCCAGGAGTACTGAAGCATGATAGCTCACAGTGATTTTGACAGCAAATTGCAATATGCCTATCCAGATGCATATAGGTGTACATACTAAAGAAACAATGACAGGTACTATGTTCCACATTTATTGTTTCAGGTACTTGGACAGTTGTTTGTATGACTAATATCCCACTCAAATTTAAAGTTTTGATGGGACCACTACCATGTTTTATAGCAAATATGCATTCCATTTTAATGCCGATAACTACAAAAGTCAACAATGCAATATGAAAATACAGTTTTACCTTACTGAAAAAAGATGCGAATCTCTCTCATGAAGATCTAAGCCATGTCTTTGAGATACTGTATATCAGTGTACTGATATGAACTCATCTTGGTCACTTATAGCAGCACACTGCACATGTCCTTATGAGACCTTGCTATCACCATTGGACTACTGGAGAGCTTCCAAAATGATCCAACTCTAATACTTTGTTTCAGATACCAGACTAGACCTGAAAATATATAACATGTTTCACTTAATTCTAAAAAAAGGAAGATGTAGGCAAATGAAGTTAAAATGTGTTAGATATGGTGATTTCAATATAACATTCAGGTTGCAAATATGGTTAAAAAAGGTAAACTTGATAGAGTGACACTCAAAGATGTGAAGCAATGGGCATGTATTAAAGTGACAAATGCATCCTAAAAATAGATGAAGTTTCTACAAGCATATTTAGCCATTTACAGGTTAAATAACTAATCAGGTAGAGTATGTATCATAAAGTTTAAGGCAATGTTGGAACGGTGAGGTTTGATCATTGGTGCAAACATTGATACATACCAGTATAGTGGAAAGTCAAATGACAATGTACCAAATTAAAATTTATTACTATATGCAATCCTATTCATGAAGGAAAAAACAATTTTAGATATTGTGAGTGAATATAGCAAAATGTGGCCTCACAGATCAACTATAGGTACCAATAGATCCTATATCATCAACTAAATGTGAAATTTGCATCCCGAAAACTTGTAAACAAGGATGGATATTTGCATGTGTGGGACATATGCAATGTACTGGTTAAAATCACATGTGCAAACATGATTCAAATAATCTGTTTGAATATTTTTAGTCTATTTTTAAGAGTCTTGGCTACCAAGGTTTTAAGTTCAATGATTTAATGATTCAATGGAATGAAATATCAGCTGATGCTGCAATACCGCCCTCTGTCAAAGTACTAAATTGAAATGTGTTACCATACAGAGGCATATTCATGATGAAAATAACATCTTGGGATATTTTAAGTGCACACAATCAAAACTGAGCCTTACAGATTCACTATAGGTACCATGTCAGCCTAACAATGTCAACTTTTGATTCCAAACATTACAAAATATATGCATATTTGTTCATGTCAGCTATGTAACCATGTTAGGATCAGTTGTAGAAAGTTAAATTCAAATAATCTGTTTGAATATTACTTATGTAATCTTTAAAGTGTCAGATAACAAATATTATTAGTCATTAATAATGCATAAAGCAAAATGGATCATGAGAATTCCCATAATATCATCTAGGCTACAATGTCGCACTACATCAATCAACATCTTAAAGAAACTGAACAATAAAATGGAATGCATTCTGTGTTCAACTTACATCATTTTGCTGTTTTCTTACATGCAATGGTAAATATACCTGGGTAAAGTATATTTTACCCCTCTGACCTGTATTTCATTCTCTGACAGCTTAATATGATTTTGTAGAGAACTTGAACAGGTTCTAGTATAAAGTCTTCATCTCTGTCCTCTCACTAAATACCCTATAACTATGGTTATAAACAATTACAGGATAGCTATACAAGCAGATATGTGTTACTCAGGAAGTCACCCCATCATAAACACATAAATTAACTGTTTGAACCCCAAATAAATAGTTTCAATGACCTAAAGGTACAAAGCAAAGTAGAATTTTGTCTTCATGTATTTTAAATGAGGGTCTCATTTTGACTAATAAAGATATTTTCTCTGATCAAATTTGACAAATATCCATCATTTGAGCTTGTATATGGTGTAGGAGTATATATATGCTGATATCATTTAATATCATTCCCAAAAAATATTATATATGTGTATACTTGGTGGAAATTTTTTATTTTTTAATTGTTTTTTAAATTTCATTTAAATTTTTAAAATTAAAATTATTATTTTACTTCTAATTTCATTTTTATATTTTTAAAGTCAATATACATAACATATTAAAATTTCATGTATATGTCATTAATAATAAAAAATTTATATCAGTTTCAAGTTTTTACTGACAGGCCATAGTACACAATTAATTTTACTATACGGTCTCTACATTTGTTCCTTAGTACTGAACTTTCCACTGTGTGACAATCAATACAAATCATATGTTAATCTAAAATACCTTCAAAGATGACTTAACGGTTTAGTTCTTGTCAAGGGTTGACCTGCATTTTTTTGAGAGGCTGAATTGTAAACAAAACACCAGGCAACGGAACACAGATTTCACTTCCGGATCATCACCATGACCTTATTACTCAATGTGCACTGTCGCCGAAATACACACAGACAACCACACCATAAGATCACATTTTAAAGAATAATCAATTGCCTTTAAATCCTTACCAAGAATGCCAAAATCTAACTCTAGTATCACCACCAAATTTAGACCGGAAAAAGTGATCTAAAAATAGACTGGGACTACATTCGTGGGTACTGAACCGGATTTTATTAATTGTGTACTGATTCCAAATATACGTTAGGGTCTAATAATCTTTCCTAACACGTCGCCGAAACTAATACTAGGCTCAAATATATGAATGTGATGACATCATCAACATTTATTTGTACTATCAGAACTTTAACTACCTTTTTCTGTGCTGGAAATTTATTTTAAAAAATCATTTATTGATGCAATCTGAAAAAAAAATACGAGTTAAACATTTTATTTTGTAAAATTAGTTTCATGACATTATTTAGCCCGTTGTAAAAACTAATGTTCAATCACCTAATACTTATTAATATGGGAAGTATTATCACGATTAACTCTGAATCTCTTTAAGGGAGTCAAAGTTATTTGACTGCATCAGAAATAGACGAGGCTGTACCTCAAATTGTTTCTTGTCTTTGTTCATAAATATTATTTGATCATAGTTTATTTTTCTCAGTTACACTGCAAATTCCCATAGAACTTTTCAGTGCAGCAAGTTCCACTGTTAAATCAGTTCGTAGTCTTTGTGCTCAGATTTTATGTGATGACAAATTTATGATGGTACCTGTATATATTTTGCTTTTTTTTGTATTGTCTTTGATTTATGAAAGTCATCATTACAAGTGTATATCAGCATCTTGACATTTTAGAAATCAAAATGTAGAACTTAATGGAACATTTAGTTGTTGATGGTAGTTCCTGAAATTCACACCAGAACTCTCTTTATGCATTACATTTAATGAGTTTTCTGCCATAACATGTTACATAATCTTTGGTGGTAAAGCAATTTTGATTTTGTGTTAACATGTTAATTAACATGTCCACTGTGTTATTTGTTTCCAACTAACCCAATGTGACATTTCCTTTCTATTTCTGTAATGCAAGTGGTTTGATGACTGTCTATGATTTTTAAACATTTACTGATGTGAATTAATTTTTGAATTAATTAAAGTCATAAATTTTAATTGATCATTTGTGAAAGCAGTAATTTTGCTCATCAAGGTTATATTTGGAGGGCCTATCTAGATGATATTTTGGAGAATTTAACATTAATTACCTGGTCTGGAAAAAAAACCCCTCTTTTATGCATATTTTGAACACTAATACAAATGCATACCTTTTTTTCATCACCTTTTTGGTAGATCAATGTTTTGATAATCCTTTAAAGTGTTTTCAATCATTCATCTGCCATCATCAAAAAAGTTCAAATTTGAGTTATCCTGTTTAAAATCTATTAAATATTTTGACATCAAGAATCCTGCAGTCTTCTGCAGATGACTGTCTTCAAATTGCCTGTTCATTCTATGAACCTCCATTAAAATTAGCACATGTATTAAAAGTAGTTGTAATTGTCTTCTTACATCTGAAAATCGGTTACTAAAAGAATTTATTATTGTAGTATTTATTTGACGTAAAGTTAATATTAACCTGTTGATTGCACATGAACCTGCTTGTTACAGATTTTCCAGTTCAAGTAGCTCTTTCCTAATTGTTTTTCCTGACTGTTATATTTCCTTTATTACAACAGCAGTTTGATTTTAAAAAAATTGTGAACCCATTCTTTATATCATTAATATTTATTTTTTGCTGTTCCGGTTAAGGAGTTATCTTCTCTAGACTTGGAACACTTTTCATATTCATTTATTTTCATCTATATTTATAAGAGATTCATCTGTATTTATAAGAGATAAGTTTGATGTTGATCTCTACCTTTAAGATCATAGCTGGTTACACAAAATCCAACATTGTTAAATAACCAATTTAATTTGTTCCTGGTCAGAGTTGAAGATAGATGCATGGCAAAAATGCAGAAAACTTTATTTTTACACATATCCAATCGTTGTATGTTTTACATAGCTCTAATACAGAATAATACTTTCCATCTTTGGTGATGCTAAAATTTATCATATCTTTCAAACATCTTGAGATCTTTTCAGGTGGGATTCGTTCTCCATGCACAATGTCAGTTATTTTCATTGAATTTGATTTACTTGAATCTTAGCCCGTTTTTGTTCTTTCAACTTTGGAGTAATTAAATATATGTCTTCCATTTATTTTTGAAACATTATTATTTTTCAGCTGGTTTATCAGTCAAAGTGTCCTTTCCATTTCACCAGAACATATTTTTGCTAATCATTCTTTTTGTGTTCGAGATCATTTCGACTTTGTAAAATTTGCCTTGTTTGATGCAGAGTGCAGTTTTTACTCATAAAACAGTTTGCTTAATATTCCCCTTTTCACATTCTTCATTTGTTGGGGAACATGGTTATTTTAATCCTGTCTATTTTATATTTTAATGTTCTGAAGATATCAGTTGTCAGATAATGAAGTAGATTTATTTTTTGTTTTTCCAAGAAACTTTTAATTACTTTTGCAGAATTCCTTTATTTCATTGATTTCTATATTTTCTGGTTTTGTTCCTTGACAGTAATTTAAATGCATCATCTTAATCATCACATTTCTTATTTGCTTTCACTTTGAAATATATTTGGAGAAAATATTATTGTCAAAATATATTTATCTGCTATTATCCTTTTTCTGCACTTGTACTTTAGTAATGTCTAACTGACATTCATTGCAGAACTTGCAAAAACGTTTGAAAATTTGAGATAAATAACCCTCAAAAGAGTCATCAGAAGGATTGCATGAAAAACCATGCCATTCATAAGGATAGCATTTATTTATTCTATGCAGTGATTGCCCAGCCATTTAACTGTGTCATCATCAGCAAGGGGCAGAGCCTGCAGTCAGCTGGGGAACTTTGTCAGTGGACAGTTGTTCACAATGTATGACATGGTCTGAAGAGCACTAGAGCTACAGGAAGAGTTAGTGGCCTGGCCCCATCAGACAAGGTTGACTGCACAATAACCATGTCCTGTCCAGAAATGGTTCAGTTTGGTCTACAGATGTTGTGGAAGGTTGAAACCAGGAAGGCAGACAGATAGCTCAGCTATGAGGGAGTGGTTCACAATATCTAGTGAGACCACTCATCACTCCATGCCAAAATAGCTGTCATATCCTCCAACAAGGGTCTAATCAGATTGGATGTGCAAAGCCAAGCAGACTGCTGGATATGACATGATGTCTATTTACAGTGGAAGTTTCTCTGGATGTGACATGATGTTTATTTACAGTGGAAGTTTCTCTGGATGTGACATGATGTCTATTTACAATGGAAGTTTCTCTGGATGGGACATGATGTCTACTTACAGTGGAATTTTTTTTGGATGTGACATGATATCCATTTACAGTGGAAGTTTCTCTGGATGTGACATGATGTCTATTTACAGTGGAAGCTTCTCACTGGCATAAACCTTAGTGACCAGTTGGTTGTTTCCTGGCAATGGAGATGTGGAGGAGGAATATTTATGAGTTCTGGCTGCCATGGTAGAGAAGTTGAATGTAGTGTTCTAGTGTTTTGCAATTTGTTATGCTGAGATGGACATCAATTAGCTTAGGATAGGATTGGTGATCAGTTGTTAAGAAGAAATTCGGATTACACAAGAAGTGAAATGATAAGTTACCAAACTGCTTTATAAGTTTAAATATCTGAAAAAAATGCTCACTGACATCAATGGAATATAATTTAGAATTTTTGCTTGTGGGATGACCTGATGAAGTTAACATTTTTAATTGAGAAGTGTGCACTGATTCTTAGTCCTTAGTGTTAATATAATTCATCCATGTTGACTGTTAGAAGTAGCAAAGGGCTTCAAGGGAGATTATTCTAACTGAGCTGCTCTTATTAAAAAAAGAATTATTTTTATTATTAATATTTTTTTATTTCATATTTTTTGAAAATTATGGAATAAACTACACATGCCATATTATAAATTTTTAGTGAAATTTTGAACTTGTATACATTATACATTGTTTAAATCTTTCAAATCAATTTTGTGCTTTTACTGGCCTTTTATTCTGACAATTTTAAATTGTCTAGAGAGATATATATCTGGAATTAAATATGTAAAAAAAATCCTCATAGGAGTTTTAATTTTCAGAAGGGTGTGTTGTATGCATCATCAGCTGATCTGGATTGCATTCATTCACCTAACAATTTTGACAGTCATTGCATAGGTGATTTCTTTGCCTAGAACTGTATAGAAGATACTCACACAAATGTCATTATACAATATCTTGTTGGGCTTGGCTATGTACACAAGACTGATTTTCCCATTGCAAAAAAGAACTAAATTTTGATTACATGGTAGTTTATCATGCTTAACCAACCACAACAAACCACATCAGCTGTAATAAACATGTTATTCATTTGGTGACACAGAAAATGAACCACAGTAGAAAACAAGTGTTTTGAGGTCTCACACGACTAGTTATAAACTAAAAGTATAATGTATAGTCACAAATATTAATATAGCATTTTAAATTACATGAATCTACTGGAGTGGAAATAAATGGTATGATATCATTTATTGGCTAGTGTAAATGTTTTGTTTCCATGAAATCTCATGAACCGTATATATCATTTTGGGTTGTTTAATATGTGCAATCAGTCTATGAAACATTAATAAAAGAAACTAACAGACATATTTAAGAAAATGATAACAGTTTAGAAGAGAAAAGTGCAGTTTTCTTCTTTGAGATTAAGGTGAAAGAGTAAGCAAAATAAAAATGGCTGGTAGCATTCTCTTTATTATCTTCTTTGCCTAGTAACCATTTCACATGTTATCCTGAGTGGTGGGACATTGTTTTTTGATCAGAAATTTGTTATATACTTTCATGTGTGTAAGACCTTGTTATAAAGCAATTCACAAATTAAAAGGAAAGTGGTCAAATTTCAGCACTTATCTGACTGCTGTGGATCTTAACATTAATTACAGATTTAGCTCTCAATTTTTTTTCTCCTTTCAGATAGTGGATCCCATTGAGGTACATGAAAAGACTGGTCTGGGTGCACCCCACACCTCCCACTGTCTTGGGTCAGGCCAGATCATGATTAGCTGTATGGGAGATCCTCAGGGGAACAGCAAAGGTCATTTAGAAAGGATGACAATGAATACTTTCATCTGGACCTATTTTAAGTGGAACAGAGTCTTCATAGATAACTTGATGATGAGAATGAAGATGATGATGAACCTGATTGTTCTTGTTATCATTATTTTATTATTATTATAAAATTATTATTATTATTATTATTATTATTATTATTATTATTATTATTATTATTATTATTATTATTATTATTATTATTATTATTATTATTATTATTATTATTATTATTATTATTATTATTATTATTATTATTATTATTATTATTATTATTATTATTATTATTTATTAATATTATAAAATTATTGGGGCCCCGAGTGGCCGAGTTGTCTAAAGCGCTGTCCGTTACGGATCACTGCCATCTCACCTCTGTCTAGGATTCGGCGAATGTGGATATGTGAGAAAGCTTGCCAGTAGCTTCTTGTGGGTCGGTGGTTCTTTCCGGTGATTTCCCGGTTTCTTCCTCCACCATTAATACTGGCCGCCATGAATAGCCTATCATGTGCTGAAAAATGGCGTTAAGCTCAACAACAACAACAACAACAACATATAAAATTATTATTATTATTATTATTATTATTATTATTAATATTATAAAATTATTATTATTTTTATTATTATTATTATTATTATTATTATTATAAAATTATTATTGTTATTATTATTATTATTATTATTATTATTATTATTATTAAATTATTATTATTATTATTATTATTATTATTATTATTATTATTATTATTATTATTATTATTTCTGACAGCTGCCCTTGGAGTGCATCATTTCATGATAGCGATGCCTCTAAAATTTATTATGTTTCATAGCTCTAGTGTTAGTCGTCATATTTCCTGTCTTTTAAGATAACATTACTATATTCACAGGAGAATATGATTAGATTACATTCAGTTGAATTGAATAATGCTACAAAGAAAATAATTTCACTGAAAACACAAATAAAGACATTATTTTCTCTAAGTTCTATTGTTGTCCCTTATATTGTTAATTATGGTATGGACAAAATTTTATACACTAATGGACAAATAATGAAAACATGTAACTCATAGGCTGAGAAAATGAGTTTGTTACAAGTATAAAAGAAAATAGGAGTGACAGATAATTCAAGGAATAAAAGGAAAATGTCCATTGCAAGAATTAGATGAGTTTTCGTTTTTGGTAGGTGGATTCATTCTGCTCAATGGTGAGACGTTTGATGTGATTGGCAACTGGGAGAAGGAACCAGCAAAATTTGGGTATGACTTTTGGTACCAGCCTAAACATAATGTAATGGTCAGCTCAGAATGGGGTGCACCCAAATATTTCCGTGCTGGATTTGATCCTTCACATGTAGAAAATGGTATTGGTCTAACCATCTATATTTCTGTCTACATATCTAATTGTCTGTCTGTGTATCTATGTTTTTATCAAACATTGCAGCTATCAATTTATTTATTCAGTCCATCTTTCTATCAGTTTGTTGATCTCAGTTCTTAATCCAGGTAACTTCATCAGTAAAGTTGTATCATTTATTTATCAATAATTTTCCAAGTTTTGAATAAAATTATAAGAAAATCTAAACAGGAGATTAAATTGTTATTGAAGACAGTAAAGTATCCTAAGATTAGCTGCTTTCAATATACTACTGTATTTAATGAATACGATGTGATTTTTGTCTTTTTTTCCTATTGAAAGGAGGCTATGGGCGTTGCCTGCATTTCTGGGACTGGAAAGAACACAAGATAGTTCAGACGTTTGATCTTGGACCTGAGGGGCTACTGCCACTAGAACTTCGATTCCTTCATAACCCAGAGGCTACTGAGGGTTATGTAGGGTGTGCTCTTAGCTCCACTGTTTTTAGGTTCTACCAGAATGAGGTTAGTCAGTTTTGTTATGTATCAATTATTTCTACCCTTAATCACTACCTGCTAACTCCCTCAAAAACTCTGTACAAATATTCATTTGTGATGTCATTCGCCTTTATAACTGTAAAAAGTATCTAAGGGGGCATTTGACATCTGTCTTGTTTTCGTTTTTTGCATTATCTGAAAAATTTTTTTTTGAACATGTTTACATGATAGTGTTGTAGCTTTACATTGTCCCCCACCCTCTAATTGTCAGGATTTTAGCTGTTCTGGTCATAGGCTATATTAGCTTATGTGATGGCCTGTTATCCATCAGCTATTCATCGATTAGCACAAGCTGGATAGCACTACATTACATATACATTCATCCCAGGGTCTAGTTGGTCCTAAACAAAAATGCTTTTTTGTACATCACAGTAACATCTTGAAATAAAATCTTATTATGACTTATCAGACTGAATGGATGGTCATTATCAACATGGGATTTTCACTCAATTTCCTTTGTGATGCCTAGTTGGTCCTAAATGAAAACAGGGCACATCTGATGTCCAATATGGCCACCACAGTGGCCATCTTGAAAATATTATGACTACTCCTACAGCTTGCCAGTAGCTTCTCGTGAGTCGGTGGTTCTTTCCGCGGATTTCCCAGTTTCTGCCACCTTTTATAGCCTTTTGTGTGCTGAAAATTGGCATTAAGCCCCACAACAACCAACCAACCAACCTACAGAATTCGTGGTCATATCGAAATGGGATTTTCAATGAATTACCTTTTTATGATTTATAGTTGGTTCTAAATGAAAATGAGGCAGATCAGTGGCCATCTTGAAAATCTTGTTATTGGTACTATTCCTGCATGGAAAGACATATTTCCAAAGGGTTTTCACAAGAAGAATTTTGATATAATGCCCAGTTGGTTGTAAATGAAGATGGTTCTAAGCCAATATCCAGTATGGCTGCACTGGACATCCAAAGAGACAGGGGGGCTGTTGCTTATTTTAAAAAATCTATTGTGCAGTATATAAATATAGCACTTTGATTTTGGATTTGCCCCAAATTCTGGATTATGGCTTAATCCCTAACTCCCAGCCTGGAAATATTCCTGTGGATGCAAATGATGGCAACTAAAGTGGTTATTTTGAAAACCTTGTGAATAAAAAGTCATTTCGACATGGAGTTTTACCCAGAAAACTTATTGTGATGTCTGTTTTGTCCTAAATGAAAATGGCACTAATTTAATGGCCAGAATATCTTAAAAATCTTTCTCTCGCTTTAGTCTGCAGTTGAATGGATGGCCATTTCAACATGGCGTTTGCAAATAGAAATCTTGTTTTGATGTTTGGCTGGTCCTAAATGAAAAGTGTGCTGATCTTTTGCCAAATTTGGTTGCTACATTGGTTATTTCTAAACTTTTGTTTGGAATGAAAAGTTGTATGACATTGGGTTTTCAAAGGATTACAGTAAAACTTGTCTTGAGAGATCACTGCTATGAAAGACCACCTGTCTTGAGAGACCATGTTCTCATTGCACATTTTTTTTGGTTATATAGTGTTATGACCTGTCTTGAGAGACCTCCTGTCTGAGAGACCAGCATTTGTTTGGCAGATGGGGTGGTCTTTCAAAACAGTTTCTACTGTACTTCTTATGATATTTACTTTGTCCTAAATGAAAATGTTGACAGTCTGATGTTTAATATGATTGCCATCTTGATCATTCGGCCATGGGGGTTTCACCAGAAGATTTCTTACGATATATTGTTGGTCCTGAATGAAAATATTGTTGATCCATGTCTAGTTTGTCCAAAGCAGTGTCCATCTTGAAAATATTATCACCACTCCCCCTAAATGGATGGTCATATCATAATTTTTTGTCATGTCTTTTTGGTCCTCATGATGCCATTCAGACATTCAGCATTCCTGTCAAAGTAGCCATCTTGAATATCATGTTGTTACTAATTATCATGTCAGCATGTGATTTTCACTGAAAGACTTCATGATATCCAGTTGGTCATAAATGAAAAAGGTGTAAATTTTACAATGGTCATCTTGAAAACATTATTATGGCTAATTTTTCTGGTCACATCAGCATTGTGCTTTTGCCAAATCTTCCATCTAGCTTGCACTAAATGAAAATAGTATCAATCTGATTATCAAATATTGTCACTATGGCATCCATCGTGAAAATATTGTGATCATTGCTCTTCCAAAAAATGCAAAATCATGTCAGCATGGGATTTCCACCAGAAGACTTTTTATGATGTCACTCATGTTTGTCCTAAATGAAAATGGTGCCAAATTGTCATCCATTAGGTTCACCACAGCAGTTAATTTGAAAATGTTTTCATCCTAAAAGAAAATATTAAAGATGGTTTCAATGTTTTGTAGTTTAAAGGAAGAAATAGTCATATCTTGTTCTTTTGAATATTCTTTTTAGCCAGTAGAAGATCAGTCTCTTTGCTGTTTTTGTTTCTGTCAATAAAGTTTATCCAGAAATTTGTGCCAATTTTAAAAATTCATTACATTATAGAATTCTGTTAATTGTAAGGTCACTAAAATTGATGCACAGTGTATATAATATGGAAAGATATGGCTAAGATATTTGAATTACTTTTTTATTAAGTTTTCAGTCTATTATACCAAAATGTATGGTCTATTTCTTCAATTCATTTTCCCAATTATATTTATTTTCCCAGGCATGCAATATTTTATTCCTACATAATCCCACCATATTCTGCAGTCATTTGAAAAGATGAACATCAAAACTAAGATGGTAGCTGTAATACATCCAAACATGTATATGTATTGTATCCCTTGATTTACTCATTTCATCACCAGTTTAAACTGTAACAGAAAGTATTATGATTTGTTTCTCTCTTTCATGTGAAGAGTGGAAGCTGGTCAGCTGAGAAAGTAATTACCATTAATCCCAAAAAGGTGGATGGCTGGTTACTACCTGTAATGCCTGGTAAGTTAAGCACATGTTTTATTCATACATGAAATAATGGTGATATCAGAGGTCATACTAAAGAATTTTTCAGTAAAGTCAAAGATTTTATAAAGGGATGTGTTCTTATGCAGTGGCCAGAGGATTATTTCAACTTGGATTGTTATTTAGATGAGTTAGTGACCTTTGCTGGTTTAAAAAAAAATGAGACTTAGCTCACCTAATCAAGAGTCTCCAAATGCATGCAGTTTTCTGAGGCTATCACTTGTAAAATATGGATGTAAAATTACGCTGTTTAATGATAGTTGTCTGGGAGTGAAGAGGTATACCCTTCCTAACCAGTGTTTGCTGACCTGCCAATCCTTTTAATTTTTCTGCAATTCTTATGAAAATGACCCTTAAAATATGGACTTACGAAATGAAAACAAAATTACAGAAATAAGATTGTTGTACTCCATATAATTGGCTCATACATATAGATTTGATTCAGTAGAGTTAATCAGGGAATCAGACTTTACAGTAGTACCTTAGATGCTTTAAACTGTGCACATTGTTCATGCAAAGCATCCTCATAATCAAACTGTTGATTATAGAACCTTAAAAAAGTGACATTTGACAAGTGATGTATGTTTGAAGACAAAAGGGAAAAAAACCTTTTAAAAAATGCAAATGATCAGTACAGAAGAATGAAAAGGAAAATTTAGATTTTTGTGAATAAAATCATAATTGGACACAATATGTTTATTAAACATCACATGTTGATTTGATTATGTCTAATGGTAGGAGATTTGTTTGCCATCATCATGTGAAATAAAAAATATCACCAATATTTAAGTCAAAGTGAGAGATGGCAACAAGTACATTGAGCTGCATAGGGTTTGGAACTGAAGTTTGTGCAACTGTACTTGTGGTAGATATGGTCTATGTGTATTTTGCAAACTTTACCATCACATTTTAAATTACGTTTTACAACTTTACACTATATTTTGTTACAAATTAGAGAAAACTGGTAAAACATGGAAATAAACCAACTGCCATTCTGAGATGATTTTGCCTGGGTTGGTAGGTCTGAGGTATTTTAGTATGTAGTCATCATCGTTGCCATCTAAGATGCTTGTTTTAACCCTAAAAAAGAAGCACACACATTGTTTTAAAAAAATGCTGCACATATTTAAATAATGTCTTGATATTTTGCACAGATATATCCAAATAATTAATACAGAATACACAAGTAAGGATGTAAGAGACATGATGTACTTCATGATATCAGTTGACTATATCTCTGTATGAGAATTGTTTTCCAGTGACGAAAAATGGAAGTGAATGGCTTCAATGTGTAATTAAACTCAGTAACATGACTGTATCAGACATGTTAGTCATTTATGTTGACATATTATTAGAAGTTCAAAAACAAAAATACCCATTTCTTTGTAAATTCTAAAGTGCAGCAAAAAAGTTTTAGAATTTTGATAAAATTCAGAATGTATGTTGAACCCAATGCTTTTAAGAAATGTTTCTAATTATTAGGTCTAATTACGGATATTCTGATATCTCTGGATGACAAGTATGTGTATTTTAGCAACTGGTTACATGGGGATATTCGCCAGTATGACATTACTGATAGAAGGAATCCAAAACTTGTTGGCCAGGTTAGTATAGATTTACAAATTGGTTTATGTGTATGTGTGTGTGTGTGTATGTGTGTGTGTGTGTGTGTGTGTGTGTGTGTGTGTATGTTTAATTAACATTTGGACAAAGTCTTTTTTTTTCTAAAATTTCTTAACTACTTGATGGATTCTTTGTACATTTTTGATGCATCAGAATGAAGCAGGCTTTTAGACATTTCTTATCTTTTAACCTTGAGGATCAAGGTCACAAACATAAAATATAGGTTTTAAGGTTTTAATTCAATTTTTGCATACCATCCAAACTTGCATTTAAGCCAAGTCCACTGTAAACAAGATAGACCCTGTTCTGCCATTCTGTATTGCATGGGCAGATCACAATCTGTGTTGTTTGGTTCTCTGATCTATGTACCAGTCATATTTCTATCCAGTGTTCTTTTTTTTTTGAGATTCAAAAATATGTTTTTAGGACCCAAGGAGGATCAGATCATGTGATCAATAAAGTGATGCTATCCAATTCTCAGATCATGTGACCAAATAAGTGATGCCATCCAATTGAGACTGTTATCTTTTCATATAAGCCAGATGAAAATGATTGGAAATTCAAATAGCTTGTCTGTCCAGTCCAAAGCATATAATACACTTTCAAAGAAAACAAAATAGTTTGTATACTTAGTATTTTCAAATACCATTAGCATACACATCTGCATCTGCAAATACTTGCATAATCACAACAGACATTAAATGAAAACATAAACATAGTTTCTGTCTTTAAAATTTGTTCAGTGGCAAATTTAAAGACTGTCTCTGCAATGCTCAGTAGTTCAACAGTGGGTTTGAAGGTGCCATTAGTTTTCATCCCTATACTCACTAAAGACAGGATGTTACTGAAATGAAATCATCAGCTGGATTCTCTGAGTGAGTTACAAGAGATTTGTTCTTGATGCCTATAATGTTAGTATTGTCAAAACTGTATCTGATGCAGTCTGGGATATGCTTGTATTTATAGACAAATGAATATACATCACATTTGGTATTGAACATTTCATTGGGGGAAGGTGGGGGAGGGGATAATATTTTTAGTATAATGGAGGCTTTACAGGTAATACAGCAGTTATAACTGCTTATGTCCAGTAACACTTTATCAACACAAATTAACTGTGCAAACATTATTATTGTCTTTCAAGCAGTCTGTTTCATGGCTGAAATCATCTTAAAAAGCATTGTTCAATTAATATTTAGTATTATAACAGATTAAGATGGTGAATAATAATAAAGAGATCTAATCTAATGTTCAATCCAGTAAGTTGAATATGTTACATACAGGTGGTACAGACATTTTGACAGACATAATACACACAGGAATGACATGTGTTGAGATGTTTTGCAAAGAATTAAATACCCTGTCCCTATATTGACATGCTTCATAATGTAAATGTTTTCATCCTAAAAGAAAATATTAAAGATGGTTTCAATGTTTTGTAGTTTAAAGGAAGAAATAGTCATATCTTGTACTTTTGAATATTCTTTTTAGCCAGTAGAAGATCAGTCTCTTTGCTGTTTTTGTTTCTGTCAATAAAGTTTATCCAGAAATTTGTGCCAATTTTAAAAATTCATTACATTATAGAATTCTGTTAATTGTAAGGTCACTAAAATTGATGCACAGTGTATATAATTTGGAAAGATATGGCTAAGATATTTGAATTACTTTTTTATTAAGTTTTAAGTCTATTATACCAAAACGTATGGTTTATTTCTTCAATTTATTTTCCCAATTATATTTATTTTCCCAGGCATGCAATATTTTATTCCTACATAATCCCACCATATTCTGCAGTCATTTGAAAAGATGAACATCAAAACTAAGATGGTAGCTGTAATACATCCAAACATGTATATGTATTGTATCCCTTGATTTACTCATTTCATCACCAGTTTAAACTGTAATTCTGAAATTTATTTTTGCTTGACACTGCATGCTTTGCATATATAGCTAATTACTTCCAGAATCACCTTCCAAAATTAATCATAATTGAACACAATTCTGACAACTTAAATAATCATGTTTGCATTTCATATAAGGAGTAAACTCCGATTTTGAAGAAATATTTGCAAACTTGTCAGTAATCATTCATACAGATGGCTTGAACATTCTCATTCAAGGTATAACTTTTATTTAGATACATGGATCTCGCATCTCACTGATTTACCTAAAATGGGTTTTTCCACATCGTGATCTTTACCTATGCAAATTAACTCAATGGACTCATCCACTGAAGTTTTCAATTACTATTTTCAATCAATTAAATATATGTGAAATGGTGGTTTATACCTGACCTCTTTGCTTCCTAATTGCTGGTATTTAATCTGCCCCAATGATAGTTATACATCAGCTCCAATCAGGACTGTTTATTTGTTTGTAAATGCATACTTTAGTGCCATTTATGCTGGTGAAGATTACTCAAAACAATGTTTATCGAAACATGACAGTGTTGGGAGTTTGGGAGTAAAAAATCTTGTCTTTAGCATGTTATGGCAGGTATAGATCTACTAATTACTCTTAACCAAATGCATACACCCCAATTTTCCAGTGCATTATGTGATGGCAGATCTGGGATTGTGGAGTTTGTAGTTTGACTAGGCTTGTAAGTACATATTGTGCTCAGAAAGCTTGATTAAGAAGAAAAGGTAATTCATTTATAAGATGCTGCCTGACATTTGAGTTAAGGCATTGTTTACAGTTTTCATACTTGCTAGATCATGAAAAACACTGGAAGAACACAATTTCTTTACATCTAAACTGTCACTATCATGCTTGAAGAAAAAGAACCTGATTTTCAGTAAATATTATGGAAAAGAAAATGGAGAGTGAGAGAAATATTTCCTTATACTGCACTCTGACTGTAACATTTAGCCTGTCAAACAGTAAACAGTCTTGATTCAGACAGCTTTATGCTATCACCATTGGGTAGTTTATACAGTTAATTGTCATTGAAGTCGTGATTATTTGTATGACTGACAATAGCTATTGAGATTGTTTGCTAGTGATTTCCATGCAAAAGACCATTGGGCTATTTTGTATCAGTATAGTATACTAGTGGAACAACCCAATTTATTTGACATTAGGTTTAGCTACAGATGGGTTATGATCAAACAAAATTATTATGCCATTTTATGGCCCTGAATGAAACTACTTAAACAATCTTTATTAAAAGGTTAAAATTTTGTTCTTGTTCAAATTTATAGAAAAAAGAACCTGTACTCATTAGATAAACAAAATAAATTATTTTAAAATAAAAAAAATCCTGTCTTTAAATAAAATCTTGCCAATCTTCTCACCCAACCCCATTAAATGGTTGATCCTTTATCACCTTGATTCTGTTCATACTTGGCAAGTTTCATCATGAGGCAAACAACGTTTATTTTGGTACACACTTTTTCACTCCGTGGACTTTTGTATTAAGGTCATTGGGCTAACAGCATTGTTATGAGCTCAACAGGTAATCTTTGGTTTTCTTGTAGTGTCACCTTTAGGCATGGCAAATCACAAATATCACTTTTCTGTTAATGAAGGCAGTGGCATTTGATTGTCACTGGTGAACATTTCATTGTATCGAAATCCTAATGAATTATTTGGTGATTTATAGTATCATCATAGATGAAATCATGTTGAAGTTTTTGCAATAGGTTAACTAGCAATTTATTTGAAAGACTGACATTTTAACCAAAAAACATGCCATGGGTTACAAATTTCACTTTTAGACATGCATTAATGCCAGATTACTCACTGTGCACAGTGTCACCAAAATACACACAGACATTCACACCATATCACAGTTATTCTAATGGATACCCAGAGTGTCTAAACCCAAACCAAGGATCACTGCCAAATAAAGCTAGGAAAAATGATCTATAAAATAAATTTATAACACAGATATAGTGGAGTTCCTGAAGTTTCATAATTCCACATGACCCAAAACGTTTTGCAAATTTTCAGAAATGCTTTGTAGGTATAGGATAAGTATATAGAGTGAAATATTTCATCCAATATTCACTGATAGCTTTGTTGAGATTATTTTTTAAATGGTTTCAGTCATTTCTCTAACACAGTCTTGAAAGTCTTATGAATGGATAAAGGCCTGATTGCCAGCCAGAATATAACCCCAATCCACAGCACTGATATAGATTATTGTGCCAAAATGGCAACCTACTCAGCACTAAATTTTGTTTAATTCTGTTCATTATATTCTAATTAATTAATGGCATGAGTGGTACAAAAAGTTCTAATCTTGATTGGACTTTATGAAATATATTTATAGACCTAAATGACCACATGCTTTTCAAATAATTTTGACAATACAGGTAGAATTGATATTGGTCTGTAATTCCCTAGATCCTCCTTTTCTTCTTTCTTAAAAATAGGTGTAACCTTTGCACATTTCCGAGTTAAACAATGTGGTAGACCCTGATCTACCAGCACAGTATGGAACAGTATATAACAAGCAACATAGTAGACCATCACCTGCCAGCATAGTGAAGGTGAACAGTATGCCTGTTCATTATTTTCTAATTATTGATTAACACAGTTTGAAACATAAGTCTGTATCAGATGCACTTGTTTACTGTTTCTTCAGCTCTACATGCCATATGTGCCAATGAGTATAGTACTATATTGCTATAATGCTTTTTATTTTAACACTTTCTGTTATAAGGCAGTCCCACTATAATGCCATTTATTATAAAGCTACTTCTGTTATAAGGCAGTCCAATGATACTGTTTCAGTTATAAAACAGTCCCACTATAATGCCCTTTATTATAAAGCTATTTCTGTTATAAGGCAGTCCAATGATACTGTTCCTATTATAAAGCAGTCCCACTATAATGCCCTTCATTATAACAGTTCTTGTTACAAGGCAATCTCAACAAAATGCTCTTTTTTATAACACTATTCCTGTTACATGGCAGTCTTACTGTAATTCACTTCATTATAAAATTTGTTTCTGTTATAAGACAGTCCCACTATAATGCCCTTTATTATAACGCTGCTTCTGTTAATAAGAAAGTCCAATGATACTGTTCCTGCTATAAAGCAGTCCCACTATAATGCTCTTTCATTATAACACTGTTCCTGTTATAAGGCAGTCCCACTATAATGCCCTTTATTATAACACTGCTTCTGTTATAAGGAAGTCCAATGATACTGTTCCTGTTATAAAGCAGTCCCACTGCAATGCCCATTCATTATAACATTGTTCCTGTTATAAGTCAGTCCCCTATAATGCCCTTTCATTATAACATTGTTTCTGTTATAAGGCAGTCCCACTATAATGCTTTTTCATTATTACACTGTTCCTGTTAAAAAGCAGTCCCACTATAATGCCCTTTCATTATAAAACTGTTCCTGTTACAAGGCAGCCCCCACCATGATGTCCTTCATTAGAACACTATTTCTGTTATAGGGCAGTCCTTCAGAAGTTGAATTGTATCTATAGTATAAAGTACTTCATTAGAAGATTGTCTGACTGTCAGATGGTATATACTGAAGCTTCTATGAATAACATTAAATGATAGAGTGCTGTATATTTAATTATTGTTTTACAACCTCTTATATAGTTCATCTATATCCAGTACAGATCAAATCATACATTAACTTTTGTTGTGTTATTAAGTTCTGTTGTTTTCTATATAATGAAAGCAGATTTTCATCCTCAAACCATGGTGGCTTATTGGTTTAAAACCATTTTTCTTTCCGTGATCTGCTATGCATGGTAGCTAGTATAATTGGTGGAGAAAGAACCAAGAAAAACACAGTAAGTACCACCAACCCACTGGATGCTATGGCAAGCTTTTTGTATAGCACATTGGCCAAGTCTGAGATTGGAACCCATGTGGACAGAGGTGAGATGGCAGTGAGCACTTGACCAACTGGGGCCCCCTGCTGGACTTGTGATTAAAATGGGGTTGGTGCCAATCCTGCCATTGGATCAACCTGAACTGGCATCCATGTCATGTCCATTGTTATGACTCTTAATGCCCAGTGACCTCTGTACCAAATAATCTTGATGTGTTGCTGTTGCATGAAATGCCAAGCAAAACAAACTGCAAGCCACGGTACAACAAGAAATTATATATGATGTAAACAGTCAGTTTGGACACAGATATAGAGACTGTATGCGTGTTTGTTTGTGTGTGAGATTTAGATTTTTAATGTAGCTTTAACAATATTTCAGTCAAATCGCTATGATGTCTGCATTGTGGCAGTTTTTAGTTAAATCTAACACTGGGGCATCATGCTGCAGACATGTAGCATGATGTCTCACCCAGTCGAATTATCCTGACACCAGGCCAATCAGTCCTAACACTAACCTCTAAATGCTAAGAGCCCAGTGAGGCAGCTGTTAGTACCATTTTTAATAGTCTTTGGTATGACTCATTCAGGGTGTGAACTCAAGACCTCATATCTAAGGCACTATCTACTAGGCCACTTGAGCAGTCAGGACACAGATATAGAAACTGATTTTCATTGACTTGGTTTCAATCATTATAATGATGTTAATGATATATGACTTAGTTTCAAAATACCACTGGAGGATTACTGTAGATAATGTCTGTGAGATCTTGATTTTTGTTAATTCCAGAAAGAGACATATTATTGTATTTTTTTTCTTCAATGAGACTTGAATCTTTCCATCAAGGTGTCTCAAGGGAAAGATGTAACCTGGTGGAGTCCATCCCTCTCTAAACTGGATGACCACAGCAGAAATCCACTGATATAATGTGGCATGCTCTGGCCTTGAGCACATGGCCATTGAGCTCATCTTGGAGCCATTCCACCCTGATCATTGACTTCATTGAGGAAGACTTCTGCCCAGATGATATTGATGGTTTAGCAGGAGATGAAAAATAACTGGTTGATTTGGTTGAGCACCTCGACACAACCTCTACAGCATACTGTATGGAGATTACTGCAAAAAAACCCCAACAAACTAATGACAAACAACACCAACTGCATCAGTGTAGAAATAAAGGTCAGTGGACAGAAGCTGGAAAGAGTCATAAGCTTCAAGTACTTGGGATCAGTTATCACAGATAAGGGCTCAAAACCAGAACTAGGAATGCCCAGACAACAGCAACAATAACAAGGTTGAGACCCATATAGAAAAATACCAACATTGCTTCTGGTTCCAAAAAAAGGCTATGCTCATATTGTCATAACCATTCTATATGCTTGTGGAACATGGATGCTCACATCAGGTCTACAAAGAAGGATTCAAACCTTTCTAGATGAGATGTTACTGCAAGATCTTGCGTATCTCATACATTTACCATGTAACCAATGAAGAAGCCCACAACAGACTTCAATGAGCCATCAGATCACATGAAGACCTCTTGAGCACTGTAAAAAAATGCAAACTGAAGTGGTACATCATGTCTCAAGATCATCTGGACTGGCAAAAACAAGGAACAGTACAAGGGTGCAGAAGAAGAGCAGACAGAAAAAGAGGTGGGAAGACAACAAAAAGGAGTGGACAGGTATGGGATTTGGAGATTCCCTAAGGACAGTAGAAAACAGGGAAAGAGGGAGAGAATTGGTTGTAAAGTCAACTGTGTTGCCCCAACTACCTTTTAGGATAAGGGATTGATGATGGTGATGATTGTAACAAGATAACCGGGTTGGTTTTCAGATTTACAACAGAATACTTTTGATGGTGATACAAATGCAATGTTTATTGATGAATGACTTGAATGAAAAAAGAATTATGATTATCACTTGCATATATAAGATCCAGACCAAATTAACACAATCCACATGAACCTAATAATGCAACATAAATGTGAATACAAATATATGACCTTACACAGCAAAAGGACAAAGGTTAATGATTCACAGCAATTTCACATGATGAAAAAAATGTGTTTTACTCAAATAGGGAAAACTGAGGTAATTTACCTATATAGTAATGTGTGTTCACTCAAATAGTGAAAAATGAGGTACTTTACTCAAATAATAAAAATGATGAAAACAAAGGAACATATATACAAAGTATCTTTTCAGTCCCAAAACACTGGGTATAAGAAACCCCAAAATTAGCCCATGGCTAAAAGATTACATGCATGGAGTAACACAAACACTCAGTCACTAGCACATTTGGCTACCAGCACACTGGTCAATCAAGCAGTATCCTGAACCACCATTAAATTCCTTGATCAATCAAGCAATCTGCTCCCACCAATTTGGTCAGCAATGCTCATCATCTGCTACTCAACCAACAGCACTTTCACTCAGCTCAATGGCTGCTATGGTTCAGCTTTACAGCTATTATGGTCAGCTTCTGTAGTTAGCATCAGGCTCCAATGAGCCATTGGATCCTATGAAGACCTCTTGACCATTGGTACCTTGTCAACTCTGATCAGCTGAAAATATATCTAACACAGGTTCAGAAGTAAACCTACCTGTGTCCAATAAGAATCCTATGATACTAAACATTTGTTAAAAATGCAATGATATTGGCAAAATAAATCTCTTGCTAAGTCACAAATAAGAATAGAAAATATTTGCATTATACTATGTAAGCCAAAGCTACATATAAAAATATACAAAAATAAACATGGTAGTGCAATGGTTATAACTTATAATATACATACAAAATTAATAAATAACTCACATACCTATACAGCTGAAGATTTGCATGTCCTTAAGTAGACTGCTCACTGACAAAATGTTCCAAAATGATTATCTTATGGTGAGGCATTTAGACACATATGATGCAGCCTTACATCGTCTGTGCACTTGTATGTATTCAGTTTATCCCATCAAAAGCACTTTGCATGTATGGCATAGGATGAACCGAACTCACTGTTTTGAAATATTGTACAATATACATAAATCACCCTTGGGTATTGTTGTACACAAGAAAGGAAACCTGAGTACATGTATTTAATAATTGAAGGGATTTTTACAATTCCATGATGATGATGATGATGATGATGATGATGATGATGATGATGATGATGATGATGATGATGATGATGATGATGATGATGAATCTTTCCACAGAACCTAGGATATATATTCTGTAGATACTAACTTATAAGTCAGATAGATCAAACTGAACACTGCATAGACCGAGGTATGCCATCACAGAATGCACTAGCAGGTCAGGATCAATGCACTTAATTACATTTACTCAGTAGAAAAAGCAATATAGGTCTTGATTTGCTGGCACATTAGGCAATTGCAGATAGTTCAGTTTGACCTGACTTGCAGGAATGTAGAAATGGTCTGATTGTATCAATGGTTTGCCATTTGATAGACTTTTAATATTGTGATTGCATCAGGCATTCTTCATTTCTGATATAGTGACTTCAATTTTCTTCCTGAAAAAGACGGACTGTGATGACTATATATGGACATCAGTTTAAGAAAATATTCTTATAATAATATTTGCAGTTGTTCCTTGGAGGAAGTATTTGCAAAGATGGGACTGTTAAAGTAACAGATGATCAAGACTTGAAGGTACGTGTGTGTTGATCCAGAATGAATATCTTTGGTTTTAAAATTGCAGTACTTGCATGCTAATGCATATATAAACACTTGGTTCAAATATGGTAAATGTTCTTTCAATTATTTTCATTATTATTATTATTATTATTATTATTATTATTATTATTATTATTATTATTATTATTATTATTATTATTATTATTATTATTATTATCCATGACTGTGTTATACGAAAGTCGTTGTAACTTGACAATATGACATATTTCTGTTAGTATTGAAACCTTAAAATCAGGTCTCTCTGTAATATACATTATAGGCTTTACTAACATAGGTGAATTAATTGTGGTTTTGGTCACATGATTCTTTGATACTATATATATTCTGGCCTACTCAAAAGGCCCTTTCTGACCCATTGAAAGTAAGAATCAGTCTGTTCATTAATTTTGTTGACTCAGCATTGTGATATGTTTCCCTCAGTATGTTAACTATGTATTGTAGACATTGAATGGGTATAGAAATTAGACCAGTCAACAACATCCTGCTTGCTTTTCATGGAAGTATACCTGTAGTTGAATCAAAGTTATTCATGAATTATTTTTTTACTACTGGCTAACACTCCATGGTTTACTTGAAGCCTGGGATTTTAACTGAGTAAAATATGGCTTATAGAGGTGGATAATAATGTTCTATGCATTTAATAGGTACATGCATATGTATGTATGTATGTATGTATGTATGTATGTATGTATGTATGTATGTATGTATGTATGTATGTATGTATGTATGTATGTATGTATGTATGTATGTATGTATGTATGTATGTATGTATGTATGTATGTATGTATGTATGTATGTATGTATGTATGTATGTGGGTGGGTGGGTGGGTGGGTGGGTAGGTAGGTTGTTTAACTTTCAACACAATACTGGCTATATGTTAATGATTAAAAATTGCTATTTAAAATTTAAAAGATGTAATGTTACATTGTAAAGAGAAATTCACTGAAAACAAATTTTTTTCCAATCAAATGGGCTAGCATTTCTTTGTTGAGATCCCTTTAGTCAAAATTTACTTTTTCTACATTATAATATTGTGGTAATGGATACTGCTAACAGCTTAATAGAGGTGTGATAGGTAATTGTCAATTACACTTTGGTTTTATAATAAAGAAATAACAGCTCTGTCTTCCATTTTAAAACTACAAGTAGAAAAATTCCTCTCATAAATGATGACATCTGCTAGATATTGAACCACAAATATTATTTTAGCTATATATCAGTAATCTAAGACAGCACAAAATTCTTGTGAACAGGGAATTCATGCCCACAAGCAGCATTCAGGAACTTCAATTATAAACAGAAAAGTTATTGAAATAAGAAAGAGTTACCTCTCCTTAATAGGTAGTATACAGTAGGTTGGACTAATTAAATGAAGAATTGTGTATGTCTGGCTAACTTTCCCAGGTCTTAGTGTTTGTCACTGAATATGTTAAGCAAAGGAGAGTATCGTTTTATGATATACAGATGAAAATCACACCTTTGTTCCTAACATAAAGCTTGTTTTCTTTGCAAGAGAGCTCTCTGTACATATCTGTAATAGTTGAAATGCCCTTGTTTAACATTGTGTTCAATTAAGTCTAAATTATTTTTCAGATAGATGCTTTTTTTTGGTTTTATTCAGATTATGATGCAAATGGATGGACAAAACACATGACAGTGTGTGAACAGTTATCACTTGCATCTTCAGAATTCACAGTGTTGGGGTGACTCAGAAAGCACATGTGACCTAAAATATGACATCCAATAAGTTTTCATTTAATAAAAGTTTATTAAATGTAAAATTCAAGTTTGATAAAAAAAAATTAAGCAGTTGATATGCTTACAAATCAAAATGGATAATGAAGATCAAGGTGAATCATGGGGATGCATCACAAGGAGAAATTATAGTATGTTCTTTGAGAATATGAGTATTTGATCTTGAAGCTTGGGCTCCTGAGACCCCAATTTCGTAATTTATATTTTTTATGTAACTTTAATAATTTTTCAGTCATATCGATGCAATGTCTGCAGTGTGACAGTTTATAGTGATGTCTAGCACTGGGGCATCATGATGCAGACATGTAGTATCCTTTCCCACCCAGTCACATTTTCTAGACACAAGGCTGACAAGTCCTAATGCTAACTTCTTATTGTTGAGTACCTAGCAAGGCACCTGCTAGTACCATTTTTTAAGTCTTTGGTATATTTGGCCAGGACTCTAATCCCTGACTTCATGCATCTGAGGTGGATGCTCTAATTACATGGTCACCGTAATATGATTGTTATCATGCCTATAATGAAACAAGATTTGTTTCTTCCAACAAAACATTGCTGTTTCATTCATGTAGAATTGGTTGAATATATAGGGGCAAATACAATATATATATATATATATATATATATATATATATATATATATATATATATATATATATATATATATATATATATATATATATATATATATATAGGGCAAATACAAATTAAGTGACCTTGTCAGAAATAACTTAATTTCCTACTGGTTAATTTTATGATGAATTGGTAAAGTATGGATTCAAATCAATGAAAATTCAGTTACTGCAACACTGGTCAAAGTTTGCATCATGACATAAATTTTAAATTCTTTTCCTTGCAGGAACAGCCTGACCCTGTGTATGTCAAAGGAAAGAGGGTGCATGGAGGGCCCCAAATGATACAGCTTAGCTTGGATGGAAAAAGGCTTTATGTTACCACATCCCTCTTTGCCAGGTGGGATGAACAGTTCTACCCAGAAATGACAAAGTAAGTTTTTAAAATTTACAAGTGTTACTGTGGCTATTTTGACTGTAACATTCATATTATTTCTTGACCAAAAACATCCCTTAGGCTATTAGATTTGTATTTTTATTAAAATAATTGTGTCCATTTGTGAACACATCTATTAACTTTTGCACCATAAAGTTTTTGCTGTTGTTACTACTTCTCATCCCTTCCCATCTTCCCCTCCTACCACTGTTATTTCTATTACAATCATCCCATATTTTTATCACTAACACTATTGTCCCACCTTTGTTGTCTCCACTACTACTATATGCACTAATACTTATGCTGCTGCTATTACAAGAAATACTTCAATGTCACTGTCATCATCATACTTTTATGGTTTTCATTAACAGATTTTTGGGTCCATATCAAGATAGGAGATCCTTTTAGTACTTGCCTTTTCTATACATGTGTTTGTCCATCCATTGACACTTCTTGTAACTGGCATTATCTCTGCAATCTGTACACATGATTAGATGACATCTTGTTGGATAATTGCTTATTGTGTAGAAATATGCCTCTTGAAAGGTTTCATCTTTCCAGAGTTATTTCCCTTTTTCCATCACTACTACTACTTTTTGTACAATGTAATTTGAAACCATTGAAAAATATTCTGGTACAATATGTTGATTGCATTGTCTTGTAGGTCTAGGCATACCATGTATGATTTTTGTCTCTATTTTGGATAGAGTAATGATGGCCGAAAACTAACTTCTAATCTTCACATTAGATGATGCTGGTAGCTTTGCTCTGCAAACTGATCTCTTTATTTTAGATGAGATGTTTATTTACAGATCCAGTTTTGATTGAATTTTTACCCCTTTTTCATTCCATCAACATTATGTCTCGACTGCAGCTAATCTCTGTAACCATATTTGCTCCATAACCAGTGAACATACACTAATGGAATTTTCAGAGTACATTGTCTCCTAGTCCATTGTATGCTTTTTATGGCTTTTATCATGTTAATTCTATTTTATATAGTGCCCTTGACATTTAACACCATATCTTCACATAGGATCTTGCTTTTAACTGGCAGTTAGAGCAAGAATCATTAAAATAGTCCGATTAAGTTTGGTATGAACATTGATGGAAGTACTTTTACCTTTTATTTTGTTTAGAACAGTTTTAGGGTTCCAATTTCTGGTTTTTGTTACTTCAAGATGGCTTCAAAAGACTTGTAACCTTTCAGTCAGATTTGGCTTTAGATATAAGAGACCTTGAGTGAGATTGATTTCCAGCATAACACAAAATCATTTATAGCATACCATCCTTCGGTTTCTTTCCCATAACAGTTCTAATAATTGATAAGTTTTTTAATGATATTAATCAGATCTTGAACACTAATCACTGAGAATAGTTATGATTCTTATTTGCCCATTCTCCCAACTTTGCTTTCAATTGCATAACTTGTTTTACTTGTACCTTTATTTTAATGAGCCATTAAATGAGTTTACAGCATTCCACAATCTTTTAGAAGAGTTATGGGCCCTGATTATCCATCACCAAACTTTGGTTTTCGAACAGAAGTTATTCTGCTTAAGGTTCTGCCAAGCAAGTTGCAGTGAGAAGGGTTATTTGTGATACACACATTGCTATTAGCTCTGACTATTATTATTATTATTTTTATTATTATTATTATTATTATTATTATTATTATTATTATTATTATTATTATTATTATTATTATTATTATTATTATTATTATTATTATTCCAGGAAAGGCTCAATGCTGCTTCAGGTAGATGTTGATACAAAGAAAGGAGGTCTAAAGCTGAATGAAAACTTTCTTGTAGATTTTGGAGATGAACCTGATGGTCCCGTGCTTGCGCACGAGATTCGTTACCCGGGTGGGGATTGCACATCTGACATTTGGCTCTCACACACTGCTACAAAAGCTGCAGAGTGACCAGTGTCTAGAATACAAGGGAGATAAGTTACGAAAAAGAAAAAAGATATGGGGACCGACTTTATGTAAATTACTTGCATCCAAGAAATATTAACTTTTATTGTATAGTGAACAAGAAATGATTTTTACCATGTATATTCACTTAAAGTAGAGTATAACTGCAATTGCATAATGTGACATCAGATCTGGGTCTGTCTTGTTTGTTCTACTGATTAATCCCAACCATCTACAAAGATCCAGATCAGCTGGTGCATTATGTAATTCAGATCTGGGTTAGTGTGGTTTGAATTTGAACCATGCTTTTAAGTGGGAATATATCGTGCATGTGTCATTTTAATATATTTAGATTAGACTTGTACAGTTTGATCAAGGGAATATTGAGATAATTTACCAAATAATTTTTGGTGTATATCTTAGATATACATAAAACTGCACATGTGTTTTGTTCTGTGTAATGAGAGTGATTCATGTGGTGTACAGACCCATCAAGACTTGAATAACCATGGGTATTAATATGCCATTTCAAATGAGTTCTCTCCCTTGGAACACAATTTTTTTTTGTTATATTTTATAATATATTTTATATTAATTACATACTCATAAGACTCATTTACACATTCCTGATACTGTTCAGCTCTTCTCTGTGAACATAATTTAAAACAAGTTGGGATTAGGAAAAGCTTCGGTTTGGTCATTTAAGAATGTTGATGTGCCATCAGCAATGGAAACACTTGTCTGAGTGTGCTCTGCAGAAATATGTGTTGCATATCTGTATCAAATGCCAGATCAATTATATAAAATTCAATGGGTGTGTAATAACATTTGTTATCACCTGGGACAGATCTTTTCAAACTTGTATGAGGAAAACTGATGGGCAACAATCTCCGGTGAAGTGGTCCGCAGAAATGTTGAATTCTGCCGAAATAAAGACAGGCTCATCCATGACATTAAGTAAGCTAATACTAAAATATGATTTGTGTTCTTGTATTAGTAGAACAAAAGATATTAATTAATAATACAATATTAATAGCTAATGGTACAGTCAGCACTCTGAAAGATAATTGAGTGGTCCACTGATACCCTCAGCAATGTTCATTTGGCAGTTTTAGGTTTAAACATATAGGACTGAATCAAGGTCAGTCATTGTTGTCATCTTTGTGATTGCTGTTGTGTTTTGTTGTACTTGCTTTAAGCTCACTTTGATATTCTTTTTTCTCAAAGTGTTGTCATTAACTGTATGGATGCTTCGTGATATCTAATAAAAGCCATAAGCACCTTTTGACAACTATAGAATTCTTGTTTTGACTTCTCGGTGTTAGCACTTGGTCCATGACATTATCAAATCATAATGGACTGTATGGTCCATATTGATGTAGATGGGGGAAATTCCAACATGTTGGGGTGGGTGCGTTATAGTTAATGGGAAGGAATGAAATTTCACCTGGTTATTTAGAATTTGTTGTAATTTGCAACAAAGAGTTTGCTGTAGTCACAATTTGTCTTTTCAGTGATAAAACTGCAGGAAAAATTTGCAGACATTCATTGCATCATCAGTATAATGACATTATAAGCATATCACACATGTAACTTTCTCAGATGGTAAACTTTGTCACAAATATAGTGAAGTGGGAGAAAATTAATTTTGGCCTGGGTGCTCCTCTTAAATTGGCATATTCCACATGGCTAAACTGTGTCACATATGTAGAGATTTGGGAGAAAAGTAATTTTTGGCATGGATGTTCTTTCTCAATTTAGTCTAACCAACATTTGACTTTCTCACATGGTAAACTGTGTCACATTTGTTGTGAAATGGGAGAAAAAAATGGCATGGGTATTCTTCCTCAATTAGCCTATCTCACATTTGACTTTCTCACATGGTAAACTCTGTCAGATATGTTGTGAAATGGGACAAAAAAAAGTTGGCATGGGTGATGAGTGTTCTTTCCATAAGTCTGTATCTGTAGTGTTTGGGGATGTGAGAATAATCAAATCCTTCATATGTATCAGTGAAAGAAGGGAAAATTCCATTTGAAGATCAAAATATTGCATCCGACAGGAGACTTTTCTGAGTGTCTGGTACAAAATTTGGATCTCCTGTGAGGGTGAAATTATTATATCCTATGATAAAGCATAAATGAAGAATTCCTTATTCCACATTCTCAGTAAAAAATGAGGGTCAGAGTTACATTGGGATAATGTGAATACTGATAGAAAATTCAAACAGCAAAACACCCATGAAATATTTCCTTGCTTTATGTTTGCATTAAAAATTCTGTTTCAGCATTAAATGACATTGAAATGCATATTAGCTTTCAAAGAACAGTTGTTGAAACAGCTGTGGTAAAGGTAATGCACAAATTGTGTACACTTTGATATAGATAGGTTAAGGAATAAAGCCTGTTCCTGTCAATAAGATTAATCAGAGAGACAAAAATTAATGAAATAGTCCTCCATAAAACTTTGATCTGGAAATATGAAATTTTTTCCCAGATCATTAAGATTTGGAAATTTTAGCACGTTAAAATAATATGCACCAACGCGAAAACTCCATCTGTTTTCTAACCATTTGATAGGATAAATTTGATTTATATGTCATTCTCATTGCTATGTTGGGTCATGATACTAGTTTGAATCCCAATTGACTCATCCATTCAACTGGTTTATATATTAGTGATGACTTAATATATCATGAACATTGTATTCATACTAAACTTCCCAAAAATTCTGCAGTAATCTCTGATATAAAAAATAACATTTTGACTCAAGGTAACTGATTCTTCTTTGAGTTGATTACTTCATTTATTTAAAAATAGCCCAAAATTTCTTGGTTGTATATTTTTTTTTTATCTTTGTATATATACTTATTTTTGTTCATGAATAAAGCAACTGTTGCATTTATTTTCAAATTCTTTAACGGAAATATTATTTTTAGACTTTAGGAAGATGTTGGAACGAACTTGATAGGCACTTAAACACTCATGCAGTTAAGTCACAAATTTGTGAAATTAATATTTAGAAAAAGAAACAAACAAGCAACCACATGCAGTTAAAGTTTTGCTTTACAATGTATACACTGCAGTGTATTTTTTCTTGTAAAATTCCTTTCACAATTTGTGTAATGACCTGCCTCATTGATAACACAGATGAAAAGTGTATACATCTTTTTAATACTTCAAATCAAGTAGATGTAAATATTTTTCATTTTTTGTATCATTGATTTCAAGATTAGAGGACATCATTTGAAACGAATAAACAACTTCTTCCATGGATTTGTTGAACAAACTGTTTAGAAATATTTTACTGCTGTTGTGTATAATAGTTTTCTGATACATTTTTGTCAAATTTTATGTCCCAAGTAGATTTCCCAGCTAGCCAGTTTCTTGCATGATATGGTATTAATGCTGAGTTTGTACATAAAATCAATTAAACTTAAGTTATTCACACATTAATCCTATATATAACCATCTGGTTTTCTTTCTTCCTTGTAAACAGAATTGCTGATTCAAAAAGCATGCCTAATCAGCCAAAATGCAATAGTCCACCTGGTTGGAAAACATTACATCATAACATCATCAAAGTTACATATTACATCACCTCATCTCATTGACCAAATAGAAGCGTTTGCCAAATTTTTGGAAAGATGCATTCAGGTTTTACAAGAAAAACGAAATGTTTTAATTGACCCTCATATGGTGTTGATTTTATGAAATGTTTCGTTGAAAGAGACAATTTGTTTTATTATTATGCGATGCTGCATTGAACGCTTATAAAAATCACCAGATCCTAAAGAAGTGCGTTCAAATATTGCACCTGGACGCGATGAGTCCGGACAGGGTCTGCCAGTCGTACAGTTGTTGTTGCTCTGGGGCTTAACACCATTTTTCAGCACACGATAGTCTATACATAGCGGCCAGTATTAATGGTAGAGAAAGAAACCGGGAAATCAGCGGAAAGAACCACCAACCTACGAGAAGCTACTGGCAAGCTTTCTCACAAATCCACATTCGCCGAATCTTAAACTCGAACCTACGTGATTAAATTATTAAGAGAAGAACTATGATGTAGCCTCATTGTTACTGACGTGGAAAAAATCGAAACGGAGAAACAGTTGCTAGATAAAATCCAAGAGAACCACGTGATTTGGTTGTAGATGATATTTGTGGACTTAACCCAGCAACAACTTTTCATCATGATGTGGCAGGAGTCGCAACCACGACGGCCATTGTATGTGCACCAGTCGGAATTATTGTCATGGCAGTTATCAATAGTAAAAGTGTTTCTGGTGGTGCTAGCAAATTTATTTCGATACGATTTCATTCATACGTGACTATTCAGAACCTGTTGCAGCGACCCAAAGCAGTCTCAGCACGATCAATAAACTGTACTAAGTGGCCATCGAGGAAAGAATAACTAGCTCGGTCGAATTCGAGATTGTTCTGGCGGAAATGTATATAGGGACAATTGCTAGTTACAAAGGTTGTCTAACTACTCTACAGTACATTAAAATGCGAAGTGGCAACAGTGTCACGAGTGCATAAAGTGCTTTCCATCACGTAAACTGATAATGTACTGGGAATTGTGCTATAATTAAAAGAATTAAATTGTGTGTGTCAATACAATTTTAATTAGTTTCACACTTTATGTGACACATTTTAATTTCATACGTTTGGGCCTTATCTTGACTAACTAGAATGTTAACTTTTAAGGCACAAATAGGAAATAAAAGTGTCTGGCCGTCTGACCATGTAAAAATGTAAGTACAATTATTTTTATTAGAATTTATTGTGTATGTCTTGTGTTAATGTCACATAAAGGAATATAAATTTAACACGGCTTGACATGTTAAACTGCTGGTTTCATGTTAATTGGCTGTAAAGGGCAAATAAATTGGCTTGAACTCTTAAATGGAAAACGCACCGATCGTTCATCCTTTCTCTTCCTCCTTTTTATTTTCATGATCATCCACCTCCATGTTATCTCTCACTGTTACATTTGCGTGTCTTGAGGTTTCATGAATCATCTCCTCGACTCAGTAATAAGATTGACATGTAACTATTTTTCATTTAGGGTAGGCTCTCTGTCACAACATGGTGAATGTTATTATTGTATAAATATCTCCATTCTTTTATTTTATGCTCACGTTGATTATTAGGGCGGGAGTAGTATGTGCTATCACCGTCTCGAAGGAATTCATCTTATCATATTTGCTTGAGTCTGAGGACAATAATAGCTCGTGCAGATCAAACAGGTGTTGTCTGTAAATTTGCTCTCATGTCTTCGATATTGGTCGTCCGCACCAAATTTATCTTTAAGTTGAACTTGCTGGTTGGTCTTGTCTGTTGCGACAGCGCAAGAGATCTACGGGATTTATATAGACTGGTTTTTAAATTCAATCACTTGTCTATGGAGAGAAACCTATCAAATAGGAAGCCATATCCGGGATTTGTACATAAACATTATTAGCGGCGTAAACGTATTGCTGAATTCAGATGCTTCAGTTCGTGGCCATGTATATCCTGAAAATGCACTCATTCATAAAATTTGTGTTGCTGCTGTGTTTCTGTGTATCTAAGTCGAGTCAGGTAAACATAATCCAAGAGGCAGTAAATCTTGGTGCAACGGATTTCGTGAAAATTATTATGAAAACGGGCATGCAAGAGATTCTCGCTGGAACAGGCAAGTTGTTTATTAGTTTTTACTGAATTACATCCATACTGTGATAGTTAAAGGAAGTTGTTAGTGTTAATTTTTATAACTTCTGCAATTTAAAGCATGCATTGTTTTGAGTATCGGCTGCATATATTATATATACACACACATGTGAACAGACAAGATTGCACCTGAATATCATATTTTATGAAAATTTCTGGTACCGAACTAATGAAGCATAATACGTAGAAGAAACCTTGCAGTATTAACCCGACATTTTTCGCCCTTTGCTGATACTAAAACTGACTGAAAGGAGCACATATTACCGGAACGTAACTGAAGCGTGTGCGGGGGACCATTTTGGGCACCAATTCAGGGAAGGGGGAGGATGCTATTTTGCGGAGTTTGTGGTACGGGACACCAATGCTCGCTCGAGGCGCCATTTCGTCCAAGATAAACTTGTGACGGCCCTGTATGTTACAATATCTTCTACATATGGTCCCACAACTAGCACAACATTCTCTCTCTGGGCTAATCCGTAAATAAATCGGAGATTTTGTTAAATGCACAAGCTTCAGTTACGTTCTGATATTTTAAACAAGCCACGATAAAGCAAAATGCACTGACCTATATTTTTGAACCTGACTCCGACTGGATTGTTCCTCGAGGCAGCTGGCCTTTATGGATATACTAAATATTGACCACATTGTTTTTGAAGTTTTAATAAAGTGAATCTTTCTTTCCATTGCAGTATTATGAAAACGAGACCAATAGTTATGACACGATAACGTAATTAAGATGTCCAATTAAAGGACATTCAGCAGTTCTGTTGATAGAACTATATTTTAATGATTTTAAATATGCATTGTTTATAGCCATGTAGCTCTCAATGTATTTTCATCAATCTAGAATTTGTATGTAATTTTATAATATAAATTAATGAAACCAAATCTCTATTTAAATTAAAGAGCTCTATCATTCAAAAACCTAGATTATCACAGGTAGGTTTCTAACCAACAAACAATTGTATTCCTGCTGTTGATGTCATGTGCTAAGTACTGATGAGATGTTCACAGGAATACTGATCTGAACAGTCAAGGAACATTTGTAACGTTGCATTGCTGTGCAATTTCCTATCTCCCTTTCATCAAGCTGGTAGTAACCCTAACGCTGGCAAATATTGAAAGCAAACTGACCTACGAAATAAACATATACTTAAGGTAGAGTTTACCAATTGGCATTAAACTTTCTTGCAAACATTTAATTTCATGCACTATGTAAAAAAAAATGTTTTCATTACAAAATCAAGGTAAAGAAATAGCATTACTTAAGAATGTAAAGGAAACAACATGATTCGAACCGCCACACTTTTGACATCCTGGTTTTAACTAATATTGAGGCACTCAAACAATAACGTGTGAGCAGACGAGATATACTATATAAAGGCGAACAACATTACTAGTTTGGTTTATGAGCAAAAACAATACACAAGCTATCAACAGAGTACACAAGCCATTAAAACAAGACAAAAGCCAACAAAATAACACACAAGCCACCAAAATGGCACACAAACCATCAACGGAGTTCACAAGCCTTCAAAGCCGTACACACGCCTTCAAAATAATATACGAACGGTTACATTTCAGACGCAACTAGTAACAACAATTTCATGTAAATTCGGCAGTAAGTGAAAAATACAAAATTTATGTTGACTGAAACTAATCCGAAATTTGGCTGATAGCGATATGATCGACCAATTTTCTTTAGTCTTGATCCTGTTCCGTTTCCTTTTGGATACGGATACGATTCGTCGCTTTTGCCTACGATTTTGCTACTAGTACTAAACTAACGCATCGCGGTATGACTCGAGCACGTAACGATACATTTGGACCGCCAGCTGTTACTATTGCCCGAGTACTACAAGCTTGGCAGACATTCATCCCAAAGGTTGATCACTTAGCCAAATGTCACTATATTTCGTATACAAATGCAGAACATATCAACGTCAGTCTTCTAACATAATTTTCATATTTAAAAAAAAATTGGCACATAAAATGAACATTTTTTCACATAATGCAAGTATTGATATAAAATACTCCGATTTTATGGTATAGCTATGGTTTTCTCTGTTCTGTAACTAGTTCAATTACAACGGCAGAAGGGACATATGGAGTACATAAAGCAGCAATAAACTTATTGTGTGCTATACTTTAAACGTATGCAGTAGGTTTGTTTTCCCCAAATATTGTGCATGTCCGACTCAGAGGCAGTTTATAATTAAAAAACACATTCTCCCTCTCTTGTAAAGTCATGTTTATTATAATTTTTTACGGTCAGCCAGGGACGGATTTAGGACCTTGTTGACCCTGGGCACTTCTGTTTCGTAGGCATTTTGGCGGATGCATTTTCGACATGATTAGGTCCCTTTCTGTATACACATTTCAGAAACATGGACATTAACATAATATATTTATTCAGGAAGAGATCTTTATTACAGTTTCTAACATAAAAAGGAAAAAGAAAATAAAACATGGTCAATTTTAAAACATGGTCAATTTTGTTTTTCGTCGGCCCCTTAGCTTTGTTAGTCCTAATGTGGCTATTGGATAAATACGGCCTTGGGGTCAGCATAAAAAGCCCCGATACCTTTATTAATTTTCAGATTTTTACTATGTGCATATACATTTTACGTCCCCATTATAAGGTTTGTTTTATCCATTAATCTTGTATCGCGGTCCGTAAATGAAACCCTTTCTTATGTAACTAATAGTGAAGTCGTTACTGTCGAAAGATATATAGTAATTATTAATGGCCATCTAGTGCACTCTTAACAAATGGAGAACTAAAATGTACATTTGATTTTGCAAGAAAGCAATAATTCAACTTAAGTATCAATTTACAATAAGGGATAGTTTTCCCCTTCCAAAATATAGTTGTCATCTTTTGCGTTCAATGCGTCAATCACGCACATGACCCTGCAGTCTTATATTTGTATGTTTGAATGTTTTCTAACATCAATTCTACACTCAATAGCTAAACCATTCTTGTTGGAATGCGATATATCTCGCTATTTTATCTATTATTAGTTATCCATATTAGTTATTTATGTTAGCGATCTATGTTATTTATCTATATTCGTTATCCATTAACCACGGAAACTGTAAACATTTAGTTCTATTGGCTAATGTACTGGACTGACAATTCAGTACGAAAATATTTATCCTGAACTGATAGTCGTTAATATTTATAGCAAATATATTATGTCAACCAAACCATTGTTTCAAATATGCCCTCACCTTTTGGGAAGATTACTTTCGATCGACACCACATAACCATTGTTGCCGTTAAAAACTAATACGTACATGCATCTTTCTATTTGTTCCCATATTTTATTCCAATAAATGATCCCTCTACTTCATGTACATTCATCCAACATACATCTTCTAATGACCTTGACATAATCGGTTAGTATTCGATGTTACCACATGTCGTTCAATTATTATAATAGCTAATGGTTACATGTTCACATGGTATCGTATATTAATAAGTTTGCATCCGAGTTCAATTTGCATCTGTTTAAATTATCAAAATAACGAAATTTGTGTAAATGATACATATAATGTTATAGTTACACCATTTAAACTAAAACGAACCCAACCTTCGAACACTATACGTTAATATGCACTTAGACTGGTGCACATTACACAGGGAGAGTGAGTGGCAGAAAGATATCATCACACAAATAATGTATTTGATGTCCAATTACGTGTAGTGTGCTTGCGCTTCTAAATTGTACATGTCAAACATGAGTGCAATGCATCTTTTAAGCAAAGATGTAGGGATTGGAGGGGTTTCCTTACGTATGCTTTGTTGAAAGAAAGAACTATAACATTTGCCGTTTAGATTTTTTTTAGCTGTTCACATACAGGGCAATTTCTTTTTTGTATCAAAATAATATATATCCGTTTCATGATATCCACAGTTTCATAGGCCGACTTTCTTTAACTCAGTTCTTATAGTTTATGTACATGTTAAACAATTATTTTGATTCATAATCGTTCTAACTACACTGCACTAAATAGTTTAATTGGTTGAAATTACCACATTTCTCTTCAAAGTATGACTAAAGCTCCCGCAGTGAAGTGTCCAAAGACTTCAAAGTGCTATTTTCGTTTGAGACATGTACAACATGCCCTTCTTTAGAAAAAAAAAAATGTTAATGCTAACTTTCTGATAAACATTCATTCATTCAGCTAGACCTACGCGAGGCACGTATATAGTGGATTAGAGCACAACGCACAGTTGTCAATGTCACCATCGGTTCCTTTTGATGGGACACGTTTTCCTCCATAGTACAATCAGACTCTGGAATAGGTATTTTGACAATTTCCTCCCAGAAGGCTGATGTAGGGACTGGTTTTTCGTCTAGGCAGTCGCTGTTACTTATATTAGTATTCAAGGTAGAGTTTGTGACGATTGTGATGTTCAATCTTTCTCTGCCTACTAGAGTGACGGACATATTTAATCCTTCATGCATGACACTAACTTTCTTTATCGCTAATACTTATCCCAAGGAGAGAGATGGTTTTTCATATCAATGTCTATTCTCGAACTATACTCTCTCTCTCTCTCTCTCTCTCTCTCTCTCTCTCTCTCTCTCTCTCTCTCTCTCTCTCTCTCTCTCATTATTGATAAATTAATCACAACAATCATGATTGGCTCTTTCAATGTCATCGCTTCGTCGTTGTGTGCATCAAACATCACTGCTGTTCCTGTTCTGATGTCCGATACAATGCCACATTTTTATTATGATCTGGCTGCCTGCAATAGGCAACGTATCCCACAAATTGGGGTTGCTGTTTCAAAGCCAATATCACAATCAGAGAGATACTAATAGATTCTTGTTTTAGCTAAATATCGAATGGCTGCACTTTGGGTAGTATCAAAGTTTTGCCACATAAATGCTGCCAGTTGCAGTAATTTACCCACCTTCCAGCGTGTCTCTCCTCCACCTAGAGACTAATGATGAGACACCGAACGCCTAAATGTAGTTAAAAGTGTCAAATACCAACTAAAATAGCACCACACGCTTTGTCAAATGTTGTATATTGCCTCTCCGGTATTGATAAAGCTCTACGGACGTAACCGATAACAATCTCCTTGTTGTCAACCTTCTGCGACAAAACGACAATGATTGAATGAGATGAAATATATGTCTAACATAAATGCATGCATGAATCCCTGAAATCTAAAATGGTGGATTTGTCAAATGCAGATTTCAGTTTCTTGAATGTTCTGTCACATTTTTTTGGTCCATTTGAAAGAAGTATCCAGTTCCATAATTCTATACAAATGAGATGCCATCTCAGGAAAATGCCGCAAAAATCGCGAATAATAGTCCACGAAAATTGATACCGAAGGTACATGGCACGTTATTACTCTCCACATTAGTAGGGTCTAGTTTAATCCCATTTCCACTTCCGAAACATCCAACTCGTGCTGGTCTGCCTTTTGTACCTTTCAATAAGGTATCCTATATTGCCTTTGTTTAAATGAAGCACTCCAAGTTACCGAGTCAGTAAATTCTCATTAATTCTAAAGATATCTACAAAATTGTATAGAAGCCGCTTAACACTACGTATTTATTGGATTCATGATTCAAATATCAATATCTGATTTCAGAACAATACTGCTGACAACAAACATATCCATTGCTCTCCTATCTGGACCATACCCCACCTCTTTACTTACAAGTTCTATTGCTTAATTTGAATACCGGAGCAGATTAACAACCTAGCAAACCACATTCCTGATCATACAGATAGGTAAAACTGCCAAATAGGCCTGCCCCTTTTTAACAGTGCACAAACAGTCTGTATGGGGTTTTAGCAATTTTGCACATACTGTGCCACGCTATACAAATCAAAACGATCTGGCGCGCAACAAACCATTCTTAGAATGAAACACACCTGATGGTCAACTATTCCGCAAGAAACGTCACCTACATACAAATAATGACGAGTGTAGATATGTGTTTCAACCAGTCTCACGTCTATTTGTTTTTTTAACATCTTTCACGCGTATCACTTCTCTTCGTGATAAAAATCTAATCTTACGCCCTTGACATACTTCGCAGTCAAATCCATGTAAACATCTGCTGCAGACTTCGAACAATGTGAAGACTGCTTTAACATTTATTAAAGTGCAAAACAATTCAATTACCAGATTATTATTACGTACTCTCCTGGTTTATCTTCCACTATGGTCCTTACTTAAGTGCCATGTTATGTTTCACTCGCCATCGCAATTTTATCACAAACTGATTTGTTCTTTCAAGTTTCACACCTTTCCATTTTTTAAAAGCTAATTAGCGTTTTGATGAAACAAGTAATCTACCAACCATCTGATGATCATTTTCAATGGAATCGTATAATTTTCTTGATTCAATCGATATGTCTTATCTTACTGCAAAGCCTTTTCATTTTACAACCATAACATATCGATTCAAGGTAGTCTCTTTACACATTCCTAGTCCTTTCGCCACTGGTTAGAGTTTTAAACTACTTAGCAAGAAAGAGAAATAGCCAACAAATTTTGTATAATTAAACATTTTAATTTCTTTTCCTAAAATGCAAAGTGAAATAATTAAAAAAAACTTAAAGTATGTTAAATGAAATGCTAAAATCTTAAAAGTTATATCAATTCCAATAGTTCCAAGTAATCCGAATATATTCCAAAGATATTCCGAATGATGGCTGTATTATACTGATCTACCAGCAACAGAGAAAAATCACACCAAATCCAAACATTTTTAAATGAATTCATTATAATTCCTATACATCTATTAATCCAAGAGTCAATGCACGTTTCACGATAATTCCGTACAGCTATTATATATGAAAATAGTCTAGGATGAAGTATACAACACAGCAATTTCAGCAAATGATTAAAAATTAAATGCATCGATTCTCAGATAAAACTCTTACAAGAATAGTACTGCTATTGAGTATGTCTAATTTCTCGTAATAATTATTTTACGTACTTCGCCACAATTGCGAGAATGCAATACTTGGGCTTTGAACGAATCATCTGGTATTTTGTAGCTAACAATCAATAAACAAGGTTCTTGTGAATTGCTCTAGATAATCAGGAAATAGGTTAGTAGACATTTTAGAAAAAAAAAACGTTCGACTTCTATTCTCAAAAACTTTTGTTCTTGTCGGATCATATGATGTTTACCTGCACGTGCCAGTACGATTTAACTTTGAAACTTAAGAATGGAACGTCGTACGTATTAGACATGATTCGTTTTAAAAACGCAGACTCTCTGTCTCTCTCTCTCTTTCTGTCTGTATGTTTCTCTATCTCTCTCTCTATACATACACATACATATATACATATATATATATATATATATATATATATATATATATATATATATATATATATATATATATATATATAGAGAGAGAGAGAGAGAGAGAGAGAGAGAGAGAGAGAGAGAGAGAGAGAGAGAGAGAGAGATTGTAGTCGTGGTGGCAACTTCTAAATTAAATTTTTTACAATTATTTTTCCTTTCACTTGCTAACACGCAGATGCGTGTATCTTAACTGGCCACAGTCATGAGATCATTAAAGCTCTTGTTCGTTAATTTCACACTGAATTATCCGTTTTCTTCCAAATCCGGTGGTATCCCCTGGGCTTAACTCTACGATTTGACTACTTGCATGTCGTTGTTCATTGATTTCCATATCTTGTATGTTTGAAGAACCTTTGAGGTGAGAGAGAACGTCAGGCGAAATTATTTTACGATAACGCCTTCACAAACTGACTTTTAGCATGATGTGAAAAGCAACACGGTAATGGTAAATGGGAACGGCAAGGTAAATTTATCATTCTTCATTGCGTAGGTACAATAGTTGTGACGAGAGAGAGAGAGAGAGAGAGAGAGAGAGAGAGAGAGAGAGAGAGAGAGAGAGAGAGAGAGAGAGAGAGAGAGAGTTTGTTGGCAGTTGCATCTAATTTTTATTTTGCGTATTTATGTGTTAATTGCAGCAGATATATAAGGTGATGGTGGCTTGCTTTGATCGCGGAAGTGTCGGTGAAGATCAAAAGGCGTGAGAAGATAAATGGGGTGCGAGAAGACATATCTTTATTATTGGTAGATGATCTTGTATGGTAAATATTTTCACGTCATGTAGTAGACTCTGCAGCCCGCACCCCTTTCCTTAGATAACATTTGTTTCACTCATACGTGTCATATATAAAATCACACGAAATATAAACGCACATTAAATAGTTTATTTTTCATTTAGTATTATGTCGGCTTATCTGAGTATTTATATACAGCGTTCTACGATTGAATTAGTTCCCTTTTAGGGAGTCGAAGTCGCTCATTTGGTAGAGCTCTAACCTCATAATCCAAGGTTCACGGGTTCGATACTCGCCCATCCCAACCTGGGTTATCTGCCTCGGCGTGTCTTTGAAAAACCTGCCATTTCATCGACATTATGTAGTTAGTAATGTGTCAAAAGTACCATTACAACCAAAGCAAGAAAGAGATATGGCAAGCAATATAAACATCATTTTCTTACGGTTGCTGTGAAAATATAGACAGATGCACATAGAAACAGGATGCAGTGGTAACGACAGATGATACCACACGGAAGCTGCTAAGAGTGTCGTTAACGAGATTAATATTGAAAGAAAATGACCGCGACAACTGACTACTTAAGGAAGGGATATTGGATGCGTGTATAAGGAATATACTTGAACTGGGAAGATGGCTACTTATGGGATTAAAAGATAAAGATATATAGGAAAGAAGAGTGGAAATATATAGGATTGGAAGGATGTAATGTTTAGTGTATCTTTTAAAGAACAGATGGTTCACAGGGCACAATGCTTGTCTATCTATGTTTCTCAATATACAGAGAAAAATAGTTATTTTAATAGAGAGTTTTAATCTAATACATTAATGAAACGAGATACACGTATTCAGTAGCTGATTGGTAACTAAAATCAGCTCAATTGCTTGAGACATTAGATTCGAACATCAACTATAAGTTATGGAGAGAAGAGCTAAGATTATACAACCTTATCGATATATATATATATATATATATATATATATATATATATATATATATATATATATATATATATGCAATAAACTGACGACGAACAGTACGAAACTAGTAACTAACTAGCCTAAGCGCTTTCGACTCTTAATGAGTCTTTTTCAAAGGCAAATACAACACATAGTTACGACAAACAAATAGACACAAAAACGTTGTGTTTGTAAACCTCTACATTTCTGTCTTCCCATGTGCTAAAACTATAAATACAACCAGCTTGTATAGACTAGTTGCGGAAACTGAAAACGTTGTATAATTCCCTAAAAGTCTACAAGCCAAAGCGACATCTATTTTTACTTTGTGTACATATGTAACGCAGATTATATCCCGGATATTTGATTCTATACCGGTTATTCTTATAGTAAAAATTGAAGGATAATAAGAAGATTTAGAAAATGTTAAATTCTACTAGTGCATAGTTTTCATTTTCTAGTCTTCTTGGTTTAGACCGCTTGGTTTCAATGTTCTAAGGCGGCGTATCCAGTATGATTCCTTTTCCTTCCTGGTTTCGGAACTCCAGCTGTGGTTGTTAGCAATAGCGATAAGTATTATATCACTGAAAGTGTGGCCAGGGGAGGAGTAGTGTTCTGCGACCGGGCTTCTGTACAGCTTTTTTGTCATCCAATCAGATCTATGAAGGTTTATCCTTTTGTGTAGCTTTTCAGTTTCTCCCACGTACTGAAGGCCACAGATCTTACATGTGATGAGATAAATCACATTCTCTGTTTTGCACGTTTTGTTTGGACCATGTATGTTTAGTTTTTCTTTAGTCACTGTGCTAGTGAATGTCTTGGTCTCTATCATATGTTGACAGGTTTTGCATCTTTTATCGCCACAGGGTCCAGATTGACTAGGTTGGTTTTGACTAGCGATTGGCGTTAGCTTGGCCCTGACTAGGATGTCCTTTAGGTTTTTTGGTCTCCGGTAAGCTACTACAGGTTTGTTGGGAAGTATTAAGGTTTGGTATGTCTGACGATTGCACGGTTGGCCAGTGGTTTGCGATGATTTTACCTACTTTGGGATTGTCTGGGTGATAGGTCAGAATAAATGGTATCCTATCAACCTTTTCTTTCTGTCCATATCTGAGTAGGTCATCACGGTTTGTTTGTTTGGCCCTTTGGATTGCCTCCGCAATCAGGTCTTTGTCGTAGCCTCGGTAAATTAAATGTTTAGCCAGCTCTTCAGACCTTTCTAGGAATCTTTCATCGTCGGAGCAAATTCTGCGTATCCTCAGTGCCTGGCTATATGGAATGTTCTTGATGCAGTGTTTTGGATGACAGCTGGTTGGGAGAAGATACTGGTGTTTGTCGGTTGGTTTCGAGTAGATGTCTGTGTGTAATTTGTTTTCCACCAGTCTGGTTGTTGTGTCCAGGAAAACATGGTTTGAGTTGGAAATTTCTGCCGTGAATTTTATTGAAGGATGGAAGTTGTTTGCCTTTGATATGAAGTCATCCAGACTTTCTCTTCCATACTGCCACTTCATTTCTATATCATCGATAAAGCGTACCCACTGGTATGGTGTACGCTCAACCGATGCTAAGAGCTTTCCCTCAAGTTTTCCCATGAAAATGTTAGCATACGAAGGGGCCATTTTAGTACCCATTGCAGTTCCATTGATTTGTAGGTAGTTTTCTTCATTAAATTCAAAATTGTTGAGTTTTAGGACAAGCTCCAGGAGTTGGAGTAAGAAGTGTGTGGGTGGATTGTTTACAGTTCTTGTTTCCCATGCTTCGCTACATGCCTGTAACCCTTCGTTGTGCGGTATGTTGGTGTACAAAGATGTGACGTCTAAGGAAGCAAGTAGGTAAAATCATCGCAAACCACTGGCCAACCGTGCAATCGTCAGACATACTAAACCTAATACTTCCCAACAAACCTGTAGTAGCTTACCGGAGACCAAAAAACCTAAAGGACATCCTAGTCAGGGCCAAGCTAACGCCAATCGCTAGTCAAACCCAACCTAGTCAATCTGGACCCTGTGGCGATAAAAGATGCAAAACCTGTCAACATATGATAGAGACCAAGACATTCACTAGCACAGTGACTAAAGAAAAACTAAACATACATGGTCCAAACAAAACGTGCAAAACAGAGAATGTGATTTATCTCATCACATGTAAGATCTGTGGCCTTCAGTACGTGGGAGAAACTGAAAAGCTACACAAAAGGATAAACCTTCATAGATCTGATTGGATGACAAAAAAGCTGTACAGAAACAGAAGCCCGGTTGCAGAACACTTCTCCTCCCCTGGCCACACTTTCAGTGATATAATACTTATCGCTATTGCTAACAACCACAGCTGGAGTTCCGAAACCAGGAAGGAAAAGGAATCATACTGGATACGCCGCCTTAGAACATTGAAACCAAGCGGTCTAAACCAAGAAGACTAGAAAATGAAAACTATGCACTAGTAGAATTTAACATTTTCTAAATCTTCTTATTATCCTTCAATTTTTACTATAAGAATAACCGGTATAGAATCAAATATCCGGGATATAATCTGCGTTACATATGTACACAAAGTAAAAATAGATGTCGCTTTGGCTTGTAGACTTTTAGGGAATTATACAACGTTTTCAGTTTCCGCAACTAGTCTATACAAGCTGGTTGTATTTATAGTTTTAGCACATGGGAAGACAGAAATGTAGAGGTTTACAAACACAACGTTTTTGTGTCTATTTGTTTGTCGTAACTATGTGTTGTATTTGCCTTTGAAAAAGACTCATTAAGAGTCGAAAGCGCTTAGGCTAGTTAGTTACTAGTTTCGTACTGTTCGTCGTCAGTTTATTGCATATATTTTAATTAATCCCTGACACACGTGATCCCTTCGTGGATCCAGTACGCTTGAGAGGGTTGTTATTCGCCATATGATTTGTATTCTTTATATATATATATATATATATATATATATATATATATATATATATATATATATAGGCTAGCATAAAAAAAAACAGAGCCAGGAAATGTTTTGAATAGTGTGATATGGATGCAGCCTATAATTAGTCACATATATAATTTAAGGGGATGTGTCATCAAGAACTGTGTTACTTTAAGAGTCACATAAACAAACCCTGACACGTGATTGGAGGTAACGTCATGTTGTAGCATATTTTACATATATCGCAGTATGATATTATAATCTATCGACAGTCAAAATAAGTCTTGAGATTCTGATGTGCTGATCAATATATACAATCCGTTTTAGCCAAAATTACAATCTGTCTACTCGGTAATTATCTGCAAAAGACATTTTTGAAAAATATTTATTTTAAACGAAGAAACTAAACGTTATATATGTTTTTTTTGTTAACCTAGTATTCAAGCGTTAATAATACAATATTCTACAAGTTTCTTTAAAAACCGTTTTTTTTTTTAAAATAAAAAAAATGAAATCCGACATATTGCAGTAGCTTTCTCGGAAGATCAAATCCCGGACTAGATAATCAATATTCAGTATGCATTATTGCCAGTGAAATATATCAGATTGAATTAATACAGGTATTATTTCGAAAAGCAAACAAACCTCGAAATACGTCCATTAATAAAGCCCCCGAGACCTTATTAAAACCCATCTATGTTCTTAAAAAGAATGTCTTATTGCAGATCTTGCTATTGTGCTTACACATTTTAACTCATAGACCAACTAGTATAAAAAGTCTATACGGTAATATAACTCATAGACCAATTAGTATGAAAGTCTATACGGTACTATAACTCGTACACCAACTAGTATAAAAAGTCTTTACGGCGATATAACTCGTACACCAACTAGTATAAAAAGTATATACAGTAATATAACTCAGTGGCGGATTTAGTCATTTTGAGGCTTCAGGCAAACTCAGGCATGGGGCCCTCCACAACCAATTGTTATCCCTATTTTCAGTCTTTATTTATCTGAGAAAGATGTACTTGTAACTTTTCACCAGTCTCCACACAGCGTATAGATGTTTAGATATATAATTAATTGGTGAAAAAAAAAGACAACAAATCGCAACCATAAGTTTGAGGCGTTTTAAAGGGGGCCCTAGTAATCTGGGGCCTAATACAATTTCCGACCTTTGCCTAATTGTGCCAGACTCTGATATAGCTCATACACCAATTAGTATAAAATGTTTATACGGTAATGTAACTCAGACACCAACTTGCATAAAAAGTCTATGCGGTAAAAAAACTAATACACAGCTAGTATAACAAGTCTATACGGTAATATAGTTCATACCTCAAGTAGTATAAAAAGTATATTTAGTACTATAACTTCTTACACCAACTGGCATAAAAACATATACTACAATGTAACTTGTACACCAAGCAGCATAAAAAGTCTATACGGTAATAAAACTCGTACACCAACTAGTATCAAATGTAAATAAGGTAATATGACTCGTACACAGCTAGTATAAAAGGTCTATATGGTAATACATGTCTGAGCTGTTTCGAGTTAGCTAGATTCAAGATCACTCAAGACATACAAGATTCTCTCAAATCATGGAGGATATCTTTTGTCATTTAAATTAATTTTCAGATGGTCATTTTCTTCAAATGTGCGAAGAAGTTCCATTTGTGATGGGTGGCAAATTGAGTTTACCTTCAATAATCTGTAATGATTTCGCTCATATCAAACTCGACCTAAAATCTAAAATATGAGAAACATGTACTATTGAGATATATTAAGCCTGGAGAACAGGGTTTTACTCTTGAAAGGTCATTATTGATTGGTTGAAAGTTTAAACTGTCAGACTCAGGGCCAGAATGGTGTGATCGCTGTGATCTTTGTGCGAGGTTATCCAAATAATTAACACTTTCCTTACTGATCACACATTTATATCAAGAAATATCGAATAGAAACCTCACCAGCCTCCGTCACGAGCACGCAGAATCGTTTAGCATATGGGTAGTTTCTTTTATGTCAGCATATCGCAACATTCAGTCGAAGTATATGCAGAATTCGGAGATGCTAGGACTAGAAAACCAGCTGCGATAAATCGCTATTACCCCAGTTTCTTTGGGGTGGTACATCTTGTCTGCAATAATTCCTTATAAAGCAATTAGAGGTAAATATTTGTGAAAAGTACGTGTCGCTTCAAAGATAATAAAGCAACAAGTATTTATCTCAGTGGATTGTTTTTAGAGTGGCACTGATTTCTTTCAAACGCTTTGATCAATTGTTTAAGTTGGCTGAGATTGAAGGCAAATATAGAAAAGGCCAAAGGAATTCAGGTGCATTTTAACTAGGATGGTTCAATTTGACTTTGGTTCTTATAATGATTGACTACGTATTTCAGATATATAAAAGACGAATAGTTAAACGCAGACCGACGCCATACCAATATAAATACTATTTAATATATGTTTCTTTTTTTTCTTGGATTCATATAGGCCCATTTACTTTATTTGTCCCAACCAATGAAGCCGTCTCAAAGTTACCTAAATTGTACATCACCGAGAAGGAGCTTGTCCAGTATCATGCTATCATGGGTAAAGTCTTGTCCAGTCAGCTTAAAAACGAAGAACTAATACCAACACTACTAAAGATCAATGACACTGCTCTGGACATCCGGTTTAATCTCTACAAAGGAGATAAGGTAGGTAATCACAGTATTATTTTATGTTTAATTCCATGATATTGAACGTGGAAAGTGGTTGAGATCCTGTCTAAATTGTCCTTGAAATCATGCAAGTAACCCAGCTTAATTAAATAATATTTTTTATGCATGTATCTGACAGACACCCTTCTGGGGCCTGTTACTGTGATTGTCGACCAATACGTTTGCTGTTTTCTGGTGATTGCAGACGAATTGTTTGGCGTTTTCAAAATCCCCAAAGTCGATCTGCTTTCGGGATCGGTTTATGTTGTAACTAAACGTAAATCTCCGAGGATGCAAAATGACAAATCATACGACTGCTTTATTTGACCGTGATATCCGTCGATGAATGATGTAACTCCATATATGTGTCCTGTCAAGTTTCCACATGATATGAGCGTCTAGAGGTCTGATGTCTTGTAATCAATAAATTTGTGATGGTAACTTTCGCAAAGTGGCATTTGGATAGCACACGCAGTAACGACAACTGTAGTATAAAAAAATAAATAAACAAAATTATTGAAAAGAAAAGAAAACATTACATAAAGGTAACCGGAACATAAAACAGGCATGCACTCGCTGTCTCCTACTATCTGCTCCCTAGAGTTTGCTTCAAATGGAATCGCAAATGATACATAGTGCTGCAAGTAAAATGTTCTAATGCAAACAGTCTAAATGGTTTCACACAATTTCTCTTACACCGGCTTTAATGTTTAATAATTCCATACCATTATTTAATCCACTAAGGCAAACGGTGTACATTCAGTATAAATGCATACAACAAACAGTATGCAATGAACATAGCCTGTTAGAACTGCAGCTTTGGTTTTGCATAATTTCTACTTACAGAGATGAGCAGGCAACAACTGAGTTTACACCTTGTTTGACTGATATAGAATACACACGTAAGGAATGACAATAGATTCTGCAGCCAAGAACTAACGAGGATTTGTTTTAAATGATGAAAAAATAATTTTCCTAGTTGTCATTAATTACAGTTAAAAAAGTCTTTGCGACAGACTTTGCCAATCTAAGTTCTCCTATCCTCGACTATTTACTTGCAATTATTATTTTGTTATATATATATATATATATATATATATATATATATATATATATATATATATATATATATATATATATATATATATATATATATATATATATAATGCACACATATACATATACTTCTCAGCTATTGACTGCCGAAGGAAGCAGCATCACAGTTCCAGATAAAATGGCGGAAAATGGGGTTGTGCACGTCGTAGACAGAGTTCTATACCCAGTTCCCTTGACGAACCTCCCTGTGCTGATTGCAATGCTAAAGTCAACATCTACCATGATGTCTGCCCTGAGTTTAGTTGATCTCGTAGATTATTTATTGGGTAAAGAAATGAGCAATTTGATTATTTACTTCACCTGTCCATCACACTATCAATCTATATATCTGTGATTTACGGTATTTCCTTTTTAAAAATTCTCATTTTTACTCTTGTATTTAGGTGCCTTAGCCAAATAATAAAAGCGAACTGTAAGACAGACGAAGTTGTCTCCGTATAGTTAGTTGTCTGGCTGTCATTCGATCGAGCTATTCCTTTGAGCTCTCAAATATGAGTTGATTCTAATTTCAATGTCAATATGCAACCAACCCTCCATCCCCCTCATTAACCTTTTTCCATGTAATAAAACAACAACAATAACCACAACAAAAGCAACAATAAAAGGTTCTCCAAAAGCAAAAAACAAACTTACAAGTCAGTTGTTGTCAATACCATATTTAGCTTACGCCTTTATTTGCTCTGCTTTTCGTCAGTGAAAGTACAAATAATTAAACAACCACAAACTGTTTGCTTTGTGATTTTGACGGCACAAATAGATTAAAACCTTCATAGTTCATTAATGGATGGTTTCACCGTTGCAGCTTGAAAGCTTGAAAGGAGATTATTCAAGGTAGATTATTGTCCGCTTGTTTTCATCCTTTAAAAAATCGTTATGTGTGGAATTCTGTGTCGATGAAATAGCGTCAAAATATGAAGTTGATAGACTGTTAAATTATTTAGGACGTTGATTATCCCAAGTGTATTTTGTTTTTTGGTTTTTTCTTAAAGAAAGACGTCATATAGCTTTTTTTTTGAAATAGTCTGGCAAAAGATGGAGTGTTATTTCTGTTAATTTATTTCTGTTCGTTGGTTAGCATTAAGAATTCCTACGCAGGAATACCAAGTTCGATCCACAGACCAGTTCAGGTCAGCTGTTCTGTTATTTTCCTAAGCAAGACACTTGACACTTCAATTTCATTGCCCAACAATACCAAATGTAATCCATGAGTTGTATATGAAAACTATCTGCAATTCATGGTCCCTCCAGTGTCCTTTATAGAAAAGTTTCGCTGAATTCGACATTTCTTTTTTTCTGTTTCAGGTGGACCATTCACGTTGTTTGCACCTACAAATGATGCCTTCTTAAAGTTGCCCCCAGATGAGTTGAATAAATTACTGGCAAATCATACAGCTCTCACTGGTAAGATCATTTTCTATGTCAGTGCAACCAATATAGATTTATTTTGGATGTGTTTGGCTAAGCTGCATATTTTTCCACACCCAATCAGAAAGATCGGGTTTATTCACCACATTTTATAGGGTAGGCTATTGACTTTGCATAACTTTGCGAAATGTAGGCAGAAAGAAATCGTAAGTTTCTAAAAACTGTAAAACAAATACGTGTTTAACTTTTGTTGTTTCTTTGCTAAAACAGTCGATATAGATTTATAAATTCTTTCTTTGTGGTCTGAAATAGTCGCTACAGATTTATAACTTTTTTCTATCTGTGCAAAGATAGTTACTATAGATTTGTAACTTCCGTAGGTTCTTCACGAGTCAACACATAATATGTTTTACACTTGTAAGAAATTTTAGAGTTAAGTTTATATCATTGGAGATTTTATAACACAGAGTCTATTAAAAAGCTGTATAATATTTCCCCTCAAAATTCAAGGACACATCTAAAGTAAAATGCAAGATCCCATATTGAATGAATGATCTCGTAGAATGAATGATAAACAACTGTATACATATGCCACTGTTCTACAAATTGTTCAAAATATATACATACCTTATATGTGTGAGCTTGTCATGTGATGAATGTGATTAAATTCATACGCCAATCGAATCATGGGAAAGGTAGAAAAGTAGAAGATCGGTATTTGGGGCTAGTAAACAATAGTCCGCAGAGTGAACTGTTTTACTTCTTAACAGGTACTGCATATTACCCGTAGTAAGAAGAGTTATCGATCCTATTCAAATAACTGGAATCGCATGCTTCACGTAAATATATACGCAAAAAATTAAAATTTACGGAGATGATTTGAAGGAGAAGGGTGTCTCTCTGCAACTCAAGGTTCTGTAAGGCATCAATACACACTCTTGAAAGGTCTGATACTATAAGCTGTTCTACAAATCATGCATGGTCGCTCTGGGGCCTAACGCCATTTTTCAGCACACAATAAGCTATACATGGCGGCCAGTATTAATGGTGGAGGAAGAAACAGAGAAATCCGCGGAAAGAACCACCGACCCACGAGAAGCTACTGGTAAGCTTTCTCACATATCCACATTCGCCGAATCTTAGACTCGAACCCACGCAGACAGAGGTGAGATAGCAGTGATCCGTAACGGACAGCTCTTTAGACTATTAGGCCACTCGGGGCCCCCAATCATACATGACAAAATGTTGATAATAAAGACTATTATATGCAGTATGAACTGGTATAAGGGTAGAATATTTCAAAAGCTGGATCGAAGATCTTGATGGTCTCTGGAATCTTTTGAATCTCGGGTAACGTACCGAAGTTTTTCCATAAATAGAATATACACTAAGGCCATTTAACTATAGTCATATGATGTAGTTGAAATTTACATTCAAGACAAATCAAACAATCAAAAGATTTCACAATCTTGTTTTTTTTTAAAAAAAAATAAAAAAAAAAACAAAATATTGTTACATTTCATTACCTTACATATTAGGATCATAATAGAAACAAGAATGGAATCTGAAAGAATTGTTACTTGTCTTTTTGTCTTTAATATTATAAGGTCTCTTCGAAATATCTATAATATGCGCTTAACTTTAGTCCACGACTGTATATTGTACTTTGATATAGAGTTCATTTATAAACATGTTTACATAGCTAACGTTTACCCATGAGTTTTAGTTGTAAAAAGACGTTGACAAAGATTTTATAGTTCAGAATATTGTTGAGGCGATATTGTTTGCACTATGATTGAATGTTTTAATTATAAATGACTCATACCAGAAAATTCCAGATCAATTTATTGTCTTAGTTCAAGTGGAAAAATTTAAAAAATACAGACTTTATAAATAAATTAATTTATTCCTGTTTATATCAGTCTTTGGGAATTTATAATCATAGTTTGCAGTTGTGTTAAGATATTATTAGAGAGAAATTAGATTGAAATCAATGCAGTACTCATTGACTGGATTTAAACATTATTTGGGGATTACTGAGAGTTCTTTCAAAGACATTCTGGACTTTAAGGATATTGACGGTACGTGACATTTTGGCGCAGACGTTTTTGCGCAACTCCGTTTTGGCGCCGGTCATTTTGGCGTGCCAAAAGTAAGTGGGTCTAATTACATGTTCTGACTGTTGGGTACAACATCAGGTTTAGTGACTGTGTTTTCTGATGAATTTGCACTGAATCCATATCAAATTTCTCCCTTAATTTCCCTTGGACCACGACTAACACGATAGTTACTTCACTGTATAAAAGAAGCAAATACACTGAATAAATTAGGAAAAGTGGAAGCAAAAGAACGATCCCTTGGGCAGCAGTGCCATAACAATAAAATGTCTTCCAGTGAGAAATGTGCTTTCATTTTTTCCTCTTGTTGTTGTAGCTGTAGAAATATTTTGTTGTTTTTCTTCCCGCCGTTGCAAAAACTCTTTAACTCTTCATTTTATTTTTCCGAAATCATCATAGATGGTAATGATAGAGAAAGAATTGTAGGAGGTAGTAGCGGCATACATTCATGTGAAAAACATAAGATATCACACACAGCTAAATTCGTACTCCTCAAGAAGAATGCTCGCAACAGCAGCATCAGTTGTAATATCAATCTAAGTATAAGAAGCATCCACTGAACACGAGGACTCAGATGTTATAAAGAAAGAATGCTAAAAGTCTAGTGCAGTTGTATGTCCAATGAGGACAACTTATTTTACTGCCATTGAAAACGTTTCTGTGACCAGAATACAGCATTTTTTTAGCATATAAGAACATAGTCAGCAAAACAGCACAGATTTAAGAAAATGAAACTATTTGTTAAAAATCTTATTTTACTGCAGATATATCCAAGAAACAATACATTTGAGCGGTGGAAAGTAATAAATAATAACCATAAAGAATAATTTCCCGACCTAACGAAATTGGCTAAGATAGCAATGTATACGTCCTTTCGGACAGCAAATGGTGAAAGGGTTCTCAGCACAGAAAAATATTCACACATAGATCGGGGACAGATTAATTTCAGCGTATTTTGCTATATGACAATTTATAATTTTCCACTGAAATGAGTTTGAAGTTTAGATTACATGGAAACTACAGCGTGGAGCTGCGATCTTGTGTGTGTGTGTGTGTGTGTGTGTGTGTGTGTGTGTGTGTGTGTTGTTCGGGGTGTAAACAATGTGCATTAAATTGGATGTGTTATCGCAGAGCCAGAGCGATGTGCTTCTTGACTTCATTATATTCAGCTATGTTTCTTTCTGTTGTTTATATTCCTGACCATACATATATTTACCTTGTTACACAAGAACTCTGTTTGTGGTGTTTTCTAGTCATAATGTAATAGAGCTGTAATATCGACATACGTCTTTTCAGAGGTGCTAAAGTACCACATGTTAAACAACACTGTTTGGAGTGTCGGTATGATGAATAACGAAGCGCTACCAACTGTACTATATCCTAGGTGGCTTGGAGTAACGGAATATAATGGTCTGTATGATAATGTACTGAAGTTTGATCCTATTTTACGCCAATAGATCAAAGACAGTACTACTATTTGCTGGCAAGTAAAGTATGTAGCCTTGAGAAAAAGAGAAAATTTCACTGTTGATATAAATCCAGATTTTTCGTAATAAAATATAAACGCTTTGTTGCATTATAGCTTAAGAATGATAGATCAATATTACATGCTGTTTTTCTAATTAGGTATTTACATTGCATTGAAGTTGGGTCATTGTTCCAAACATTTATACTCGCCATGCATTATCATTAGCATTCTGTATTATATTTATATATGTTATGTACGAGTGCAACATGAGCCGCAGACCTCAAAATGTTTTAATAGAATTAATATATGTAAGCAAATAACTAAACAACACTATCACATTCGAAATCCCTTTTAGCGCTGTAAAGTAATCTTTTAGTTTGCATATTTATCAATATATCCCAGTACAATTAGTTAACAAATCTTTGAATCAAAAGTTGTTCATTGCCTTTTCAAGCTGGTAATGCAGTAGATATAGAATGAAAATCTCGCAACGATATGGAACAACATTATTTGCACCTGTTGGCTAGTGCCTGGAGTATAAAAAGCTTATAATAGCTAATCACGTCGATAACATCCAAACAGTTGGGAAGCTGAGTTTGTAAACCAGCCGATTTCTTCAGATTTCTAATGCCCTTTTTATACCGAAAATATCGTCTATTCTTTTGCTTAATTTATATATCGTTCCTCCTGACTGTTTTTCTTCTTTTGATATGCTCCATTCTTTGTATCATGTATGTATAACATAATTGTTTGAATATGGTGTGCGTCTGTTATGTCATTATATTTGCAATTGTCTCCTTTTATTCCCACTGATTCAGTTATATGTAGGTTTATTTGACACTCATTACGTTTGCGTGAAATACATAATAAAAACTAATAGAGGTCATTCAGACTGAAGAGATGTTAAAACTTTAACAATTTTGCACCTTGCTTTGACTTTTCCATCAGCAATATCACCGAAAAGGAAAGATGGTTTATATATGCGTTTGCAATACGATGGATAATCTGTTTTTTTTTTATTTTACAGGAAACATTTTCATCAACAATGGCCTGATAGTGGAGAGAGACTTGGCAGTATCTAATGGAGTTGTTCACCTTATTGACCATGTTCTTTTGCCAAACCCTTTTTAGGTTTACCTTGTATAATACCTTGAGAATAATTTTTATCAAAATAAAATTGGTAACGGGACTGTGGTTCATTAATGTTTACCTTCAATCTTTGCCAAAGCTTGACACTATTATTCCGAAAAACTTGTTTTGCATTTGCTTCACCGGGGTTTGGTCGGTTGTTAAAATGAAACCTTAGAGGAAGGCCTACCCCTGGCCCACAGTAATTAAATCCTGGTATATATTTTTCACGACGATATTTGCTTGATGATATTCCTTGTAATTTCGATAATGAAACGACATCAGTGCTGTTGAGTTGTCTTTGACAAACGTGAATCTTTTTGTTCCACATCGAACATAACTTAATGCGGTCGCACACACTTTAGACTTGCAGTTGGTGTTTATGTGCGACATGGTACACACTACTTGAACATGGTTATATTATGCAACAATTGTAATATTCAATGGCATCACGAAACAGAAAATTTATAGATGATTTCAGAAACATTCAAGATTTGTAAAGCTCATATTTACCGTCAGTATATTTTCCGCGCAAGATATACCACAACAGTCCAAGCATAGTGGTATATTTCCACACTAGGTTTGTGTAGTAAATAATGTGCCTGCTTTAGTCATAAAAACACAACTATTGTTGATTATGATTTTAAAACGGTGAAGTGGGATCGGTTGTGCGTGATTACGCAGTCAGCCCAATGATTAACGGCGTTATGATGTTTCAAAAGATTTTCAAAATGCGCTCAATGACAAATTGTAGTTATGTGGCAGGGCCACCACCATCAATTTTTTTATTGCCTATAAAGCAACTGACAGGACGATTTGGATGTAAGAGAAACACTTTTGTATGATATGATGTTTGAGTAAATTATGCGCAAATTTGTTTAAGTTGACAACACAAAAACACAGACATGATTTGTTTCACTCAATGATTCGCACATTTTCCTAACGTAATCCGTGATAACTATAACATGTTGATGATTTCATGGTCTTGATGAGCATAGCCTTGCAAACATTCGTTGGATTTGGTGTGCTGCCAACTAATGTTCGGATGAATTTCTTGACATGTTTGTGCGGATTACTAACGTTGCGTATAGTTTTCTCACTATTGACTCGACCAGACTTTCCAGTTCCAATGGAGGAGGTATCGTTATGGTCTCTGGAAATGAATGTCTCAAGGGAACGAGTCTCATACGAACATGTCCGGTGAAACAAATAAATCAATCATACCAATCATCTTAAAAAGTATACCCGTGATGTCATAGAAGATTATGAAAAACGCTGTACTAAAACAACTCGTGTAATAGAAGGCGAAAAATATCAAAGCTATGTTGCCGTCAAGACAGACTGTACAGCGGCGAATGATGAAATCAAAGAAGACGCCGGTTTTCACATGGTATGCCTACAAAAACACTCGTATACATTTTGAAGACGTTAGCGAGGCAATTGCTAAGATACCCAAAATACCATCCGGGTACAAATCGAAGCTGTCAACACTTCCACAACACCTTAAAGAAAAAGTTAGCCAGGCCATCTTTGTAAATCGTGTACGTGTTGCTCTTAACAGATCCAGCACAAGAAAAGAGTATATGCTAAAAATGCATTAAAAGACACATGAGAAATACACGAACACTGATTGTCCTACAATGGCATTTTGGGAGTTTGCAGGAAAGAAACAAGCTTCAGGTTATCGGGAAAATCATTATGCAAAAATGTTTAATGCATTTATTGGCGGAAGAACTGAAGAAGGTGAAACTTTATGGGACGAATTTATGGCACTGTGCACACGACAGCCAGTTATACCCTTGCTACCACAAGAAGAAAAATTTACATGGCAACAACAGCGTACATATGTGAAACAACCAGGTCCAATATCGTTAACACCAGGCTGATATGACATGAATTATCTTTCAGAGGGGAAAAGTGCAGTGAATACAAGATGACTATGGCGAACAAGAACACTAAAAATCTTATAAAATAGAAACAAAGACGTGCACTCCGAGCAACGTTTTACATATGAGTTCACCGGCAAAACGTGTATCAGCTACAATTTCATCAAAAGAAGAATACGATCAAATAAACAGCGGATGCGTAACAATTTAGACCAGAACATCATATACCAGAAGAACAATTCGACAGCACAATATAACAGGTCAAAAGGTGGTATAATCAACAAACAAACCAAGTAGAAGGCATTGGTGGAATGTGTTACCCAAACAATCTCATGGATTGATTGGAAACAATAATTGGGTTAATTTATGTCGGTAATGATGCAGCAAAGGTCACTATTTTAGTTACATCGATTTGTCAGCAGTTGTTCGCCGCTGGCATCACGGAGAGAACAACATAACGCGCGTTGATGCATGAAGTTGCTGAAGACACCAATAACGTGCACGACGAACATCTTTTGTACAAAACTATGATGAGTTCGAAAGGAATGCTTGATGTTGAGATAAGCCGCTTCTTACACGAAGTCTGTGCTGTGATGTAAGAGGTTGCTTTAAATATAACCTAATGCGTTATCTTGGTAATCACAATCTCATAAATAAAAAACCATTTGGTGCAACTTGTTCTACACCTGTTTTTGCTGGGAGAGTCACGCACATTTAACATTTGCTAGCATCTCTGCGAGTTAATTACAGTTGGGATACTATCAGGTTACCTCCGTTTTGCGATCTGACTGCAAAAACTCATTTGTGTTTTCATCAGATAGTGGAACAAGTCTGGGTATGGTAGATCGTCTTACAGAGGTATATAATATTACCTCCGTCAAAGTGTTAGCTGGTAAAAATTCTAAAACACTTTTAGTGAACACGAGTCTACACTCAGCTCTGGCAGCTTAATATCAACAGTATTTAGTTAACACTGGTCACTCGTCGTTGAGAACAGTTATTGGTTAGCCCAAACATATTCTTGAAAATTAACAGTTTTTTTGAACCTGCGCTGGCTGGATATCATCTCGGGTCTGACATAGTCAGTATTAACTCAACGACGCCGATCATTTTAATATGTGACACCATCAGTGTTAGTTACTAAAGAGGGTCTACAATGACAGGCGTAGTATTTTAGATTACATTCTGTTTGGGTTTTCACTAATAGTCGAATCTGGTGTTTGGATATCAGTTGCGCCTCGCAATCTGTGTATATTTTATGTTATACTAATTTGCTGACTCATAGTTTCTTTTTACAATAGTGAATCAAGATGGACACGAAATGAATTATCGAGGATACAATTTTACATTATATCTATTTCAGTCGCGCTCAAATTATCCAAGTCAAATGGGACGCAATATGCGTTGTTAGCAACTGTAGCGCCTGAAGTTTCTATAGAAAATGCCTGAATAGCATCCCATAATGGCATTGCAAAGAGCAATCGGTGGACGCACAATGTCTGGCGGACGTTTTAGGTCTATAGAAGAAAGAAAATGCCTTCATTTACTTGCAACAAGTTCTCGAATACATCGGGAGGGACCTTCAGTTCCCGGTATAATACTATATGACTATGATTCTTTATGGGCCATCTCACTTACTTTGACTAATATCATTAATAGTTCACGGGTTGCACATATTATATGGTTTGCTTGATAAATTTAGCAGACTTCATGGGGGATAGAGTCTGTGATTCATATAGAATCAAAAACGGTACAATTGCTGTTTTGATACTACAACAGCATATGTCGCTATAGATTTACGTCAAAAAGTTCCAATATCTGAGCTCAGCTTACATCACAAAAGTGTATACGTCAAACAATATTTAAGTACAGATCATATCAAAACTGTGTATATAAAAAATATTGCACTTGACCATATTATTTTTACTTTTATTAAATATGCATATAAATTAAATTATTAAGCGCACTGAAGTTCATGATAAATGTATCATGCAAAACAGGCTAACCAGCTAAAATGAGCATGTTTTATTGTCAATAATTTAAAATAATTATCAGGCTAATTCTTTGTAACTTTGTTATAATTTCAAGAAGAGACACAAATGCTTGTATAATTGCCTCATCAATATAAAATCTTTGCACCATTAGTTGGTCGTGTATGGTCGAAATCATTAATGAACAAACTTAACCTTTATCATATGGCAAACGCTTTCTTGAAATGAAAAAGAAGCATTTAAGACGCAATACGTAAATAGGAAATAGGCGGACTAAAAAAATAAATTGTTCCTGCCTTGCTAAAACTCAATGCCCTAAACCACATGTCGTACTCGGGAACTCGGTAGCAAAAGTGATACACTCCTTACGTGAGTCTAATGACTATAGATAAAACACATTGCAGCTGTCCTACTACTGGTAACGCCCAAATATTGCGGCGAGTACTTGATGAGCACAAATTATTTTTTTTAGTTGGATCTTACTTCATCTTAATCACAGTTTATTACCTGGTTACATAATCTTCAGCATAAGTTCTTTGGAGTCATATTTTATAGGTACTCACCTACCTTCCGTGGAAATATTATTTATTTTTTTGAAAATTCTACCTAGAAAAACAAAACTGAACGAAATAACTTTTTAGATCAGGATATATTTCAGCCCAGGTTAATGCTATAATTCCATATATATATTTATATATTTATACACACACACACAGACACAAGTACATTAAGTTAGGTCATTTACTTGTCATGAAATTCAAATGATCTTTCATTAAACTGGCAGTAGTCACAGTGATTGATTGACTAAATATAAAAATACCCATAAGTCCAGTAGTGTGTAGTACATATTTACATGAATAAAAAAGACTTCAATATGTAACCTGTATAGCCTCTATAATTAGTTATGTATAACACATACATTCATAGCTCTACTTGTTATACACGAAATAAATAGCACTACGGAAACTTTTTTAACGTATCAATAACACATAAACGATTGCCACCAAACAAAACAGTAGAATAATTAAACAATTATCCAGTAAGATGTTGGATAGCATTAGGAGAAGCTCTAACGTTAGTTTGCCGAAGTTTTTTCTTCAGTAATATTTTTCTCTTATATGCTTCAATCTATGTCGTTCTTAACACAATATGTATGTATGTATGTATGTATGTATGTATGTATGTATGTATGTATGTATGTATGTATGTATATATATATATATATATATATATATATATATATATATATATATATATATATATATATATATATATATATATATATATATATATATATATATATATATATGAGAAGCATAAAATAATATTAGAATTACCTGAAATTAAAAGGAAGGTGAGAACGATTTTACCTAAAGCATGTTGGGAGGTCCATAATTCCCACCCAACCCCAAACTGCTCCAGTAGCCTAGTGGTAGAGCGTGTCCTAGAATACGGGAGGTCGTGGGTTCGATCCCCGGTCGAGTATTACCAAAGATTTACAAAAATGGTACTAACAGCTGCCTCGCTTTACTCTCAGCATTAAGAGGTGAGTATTAGGACTGGTTGACCTGGTGTCAGGATAACGTGACTGGGTGGGACATCTTGCTACATGTCTGTAGCATGATGCCCGAGTTCTAGACATCGCTATAAACTGCCACACAACAGATATCGTAGATGTATGTCTGAGAAATTGTTAAAGCTATGTTAAAAATCATAATCACATCACATCACGTCACATCATATCCCCCTTTGAAGACGATAAGGATAAAGTCGATAGGTGTCTACATAGGTTTGAAAGTTATGTTATTGTCTTAAAGTGAACGAAGGATGATTAGTCACTCGATCTAAATGCATTCATAAAGTGCACAACGCTAAATCTATTACCGCGTATTCCCGTGAAGGATGCGCTTCTAGGGGTATTTCTTAAGAGATTATGAATGAATCCGACACTATACTCGTGAGCATAAAGTCAAAGAATAGATTTAACAGAATGCTGCAGACCGATTTAAAAACGATAATGACGTCGTTACTAACTGGAAACAATCAGAACATGTAGCCTTAAAAAGGAATCAAACAATAATCAACATTTAATTTATAAACAAAAACGATTAATATATTAATTCTTTATCATGGATATCAGGAAGCTAAATAGAGAAGCTGAAAAAAAATTTCAATAATATTTCATCCACAAATAGTATGTATATATATATATATATATATATATATATATATATATATATATATATATATATATATATATATATATATATATATATATATATATATCGCTGCGATGTCTGCTGTGTGGCAGTTTATAGTGATGTCTAGCACTGGGGCAACTGGGGCATCATCCCGCAGACATGTAGCATGATGTATGTATGTATGTATGTATGTATGTATGTATGTATGTATATATATATATATATATATATATATATATATATATATATATATATATATATATATATATATATATATATATATATATTAAACAGTGATACTGGTATATACATTTCTTTCACTCACCAATTATGGAGGTACATATATTCAAATATCTCTTTCCCAGTATATATCCGTTACACATTAATGGAATTGATATATCTTTTTTCATGTAGACAATTACCGTGACATTCGACCATTTCAAAAGTCAATTACAATTCATGCTAGAAGTAAATAACCGAACTTATAATATTGCATAGTCCACTTTTTCATGTAAAACATACTTTGAGAAAACATTTCCTTTGATGATGTTTTGTCTTAATTGTAATTATGTCAGATAACATCATCAATCTGAGATGCAATATATCACTGAATACGTGATTCTGTTTACTTTCTTTTGCATAAAATAAAATTCTGCACAGAGGTGAAGTTATTACATTTACAGACAAGAAACCGAAACCCTTATACGGAACATAATTCATAATTACCTCAGTATTTGAATGTACTTTAGAGAAAAAAATTACGATAGGAATATATGTGAATTGAAGGAAACAAAACAACAATAAGGAGAGCCTGAGTTACCTTCGCCATTCGCATCAATATTTTTTTCGAAATTCCAAAATCTTGTGGAAAGAAAGGAAGGGATGGCATGAAATCGGTACATATTAAAAACATTTTTAGTTCAATTTGAATTCTGACGTCAGTTTATTTCTTCGATGACTGAGTACCATATGGAGACAACATAATTACCATACACATGTGTGTGACAGGTGTACGTAAATCACTCTGCTGTGGAGCGATCTGTAAATGTAAATATTAACTGGTTTTCTGCCCACATCCTACTCTGAAAACAAACATTACATTTATCTGTTATAATTGCCTAATGATATATACCGCTTCTGATTGTGATATTTTACATATCATTTTTCTAACTTTTGCCCTTTCAAAAGTATTCTAATTAATTGGTGCATCATTTATTGTAGGTGCGGTTACAAATGTTTCGTAGTACCTAAATAATTATGTAGGTAGTGTCGAGTACAATAAAAGATGTTTTTGTTGATGTTGTAAATATGCACTATACACCACTGGACTTAAGCGTGCATTTTATTTTCATAATGTAAAAGATAGGCAATCACCTTGACGATCGAAAAGTACTCGACTGATCAATTCCATTTCATGACGGAAGTAAATCACCGATCGTAATGTGTCACTTTACACACAGGGTATTTTAAAACAAAACCCAAACACACAAACATATACTTCAAGTACACAACCCCTTTTGATATCCTTGCCTAAAATATATGTGTATTTTTAAAATATGTAAACTTCTGGCAATACAACATAATATAGTATCAAATATCACATAGAATAAATGAATTTGTTTAATTTTTTTCAAGGTGTTCTTTCCCGAGCATAACATAGAATTAATCAGCGTAAGCAAGTAAGCACGACCATAATTAGTACTACTAAGAAGGTATATATAAGGTAAATTAATCACTTTTTCTGCAACTTTGATGAAGTGAAGAATTTTGAAGTAAATATAAAATAAATAGTGCGCATCGAAGAAGCACTGCAATATTTAAAAGTTGGACATGGGAAGCTAGTTACAATGTGCTTTTTCTATAAACATTAGATAATTATTTGGTTTGTTTGAAAATGAGAGTAATGTGTTATACAAAACGTGGTCTCATATTCGGCCTGTCATGTGTGTCGAACCCAGTAATCCTGTAGTTTTTTTTTATCACATTTTGTCATTAAGTAGCCAGCGCCATATTGATTTGAGTTATTGGAGTGCGTTAGAAACGCAGAAATAAAACTATTGGCTTGCTTAACTTATATTCAATTATTTTCTCTTAAACGATCTATTTTTACTACATAAAAATAGTCCCACGAATTGTTTATGTTTTATGTTAAGGTCGGTGACTGGACAATAATACTATATACGACTAAAACATAATGAATTGTTGAAATATTTGACCGAGGCCAATATACGCAAATGTTTTTTTATGAAAGCTACCAAGTATTTATATAAAACTTGACATTTTCACCAACAATAAAAAAGCCCCAAACAAATTTCACTCTTGAAATGTGTAGGCAGTAACTGTCAATATTTCAATATATTTATTCATTTCAAGATGAATTGTAATTCTGACGGTCTATTTTTTTTATGAGGTTGAGAATGAGGTGGGCCAAAACAATGGCAACCATATATTTATGAGAGTAAAAGGTGTCCGTAAAACACTCTACTGTGAATCGAGCTGTGACTGGCAATAATTAATGCATTTCTTCCAACATCCTTACTGAAAACAAATATGTTTTTATATTATAATTGCATAATGTAATGTCTTCTTAGTGTCAGGCGAATCAGATATTGTAGGTGAGGTTACAATGTTTTTTGTTCTACCTAAATAGATACGTAGGTAGTGACGATTACAATAAATGGGCAATTTTTTGTAGTAAGCATTATTCTGACTTTAAAAGGCATGCTGATAAAAATAGGACGTGTCGGCTAAAGCATTTTTAAAAAAAATACAACATTGGTGAATAGGCAGAGACACTTTTATTCTGAAGCCAATACTCGGGTAATGTATTTGTAAGACAGGGTTAATAAACACAAAATATGCTAGCACGGTAAACGAGAAAATATTTAAAACAGGTGGAAGATTACGTCAATTTCAAAGAGAGTCACTTTTCTCCATACAATCCTAGATGCCTATCATTCTTACAAAGTATTAATGTACTTACCACATTAAAATAGTATTATCATATCCAAAATTATGGACAACACATGGCAATACGCTTGCTTTTGTAAACATCATGACGATACAGCAGAGGATTTCTGCCAGCATTTGTCCTATTCGTAGTTCTGGACCATAGAGGTTCTGTATTACCCAAAATACACGAGAGATGCGATAGGTACATACGGTGTCGAAGAAATGCTGACGTCTTAACATTCAAAAAAGCCGTTGCTGCACTTGAAGTTTGAGTCAGGTCTTGGTTGGAACTGCCTCCTCTTCCTCTGAGATCTTTTCTCATCAGCGAGCTGTCGTAACTTTTTCTCGCTGGATTTCACTCTCATATATATATATATATATATATATATATATATATATATATATATATATATATATATATATATATATATATATATATGTATATGTATGTGTGTGTGTGTGTGTGTGTGTCTATGATTTAGATTTTTAACATAGCTTTAACAATCCTACATATAAAATCATACCTAATATTTCTTATGAATATAGGGTTAAATAATCATCGTTATTGGAGGTCAATATGTTTGTTAGAATCAGAGTCTAGAACATTAGTTCTTTTACTTTGAAATTCCTCAACCTGTTGACATTTTTGAATATTGAAGAAATAAAATGAACTAAATCCTGGCTTTGTTGTTCTATCTTTTCATTTTATATTAATGGTGTTTCCTTCAAAATTACTCATTATTGTCTTAACATCCTAAGTCTAATCAGTACTATTTTGTTCGGACTCTGATATGGGTGGATTTGTTTATTTAAATGATTCGCCGCAATCGCAAAGTGCTCTTTAATACTTCTTGGATTAATTCATTAATTTGAAATTATAGTGAATTTTGTCGATATTTTGGGTTAAATTATTATGATAGATCAAAGGACATCGTCACAAAATAAGAGCATTGGTAAAATAGAACATTTTTGACTACATGCATATCAGCACATTCAATATTGCAATTTATTCGATACATTTCTGGAATTCAATTGGAAGTCCATACATTCAGACTTGTGGTGTAACTTTTAGGATCCTTTGGAATTTAATTCACACTAACATACATTCATTTAAAATTTTCACTTTGTGTTTTTGTTAAATAAATTATTTGTTGAAATTTACAAATATTGTGTGAATTTGCTCTTTTTCGCTCGTTACGTTGAGGCTTTAGAGTCGTAACGACATCAATATCACTGAATAGTCTAATATCCACGTCAAAAACAAAATTGTTCTTGTAATATCCTTATGATAGATATTTCTGCAGATTGAGTATTCTAAAATATGAAGTTACTTCCGTTTTAACCGAAATAAATCCTAATCGTTTCTGATGCCGTTTTAGAATAATATGCTGAGATTAATAATTTTCTTTAAAATTTGCTTCCACATAAGTAATGCTATCAGTTGTTAAAATTAATGTAGAACTAAATCGTCCAAAATTTCTCACCGAATTTCCTCTCTTCACCAAGTCTCGGTTTGCTGTTATGACTAAAGTTTATCTAGACCGATCGGACAAAATAAGTCAGATTTTGGGTGATTCAAGTAAAAAAAATCGTGTTATAAAAAAAGGGGGGGGCATCTAAATTATTTATATTACAATGCAATTCATATAAATTAAAATTCGAACAATAATGGGTATTTCCTTTGTAAATCTGTTTTATAATTGCCATATGTGTACTGAATACCCTCGATTTATTGCTTGTGGTATTTTATTTGTTAAATTCAGACGTAAACATTGCTCACTTCAAAACCTATCGCAAATTCGTAAGGTAGCAAGTACTTCTTTATGGATCATCCCCATATGCATATTAGGGGATGGTAATACGTACACTAGTGTTTTGCAATAGATTTGAACGATGAAATAGAATTTCAGTATTGTATCTGACCTTTGCTTTTAAGGTACAATATAATACTAACATTTCGGTAGTAAAATGTTATGTGCTCACTACACCAGTGCGAGGAAGCGTTCTTCTCTTTTGTCTGGTGAATAAGACTGAGAATCATTGTCCGTCCGAATTTCAATCATAATTCATATCAGACGTACAGGGCCGATATATAAAAACGTATATTTAATTTAAACGTATATTTACTAAACCCAAGAAAACACTTAGTGAAAGCAATATCTATCGAGATAGTTTGCTGTAATTGCTTTAAATTTTACATTATCAGAATATACAAGATGTCCGATAAGAGTTCTAATACGAGCTAAGTAAGTAAAGAGATTATGATGAGATTTTAATGGGATAAACAAAGGATATAGTAAAATATACAATAGAGAACAATTATTTTCATCCACAAATTGTAACACAAAAGAGCTTATAATGAATCATAACTTGTTTCTAAGAGGAACCCTGATGTGTTCCAAACAATGCATTTACTGTCTAAACAATTTGTAGAGGAATGCTTTATGGTCGAACAATATCAAATTTATTAGGCAACGAGAACACGGTGTATGCCAAAGGACACTTAGTTGCAGTGATCCTCGTGGTTTCATTCCTTTTTCATTGCAATTGTACCCAAAATAGTAGCATATATATATATATATATATATATATATATATATATATATATATATATATATATATATATATATATATATATATATATATATGCTGGTTACATTGTAATAATTGGTAATATTGTATTCTTTTCTTTTTTCTGGGAAAATATCAGAAAATTGCAATGGGACGTAAATTGGTATCTCCATGATGTCTTCTCCAATAAATTGTAACCAAATAAATTTGTGTTACAAGATAAAATCAAGGAGGTATTCAACTGTTTACTACCTAGCCTACACAAAAATTGACTGTGTACACAAATAAAGTATACTTTTGCATGATGTTATGATAATGAGTCATATTGATAGCATTGTGCTGTATTTTATAATAGCTCAATGGTGATGATACGACAACAATATGTGTGACGCCGACGTCTGTAAGTTTGTAGATGGAGGAGAATTCCGTTGCCTTAATTTGGGATATGGTAATAGCTTTAAATTGAGTTATTATCAATGAGATTGTGAGATTTCATATTTGGAAAGAAGGTAGTTCGTTATAAATTTACATGAGCAACTATTTGATGTTTAAACCTCTATTGTACATGTTGTGAGAGAATAATATAATCACGACATACAAAAATGAAATCCATCATTCTTTTCTAGTTTCTGATATCTAATTAAAAGTAGTCAAACGTATCTATAAGATAAAAAATACGTTTGAAACGTTTAATATTAGTATTGAATTTTTATAAATCCGCCTGCACCTAAATAAAGATATTAAGCAATGAACTATTACCTTTACCTCTCGAGTTTTTGAAAATAAAATTGTATGTTTCTGTTCAAGCAGACGATTGAAATCCGATTATAGCTGCCAATTTATCATCATTTGGTTAAAAAAGGAAACTTAACCCCATGCATGTGTTTGTATTAGTATTTTTCAGACAATACAATTACTGATGTGTATTGTTTTTTTTCCAGGAGGCGGGAGGGCAGTAACTGGTATATGTAAAGGCATGTAGTTGAACAGCAGGACAGTGTGATTGTAGCTATAAATAAGGCACCTATTAATGGACGGGCTAAAATTTAACCCAGATAGTAGCTTAAAGGCACAGACCTTTTACGTAGAATGTTATATTTTAGCCTACTGCGTTATTCTAATATTTTCGTTGCTTCCCTCCCTTATGACCTTTTGCCAATCGCCTGCAGCATGTAACCTCCACCTATTTCTCAGTTGCTAACCGATATTCGACATTATGTGTGTCGTACACAGCAAACCAATCAACTAACTCAGACAATATTTAGACACCTTAAGATTTTCGGTGGCTGACCGATCAAACTTTTATCCAATGTTACTCACTAATATGGAGAGTCTTGGTCTTCTCTCTCTCTCTCTCTCTCTCTCTCTCTCTCTCTCTCTCTCTCTCTCTCTCTCTCTCTCTCTCTCTCTCTCTCTCATTGTAATCTCTCTCTCTCTCATTGTAAAGAGAGAAGTAATGACAAATATAATCAGATGGTCTAAGCTTTAAAATGTAACTAAAAAGAGATAATTTATTTTAACCTACAGCTGACGCCCGGTGAAATAAGATAAGATAAGGAGATAAGAATAAGATACAAATTCTTTATTTCAGACCGCATAGTCCATACACCTAAATTAAAAAATTAAAATACGGATATAGAGTAAAACATATATATATATATATATATATATATATATATATATATATATATATATATATATATATATATATATATGTACAAGTATACAGATACATTTACAACAATTATTTACGCCCTGCATTGTTAAAATATGAAAGTTAAGTGACACATTTAAATAGTAATTTGTTGCATCCACTAACAATAGGATAATCTAAATGAATGTCATAGTTAAAAAGTGATTTCAATATACAGTTCTCACTATTAGATAGTCTTGTTATCATTGAGAATACATACTTTCTCATTACTTCCTCAAAACTGAATACATTATTATTTACAAACATGTTGGAGGCACTGTTGCATCTAGGAAGACATAATAGAAAGCGAAGACTATTATTATAACCAATTACTAGTTTTCTTTTTACCTTTTCAATAAAGTTTGTCCACAGTGGAGCACAATACATAGTGCAGCAATAAGATTTGAATAATCTAATTTTGATAATCAATAAACCAGGCTTAAATTTGGGTAGAAGCATGTTTGTTCGAGTACACAAATATCGATAATGTCTCATCATATCTTCATTGTCTGACTGATTGGATTTCAAAATATGGCCCAAATACATATAACTGTCGACATACGTAAGAGCATTGCTGTTAAGATCTACAGGATGAGGTGATGGTAATTTAAAAGAAGATGGCTGAAAGATTATGCATACTGATTTTTGTGTATTATAGATGATATCATTCTCTAATGCATATTATTCACATATCTTCAATAATTTTCTTAAACCTGCGATAGACGGACTTATCACCAGCAAAGCTAAAATTGTTAAGAAACAGCAACCATTTTTTATCGATGTCTTTGTAAAACAATAATGTATGTTCTTACACATTGCTTTTACCTCTAGCAATTTTTGACCACAGGACAAGGATCACTAAATAAAACTATGATAGCAGGTATTGAACACCCCTCATGTCATAACATTACATTACAGCTTTCACTTTGACATCATTAAAATCACAGGCACGACCACATTGCTGCAATAGATAATAATATCGCAATTGGTACAAAGGAATTGTCATCCAAATGTCGTCACAACGTCCGTGGTAATTTGCTGAAAATATATTTACAAATTGACCTTCTCTGCACGAAAATATAAAGTCCCATCCCTCATACGCCACCTGTTTCTCAATTACCATACACGCTTATCTGACTTTCTGCCATCCAATTCGCAGGTGACCTGTTCACTTCCGAATGGCAAAACACAACATATCTTTCATATTCAAACCACCATTAGGTATTTTCCTCGTGTATGTCAATGGCTTTTTTTCCATTTATAATGCAGTCCATGCATAATCTATATCGCATATAGGAAATATCTTAAAGTTTTGTCATAGTATCCAGTCACTTTACAGAACAGGTGTAGGGTATTACCAGGATACCGGTTTAACGCGATATTTTCCGGAGGTATTAAAACGGTATGTTCTCACTGTAGCGGTAAATTGGTATTTTACGGAAATGATCCTCTTACGATAAAGTTTTCATTTTGCATGACCAAATGAGTCTCTACACATATTTATTTTGAAAAACTTAAGTATTTGCCACAGACTAATTTTAACATTACAAATATAATGTCCGATATAGGTATGGTTTATTAAATTGCACATTTGACGCGCGTCACGCATTCGAACGTACTGACCATATGAGATGTGAAAGATATACGAGTCCAATCCAAATGTTTTGGAAAACTTTGAATTAGAAAAACAAAAACTGTCATATTTAAATTATATATTAGACTATTATAATGTGGTTAGTACATTATTTCTTTGTAAGAATGATAGGTATACTAGGATAGTATGGAGAAAAGTGACTCTCTTTGAAATTGACGTAATCTCCCACTTGTTATAAATATTTTCTCGTTTACCGTGCTAGCCTATTTTGTGTTTATTAACCCTGTCTAGCAAATACATTACCCAATTATTTGCTTCAGAATATAAGTCTCCCTGCCTATTCACCGATGTTTTATTTTGTTAAAATATTATTTGCTTCCGCCGACACGTCCTATTTTTATCAGCATGCAATTTAAAGTCAGAACAATGTTTGTCACCGGGTGTCAGCTGTAGGTTAAAATAAATTATCCCCATTTAGTTATATTTTAAAGCTTAGACCGCCTGATTATATTTGTCTGTCATTAATTCTATCTTTTCAATGTGTGTGTATGTGTGTGTGTGTGTGTGTGTGTGTGTGTGTGAGAGAGAGAGAGAGAGAGAGAGAGAGAGAGAGAGAGAGAGAGAGAGAGAGATCAGACCAAGACTCTCCATATTAGTGAGTAACATTGGATAAAAGTTTGATCGGTCAGCCACTGAAAATCTTAAGGGGTCTAAATATTGTCTGAGATAGATCATTGGTTTGCTGTGTACGACACACATAATGTCGAATATCGGTTAGCAACTGAGAAATAGGTGGAGGTTACATGCTGCAAGCGATTGGCAAAGGGTCATAAGGGAGGGAAGCGACGAAAATATTAGAATAACGCAGTAGGCTAAAATATAGCATTCTACGTAAAAGGTCTGTGCCTTTAAGCTACTTTCTGGGTTAATTTTTGGACCTTGCTTTAATAGGTACCTTATTTCTAGCTACAATCACACTGTCCTGCTGTTAAACTAAATGCCTTTACATATATCAGTTACTGCCTTCTCTCCTTCTGGAAAAGACAATACACATCAGTAATTGAATTGTCTGAATAATACTAATACAAACACATGCATGCGGTTAAGTTTCCTTTTTTAACCATATGATGATAAATTGGCAGCTATAATCGGATTTCAATCGTCTGCTTGAACAGAAACATACAATTTTATTTTCAAAGACTTGAGAGGTAAATATAATAGTTCAATTTTGAATATCTTTATTTAGGTGCAGGCGGATTTATAAAAATTCGATCTGAATATTAAACGTTTCAAACATTATTTATCTCATAGATACGTTTGACTACTTTTAATTAGATATTGGAAACAAGAAAAGAATGATGGATTTCATTTTTGTGTTTCGTGAATATATCATTCTCTCTCACAACATGTACAATAGAGGTTTAAACATCAAACTGTTCCTCATGTAAATTTATAACGAACTACCTTCTTTCCAAAAATGAAATCTCACATTCTCATTGATAATAACTCTCTTTAAAGCTATTACCATATCCCAAATTATGCAAACGGAATTCTCCTCCATCTACGAACTTACAGACGTCGGCGTCACACATATTGTTGTCGTATCATCACCAATGGGCTATTCTAAAAATACAGTACAATGCTAGCAATAATGATACATTATTATAACATCATTCAAAAGTATATTTTATTTGTGTACCCAGTCAATTTTTCTGTAGGTTAGATAGCAAACAGCTGAATACCTCCTTGATTTTATCTTGTAACACAAATTTATTTGGTTAAAATTTATCGGAGAAGACATCATGGAGGCACCAATTTACATTCTATAGCAATTTTCTGATATTGTCCCAGAAAAAAGAAAAGAATACAATATTACCAATTATTACAATACAACCAGCATAAAGATACCTGTTGCTATTTTGGGTACAAATAAAATGAAGAAGAAATGAAACCACGAGGATCACTGCAACTAAGTGTCCTTTGGCACACACCGTGCTCTCGTTGGCTAATAAATTTTATATTGCTCGACCATAAAGCATTCCTCTACAAATTGTTTAGACAGTAAATACATTGTTTGAAGCACATCAGAGTTCATCTTAGAAACAAGTTATGATTCATTATAAGCTCTTTTGTGTTACAATTTGTGGACAAAATTAATTGTTCTCTATTGTATATTTTACTATATCATTTGTTTATCCCATTAAAACTCATCATGATCTCTTTACTTACATAGCTCGTATTAGAACACCAATCGAACATCTTGTATTTTCTTATAATGTAAAATTTAAAGAAATTGCAGCAAACTATCTCGCTAGATATTGCTTTCGCTAACTGTATTCTTGGGTTAAGTAAACATACGTTTAAATTAAATATACGTTTTTATATTTCAGCCCTGTACGTCCAATATGAACTATGATTGACCTTTCGGACGGATAATGATTCTCAGGCTTATTCTCCAGACAAAAGAGAAGAACGCCTCCTCTCACTGGTGTAATGAGTACATAACCTTTTACTACCCAAATGTTAGTATTATATTGTACCTTAAAAGCAAAGGTCAGATACAATACTGAAATTCTATTTCATCGTTCACAAACAAGTGCGAATAAATCTATTGCAAAACGCCTATAGTGTACGTATTACCATTCCCTAATATGCATATGGGGCTGACCCATAATGAAATACTTGCTACCTTATGAATTTTGCGATAGGTTATGAAGTGAGCAATGTTTACGTCTGAATTTAAGAAATAAAATACCACAAGGATATAAATCGAGGATATTCAGTACACATAACATGGCAATTATAAAACAGATTTACAAAGAAAAGGCCCAATAATGATCGAATTTAAATTTATATGAATTGCATTGTAATATAAATAATTAAGATGTCTTTTTTATAACACGATTTTTTAAACTTAAATCACCCAAAATCTGACATTTTGTGTCCGATCGGTCTATATAAAACTTTAATCATAACAGCAAACCGAGACTTGGTGAATAGAGGAAATTCGGTGAGAAATTTTGGACGATTTAGTTCTACATTAATTTTAACAACTGATAGCATTACTTATATGGAAGCAAATTTTAAAGAAACGGCATCAGAAATGATTAGGATTTATTTCGGTTAAAATGGAAGTTGCATCATATTTCTGTAATAATTAATCTGCAGAAATATCTATCATAAGGATATTACAAGAACAATTTTGCTTAAGGAATTTCAAAGTAAAAGTACTAATGTTTTAGACTATGATTCTAACAAACAAATAACGATGATTATTTAACCATATAATCATAGAGAAATATTATATTATATATATATATATATATATATATATATATATATATATATATATATATATATATATATATATATATATATATATATATATATATATATATGTGTGTGTGTGTGTGTGTGTATAACGTAACTTTAAGAATTTTTCAGTTATATTGCTATGATGCCTGCAGGGTGACCGTTTAAAGTGATGTTTATCACTGAGGCATCATGCCGCAGACACGTAGCATGATGTCCCTCCAGTCATATTATCCTGACACCAGGTCGACCAGTCTAACACTAACCTCTTAATGCTGAGGGCAAAGCGAGGCAGTCTATAGTACCATGTATAAAAGTCTTTGTTATGACTCGGCTGGGGTTCGTACCCACGACCTCCCGCATCCGAGGCAGATGTTCTACCTACCAACAAACATTAGGCCATCGGAGCTGTCTATATGGATTATGTTGTGATAATAAAAATGATTTTGGACTAAGGTCAATTACAAAATGCAGATAGAAATAGTATATAATAAACATCGAGAAAAGCAAAAAAAAAAAATAAAAAAGTAAATATACATTAGAACGAAAATGACGATATCGTATACAACATAAAATATCAACAGACGTACATCAACATTATGATCACACAGTTCTGTTTGTGTACCACAGTGTATACATACATGAGCAAGAGGTAGAATTCATGTTCTGTTTTTTATTTATATTTGCGAAAACAAATATTTCCTTTTAGTTATATTATTCTAAATGTTTTTTCAATCTGGCAAAGATTTTCTCATTTATTATAAGTCTGGCTGCCTCAGACGCAATAAGGCAATAAGGTTGGTAATCAAAGTTTGCAACCGTGAAAAGAAAGCAACATTCTTGATTTTTTTATTTGAAAGATGTTTTCTACTTGAACAAAAATATTTGTAGAGGACATTAACAGATATGATTTTGACCAGGCAAGCACGCGATTATTCAGATTCATATACGAACACAACAATAAATTGGTGCGAATCAGATGAACGGTAGACGGAGAAAGAAATGGATCAATGGGACGGAAACTGATGAATAGACAAAAGAAGGAAACAAATAGACTTTTTTGCAATTAGCGAAAGGAATGGATGGGCAGTTGGCGTGCCGGTAGTTGAAAGAACTCATGGAAAGACATTCTTGTAGACTGATTAAATGTTGAATGGACGTACAGAGATTGGTGAAGAGATAAATGAATGGGCCAAATACAGGGGCAGATATAATCGGATTTATAGGATAAAGGAAACAAATAGAAGCACGAACAAGTGAAAGGAGCATTGGACAGATAATAAAGTTTTCTTATGATTAATTGGTTAGAGTTACAGGCAGACCATCGAAAATTCATATATTACCGAATATAGTGTATAATAAACAAGAAGCAGCCGAATTGGATTGAAGATAGAACGATAGTCTTAACAAAATCAATTTTCCAAAGTACAAAGTGGAGATTTGGAAGACATCGATGTATGTTCATGGTTTGATGATCTGTGGAATTGACAGTTCACTTGTTTTTAGCAGCTAACACACAAATTGCCCATTCGTGTTAGGGTGATTTGTCGTTAGTGAAGATATAATCCGAATGATGTTTGTCACTATCATTCTGTATCATCAGCGCTAGCTTATTAAATTTGGTGACTCTCAGAAATTGGAAAGTTGTGATTTTATTGGTCAGCCTGAAGGTCAATAGAACATGATCTCTTTTTCGTGTCCATCATTTATCCATTTATAACTATGGAGACCGGACTTTAATCAGTTGAGAGGTAGTTACTAATTCTGAGCCCATTATATTATAATACAAAATCCAGATGATGCCCAATAAATTATTGTCAAAAGGTGTGTTTATGGATACAATATATAAAAAAACACTGAACCAATGTTATGTTGTTGTATTGTTCCAACATTTTATCGCCTATTTCAAACAAATGCCCACCTCCAATTCCATCTCGACTTATGGTGTTTATTTCTATGGACTTATCGCACGTTTGGACATGTTTTCGAAAATCAGCCTAGTTTCGACCATCATTATATAACGACAAATTTATATTTATTGATGATGTTGCGAATGTCTTTCTCTTTAGCAAAATCTATAAGACTTAATGGACGTTGTATTGAGAATTCATACGTCCATGTAAGAACCTTGTTGAAAAAGAGATTGTACTGGCGTTAAAATGGAAGTTTTATATTTACTGTGCATTTGTATAGAATAGCTGACCCTCCATTAGCTTTTTAATATTCGACAATTTGAGCAAAAGGAGCAGTATTGTCTTATTCTTTGTAGATGAACTTCGTACATTAGCCGTTGATGCATATGCTCCAAAGAGGTTGCGTATTCAACGATCAAAAGCAAGCAATAGAAGAAAAGAAATGATTTCATGAAAATAGTTTAATCTATACAAGTTTTAGGTGCTTCTCGATATTAGATAACCATAGAAACACATACAATTCCTAGATTAAATAAACAAATACCATGAAATTACAAGAAATTATGTTGACAATAATTGAGGAAGGAAAAGTCTTCAAGTATGTGCTTAGGTCGAAACCGGTGATTTTTAAAAGTAAGTTTGAACGAGAACATGATGTCCTTGTGTCTAAGATCTGTTGGTAATTAGTTTAATGTAGCTGGGCACTGGTAAAAAAAATTGTCCTCATGATTTCCGTACAACACTGGAAACAATGATAATCGGAATATCGGTAAAATATGGTAGATATATAGATGCCTTGCACGAGTGGGTTTGGTCAGCTAGGTATATAGGAATGGAGCCAATCGATACCAATACAATGTATACAGATCCGGCGGTTTTCGTTTTCTTATTGCTTTTATGAACCACAGCGTCCATCCCAAATTACATATTATATGCAACCAGTGGACAATTAACTGCACATGGTCCACAAAAACGAAGTGTTCCAAACAAGCAACTGTGATCAATTAGTGAAACAGAGCGTTAAACAGCCAACAAAAGCGGAGTGGCCAAGGAAGTAGATAGCCTCATACAAGATAGGGAATGTGTCTGAAAAATATATAAAAATTAAAATACGAACATTGTTAGTCGACTTGATTAATGATCTTGGCAATGTTTTCATTCCTAATTGCATTACTGATCGCAGCTATGCCATAAAATCAGTAGAAACCAGTTCGAAATCTTTTACTTCATCGTTATCAGGACATAGTTCAGCGGGTAAAACTCTACATGCAGGAAATAAGTTACAGGAGGAAATATTTTGCTGGCAGAAACTCTCTTTTATGCTGAAGAATTGTCGCAGATTACATACATAAAATACATACATACATACATACATACATACATACATACATACATACATACATACATACATACATACATACATACATACATACATACATACACGTACATACATACATACATACATACATACATACATACATACATACATACATACATACATACATACATACATACATACACACACGTACGTACGTACATACGTACATACATACATACATACATGCATGCATGCATACATACATACATACATACATACATACATACATACATACATACATACATACATACATACATACATACATACATACATACATACATACATACATACATACATACATACATATAATGGCCATTAATTCTGAGAACCACCTAACATGTTTCAAAACAACCTATTGTTTTATCTAGATTCAGCTCACAGACTGCTCAAAGAGGCTCAATATATGTTCTGTTATTTGTGTTTTTGGACACACAATCGGTACATAATGACACATATATTAGCATGTGAATTATTTTTAGAACAGGCACCATACTACCTTGGCCAAGCATGTGATCTGATAATTATAACAATTTATATACTATTGTGCAGAGAAAAATGAAGTTTATAACGTTGAGTAAATTAAGTGAGTGGATCTTCTAATGATATTTAGTGAATGCTCAAGCGTTAATGTTGAGGAAGAGCAATCCATTCAAAAATTATTTTTGCCTTTGTATGCCGAAATACAACACAGCAATGCAAAACTGGACAAGCACAACTACTTGAAGAATTTGTCAATATCTGTCACCAGGCACAAAACAACCGAAAACAGAGATTTGACATTATTGGCTATGTATGTCAGCCCAAAAGCAAATCATGCTGGCGTCATATTTAGCGATGATCGAATATGTAGAATTGAAGCATTTGCAGTTTCTGATTTTACACACACACACACACACACACACACACACACACACACACACACACATAACATCATCTTCATTAATAATATAACTGGATGATGAATGAATCTGACAAAATGCTCCTTTGCACAAAGACCAACAGGTGAATTAACAGAATGATGCAGCTTTGAAGAGTAATAAAACAAGTTATCAACATGTTCAATTTACCAAAAAAAAAAATGATTAAAATATGGATTTATCACCATGGATGATTAATGTTTAGAAATTACACAAATATAAGTTATCCAAGTTGTGTCAACAAGAGTGATGAAAATCTTGCACTGTATCCATATTTCAATATGTGTACAACATATGTTACAGACTTTTGTATTTCACTCATGTACTTATGTTGAATTTTGCTTTAACAAAGGAGAGTATGAAACTCTTCACGTCAAGGTGAACGCTATGAAGGAACCACCGCACATGAATCTTCTTACTATCTAATGCGCATGTGATATAGTATAGGTTAAGAATAAATACATTAAATCATAATACTGAGTATATACCAGGGTCAGATTACGAAACTGCCGGGTTATTAAAACTAGCCGATATTTATATTACACTTGAAATTCGTATCATCATTATGTTAAAAACATTGTGTAATCTTGATCGTGTTCAACATAAATTGTTAATATTTTCAGATACTTCTTATGGTCGACTATTATGTTTTGGTAACCTTAGTTTCTGAAGGAGTCCAGACAGAAGTAAAACCGAACCCAGGAGACTGGAAGATGCTTTGTCATTTATTGTAGTGAATAATAGGCTCATAATGCCAATTATAAACGCCTAACTTTGCACATCGCTACTAAGATATAGTATTTTCAAGCATAAATTGTTTAACAGATTTTACTGCTTGAAAATAATCAAATGCCTCTAAAATAATAAGTACTCCAAACTGTGCTGTGGATGTAATAAACACTTATAGAAATGTTGGTGATTTGAGATAGAAACAACACCAACAGACATTTGAGCTACTTTCACCGTTCGCATCATGTCGAAAGTGCCAAATCTTGTGTAAACTGGAACGAATGGCTCCAAATTGTTAATCCTAAACATATTAAAACATTTTAATTGTGTCGGTAGATTATTTCTTCAATGACTGAATACCAATAAGATTGGGTTGAATGCAGAAGAAAACAATACGGCAATTATGAGAGACACAGGTGTCCGAAGAATCACTCTTTGTAACGACTGCAATTCTATATGTCATTTATGTAATCTATATGTTTCATAAATCAATGATGTTCTATTAATTTCCATAACACAAGTAACAAAATCTTTGATAGAAAATGGTAAAATTTTAAAAGACGGGGAGACAGACATAATGTTTTTGATGAAAATGTTATTGTCGTCCTTGCAATAGAAAGTGATAATTTATTATCGTAGGTTCCTGTGAAACAAATGTTACAAAAAAACTAGTTAAAACAATAGTCAACATCACAGAGTTCATGGCGCTTAGAAAAGCTTTGCATTAGTACAGTATTGTGGCATCGTGTTAGCGATTAACTTGCGCCAAGTAATTCAAATGCCCAAGACAAAGACCCACACAGACGCATGAACCCCATTATATAAATAAAGGTTTCTCTGATGGCAAAAGCTGATAAAGTTTGATATTGTATTTGCTCACAAAAGAAGTATTTCTTCGCCTATGTCAATGACGCAAATACAGAACAAAATACACAATAAGGTGACTGGAAGGTGTTTCTAGATCATTGGGAGGAACAATTCGTTGATAATGTCAATTCAATACTGTTCACTTTTCACATCGCTACTGAAAAAAACAAACATTGTTGCATTTTTCCAGCATAAATTGTTTAATAAATTATACTGCTTTGGTTGTAATTCTTTACATAATATTTATACTCTGTTTATTTCAAATGTGTTCTTAATTATAACAGGTGAAGAATGGAATTTAGACTTCACGCGTAAATAGTTATGGAGGTAAAGTCAAATGATTTCAATAATGATTACCTTCCTCGTATAAATGAACAACACATCATTGAATCTATGTATATTTTCTTCGTCAATAGCGGTGGCCATGAATAATTTACTGATCGGTCAATTATAGCTGATGATTGAAGTAAATGACCAAATTTATTATTCTTTTGCATGGACCAGTTCTTGGACCCTAAAAATACTTCACAAAAAACAGAAACATTTGTGATAATTTATATTAATTCTATTCTTGTTATATTAATTTATGAGATTACAGCATTAGTCTGTGACAAAGTATTGTACTGAATACGAGATTATTCCTAGATCTTTTTTTATTTTCTTTTAGCCAAGAGATGGATGTTAATCTCTCCCAAATCAGTACACCTCCGAAGAACGTGTACTGAAGTTAGCTTTCCCAAGTACTCTAGTGTACTGTAGATGAAATAAATAATTCTAGAAATGTTTGGTATTTGAGTGTGAGACAACACCAACAAGGGTTTAAGTTACTTTCGCTACTCGCATCATGATGTTTGTCGAAAGTGCCAAATCTTGTTTAAAAATTAGAAATAATGGCTCCAAATTGTTAATGATGGAACATATTAAAACATTTTGAATTGCATTTGAATTGTAACGGTAGAATATTTCTTCAATGACTGAATACCAAAAAGAATAAGTTGGATGCAGACAATAGCAATACCATAATTATGAGGGTCAGAGATCCGTAAAATTTCCCATGCTGTAGAATGAACTGTAAATGGCAATAATATATACCTTGCTGCCTATATTGACACTGAAAATAATTATAGGGTGTTATCTAAATAATTTAGTGCAATGTACTGCTTTTGACTGTGATATTTTACATATTATATGATTGACCTTCATTTCAAAAGAATTCTTTGTGACAGATGTAATAGTGATTGTAGTGCGGTTACTGAGGTATTCGTCATTCATCAATAACGTTGTCTTTCACAATAAATATTGATTTTTGTATATATGTACTACTCACATCTTGACCTATGTGTGCGTTTCATATTGTAAACTTTTGTTAATCGACAAGTTCCATTTGATGACAGAATGAAATAGCATACCTTAATAATACAGTTGTTTGTTCTAAAACCTTCTTTTACAGAATATACTTTATGAAGACCACGCTTTTTGGAGGTATGTTGCCCAAAGTGTCAGGTATTTTTCAAATGTGATATCTTATGAGATTACAACAATATGCAGAGGCGATACATATCAACGAACAACTGATTTTCTACAGCTTTGTTTTTTTTCAATGAGTATAACCATAAATAAAATAGAGACAAACATCCATATATATAATTGTATTGTTATAATGGATATACAATTTATCATTTAAACTATATTTTATACAACTTTATATAGTTCATTTATATTAAGGCCATTAGGATACAAAGTGTCTAATGAACGAATCCAGTAAATTATTTTTAAGAGTTTGTTCATGTCTCCATGTACAGTATATATTGGCATGAACAAAAAAATCGTACGGGGAGTGAATATTGGTATTAAAATGTGTAAAATATTAGAGAAAAACTGAGGGTCTCTATTATTTTATATGAAAGCGATGATTATTCATTGTCTTAGAAACTCGTTGAAGTGTTTGTCCAACATACTGTTTGTTACAGTTTTTACAGTTTATCAAATAAATCACATTTGTTGATATGCAGTTAGTGTTATAACTTAGAGCAAATACCTCTTTTGTTTTAGCACCAAGTCAGTTTTATTTTGAAATTTATTTTAACTTTAAAATATAGTGGATCACGGTGACAATTCATTACAAGACGGACAAAAACCATTGAACATAATCTCATTTTTATAGACAGATTTTTAAACCCAATAAACACTTCGGTACCAATAATAAGATGTGAGAGCACAGTAACAATATACTCTTTGTGTAGGCATTCCATTGTTGGTGTTTTCTGTTTCTTTGAAAATTACAGCAATTTGTCATGATATAAGACTTGGTATGGCATATAAATCGATCCCGGTATCTTATAGTTTGTATAGCATTAATCATTGGATTACAGCGCCTGCTATAATAATTGGTTTATTAGCGTGCATTAAAAATGCAGAAAAAATCCGATTCTTTCAGATAATAATACCTCCTTTTGACAATTGTGTCCTTTGAGTCACATGCATCATGAACAGTACCTTACAGGTTGTACGAAACCACACATAGTTCAGTGATACTACAGACTTGATGCTAAATCCTTGTCTCTACCTACGTGTACCTATTGTATGAAAAAAGGACACGTTATTTCTGAGTGATTCAAATTGAAATATAGGCACCAGAATCAAGATAGACGTATCTCAAATGCTTTTATTTCTAGGAGGTCAAGGTCAAGGTCATGTATTGAAAACAATACATTTGATAAACCTCAGTCTGATTGTGTTTTGGTGAACTTTGAACCATTCATGTCGAAGGGTTCTATATCACTCTTGGGTGATTTGGCCAAGCCTATTCCTATAAAAATTTTAAGGGATGCAGCAGCTTCTCAGAGTTTATTTCCTTCAGGTGTTTTGCCTTCTTTTGAAAAGACCTCTTCTAATGAGAGTGTCCTCATTCAGGGAGTAGAGTGCGGCTTTGTTAGTGTTCCTCTCCATTCTGTTAATTTGTTATCAGACTTAGTTTCAGGACATGTGACCGTCGGTGTTGTGTATACCTTGCCCGTTGAGGGCGTTCATTTGTTGCTAGGCAATGACTTAGCTGGAGACAAGGTTGTGGTTAATCCACATGTAACTGACAAGCCTTCTTTGGGTCAGAAAGTTGATCCTATTGAAAAAGATATCCCTGATTTATGTTCAGCTTGTTCAGATACCAGAGCTTTGGCAAATAAAGATCTTGAGAATTATGTTATAAGAACTATTCCTTTAGCTGACACATGTATTGGTCAGGTTTTTGATGAGGACACTTTCACTTCTAATTTGGATCAGTCGATAGTTATTGATCATAGTGATCCTCTTTTGAATACTCATTCTTTTTTATCTGATCAGGGTGATAAACGACAATCACTTGTCGTTGAACAGGAGAAGGATCCTGAGATCTCCTGTTTGTTTCAGCGGGCCGTTAGTGAAACTGAAGCAACTGAAGCACCTGTCTGCTACTTCATTGAAAATGGAGTTCTTATGAGAAAATGGAGACCTCCCGAGGTACCTGCTAGTGACAATTGGTCAGTAAAATATCAAATCGTAGTTCCGAAACCTTACAGACAGGAAATACTTAGCAAGGGCCATGAAACTTCATTGGCTGGTCATTTGGGGACAAATAAAACATATCACAAAATCTGGACTCAGTTCTGTTGGACAAAAATCAAAAGTTATGTTTCCAAGTTTTTCAGATCTTGTCAAGTGTTTCAAGTTGTAGGAAAACCAAACAAAACAATCCTAAAGCTCATTTGAAACAAATTCCTGCATTTGACAAACCATTAAGTAGAGTTATAGTAGATTGATTCCATACGAAAGACCATGTCATGTAACCGAAATTTGTTGACAATCAAGCTTGTATCAACAAGTTTTTCAAAAGTAATTCCTTTGAGGAATTTTGCTCAATTTGGCCGTCTCAAGTTTGATCAGTTTGGTCAAAGGGCAAAGTTAAAGTCTGGAATATTCCAGCTTGTTACACTTGAATTTGGCATTCAGCGGTTCAAGTGTAAAGTGAAACTATGGTTTCACCAATGCGTACTGAAGAGCAATTTTGAGTCCTGTAATAAAGTTCATTCTCTCTTGCTTATTATGCACAACGTTCTGCAATTAAAATTATATGGCCCTTACAAAGTAAATAAGAAAATGAATGAATTAGGTTACAACATTCGTACTCGAGTCTAAAGAAATTAATAGAGTACTATTATTTAAAATATATAGCCAAGTAAATCATGTAATTTAGTTGTACCTGTCCCAATAAAAGATTCGCAGGAGAAAGTGAACTTGAACAATTGTTGTCTGAATATATTCACTTGTTTCCGGACGTGCCTACAAGACCAAACACAATTTTGCACGACGTTGAAATAGTAAATTCGAAATTCATGAAACAACACCCTTACAGTATGAATCCTTTTAAGCGGCAATATATGGGGAAAAAAATTCAGTATTTACTGGACAATGTTTTTATAGAGCCCCAGTAAGAGTGATTGGAGTTCAACAACAGGAAAAAACTTTCCGAATGTCTACGGATTATATGAAGGTAAATAGTGTGACAAAAACAGACTCGTTTCCATTACCGAGAATCGACGATTGTATCGACAAAATTGGAAATTCCAAATACGTCACTAAATACGACCTTCAGAAGGACTTTTGGCAAATTCCCCTGACAGAGCAAAACAAAAGAAATTTCGGCAATTGTGACTCCATTTAGACCCTACCAATACAAAGAGGTGTCTTTTGGGATGAAGATTTTTCAGAGTACGTTTCAACGCCTTATGAATATTTCTTCTGGTCTAGACAATAGTGATGCATTTGCACACTATTAAACCTCAATTATCCGGAATGGCAAAGCACACCATTCCGTTCATCATCAAACAACCATTCCTGATATTCCTCATCTTGTCAATGGTGTTTTGTATGTTAGGACTTAAGCGATTGCTTCGACACGGCAAGCAGTTATCACAGCTCCCGTATATCGTCTTTAATATAGGATCGTTTTGGTCCAGTGTTCTTAATAATATGTGCATAACTGTGAAACTTCTGCCCTTGTATACCTCGACAACGAAGTCTATATAGGACAAATGCTGGCAGAAATCTTCCGCTATATGCTTAAGTTTTTTGTAAAAGCAAACGTATTGCCATGCGTTTTCCACAAATACGTAAGGTATTCTCTCATACTGAATTGTGTCTTTCAGCTTCATTGGTCGATTGTATATATTTTGGCTGTAACATATATATATATATATATATATATATATATATATATATATATATATATATATATATATATATATATATATATATATATATATAATGATCGCAATAATGGACAATTCACTATTGAACGATGACGTACTCCATCGTAAAAATGTTCTGGACAGAAAGAGCCTCATAAATCGGCAAGGATTTGTTGAGGTCTAAAAAAAAAAAACTTTGTAAAATTTCAAAAATTCGTAAACTCGGATAGTTCCAAAAATTCTTTCACAACTCTATTGTCATAAATTAATTAACAGAAAAAGAAAAGAAAACAGGTTTTGTGAATATAGTAACCATTTTAATTATCAAAGTAAAGAAAATTAAATTGAAGATGAATGTACAGTTTTAAGAATTGAATCCAAAATGATCCTGAAAAAAGTCAATTAAGGTAATATAATGAAAATATTTAGTAAACATTTCAGCTATACTGGTTTACCAACAGTCGTGACACGTACAAATGGCGTAGTCCAGAACTCATTGAATAATTCACAACATTCCCAGAATAATATTATAGTCCAATTTTTATTTTTGCTGAATAAATCATACAAATCTTTCATCTCAAAGAGCTAAATACAATATAAACATAATATTGTGGGAATATTGCACGATAGTTAGTTCATGACTTGACATATCAACACATTTCAATATTTCAATTCTTTTGGAAAATCATTATCTTTTATACCTCTGTAGACTGTCTAGAATTTTTCAAAGTTTTTATTCAAAATAGTGTAAGCTCCTTATTACATTTTCACTTTGTATTCTACATAAATAAATTATTGTTAAATAGTCCGTACGTTCCTGTGTTTTTCTTGCTGCTAAATAGTCTAAGACCGTCGAATCTTAATAATCTTATTGTTGCGATATTGTTTTGTACTTGTGTGGGGTATATATATATATATATATATATATATATATATATATATATATATAAAGAATTCAAATCCTATGGTGAATAACAACCCTTTCAAGCGCACTGGATCCACCAAGGGATCACGTGTGTCAAGGATGCAATAGACTGACGACGAACAGTGCGAAACTAGTAATTAACTAGCCTGAGCGCTGTCGACTCTTAATGAGTCTTTTTCAAAGGCAAATACAAAAGATATATAAAACAAACAAATCGAACCATGTTTTTCTGGACACAACAACCAGACTGGTGTAAAACAAATTACACACAGACATCTACTCGAAACCAACCAACAAACACCAGTATCTCCTCCCAACCAGCTGTCATCGAAAACACTGCGTTAGGAACATTCCATATAGCCAGGCACTGAGGATACTCAGAATTTGCTCCGACGATGAAAGATTCCTAGAAAGGTCTGAAGAGCTGGCTAAACATTTTAATTTACCGAGGTTACGACAAAGACCTGATTGCGGAGTCAATCCAAAGGGCTAAACAAACAAACCGTGATGACCTACTCAGATATGGACAGAAAGAAAAGGCTGTTAAGATACATTTATTCTGACCTATCACCCAGACAATCCCAAAGTAGGCAAAATCATCGCAAAACACTGGCCTACAGTGCAATCGTCGGACATACTAAACATAATACTTCCGAACAAACCTGTAGTAGCTTACCGGAGACCAAAAAACCTAAAGGACATCCTTGTCAGGGCAAAGATAACGCCAATCGCTAGTCAGGACCAACATAGTCAATCTGGACCCTGTGGCGATAAAAGATGCAAAACCTGTCAACATATGATAGAGACCAAGACATTCACTAGCACAGTGACTAAAGAAAAACTAAACATACATGGTCCAAACAAAACGTGCAAAACAGAGAATGTGATTTATCTCATCACATGTAAGATCTGTGGCCTTCAGTACGTCGGAGAAACTGAAAAGTTATACAAAAGGATAAACTTTCATAGATCTGATTGGATGACAAAAAAAGCTGTACAGAAGCCTGGTCGCAGAACACTTCTCCTCCCCTGGCCACACTTTCAGTGATATAATACTTATCGCTATTGCTAACAACCACAGCTGGAGTTCCGAAACCAGGAAGGAAAAGGAACATTGAAACCAAGCGGTCTAAACCAAGAAGACTAGAAAATGAAAACTATGCACTAGTAGAACTTAATAGTTTCTAAATCTTCTTAGTATCCTTAAAAAAATTTATTATAAGAATAACCGGTATATAAGCAAATATCCGGGATTTAATCTACGTTACATAAATGTACAAAAAGTAAAAATAGATGTCGCTTTGGCTTGTAGACTTTTAGGGAATTATACACCGTTTTCAGTATCCGCAATAAGTCTATACAAGCTAGTTGTATTTATAGTTTTAACCCATGTGGAGACAGCCATGTAGAGGTTTACAAACACAACATTTTTGTGTTTATTTTTTGTCTTATATATGTTTTGTATTTGACTTTGAAAAAGACTCATTAAAAGTCGAAAGCGTTTAGGCTAGTTAGTTACTAATTTCACACTGTTCGTCGTCAGTTTATTGCATATATATATATATATATATATATATATATATATATATATATATATATATATATATATATATATATATATATATATATATATATATATATATATATATAAAGAGAGAGAGCGAGAGAGAACGTGTGTGTGTACTTTTCCATTCATTTAGTATCATTTGGTTTGAATTGCAATAGTCGATAAATATTATAGAGAAGTGAGAGGTATGAGGAAAAGCTGGAGGGATTCTGTAAGAATATTTTTTAATCAAATCAAGACAGAGGTTTAACCTTTGTGTAAATATATCATTTTTAATGTATTGAACGATACAAAATATAGAAATAACATTCTCTAGTTTTAGAAAGTTTTGTCGTGACCATGTAAAGATTTAGTTTCGTTCTTTATCTACATTTGCTTGATTCTTGGACAAGTCACACAATTTGCGCAGGTTATGAATCTCTCTCGCCAGGTCTACAATCATAGCTTTTGTGACTAGCATTAAGTTTACTGCCTGACCACCTATTTTGTCACTGTAAGCTATACAGTTTGTGACGATAGAATAGGCATAAAAGGTCGAAAGCGTGAAAGTTGCTAAAATTTAAATTTACCGAGGTAAATTTACAAATCCCTGCATGCGCGCAGAAACAAACAAACCGTGATGACCTACTCAGATATGGACAGAAAGAAAAGGTTGATAGGATACCATTTATTCTGACCTATCACCCAGACAATCCCAAAGTAGGTAAAATCATCGCAAACCACTGGCCAACCGTGCAATCGTCAGACATACTAAACCTAATACTTCCGAACAAACCTGTAGTAGCTTACCGGAGACCAAAAAACCTAAAGGACATCCTAGTCAGGGCCAAGCTAACAACAATCGCTAGTCAAAACCAACCTAGTCAATCTGGACCCTGTGGCGATAAAAGATGCAAAACCTGTCAACATATGATAGAGACCAAGACATTCACTAGCACAGTGACTAAAGAAAAACTAAACATACATGGTCCACACAAAACGTGCAAAACAGAGAATGTGATTTATCTCATCACATGTAAGATCTGTGGCCTTCAGTACGTGGGAGAAACTGAAAAGCTACACATAAGGATAAACCTTCATAGATCTGATTGGATGACAAAAAAGCTGTACAGAAGCCCGGTCGCAGAACACTTCTCCTCCCCTGGCCACACTTTCAGTGATATAATACTTATCGCTATTGCCAACAACCACAGCTGGAGTTCCGAAACCAGGAAGGAAAAGGAATCATACTGGATACGCCGCCTTAGAACATTGAAACCAAGCGGTCTAAACCAAGAAGACTAGAAAATGAAAACTATGCACTAGTAGAATTTAACATTTTCTAAATCTTCTTATCCTTCAATTTTTACTATAAGAATAACCGGTATAGAACCAAATATCCGGGATATAATCTGCGTTACATATGTACACAAAGTAAAAATAGATGTCGCTTTGGCTTGTAGACTTTTAGGGAATTATACAACGTTTTCAGTTTCCGCAACTAGTCTATACAAGCTGGTTGTATTTATAGTTTTAGCACATGTGAAGATAGAAATGTAGAGGTTTACAAACGCAACGTTTTTGTGTTTATTTGTTTGTCGTAACTATGTTTTGTATTTGCCTTTGAAAAAGACTCATTGGGAGTCGAAAGCGCTTAGGCTAGTTAGTTACTAGTTTCGTACTGTTCGTCGTCAGTTTATTGCATCTATATATATATATATATATATATATATATATATATATATATATATATATATATATATATATATATATATATAAATAATTATAAATATATACCAGACAGAACAGACTGTGCTATCCCTGGATTCTGTAGTAGAATCTTGATAATAGTGGGCAGAAATAATAGTTTAATACAAACAATACTATCATACAGGTTAGAGAAATTAAATTCGTACTCTACCGAGTTTCGAACCTAGATCCGCGAGTAAATGGCACCCATCGCCTTGCCTGCACGCACCAACCCATATACCGTCACGACTAAGCACGCATCACCAAAAAATGATGGCACTGAATCGGTGTTATATAAACTTGTGCGTAGCAGACACACTCGCATGACGACCCAGTAATTAATTCTCATAAATATACACAGTCGTTCCAGATTCCTATGAAAGAAATCAAGGTATATAGGAATTTTTGTATTACAAATAATTATAAATATATACCAGACAGAACAGACTGTGCTATCCCTGGATTCTGTAGTAGAATCCTAATAATTATTTGTAATACAAAAATTCCTATATACCTTGATTTCTTTCATAGGAATCTGGAACGACTGTGTATATTTATGAGAATTAATTACTGGGTCGTCATGCGAGTGTGTCTGCTACGCACAAGTTTATATAACACCGATTCAGTGCCATCATTTTTTGGTGATGCGTGCTTAGTCGTGACGGCATATGGGTTGGTGCGTGCAGGCAAGGCGATGGGTGCCATTTACTCGCGGATCTAGGTTCGAAACTCGGTAGAGTACGAATTTAATTTCTCTTACCTGTATGATAGTATTGTTTGTATTAAACTATTATTTCTGCCCACTATTATCAAGATTCTACTACAGAATCCAGGGATAGCACAGTCTGTTCTGTCTGGTATATATTTATAATTATTTGTAATACAAAAATTCCTATATACCTTGATTTCTTTCATAGGAATCTGGAACGACTGTGTATATTTATGAGAATTAATTACTGGGTCGTCATGCGAGTGTGTCTGCTACGCACAAGTTTATATAACACCGATTCAGTGCCATCATTTTTTGGTGATGCGTGCTTAGTCGTGACGGTATATGGGTTGGTGCGTGCAGGCAAGGCGATGGGTGCCATTTACTCGCGGATCTAGGTTCGAAACTCGGTAGAGTACGAATTTAATTTCTCTTACCTGTATGATAGTATTTTTGTATTAAACTATTATTTCTGCCCACTATTATCAAGATTCTACTACAGAATCCAGGGATAGCACAGTCTGTTCTGTCTGGTATATATTTATAATTATTTGTAATACAAAAATTCCTATATACCTTGATTTCTTTCATAGGAATCTGGAACGACTGTGTATATTTATGAGAATTAATTACTGGGTCGTCATGCGAGTGTGTCTGCTACGCACAAGTTTATATAACACCGATTCAGTGCCATCATTTTTTGGTGATGCGTGCTTAGTCGTGACGGTATATGGGTTGGTGCGTGCAGGCAAGGCGATGGGTGCCATTTACTCGCGGAGCTAGGTTCGAAACTCGGTAGAGTACGAATTTAATTTCTCTTACCTGTATGATAGTATTGTTTGTATTAAACTATTATTTCTGCCCACTATTATCAAGATTCTACTACAGAATCCAGGGATAGCACAGTCTGTTCTGTCTGGTATATATTTATAATTATTTGTAATACAAAAATTCCTATATACCTTGATTTCTTTCATAGGAATCTGGAACGACTGTGTATATTTATGAGAATTAATTACTGGGTCGTCATGCGAGTGTGTCTGCTACGCACAAGTTTATATAACACCGATTCAGTGCCATCATTTTTTTGGTGATGCGTGCTTAGTCGTGACGGTATATGGGTTGGTGCGTGCAGGCAAGGCGATGGGTGCCATTTACTCGCGGAGCTAGGTTCGAAACTCGGTAGAGTACGAATTTAATTTCTCTTACCTGTATGATAGTATTGTTTGTATTAAACTATTATTTCTGCCCACTATTATCAAGATTCTACTACAGAATCCAGGGATAGCACAGTCTGTTCTGTCTGGTATATATTTATAATTATTTGTAATACAAAAATTCCTATATACCTTGATTTCTTTCATAGGAATCTGGAACGACTGTGTATATTTATGAGAATTAATTACTGGGTCGTCATGCGAGTGTGTCTGCTACGCACAAGTTTATATAACACCGATTCAGTGCCATCATTTTTTGGTGATGCGTGCTTAGTCGTGACGGTATATGGGTTGGTGCGTGCAGGCAAGGCGATGGGTGCCATTTACTCGCGGATCTAGGTTCGAAACTCGGTAGAGTACGAATTTAATTTCTCTTACCTGTATGATAGTATTGTTTGTATTAAACTATATATATATATATATATATATATATATATATATATATATATAAAGAGAGAGAGGGAGGGAGAGGGAAAGAGAGACAAAAAGGGGGAGGGGATGGAGGGAGAGGGAGGTACAAAAGTTCGAATGAAGCATACATGGAATGCATGCCAAAAATGACTATAGAATGCCTCGTATTCGAAGTCTGAAAACTGTTGTCATAACTATTGTAATCAACTGACTTTACCCATGTTGTCAATAAGATAAATGCCTTATCACATTTACTGATGACTGATGTTCTTTTTGTTTTTGTTGAAGATGATGATGATAATGCTGAAGATAAAGGCTTGTACATTTTGCTAAAATAATTAAAATAATTAAACTAAAATATATTTCTTAATTATCTGGCAATGCCTGTACGTTTATAAATTGACATTTCTTTCATATATGTATGTATGTATGTATGTATGTATGTATGTATGTATGTATGTATGTATGTATGTATGTATGTATGTATGTATGTATGTATGTATGTATGTATGTATGCATGTATGCATATGTGGGTACGTGTGGGTGTGTACGTATGTATGCATTCGAATCTTAGTTATCATTTGTTTACTGAATTTAATGAATACGTCATAAATATTTAGAGAAGAAGAAGGTATGAGAAAACAAGACAAGGAGAATGTAGAAAGAGAAATATTAGTTTCTAAATGAACAAGAATACAAGACAGAGGAAAATGTGAACAACATTTGCCAGTAAGAAATATCTTTTTTAATGTATTGACGATACAAAATATAGAAATGAACGTATCTCCCTAGCTCTGTTTAGAAATTTTGCGTAGACGTCATTGTAAAACAATTTAGTTTATACACGTTGCTTTAACCTCTAACATTTTCTTGATCTCAGGACAAGGATCACCAAACAAAGCATTTGTCGCAGGTATGGAACACTCTCGCAGGTCATAACAATACATTAAAGCTTTCACTGTGACATCATTAAATTTACATGCGCGACCACATTGTTTCACTAGATAAATATATCTATACTGGTAGATAGGAATAGCCGCATAAATGTCGTCACAACGTCCGTGATAATTTGCTAATAATATATGTACAAATTGACCTTCGCTGCAGGTAAATTTAACATCCCATCCCTCATGCGCCGCCTTGGTCTCAATTGCCATTTGTAAACAAACAGGATTCTCAGACCATTCACCATTCGATTTGCAAGTGAGTTGTTCCCTACCCTGCCTCACATACCCAGAAATGCAAAATACAAAATATTGCTCATCCTCAAACCACCATTCCTGAGATTCCTCATGCAAGGAAATGGCGTTTTGAATGTTAGGATTTGAGCATTTGCTTCGACATCGTATGTACGTATTGCAGCTCTCGTAAATTTCGTGTAATATAGGATCGCTTTGGTCCGGTGTTCGTAATACTCTGTACACAGCTGTGAAACTGTCCCCATTGTAGATTTCAACAGTGAAGGCTGAATATGACAATCGCTGGCAGAAATCTTCCGCTATATGTATATGATGTTTGTAAAAGCAAACGTATTGCCATGTGTTACCCACAAATACGTAAGGTATTCCCTCGTAACGATTAGATCCTTTCAGCGTAATAGACCGATTGCATATTATGACATTATCACTGAATTCGCTATATTTTAGTCCCAAAGTACGACAGAGTGTATTCAGAATTTTTCTAGTTATGTCAATGTCCAATTCTACCCAAGACATATTTGGCATCAATTGCACGTAACCACGCATGTCGAAAACATGGTCTACTTTATCCACAATTTGAGCTATTGGTACACAGTTTTGGGTCTTAGGGATCCATTTCCCTTGATCGCATATAATATGTTCATGATCAAATACCTTTCCTTTGAGGTAATATATTATTTGGGATGTGTTCCATTCTTCTGGAACGTGATTTAAATCACATCGTAACATTGCCTTGTCAGAAGCTGATGTATACTGATAACGTCCATGATTTACTTGTGGGGGTAGTGGGCAGAACAATTCAATGCATCTTGGAAACTCTGTCCACGACGAACCAAGGCACGTGATTTCTGTAGGACCTACAATAGCAAATCCGTGACTACATGAGACTCGAAGAGTATCATTCTTCCTGAAGTCCGTTGTCATGGAGTCTGGTATAAGTATTTCCCCATTAACTGGAGCAACTGGGTAGGGACATCGCACAATTCTATTGCAACTTACAAGGTTGTGCCACGCCCCCTTCTCACAAATAACGGTATCAGTTGTCTTCCAAGGATCAATCTCAAACCGGTTGATGCATTCCCAGGTTACTTCCCATTCTGACCAAGGGGCTGTTTGAAACCATTTTATTACTGCAAATGATTTGACTATATCTGGTACCCTGCACCTTTCTTGCGAACAGATTTGGTTTCCAACAGCTTCACGAGAGTCACATACAACAGTTTCATTTCCGAGAAGTTCAAATCCTGTATTGCAAGTCAGAGTTGCCACAAATCCATTGTCGGTCGATTCGATACCTTTTACATATCCATCATTAGGAGCCAACACACTGTCACATGTAGCATTTGTTCGTACATGGAGAAATGCAGAATATGTGCTTTTATATGTAGATACGACTGACCTAACTTGAACTACATAATATGTATGAGCTGAAAGGGACGTCATAACTATAAGGGGGTTATCGACAGTCGCTACAAAAGTGGATGTCGTATTTGTGGATTTAATGTAACCTTCAAAGGTATAATTTTTTGTCAATATCTTCGGCAAAGACCAAGTAACCTCAAAGCCATAGGAGAAAATATTGAATGCCCTTACATTTATTGGGGAGATAGGAAGGGTATATTGTTTGATTGAATAAGATTCAAGTTCAATGTGACATTTCACGAGAGAAAGTGTTATCGTGTACTCAACACCTGGCAAAAGGTTACTAAGCAAAATTAAATCTGATCCGTTGTATGATGTAGTAATGATCTTGGTCACACTAACCATTGTTGCATTCAAATAAGAAAAACGAAATAGTAGTGAAACACCGTTTTCAAAGGATTGCACCATGTATGACCCATTTAAAAGTATAATAATTTCTGTCTCGCTAAAATCAAGAACATACATCCATGATGATCTTTTAAAATGATGAATGTTGTCGTCTACTGAGTATGCGCTGATCCATGACGAAGAAATCGAATTCTCTTCGATTTGAAGCTTAAAATTTATTAACGCTTTCTCCGCAGTAAAGTTCTTTATAATAACTAAGAGCTGATCCGTTGCACCAGAACTGTTGTCGGTTATGAACAAGTCATTTTCAATCACAAATAAACAAATATTACTAATTTTCATCTGATCCAACATTATCAAATCTGGAGAATCCAAATCACCATCGAGCCATATTTCCTTTCTGCCAGTTGCGTCACTACAGTTGTAAACATCAACTCCGTGTCCACCAGTCAATATATCGTTCGATCCGTATGGATGAATATAGTCGTTGCCTTGGAAACCTTTGATAACGTTATCTTTATCATTTCCATAAAGTATATCGTTATATTCAGAACCAAATATGTTTTGTATTCCTATATATGTGTCACCGTCTGCATCTGCGCCTGAACCTTTACCTGTACTGAGGTCCACAAATACACCCATCTGATTAAATCCGTCACCTTTGAAGACTATTGTGTTAAACCCTGTTCCTCCACCGTCTATTAAATCTCCTCCATCTCCCCCAAAAATTGTATCATGACCCTCACCACCATATAGCCAATCATCACCTGGTCCTCCTATCAAAACGTCATTGCCATCATGACCATAAATCCTGTCGGAACCTCCTAAGCCGTCAAGTGTATTTCCTAAAACACCGCCATGAAGTGTATCATCCTTTACACCACCTGCAATATAAAATGTATCTTTGCCTCCTTCTATGTAATTTTTCTCCAGCATCGATCCTTTTATTTTTCTTGCGGTCATTAATTTTGGATGACTATTGTCTACGGTAACCTTATAAGAAGAAAAAGATTTATCAACGATTAAAACCGTTTTATGAGGAAATAATGGTTCAAGTTTCAGAGTGATGCCATCAGATGTCGTCGCTATTAGGTGTTGATACAGGTTTCCGGACAAAAAGCCTAATATTCGGACACTAATATACTCTCGATGAGACGAGGAGGTTATGATCATGTCTTTGTCAACTACTTCAATCTCGAGGTCGTGATACAGAATGCCTAAGAGGATGTGATCCAATTGTTCGTCCTTTGCAAAGTTCGAAATTTCATTGAAAGCACCATAACCATATTCAACAACATATGTGTCAGAGCCATTTAGACCTGCCATATATCGACGTTCGGCTACACTTGTGGGACCTAAGTCAATATAATTTCCAAGTGTATTTCCAGTGACCGAAACAATACATGATTTTTGTCTGGCTACAACTTTCTGTACATTTCGAAACGGTTTCCTCATTAACTTCAAAGACGTAGAAGAATCGCCTTTACATGATTGTTCCGAAAATCGCATTTCAATTGGCAGCAAAGTCATATTGTTCATGAACTCGGCTTTTGATGTTGGTACAGTGCAAGTTATGCCGTCTTCAGTCTCAACGACGAGGTGCTGATACGTTGAATTTACAAACCAATTCAGCAGTACAATTTTTAAACCCGCGTTATTAGACCAAATGGCTACGGAATCCTCCGAAACCAAATCAAGACGAAGTGATTTATAATCTGACTTAACAAGAACTCTATCCATTTTTTCAGAGGGATCAATATTTAAAATGTGACCATTTGAGCACTCCTTTTGAATGACATATAAATCGTGACCACCCCTGCCTTCTAAATGGTCAGGATCACCACCCGAACAACTAAGGAAATTGTCTTCGTTGTTGGCAATAACACGATCGCTGTGCGATGAATCAATAATTGTAATTACACGAACTGCATCACGTACTGGCATCTGAATGTTACCATTTTCAGGAGCTAATAAATTGATGTAAACGTTTTCCGTTGATTTGCTAAAGTCCAAAATCATTGGTACATTTTCAAGTACTCCAGACTCTTCATTATATTTAATCTCAAAGATAATATTATCAACTGTTATTAATGACACGGTTAGCTGATTCATAAATGTGTTTTCGTCTACAATTGAAAAGCATGTTTTAAGGCGGTCGGTAGAATCAACTACTTTAACCTCGTTTGACGATATAAGATTTACTTCAATGTGTTCATAAACAACATTAAAAATTATCCTTTTATTGCTCTTGTCCTGTGAGGTGATATTAATAACATCACAGCCTTCCCCCGCAGAAATCACGTACACATCCTCTCCCTCTCCTCCCTTTAAAGTGTCTGCTCCCAACCCGCCTACTAAAATATTTCCCTTATCATTGCCAATAATAACGTCGTTATAGATTGAACCAACAACTGTTGTGACGTGCTGAAAATTTGACAGCGATAAATCAACAATATTACTTTCAGCTTTATGTGATAGGTCAATTTCAATAGGATAACATTTAACACCGTTTTCTTCTGTGTCATTTGTAATAGGTTCGATCGTTACACCGTCATTTGCTATGATTCGGAGGTGCTGGTGAAAGGTTCGTGCAGTTGATGCAAACCAGTGCTGAACAGCAACAGTTCTTTTTCCACAGTAATTTATATGAAGGTCATCTTTGTACCGAACACATTGTACTGCGTCATAGCTAACATTCAGGAACAGCGAATCTACAGCCGTATCATCAGCAAAATTTTCAATGAAAGTGAATCCTCCATACCAAGGAAAAAAATACGAATCTTGTCCCCTCCCACCGTCTATACGAAATTGCTCAGGTCCGAGGAGAAACACGTCATTTCCATCCTTGCCGCTGATAAAATATGACACGTTATCGAGGTTTAAAGAAATATTCCTCAGAACAACAATATCATCACACTGGTTGTCTTGTGTTCGCAAATGATTGCCCCGAATTGCTACAAACGTGTTGTTAAACTTGTTCCCAATGTACTGTCCAAAAGCAGGAAATGGAGTGGGTTTAAATTCGAAAGTGTGGTAATCTTTAACTGGTAACATAAATAATTTTGCCGAGGTCATGCCATAATTTACAAGGTCAGTTGACTGCCCGATACCAAGAATAACGTCTTTGATTTTTCCATTGAAAGACTTTTTTATGACGGTAAGACCAAAAACAGTTGGTACAGCCTTGATCTCGATTTCAAAAGTGTCGTTGTCAAATAGCCGAACGGTTACTAAACCACCATACATGTTGTCTTCACCAGCATTTAAGTCCAGCTGTAGAAAGTCGTTATGTTCTTCAGATAATTGAAAATAGTTTTCAACTGTGGACAAATTTTTCAGGAATTCCATATATGTCTGCTCTTGCAGTTCAAGCTGCTTCATTTGTCTAACAAAACCTAATGTAACAAAATCTCCCAACCCCTCGACGACTCCGATAATTACTGCAAGTAAATGTTGTAATACCCCCTGTCCCTTTACTCTCTTCCACTCCTCTAAAATATCCAAATAGATGTCATCAAATACCATTCTTACCAGAGATAATGCCAATACGACGGGTTCTAGCAATGGATTGAAGGATATTATTGAAGTAACAGAATCGAGGACTAAATCAATAGCATATAATGGTACCAAATCTTTGTTATTGTTTTGCACAAGATTAGCAATGTCTTCTTCTATGAAGTAAGTATCAAAAGCTATGCCGACAATAGGCACAGAGCCCACAAAGTGTTCTATTTTTGAAGCAGCTTTCTCGACCATTTTATCATCTTTGAACAAAACGGACGCAATTTTCTTCGATGATTGCTGTAAAAGTTTATTAACGATACGACCTGCCGAAGTTTCAGCCAATTTGTAAGCTATTTTTTCATTAAGACCAGTTAATTGTCCAACAGAGTGCAAACTCTGAAATAGGGAAAATCCTCCTCTTGCGTTGTCACCAGTTTGAAAATAATGTAATGCTCCAAAAAAATTTATCAAGGCGCCATGTACACCAAGACCAAGATGTATTTTACTCAATAATCTATTTTGTCTTTCGGTCAACGCTTTCATGGAACGGGGAATGGGATTGGTTATTTCGTGAATTTCTCTGGGATTATTCTTTTTATAGAATTGAAATTTTATTCTATCATTGGTGACCTCTACTGATTCTTCAACAAGCTCAACATCTGTTTCTCTGATGTTGCATTCCGATCTTTTTCTCCTACTTGACGGTCGGCACAATGATTCTGCCACCAATTTATTCATTTCATCTTTTGAAGCATCTTTCAGTGACATGTCCTTTGCTGCTTCTGATTTTCTTTCACTCTCATTTTTTATAGCAATCTTTCTGGCATTTATTTCAATTGTTGCAATATTTTTTCGATTATCTTTGGATAAAAGCGTGTCAATAATTTCTACACCAGAAAACTGCTGTGAATTCAAATAATTTAACCGATCTCTTATATCCCTACTCAACTTTGGAAATAGATCCTCAATATTGTCTATAGAAGTACCGTGTGCTTGGTATTTCCCCTTATCAAAAAGCATCAGTGTTCCCTGCTTATCTTTAGACCATAAATAATGAAGTTCTGGGAAGAAAATGGTAATATCATCATTAGAGTTGTGAGCATAACATTGATTTGCTTCAACCATTCTTTTATCATACCTTTCTCCATTTTGTCTTAGATGAGTGGCCAAAGAGCTGAGGAAAAGGTATATTTCTTCATTCTGCGATAAACCTGGAGACTGTACATGTATTTCATCTAATTCTTTAAAAATGAAATTTCTTTTTAGGAATCCACTGATGCCTATAGGCGTTAATTTGGATTTGCCTAAAGACGTTGAAGACGATGGTTCTTGTACAGAATTAGATTCCACAAAAGAAATAACTGCTGCTTTAGGAACAGTACATGGGAAGTTTAAATTATCATTTAGGCTGTCAATATGATATTGCCGATAAGGTTCATCCATGACCTTGAGATCGGGATTACCTCCAACGGTAATTACGATTCTTTCTTGATATATTGATTCTTCCATGAACGATTGAATAAAATTCTCTAGCTGTTTAGAAATTTGCGTTTTTTGTGCGTTTGTTTCTTGATCCAGACTGATATATGTCTCTTTCATCTGTTGTAAATGATTTCGCAGCTCTCCTTGAAAAAAATCTAAACGTTCATTGTTTAAATTGTTCCCAACAACGAAATCCTTCCATTCAGTCGAACCCAGTATACTGTTAAAAACGTGTTTAAATTTACGAATATTTTTATCATTTTCTTTCTTCACAAATGTGGATATCTCTTCAAATAAAACTACCAATTTATTTCTGATTTGTAGACGCAGCTTGTGATCCCGAGTTATTTGCTCTAGTTTCAAAATATCTCCTTTTTCTGACACTGGGTCTTGTTCAATGTTTAGTAACTTTTGTCGAAAATATTCCAGATTGTTATCAGAATATAGTTCACTATTCCATTTCTCACTAATAACATTATTTATTTCTGCCTGAGATAACCAAGAGGGAACAATGATGTTATAAAATTTGTGGAACTCCTTTGAACCTCCTCTTTTGACGTATTCATTGTAAAACTCTGTAAGCTTTCTGATAATATTATCAGATGGCTTCATCAAGTATCTGTCATACAATTTTTTCAAATCGACAAGTGTTGTTTTATCTTCATGAGACAAATGGCTGGGGTAGCCCTTATACTGAGAGTCGTACAAGGGTACATCAGGATCTGGATATGCTAACTTTTCTCGAAGAACTTCGATTGGTTTTAATATGCCCCACGATTCTGTATTGGTATCGATTAAACTTTTCTGATCCATGTAGTAAGTCACAAGGGATCCACTTAGTGCATTTTGTCTAAGGAGTTCGGTAGACTGTTGTCGGAGTCCAAATTGGTTAGGACTTTCGCTTTTGTCGACGTTTATGTCAAATCCATTTGCAATGAAATTTTCGGATACTGCATTCTCCATTATTGGTATCGCAACCATTGAATCCACCAAGAACGAACGGATTAATGGCTTGTTGTCATGCCCGACTATCCTACCTTGATTGCGATACTTGTATGCAAACTCTAGTTGTCGTCTTGGCGATCCAAAACCTACCCAAAGTCTGTCTCCTCCTGGAAAGATTACAATATTTCCCGTCCGGTCCTGCCATATATCCTTATGTGCTACTTTCTCTCGTTTCTTCCTTTCGTTCTTTTCTTGTTCCTTATTTATAGTATATCCTCCCTTATCGTCGTATACTGTCATATAAATCCGAATGTATGTTTTATCTCCGTGATAGTATGCTTCCAACATATCACGATGGATGATAGGTCCAAAAATTGACTTGGCCGTCAAAGGAATATCAATATATCTTTCTTCTGCTTCATTATTTTGCGCAGAGAACTCACGAAAAGAGAATACAAAACAGACATAAAGAATACAAACCAATCTGTATTTAACTGCTGCCATCGTAAATGCCTTACACTTTCGTACAATTGTTGATGCATGCACCGTGTCCTAGAATTTTGGTACATTTGATATTTTTTAAAAATTCAATCCCACACAGGCATATTAAGCGGCTTAGAATCATCAGTCAGATCATATATATATATATAAAACTGCTACTTGTAACCAATGCATAAACTAACGACCTAACTCCTCTGTACCAGCTATACGCACCGCTAACCCTATTCTCACCGTCATACACCAACAGCAATTAAATTGTATTCAATTTTGTAGTCCCCTTAGAACGAAAGCGCTACCACAACAAACCAACCTTGCAGCCCATGTACACAATCTAGGTATACCCCTTCCACAACACACATAAATAAAACCAATCTATTACTCGTATCTACCACAACCCCACCACACCCAGTTATTAATACAATTATTACTATTATTATTTTTTATTTTTATCACTTTCCTTATTATTATTACGAGTACTATACAACTGCTACAATTATTATTTTCATTCTTAATACAATAATTACTATTATTAATCTAATTGTAATTCTTATTATTACTATTATTATAATTAATATTCAGGTAAAACTCCCTCTCACTACACATAGATAATAATAGTCACACTATACGTATCAATTACAATCCCACCATACCAACTATTTTAGTACAGTTATTATTATTATTATTATTATTATTATTATTATTATTATTATTATTATTATTATTATTATTATTATTATTATTATTATTATTATTATTATTATTATTATTATTACACCCTATTATTAATCTTATTACTATTATCATTAACACTACTATTACTACAAATGTAATATCCAGGTAAAACTCCCTCCCACTATACATAATAACATTAGAATCATAATACAATTCAATCACAACCCACTACACCCACTGCTTTTCGTACATCTATTACTGTTTTAGTACAATTATGAGTATTATTATTTTTGTTAATATTATTGTTATTATTACCACACCCACTATTTTTAGGACAATTATTACTTTTATTATTTTTATTTCTATTACAATTACTACCATTATTATTTTTTTCTTAATACAACCATTACTATTATTAACGTTGTAACCATTATTATTACTACTACTATTACTATACAATTACAATCCAGGTAAAACTCCCTACTATTGCACATAAATAACACTAGTCACACTATTATTCGAATCAACTACAACTCCGTCACACCCACTGTTTTATAGTAACATTATTATTATTATTATTATTATTATTATTATTATTTTTATTATTATTATTATTATTATTGTTATTATTATTATTATTATTATTATTATTATTATTATTATTATTATTATTATTATTATTATTATTATTATTATTATTGCCACACGCTATTATCAGTCTTATTACTATTCTTATTCTTACTACTATTACTATACAAATACTATCCAGGTAAAACTCCCCACATTACATATAAATAAGAGTAGTCACATTAATCATATCAATCATATCCCCACCAAATCCACTGTTTTATGACAATTATTACTATTTTAGTACAATTATTACTATAATTCTTCTTCTTCTTCTTCTTCTTCTTCTTCTTCTTCTTCTTCTTCTTCTTCTTCTTCTTCTTCTTCTTCTTCTTCTTCTTCTTCTTCTTCCCATCATCATCATAATCATCATTATATTATTATTATTATTATTATTATTATTATTATTATTATTATTATTATTATTATTATTATTATTATTATTACCACTCATTGTGTTTTAGCTCAATTATTACTATTAGTAATTTTATTACTATCCATTATTACCATCTATTATTATAATGTATTAACATTAATATTTTTATTCTTACAAGCATTATCACCCTTATCACAATTATTCAACTTATTTATAATATAGTTATTAACAATATTACCAATACTATTTTAAGTTGCTACCACTATAAACACTAACAACTCAGGCAAACTATTTTTAACTACTACCAAAAACATAAGGGAAGGTAAGTCAAAACACCAACTAAATGCTAGAACACTACTGGACAAGACACTCGGAAGGAATGCATAAAAGAGAACAATGGCCTCCTTGCCCTATACAAAGAATTTATTTAGATAACACTAAACGACAAGAGGTCAACAGAGTAAACAACCTAAGGAAAGAAGGCGTCATGCATAAGACGTAGACCCACCAGATCGTCAACTAATCTTACAGGAGCAATAGTAACTATACAGAAGGCACCACTGCAATCAGGATGAACCAATAAGTAAAAAACGAGTCCGTTATGCCTATCCAGCGAATAATTAAACCCCGACACAATTCCAATGCAGGTAGTGAGCCCAACAAACACGGGCACACAAACACGCATTAGTCCCACCAACGGCCAGCTCTTTGCATTAGACATCACCGTCGCCACAGCGTCGTCAGCGCTAATATCGACCTCGAAAGTGCAAGATGACCCTAGGGAGTGACCACATCCCACTCACACTCACATTACACATAAAGGGAATCAAGGAAAAATGAAACCCTCCCGCAAAGATGGACATTAGCACAGGCTGACTGGGCGATATATCGAATCATGCTCCGGTGCCAAGACACATGAGAGCAAACAGACAAGAGTAGTGACAGAAAAGTTGTCCAAAAACAAGGCACATTACTGTAGCCAAAATATACCAACAGAAAAGATATACAATTGCCAAAAGAAAAGATGTACAATTGCCTACCAAACATTAAAGCAAGGGGTGGCATTAAGCTCTACCTGCTTTGATGTTTGCTGTTATGTATAAAGTTTTATCGAAATCGATTAGCCACCAATGTAGATGGGTGTAAATTGCACCAACGATTTATACAAAAATGACAGGTTTTTGGTGAATTATGGTAGCATAATATTCCCAAAAGCATAAAATGAAATATTAATTTATTAAGTGAATTCATTCACAAATTGTAATCCAAGAAAGTATATAATGAATCATCACTTGCTACTAGTAGTAACCTGGACGTGGTCAAAATAAAACATTTCCTTTCTAAAGAAGAAAAGTTGTTTCGACGAAGGAAAACCGTAACGCCAAGGCAATCAGACAAAATTAATAAAGTACAAACAATGTTTTTTTTCTTCACAGATATATTAAATTCATTATTTGACACGGTTGCCCCTGCGATGACGTGACGGATCGAAGCAAAAATAGATTTTCAGTGTTACTCGTTCCAAACAACCGTGCCCTTCAAATGATATACAAAATTTATTGTGTCGTAATCCTGATCTTATACTTAGATTTTCACAGCAACAATCACAACCCACCAGTGATTCATTAAGGTTTGCATGTGCTAATCCCCTCGGTCACCTGCTTGTTTTTGCAGAGATACTCAGAAGGTTATTTTAGGACTTAAAACACAGTCACTTTGTTTCGTAAGAACAATTCCAGCAATGTAGTTTGGTGTGATGCAATAGCCTTTACAGGTAAAGTTGAGTTGTCAAAATTGACGTTGCGTTAATTCCTTTAAATAACTACATAATCACATTTGTTATCGTGAATATAACTTGTAACCAGTTCGACGCTTTCCTTGTTTGTGCGTACTACAGTCTCGCACCCATCAATTGATATTACGGGATAATTTATTTGGCATTTTAATACCCAAAATGTTTGCATTGTACAAACACTTCAAGTCCAAGTAATACTATCGTAGTAAGATGACATTTTACAACTTGGAGATGAATGAGGTTTCATTGCAATTGGATGGCCATCAAGAACCATGTGCATATCAAAATGTATAGCCGTATATACACCAACTTGAACGATATGATACTGGTTTGCAAATGTCCCAACATGACGTTTGTATATTGTACCTGATTTATTACTTTTGTTTGGATCACCTGAATCTGTTCAGACAATCCATTAACGACGTGAATTTTCATGCAAGTGTTGTGCACGTCTCTCTGGTGGCACTCTTTTCTGATACTATGTTGTGATTTTTTTCATGAAAAGACTATATTTGGAGGGTGTGGGTAGTACAGCGTAAAATGCATAATTAAAAACTTTACATATTTAAATAATAATGTCCTCTCAGAACGTAAAAATAGACCTTAGTGAACATCAGCTGGAAAAAATATATAAGAAAAGACATAAAACCATTTTGGGGGCGCACAGGAACTTTCCCCATCAAAACATAACTAGAAATTCCCTGTGTAGATTAGCAAATCACACTTCAGTCAGTTTAATGCGGTCAAACACAATAACACTCTTTTGGTACGGAAATTATGCATGTCAGAGGTTACAAGATTTGAAAAAGCACCAGCCATTGTAAAAGCAGTAAATTTAGGGGTTTGTTTCAATACCGTATGGTTGGCGTTGAATAATGTGGTAGTTTAACGAAGTGCGTTTGATAAACCTGGTAGGCCTTTATAAATAGAATCGTCCCTCGATCACCTGAAATGTCTTATAGAATAATACCAAAAAGAAGTCTCATTACTCGATACAACACTCAGAAGGTCATTTGTCCATTGACCAATCTTGATTTACTCGCGATGGTAAAACCATTCAATATTTTTGTGTTGTCTTATGATTAATGAACTTCAATCGAAGGTACCATGCACAAGTGAAACTGGCATTGTCAACAATGGTTGTTCGACAAGACCTTGAACTAATTGGGTCTTTATAAGCGGTGACACTTCCATGTGTGTATTTTGACTCGTTTGGACTTGCATCACCAGTTAGAGTTGTTGATTATCTAAACAAGTTCACTAGCACATCTCTGTACCTAGACAACAGGTTCGTTTCCAACTTTTCAAAGAGTCTATTTCAGTACAAAGTCAGGTGGACAACCATATGTCTAGTCATCTCTTTCTTGAAACGTTGCGTGCACTGACAGGAAGAACAGTTTTTCATCACTAATCCCGCATGTAAGTATTTGATTGCACATTAAACATTAAAGTAAGTTTACTATACATGAATATGTCTGATAACAGTTAAGGACTTTGCTCAGCCCATCACGATACTGATGTGCAATCTGAGCAGATTTACCAGTAAAGCAGATTTGACTGAGTTGGCTAGTGCCGAGGTAGATGTTGATGCAGGTAAGTTAGTGATTTTCCAAGATAACATTGGTAAACAACAAATGTCTAAAGCGTGGTTGTTAGAGATGATATTTGGAAGTTTAAAGGCGTTGTCAAGAAGACTTGAAAACTGAAGAATCTGTGACAATGTTATATCGGTTGCGTTTATCAAGGAATATTTTAATGATGGTAATGATTCAGAAAAACAATGCGTGAACTTCAAAAATGAAGAGTCTGTCACAATGTTATGTCAGTTGCGTTTACCAAAGAATATGTTAATGATGGTAAAGCTTCAGAAAAACAATACGTGAACTTCAAATAGCTAAAATATACGCACAAACACGTATAACAAATGTATTGACAACATGCTTAAATATTTTGACCAGTGAAGGACAGGACTGAATAATTGCTATCATAACAAGCGGTCAACATAATTTTCCCTACGTGAATATTTCTCATCAAGCTAAATCTCACACCTGTAAGAAGCGCTGGCCTGGAACATCATGAGGAATTTTGCCAAAGGGTGTTCAGTATCCTTGCAGTGGATATTAATGTCGATAGCAATTTCTTTCCTCTTGTTGACATATATCTGTTTCAAGCGGTGTTACCAGATTCTCGTACACACTCAAATATGCTTGTGTTAAGTGTACAAATTTAATATGTTGGGACCATCTTTTTGTGTAACGACAAACTCGAGATCAACTTATAATCATCGCACGTATATCAGAAAACGCTCTATCGTTAACTGCACCACAAGGTATATACACAATCTGGAATTATTTTCTACAACGACGAAGTGGAATTCAACACTTTCGCCATTTGCATCATTATGTATGTCTGAAGTACCTAATTGTATTAAAAGATGGGAAGGAAGGGTTCAAAAGTTTTAATACTGGACCAAACTAAACATTTTCAATTTCATTTGAAATGTGACAGTAGATGGTATCTTCATCATATCTTCAATGACTGAATACCAGTCGGAATGGGTTTGATCCAGAAAATATCAATACCGCAGTGATTTATCTACAAATGGCTTCATGTATGTCATTTGACTCAACAAGGCAAACAACAGAGTCAGAATCCAACCTATGAGTCCTATTCCAACCGATGATCAGTTTAAAGTAGTTTTTAAAAAGTAGTTGATTGTCTCAATACATAACAAAAATAATGGATATATAATATAACTTGAGTTAATAATGCAAGTCCTTTGGCAGAAACATGTGAAAAATCATATCATCAGAAATAATCTGAGCAGTTTTGACAAGGTGTTTATTTTTGGCTACGTTAGTACTTTCATCTGCCATTGCTGTCACAAATTTTGCAGGTCAGAATTCAGTGGCTGAAAGATCCCTTGACGTTTAAAGTGTTGCCCTTCATCAGATCCTTGGACAAAGACATTTACAGACCGTTAAAGCAGTAATATTTTTTCGTGATTCATAAAATTCATCGTGGAACTTTTGACAAATCAACATTCATCTGATATAAACATCCGCCATCTTTGAACTCAGCCGGGATTCAAACTTTAATTCATTCAGGACATTTTAGTTATTGGACTTATATTTTTCAATTTTGGGATTAATGTTTGGATTATATTTACAAATTTTAAGTTATTTTTCATATTTTTACTGTGTTATCCATGCAAATGAATTAATTGTCTTAAAATTTACAAAGCTAGTTGACTTCACCCTTTCCTCTGTTACTTGAACGAGTCGAGATTTGTGTCTATATATATATATATATATATATATATATATATATATATATATATATATATATATATATATATAAAGAACCCACTTTCCCATGCAATATCCCCCTTAAAAGTAGGAACACGTTTAGATCATCAAGGAATAAAATAGAAAGAAATTCATACTCAAACTTGGTACTTACAATACCATCTCTGTCGTTTCAGGAAATCGACCTCATTAACTACCGACACTCGTCTCGCCTTGATCCGCAAATGATATGGAGGTAAAGTCCATGTCCAAAGTATGAGTTTTGCTGTAGTGAATTTGGTTTCATCCAAAATAGATGAGATTACAGTGGTTAGTTCAATGAGACATTTCCTTGGAAAAGGCACGTGTGAATATTTCCTTTTCTCCACACCAGTTCCGAACATACCATTCGATCAATGAGTGGTTTTGCTCCCGAGGTAGGAATTGCCTATTAAAATATGTATATATGAATATATGTCTATATGTGTCAATATATCTATAAGAAGATTCTTGGATTGCACATAACATACATTTGAATAGGTCTATATGTTTCATACATCAATGATACCACACTAATTTATATTAACATACGTTATTAAGACAAGTGATAGTAAATGGTGATCTTTTCAAAGTCGGGGAGAGAAAGAGAATGTTTATTGTTGTATTCATAATAGCTGAGATAATTTGTTATCGTTGGTTCATGGCAAAGAAGTGTTAAAGGAACCTCGTTAAAACAACAAACATCATCCCAGAGTTCGTGGTGCATAAAACAAAACATCACAATAGTTCATTATTATGGCACTATGCCAACGATGAACATGCTCTAATTTAACTCAAATGTCCCTGACAAAGAACCACACATACACACGAACGAGATGATATGAATAAAAATTGCTGAGATATAAAAAGCTGACAATGCATGCGAATGTATTTACTTAACAAAATATTTTCTGCGCTAATGTCACAATAACGAGACTGGCAGGTCTTTGTTTTTAAGTTTCGTGAAAAATGCGCTGATAATGATAATTAATTCAACGTTGATTTAGAAAGAAATCTTGCACTTTTCTAGCATAAATTGGTTAATATATTCTTCTGCTATGATTGTAACTAATTAAATTTGATTTATGCTTCCTTTTTTCAAATGTGTTCTTAATTATTGTAGGCCAAGTAAGGAATTTATTGCTCATGGGAAAATATTTATAGAGTAAAATCAAATGTATTCAATGAACATTTCTATCATTGGGTATATGCACAATACATCATTAGGCCAATGTATATTTTTCATTTCTCAACAGCGGTGAGAATGAATAACTCACTGAGGGGGCAGTTACAGCTCATGGTAGAAGTAAATGATTTAATATACTTTTGTATAGACAAGTTTTTGATATAAAAAAACTTCCATAAGACAGAAACATTTGTGATATTTTGTATTATTTCTCTTCTTATTATATAACTTTGAGATTAAAGCATTAATTTTAGATAAAAAAACGTCAATGAATAGGAGATTATTATTTGAATTTTTAATTTTCCTATTGCCAAGAGGTGCATGTCATTGCCTCCACTATCAGTACCACGAAGAAATTATGTTTCTTGTGGAAAGATAAGAAGGAAGGTCTCCAAATTATAAACACTGGAACATATTAAAACATTCTGAATTTCATTTGCATTGTGACGTGAGATTATTTCTTTTGTGACTAAATACCATTGTGAATGGGTTGGATGTAGATAATAGCAATACCGTACTTATGAGTGTCCGAGATGGCCATAAAATCATTCTAATTGTGAAATGAACTGTAAGTGACATCAATATGTTTCTGGCTGCCTACATTGCAACTGAAAATAAATAGAGCGTGTTAACTAGCATGATTGTTTAATGTAATATACTATTTTATATTGTGATATTTCAAATATTATTCATATTTCTCTTCCCCGTTTCAATAGTGTTCTTATTGACCGGAGTATCAGTCATTGTAGGCGTGGTTAGGAATCTATTTGGCATACATCAATAATTATATCTTACACAATAAATGGTGATTTGTTTGTATATTTGCACTACACACATCCTGAATTAAGTATTGTGTTGTAAGCTATAGTCAATCATACTACCGATTGACAAATTCCCGAAAGATTATATACGTTTTATGATAGCAGGAAACACTGTGTATTTTTTATTCAGTTCTCCTTTCTAAAACACAAATATACCTAATAAAATACACTTCAGAAAGGCAGCATTTTGTAGGTTCTTTTCCTATAAACTATTATTTTGTATTATGTAAATTTATGAGATTAGACAAATATGCAAAAGATGTGAGATATTATGGAATAACAGATTTTGTTCATGTATGTTTTATCAAATTATAGTTACCAGAGTATACAAATATTTTTGCCAGTGCGGGCAAGTGAGTAGCTCCAAAATCAGTACTCTTAAGAACTTGTATTAAAGATAAGTTATTGGTCTATTTTACCTTGCATAAGCTGAAACATGAACTTTAATTGCAAATAACAAGTAATCAGAAAATCACAGCATTCTTTAGAATTTTGACATTAGAAGATGGCTACAGCGTACTTTGTGTTGAAGAATTAGATAGTAGTTTTCTTTGGTTTAAAATAGGAGCAATATGTCATAGAGAAAGAATCAACAGGCTCGGTCTAAAGTTGTTTACTACATTTGTCTCTGGGGTACTGCGCATGCCATACGACTTGAGTTATTGATGTGTATCAAACAAAGACATACACAATATCCTGGTTTAATTCTAATGCCTCCATACTCTATCATTTTCTCTTGAAACTCTTTTGTTGCTACAAACTAAGCGCATGTCATGTGAATTAGTTTAAGATCACTGAATGTCCAGTTATACCACCTGCGTCTAAATTAGAATATAGAGTTCAATCCTTGACCAGGACCAATATATATAAATGTTTACAGTTTTTAAAGTTATCAAGGATTTATGTTACACTTGGCATTCGCATGACCAGGAAAACAACATTGTTCTCTTCAAACAGCTTTATAAACATTCTCAGTATTTGGTCATATTTTACCATTTTGAGTTGAATTTTTTGTGAAAGTCAATTGACTTTTCTATGATTGTGTACCCTTACGAGTGAATTATTTTCAGACAATAGTAATACTGTATTCACGAGAGTGAGAGGTTTCTGTAACTCAGGTACTCTGGGTAACGAGTGTTAATACCAATAATAAATGTTGGACTCTACACATCACTACTGAATCAAAGTTATACATTTTCCTACAAAATTTTTAATGTGTTCCAATGCTTTTGGATGCAATTGTTTATGGTTTATTAATACTATTTTTCAGACTTCTCTACGTGTTCCAGTTGATATTTATATTATTATCATAGGCGGATGTTGCACGTTATTCGTCATTCATAAATAAGTACGTAGGTATCAATGTGCTTTTCTGTAACGATGTTTATTGCGGTACATGTGCTGTACACATTAAAGGATTTAAGTATCTCTTTGACCTTGTTAATGGACGATACAAGTGACACTTTACGAAAGACGATTGACACTTAATTGTAGATTTAAATGACCGAATTGAAACATATTTTGTATACACCAGTTTTTGAACACGAAAGAAAACTTCGTGAAGTAAAACACCATTATGTTGTAATCTTGGATTACAACAATAGTTTTAGCTGCAATATAAACAAAATCACTACCCTTCAGGACGCAAAGATCTATTTAGAATCTGAGTGTGTCAATACAGCTAAAAGTATTTATGTCACTTTTAAGTTATCATCAATGTTTCTTTTTCCAATGTGCAAAATCCTGAGTAAAGAGAGGAGGGAAACGCTCGCAAATTGCAAATTCAAACGATTAAAACCATTATAAGTTTAAATGTGAATGTGATGGTCAATTATTCCCTCAAATACTGGATGTTTTTACGAATTGATTGGGTCCAGTCAATACAGTGTTGTAATCATCAGAGAGATAGATGTCCGGAAATCAATTTTTTATGCAATGAGCTGTAGTACCAATAATAAAGGTTTTAATTTCACCCATTGCCAATAAAACAAACTGTTGATATGTAATCGCTTAATGAATAGTAACAACTGTCGAGTACAATAAATACTAATTTCTCTGTGATTTATAACACCAGTTTAGCTACGTAAATATTTTTTTTTATTTAACTTTGACATATAGTGAATCAGAGTGACAATCGACACGTTCCCAAAGGACCAATTCCATTTCAAGACAGAACTAAATCACCGAATTTAATTGCATGTTTTGTAGACAGATTTTTGAACCCAAGAAACAATTAGAAAACACATCTTTTATGGTATTTTGCTGCAATTATTACTGTAGTTAGGAAATATGTTGCTTATGAAGTTACATAAATATAGTTGCTTATGAAGTTACATAAATATATTGCTCTGAAATATATTATCGAACAACTGATTTTGTTCCATTTTGTTTTTCAAGCTGAGATTTTTGGGTGTAAAATAAATTAGCCAGATTAGATCAGTACCTTCAGAATTAGGACTCTTACGAAATGAAGCTAATATAATGTACCTTTCTCTAGATGTAATATAAACTTTTAAAGCAACTTGAAGGTCATTATTCAAAACAGAGACGCAGAAACATTATAAGCTAAAAACCACTCTGTATCTAGACATTAGCTTTCTTCTTTGTCTCAGAATGAACGTTATGTGTCATGTGAAGCAAGAGATAAGACTTAGAATGACATGGAAATCGAACTGGGTATTTCATAGTTCTTATGACATTAATCTCAGTGTTAACGCTCCTGCCTTATGATTCTGATTATTTTCGTGCGTTAAAAATGCAGACATAATCCCCTCCCTTTTAGAAAACAATACCTCGCTCTTTCAAAGTGAACATCATCCTCTGAATCACCATCATCAACAATACTGTAGAAGTTATGCGAAGCGATACATAGTTCAACGATTCAACCGCTCCGGTGGCCTATTGATTCGGATGCGTCTGACTCGGATGCGTCAGGTCGTTGGTTCGAGGATAGCATTTGTAAAGAATATTTGTGTGTGTTTCGTTCAACAAATAATTAATACCTGAAGGGTTGGACAGAGCCCGTTTTAACATAATATGCTTTAGAGTCTCTTTGTTGGTCAGAAAGCGATTAGACGGCTTCGGGACCCAACAAGTTTAAGGACATCGGCATTCACTCTGCAGGTACTGTGCTGGTGCTGCGAGGGTTAATAAAACTATACTTTCAAATAGGTATAGACGAAAACAACCCAATTTAGGCTAACCCACAATCCTATACAATTTCTCCCCCTTAAGCAAGTGTAAAGATGTAGATAATCACGGAATGTGATAAAAAGAACATATTGAAAGTTGTTATTTACAATACCAGAATTACATGATACGGAAGGTCTGCAGATCACAGTCGGTTCAGAAAATCGACCTCAACATCTCCCGACACATGTCTCGCCTTTATTTGAAAATAATATGTAAGTAAAATCCTTCCCTACTGCACGAATTTCGCCTTGGTAACATTTGGGTTCAATGAAAACAGGTGACATTATGGTGGTTAGTTTCAATGCCAATTTCCTTGGAAAAGGCACGTGAAACTTTTTTTCCTTTTCTTAGAACCAGTCTCGAACAACCCTTATCAACCAATAATTAGTTTTGATCCAATGCAGGAATTTCAAACTAGTATAATAATATATGTATATATGTCTAAATGTTTCTCTATGTCTATGCGAAGATTCTGGGACTGCATATAACTTAAATATGTGTATAGATCTATATGTTTCATACAGCAATGATATCATAATAATTTCCATTACGACACATTATTAAATCAAATGATGTAAATGGTTATCTTTTCAAAGACGTAGAAAGAAAGAGAATGCTTAAATGAAACTGTTACTGTTGTACACATAATAGTCGATATAATTTATTAACAATGTTTTATGGCAAAGAAGAGTTTAAAAACAAAATCTCTTTAAAACCATTGTCAACATCCCAGACTTTATGGCGCATAAAAAAAACCCATCGCAGTAGTACAATATTGTAGCACCATGACGGAGATGAACATGCTCCATGGAAATTCAAACGTCCTATCAAAGAACCACACAGACGTACGAACCAAATGATATAAATAAAAGTCACTGAGATGAAAAAAGGTCACAATGTGAACTAATGTATTTGCTCAACAAGGCAGATACAGCACGAAATAGACAATAAACAGAAAAGTTCAGACAGATAAAGGAAAAAAGCAGCCGACGATGTAATCGCAGCGGTTATGGATCTGGAAACTATGTGTATCGTTGAGGTTTTTAAAGTGAAATATTCCTATCTTCATTTATTGACAAAGACCGGACGACACATATTAAGTTATTGTGTAGGAATTAACGCTGGTATTTAAGGTGTATATAGAACTTCTAATTTAGTTGCGTTTTACGTTACGGCCTTTTCTTATAAAATAATAACTGAGACACTAGCAGACGAATCAGTCAGATCCGCCTTAATAGTGGGACTTTACATACATTTTCACGCATCTACGTATTGAGAGGTTTTCTCCTTTGTTAGTGATAAGATTGCAAATCGGAATTTCAGCGTCAGCTATCAAACTTAAGTCAAAATTCTATAATAATAAAGTTATTTTGTGTTCGATAGACAGTATTTATTGACCCTTGGAGAACGATGTAACTTCATCTGAGACAAAGGAAAGGTTATAGTCATTGATATTAATGAATATTCTGAGATTATATGTGCTAGTGTAGGTATTAAATTTGATAATAGGCGTTTAAATATAAAGCATTTTAAAACTTAATGAAACATATCTATGTGTAATAAAAATACATTTATGATCGTTACGGGATTTTACCCTTAGATAAATAACAATAATGAAACAATAAACTACAGACTCAAATTAGCAGAAAGTTGGAAACCTTATAAATTCCCAAATATTCGACAATACAGGGAACATTATTAAAATATCTACTTACCAACCCGCGTTGTTGCCTTTATTCAAAAAGCGATTTTATATTAATACTGATATGATGCCAGAAGCCGTTGATGTGTCGAATGGGCACAATATAACTCAAAGGAAAAAAAAATTGGCATCATTACCCAAAAAGCACGAGAAACACTAAACCAGTCCAATCAATAACCTTTTAATGCATGTTAGTAGTACCATTTTATAAGTCTTTGGTGTGACATATCCGGGGTTGTACCCAAAGACCTCCGCATCCATGGTGGATGCTGTAACCACCTAATGAATGTATAATGATTTTTCCAGTGAACGACTCTATGATAACGACACTCTACGAGAGGCTGTCTGGAAGAGAGCGACAGGGAGAAGCAGGCTAGGCACCTTTGCCATGTATATTCTAAATATCAAGCTGATTGGAAAATTGAACTAGCCTTGAAAAAATGGGCTTTCCCAGAAAATAAATAGGAATACAAAGAAAGCGTGGGTGTAACTTGCTGGTTCATCAATTATGCTTTGAATAAAATCTGGTGGTTATTTGTTAGTGACGAGTTCCTTTTATTTCCAAGCAAAATCAAATATTCTAAGTTATATCATCAACAAGTAACGTTGTTAGCTGGCCGAGTCAAAAGATTGTTTTGATGGATGTCATTACTTTTAGTTGCGTAATGCGTGTACCTTCATTTTGACATTTATAAATCACATTTTCATATGCATTTATAATAGAAATGTGGAATAGTTTGTATACTTTAAGAATATCACTATCCTTGACCTTCTTGAACTTGTAACCAAGAAACACCTGCTTAATATTTCTTTTTTACAATTATGCAATTAATACAATATTAAAACGATAGAGATCTTCACCTTATATGAATACTACATTTTATTCCAAGTATCTAATTTCCTAGAAGTTATCCCATTTGTCAGCTTTCCGCTTCTCAAGAAATTCTCGGGTTTAGAGTCTGTTTCTATATTCTTTACAATTATTTATTTTCCATACACGAGATGCTGTAAACACACTACATTATATTCTTTATTGTCTCTCTTCAAAATAATACATTTTTTTATAAAATGTTGAATCCTTGCTATATTTTGTAATATATTGGTTTAGGTTGTCTAATATCTCTTACCATTTAGTGGCAAATTCACGCTGAATTTTCTATTTTCTAGACTGAAATGCTAAAAGAAAAAGTCCACAATAATGTTTCATTTCCATAGCCCTATGCATTAACGTTACATGTTTTTAAAGCCATGTTCAGAATAGGCTGATGTATCGCGAGTCATGATAACACTGGGATAGAATTTTCTGTGTGTCCAAATTTAGCAGAATTTTGAACAGAATATTCTCGTGACAATTGCTGCGTTTCAAATGGTAAGCATTGCAGGATTTTAGTTTCTTTAATTGGTCGAATTGTTCAGGGTAGAGAAGCTCTGAGATAGGAACAACTTATCTATTTATTACAATTCCAATACTTATCAGACAAAATTTCATATTAAACAAATGAAATTTTATATAATGTCATTCTCAATAAGACATGTTGAGTTTGATTTGACAAATAGATTTTGTAAGAGATTTAATTCCATCAAATCATCCTCAAGTTATACTGGTATAAAACCTAAAATAATAAGCGATTCTATTAAAAATGTTGGTTCCCACATATCCCCAAAATATGGATCAGAATGGTTATAAGAGACTGGAAACGATATGATAATAGTGGGTTGGGCAGATGATTTAATCACATTTATTGCAAATATCGTTGATATTTTTTTTATAACCATATTTATAAAGTTATAAATATTTGTTTTTAAGCATTGAAAGTAATGGTCCTCAGAGTGGACTTTTTCACACGTAGGCACAGCAGCATATTTACAGCACTTATATACAGGATTTGTTGTAGACGTCACAAAATATAGGCCTAATTATAAACTTATCTTACGGACAGCATAAAATATAATCTTATTTAAGGATGATTATATGCATATGATTATGATTATATAAATATGATTATATCTTAATGAAGGACAGCACCGCATAATCTTATTGATTATATATATAATCATATATATATATATATATATATATATATATATATATATATATATATATATATATATATATACATACATATATATATATATATATATATATATATATATATATATATATATAAACATATATATATATATATATATATATATATATATATATATATATATATATATATATATATAATGATTATTTACATATGATTAAGAACAGCACAAGCACAGAATCTTAATTACAGTAGCGTATTTACTTCAAGCATATTTACATATTTACTGCTAAGTATTTACAGCAAGCATATTGACAGTAACGTATGATATACCAAATACAGTTGCACCAACAGAAATATGTTTAATTAACTTTAAATTTGTCTTTCGTCGTTGTATTGCAAGAAGATTTTCATTAAATATTTTCACACAAATATTTTCTTTGTTAACTAATTTATTTCTGTGATTTATGTAGTTAACAATTTCTATCGAAACTCTTTTTCGAATATTTTTTATAGACTTACCAATCACTGAGTTGTTCATTAACTTCAAACTGTTTTTGTCAAATTCGATTTTAGCCATAGCATAACATTTCGTATTTAGATTGATGAAATTTGCCATCCACCTCAACTGATTAAAGTTTAGCAAGCGATTGAGTATTCTCAGAATTCGTTTAGCATCTACTGCTTGTTTTAAAGTTTTGTAATGTATAACGTAATTCTTTTATATAAATATTTTGAACTAAATTATTAACAATCCAACTTTTGCTGTTGTCATTGCTTGTTGTTCAGGTGAGAATAAATTATAATTAATCATCATTGACTCTGCGCAAAAGGGATATCATTATGTATATAATGTATTTAACTAGGATAATCTAGATCAACTTTAAAAAAATGAAATATCGGAAAGATCTATATTAATTTTTGTAGGTTGAACTTTTTCAGTTTCCCTAAGAAATTAATCTGGAGTTATCCAATGAAATCCACTTCACGGCATCGGCTCCGATATTGCATAACCATACAAATTATTTTGATCTAGACAAATAATTTAACTCAACCGGAGATTTTTAGATATTGAGATATTTATTATTAGCTGCAGCATATTATTTTGTTATAACTCTAATTCCGCCGCTGATATCTTTTTCAATAAAGTTTAACATATTGACATCTGTTAAAAGATCTAGTTCTTTATTGCTCGTTTTTAGTAGAGCCTCACACGACAACTCGGGAGCAGAATAATACCAACGGGAGTATAATCCGTAATTTGCATGACTAACTTGAAGAAAACTCTCGAAATCATCTGTTAACAATAATACATCTGTTTTCAAATATAAATCGTGATAATCACCAAATGTTTTACATCTAAATTTATTCCATATATCTTGTGCATATTTATATTCGTCATCTGTGATATTTTCATTTTTGAGTTGCGAGTAAAATTTATCTTTGTTGGGCAGAGAAGTTTCAGTATATCCGCTCCAATCGTCGAGATATTTGTACGGAAATAAACCATTTTTTATAAGATCGACATAGTTTACACCAAGTCAGCTTCGCAGATTACTAAAAGTACTAGAACATTTAACAGGCTAATGATAATGCCATCAATTGCGGACTATCAATAAAACATAATTTTCCGAGTGTCACTGACATATACTTTTCAAAACTATTTGGAATACATTTTATTACGTTATTTTATTTTAGTGAAGCTTTAATATTTTCATATATATGACTGTCATAGCCACAAAAATTATGTAAAACTCCGGTAACAAAATCTGGAGCATAATATTTTAAATTCCAACTCTTATGAGGTGCTTCACGATATTGGCAGGTCAAATGGCCATGATCTCGCACCCTATCAAAGACTCATTTTGATTCTTTCAATAACTTTTCACAAATATGACAATTAACTGCATCATCAAAATTAAGTTGTTTAGACGTTATTCTCATCAGAGCTGTCAAGTATATCTTCAACTGCGTGTAACATTGATAAAATCGTATGATAGTGACTATAAGTTTGAAACTTTAATGTGCCGCAAGTACTTGACCTATAACAGGTTTTAAAAGAATAAATAAATTTTTGGGAGCTAAAATTTGCTAAAGTATTTTGATCATGAAGTTTGTGACTGTTATCATAACCTGAAACCCTGTAGCATTTTTCTCTGATATGATAATGTTTTTTAGGAGTATCTTTCAAATATATATATATATATATATATATATATATATATATATATATATATATATATATATATATATATATATATATATATATATATATATATATATATATATATATATATATAATTCAATTTTTAAGATTTTCAATTCGAGATGTATAAAACCTTATAAAATAGCGAAATAAGTTTTGAAATATCCGCCACACTGACACCGGAATAGCAAAAATTTTATTATGCACACCAAACGTACAGTTATATGCAGCAAATGCATTAGGTTCTGTAACTAATAAAGAAACTAAAAATCTGTTGGTATATCAATACCAGCTTGTATGTTAATTTCAGTAAAAGACTATAATGCAAACATAATAAAATTGTTTTAAAAAGATTTTATTTTTACTTTGTTTTGCGATGATATTCCAGAGGTATCTAGAGTAAACAAAGTAAATAGCGCACGTGATGCTGATAATATTGAAAATTTAGATTTAAAAAATGAATTTCAACCTCACCCACTGTTTGATCTATATGAAGCAATTGACCGAGAAATTATTCGACATAAATAGCAAAACAAAGTGTTATTGGACGTTTGGATAGAGATAGATATTCACTTATAAGAGTTAGAGGAATTAAAACATATTTTTTTAATTATAGAGTTCACAGGCTTTTGTTTGAAGCTTTTAATGGCTTTATTTCATATGGTTTAGTTATTTACCCTAAATTGGTATTAAAACTGATAATAGAATTGAAAATATAGATTTTGTTGCGCCAAAAAAAAATTAGACAGGAGTTGATAGTGATAATAATTTTAAAAATCCATTAAACAAAAAATTTGCAATTTTGTTACCATCGACATTCATTCGAAAATTTTCTTCATGCCACTGTCACAGACAACTCCATGACCCTTAACTGCCTTTATTGTTGCGCCAGATACTGGTTAAGACGCTGATGCTATTCCTAATGTACCAAACACTGGAAATTTTTAGGTATTAACGTTCTTTCTATTACAGATAGTGCCGGAAAGACGAAACCACATTGTTTTGACATCACTGTTACAGATTAAACTGATATTGACATTTTACCTCCGACAGAGTCAATTGTAACAAATCTGTCGCTTATTACTAATGCATATGCATAAAATGGTACAGCTTTAGTTGCTCCTAGTGTCCATGTAATTTCAGCATCAGCTGTGTTGTCTACAGCTCTCTTGCTATGTTTACTGACATCGAAATAAAATATTGTATAAAGTGTACAAAACTCCTCTAATAATATTTGTGTTCCATCTCCAGTACGATGATCTTTTTTGCATTGAATTGAGGAAGTATAAGTATAGTCTATTAATGTTTTTATTAGCCTCATTTGCAAAATTACATTCTATCGCTTGTTCTGGTATTGTTTATATTCTAGCATATATTCGTCTAATATTAGCACTATCAAATATTCTATAATTTATTGTTGGTTATCACGTCGATCTAGTCTCTGAAAAACAACAAATAACTGACGCGAAAGTTGTTCACTTGATGTTGCTGTGACTTGTCATGTGTAGTCGGTAGTATTTGGAACTGCTGTTTGTTATAATTTATGTTGCTGAAAATAAATTTTATTCGCATATTTTTGCAGTATATCATTTAATTCCGCCATTTTAGTGATTGACGGAATTATTTTTGGCATCACAGCGCAAGATGTATTTATGAAATTGGACATCAGCCCCACCAGATCGAAATAAACAATCATTTTGTTCTGAGCGATCTAAAATAAGTGTATGTTTAACTCCACGAAATACTTTATTGTAATCGCGACAAAAGCCAATTAGTGTACTTATTTGCAGCATCATTGTAATTTGATGTGATTCTGCTGCAAGTTTCTTTCTCTTTACATAACTTTTATTGTAACACTCATTGCTACTGTTATGAAGAATTATGTTATTAACATCAGTAATAATTGCAGTACCGTCAGCAGCTGCACCTGGTGACGTTATACCAAGATTATTACAAGAAGCATTAAGTAAAACTCTTGCATCGACTGCATTACGTCTACTGCTGGTACGGTTATACCTAACACAGCAGCATTAGAAATAAGAAAAGTGATTATTATTAAAACATTTTCAGAAGCATCAGCTCCGGCAGTTAAAGTAGGTGTTAATGATGATAAATTTTAATTGAAGCAACAACACCTGCACCACCAGTTCCAGTATATTTAAACCACATCATATGAGTTGCAGTTGATTTGAAGTAGTCATCGGAAAATGAAATAGTGTTTAAGATTGTACCTTCAACTTGTAAATGATTTGAAATATCTTCGACAGTTTGATTATTCAGCTGATATCGTGCCTTTCTAAATAAACACCAACCATTATTTATGAGAGCTACTTCTGTTCCAGCATCAATTTCGTCAGATGCGGCAGGTGCTGTCATAATCAGAACACAAACTTTTAACATTGCTTTGTGAGGCAGTAGAAACACGTATCAAATGTTTTGATGCCAGTCTTATTAAGTTCGTTAGAATTATAATCAAGATATTCAACATATTCAAATTATATTACTGTGTCGTCTGTGTCATAAATTTCTGCTAAATCGAGATAATGTTTGTGGACATTTTTTATTTATTAGGTTATACAAACTTTTGTCATCAAATATAGCTAAGTTATTGTGGCGCTGTTACTTAGATATTAATTTTTGCATAACTTGGTCTCCTCGCAGTGATAAAGTCTTTTTGTTGTTGCCATCATAGCGCGTTGAGTTTCTTTTGTTGGTGTCCTTCTATAATGTTTCTCATTCTTCTAAATTCTTCTTCTTCTAACATAAACGGTTCAACTACTACTGCTTTTGCTAATCATTGTTGAAGTTCCAGTTTATTATTCAAAAATCTTCTTAGTTGATTACGTCCTGCAGCAGGATCAGCTATATTTGATACAAGTGCCTCAGCTAATTTTATTTTCTCCGCATCAGATCTAGCAACAATTCTTTCCTGAGGATGTTTCTTGTTGTTCTTTAACTAGTCTGAGTAAAACTTTTTTCTTGTAATTTTTTTTTTAGCTGACACTAATAGGGTTTAGTTTTAGGTTGTTTCCATATAAAGCCTCAGTAAATCGTTTTAAAATTATAGCTGTTTTTTCTGCTGCAGCTATCTGTCCACATCCTGTTGGTTGCTTAAATTTTGCCTGCGATTGAGCAAGATGTTTTAGTTTTTTTCTGTATTCTGTACTTTGCTCATCTTTTCATTAATTATATATTATTTTCTATTAAAAATATTGTAAATATTTTTCTACGCAACATCGAAACATTTTACTCGTATCATTTGTTAATTTATCAAATAAAAAGTCATATTTATTTCCGTTGTTTCATGATATTGTTCAATAAATTTATCTTTTATATCACCTCATTGTTCGTTCGCGATATTTCTAACATCGACATTTTCCAGTCCTGGAAATAACATAAAACCACCAGTATTTCGCCAAATAAATCTATCAACATTATTTTAAAAAACCTGGGCGAAATAATAGAATTGCATTTCTTATTATGTTATAATCAAAAATATGATGATTTTATTCATTTCCTCGTTGTTTAGCTGAATATCGTCAAAAACAAATATCTTGTGTTCGGACGAATCAAGTTGATTAACTGGAATAAGTTCTTCTGGTTGTTTGATAATAAAAAAAATATTCATTAGCCTCAAGATCATTTCGAAGTATTTCGTTAAAAATGTTAAGTAGTTCGTACTTATCCTGTTGTAGACTAATTTTAAATTAAATTAAATTTTAAACGCGATTGTAGTTACAATTATCTCTGAGAAGTAAATTCTTAAGCAAGTTTGTTTTGCTAGATCCAGTTCTTCCAAGAATAAGATAATGACAATCTCGAAGATCATTGTCATGTTTATATTTCACCAAATGTTCTGTATCAAAGTTTAATATAGACGATTTTGTCATTACTGTTATACAATTTTATGTTATGTAATTTTGTCAAATAGTGAATAAATGAGCTTTTATTAAAAATTGGGAACATTATTAGGAGATTCAACGTCAAAAGCTCAGCAAGGTGACTTATTTGAATATGCATCTTTTGATCAAATCAAAAATGAAACCAATAATTTATTAAAAATCACAAGTGTGGGTAAAAAGGTTATTTTGAAAATAAAGAAGGACGATTAAAGACAAATAATATACAACTGACAGATGTACTTATACGAATTGCCACCGCGGATTGTTAATAATATAGTTACTTTTGCTGCTCAAAGTAACATGCAAGATTCCGGTAAGTCAATTAACGATTATATTAATAAAGCTGGCGCTTCAGTTATTGGTACAATTATCATGAACAATAATAAAATTACAAACCTTGGAGACCCAGCCGCAGAATCAAACGCAAAAAATACGTTGATGATCAAGAATCTAAGTATTATTAGGGTGCGGTGGTATCATTCGTGCATTTCTTAAAATGAACAATAATGACATTAATAATCTCAGAACAGCAGAAACAATTTTCGACGCTGCAACTAAAGAATACGTTTACGATAGCAACATTCCGACAGCGACAGAAATAACATTTAAGAGTGAAATTACTTAATTTAGAATTGATTATATTAATCACGTACAAACGTTTCTACATTTTCGTAGAAATATAAAGTTATATTAATGAACTTTTGGGAATTCTACCAACTGTTGATATTAAACTCGTTGATATTAACGCAAGACTCAACGATATTGTCAGTGGCATTCTTAATATAATTAAAAAAACTAATGATTATAATTCCTCACGGACGAGCTAACAACATCGTATATAAACAGTATCATCAGAATCAGCAACATTGACAAGGCAAAATAACACTATCAAACATATCGTTGAAGTTACTGGTGTGAAAAGACTGTGATAAAACACTTAGTATATTTACATTTCCATGGCGTCATTCAGCTGAAACACCACGATTAAGTTAATTATAATAAATTTAACACAGGGATTGCCACTAATGAATAATATATTTAAACATATATAATTAAAAAATATAGTTTATTTTAATCATATTTCAGAAAACATTCCAAAACAAGATCTGGACGCTCTAATGCAATATTACAGACATCATAAAACTTTGGTGTGTGAAAAATTGTTACAAGTACTAAAAATACTTTGAATATGATATTTACCGTTATTAATGACTAGCTCTGGATCATCATTTAATTCGTTTTTGTTAATAATATCTGGCGTTGGTCTTTCTCTTGCAACATCAGTGTTAAAAAAATTCAGCTTTAACTCATGACTAAAGAATTGCTTGTAAAAAAGCAACACCTGTAAAAAAAATTACTTGATCAAATACGATCTTATTTGCGGGATATAAAATATGATATGGATGGTGTAATATATGAGTTCTGTATTAATCATTATGTTAACAGATATTCTGCCAATGAGAGTTAGCAGGTTTGAGAAAGATTGTAATAAAATATGTTTTTTTTTAACAGTAGATGTTTAATTTTGTGAAGCTTTAGAAATATTGTTATCAAATATTAACCATATTATCAATAAATATCCGTATTTTGGTAATTTATCGTTACAAACTTTTTTTTAATACAATTGCTTATTATGTTAGGCTTTTACCAGTATAACTTGAGGCTGATTTGATTGAATTAAATCTCTTACAATATCTATTTGTCAGATCAAACTCAACATGTCTGATTGAGAATAACATATAATATTGCATTTGTTTAATATGAAATTTTGTCTAATCAGTATAGGGACTGTAATAGGTAGTTGAGTTGTTCCTATCTTAGAGATTCCCTACCTTGCACAAGAAAATTTTTGTCAGAAATGTTACAAAAGCCTTATTATATGAAAGTCATCATTTTGGGCTATAAAAAATGGCTGCTGACAAAAATGTTAACATATAATGTTTTGGAGTAATATTGGGTCTCTGAGAGAAGATCATCATCTAAAAACACTACTTATAAAACTACGATATTCCCTCACTTACCAACTTCGTATATTTGTATAATTTCTGCCTTTTAGAACATAATACAGATAACTAAATATCGAATAAATGCACAATAGCTAAAGAGTCGAAAATTCAATATTTCAGACTAATACTGCAATCATTTAGTAGAAATATCTTTTACTGAATTTAATCTAAAATTCCAAGACAATAAACTCTTTTACTCAGAGAATATTTTATTCCTCAATTAATTGTGATTTAGTGTGAAGTTCGTAATGAACATTGTCTTTTACAATAATCAATAATATAATTACAAGTATATATAAATTCTTTAAACAATTAAACTTCATAATACAATATATTAAGGAATTGTAAGGAAATATTAAAATAATCCAATCTTGCAAATGTGTCTATCTTAAATTAAACTCTTACTTTATCTTCAACATTAAAAATCCTTATACAGTATAAAAATTTTACACAGTTGCTTACTTGTAATAGACATGCTCCATTAGTTCTGACAAAATGCACTAATTTTGCTCAGCAAATTTTCTTGCTTCTTTTACATGGTTTCTTAGGACACGGTCAAATATTGGCATAGGTCTCAGTTTTTGGGTTTCATCAGAATCTCAGAGAGAGGCTTCATCTTTTCTTACTGACTACCATCTAGTTCTATGCATGTCATTAGAACATATGAAGTCTTAGTGATAAACCTGTTTTGCATTCTTGCTGCTGAGTTCTAAATTTGCCAGCTTAAATTATTATTCAATGCATCAGATTGTTTTCATTTCACATTAAAAAGCACAATCTTTATTGAAATAGTACACATTTATATAACAAGAATACAATTTTGTTTTTAATACAATTTACTGAAAAATTCCATCCTAACAATATGATGGATGGTACATTTTCTTTCTAGTATTATTGACTTTATAAAAATATGTTTCCCACACATAAATTATCTTTACCATCTCATTGGCAATATTTTCTGAGTAAGAATTTTGTTATTCTTATTTTCTTGAACATTCTTCTCAATATGTTTCTTCCTTGCTTGTTGGAAGTTCTGTGGTCCATTTAAAGAGTTATTTTGTTCTAATTCATAATAAACTTTCCCAGGTTTTGAGAAAAGCAGTCTGTCTGATTTTTTTGTTCATTGTTTTGGGATTTGTTCTCACATACAATATATGGTTGGAAAAAAAAAACAAATACTATTTATTGTGAATAAACTACTACTCATAAATGTCAGGTTGTCAAAAGTCATGGTAACTGACTAGATTAAACAAAATAAATTAAAAGAACACTTAGGTCCAGTGGTATGCAGTAAATATATGCAAATACAAAACTAAACCATTTAATGTTTATGTTTTGGGTGTTAGTTTATGTTTTTGGGTGTTAAACAAGGCTCCTTTTTCTGCCCTGTTCTCTTCAATTTGTACACTCAGCCGCTCAAAAGTGTCATAGATCGACATCCAGTGTCTCACCAATGGTATGCTAATGACACTCAAATAAACATATATTGCTGACCAACTGAAGTTGTAAAAACCATTCAAAGCATAGAGAGGGGCATTTCTGATGTAAAATCTGATGACATGAAACAAGCTGATGATGAATGATGATAAAACTGAAGTCATCCTGATCACTATGCAATGACTTTCTCATCCATATCCTTTATGTAAAAATTAGTATCAGCAAAACCAACATTAAATTCACACAGTAAGTATGAAACCACTCTCAACAGTACCTGAACATATGTGAAATTGCATCCAGTATATCTGGAACTGAGACACATCCACTGCATTTGCAATTTCCTTTCAGTTGATGCCACTAAAACTTTTGTACTTTCAAGACTGGATCACTGTAATTCAGTTCTGTCTGGTTCATATCAGTATCTACTACAGAAACTTCAAAAAGTTCAAAACCATGATCATCCTTAGAGTTATGATGAACTGAGCACACCATTCCCTGCTGTGTACACATTCAATCCAGAATCAAACAAAAATCTGATCACCATCCTACATTTCATTCACTGGCTCCAATTTAACATACCTATCTGACTTCACCCATGTGTATACCCAATCAAGAAACTTATGCTCCTCTTCCAACACTCATATTCTCATTGTTCCCACCATTAAAACAAAAGTCAAGCAAGCAATTCTCTTTGCATAGCTGGACTCAGCTACATGAAATGAATTGCCCTTTGATCTCAGACACAAGGACACTTTGATCTCTTTCACCAATTTCAACTTTAAGAACAGACTAAAAGACATAATGATGTTTACTTCCTTAATTATTGTTAGCATGCTTTGGTATTTTAATTTTGTGGTGTTTGGTTTTTGTAATTTTGTAGTTGTATATGTTTTATCTATTATCTAATACTGTAAAGTGCTTAGAGTTCCTAAAAATTGGATACTGTACTAAGTCCACATTCTTCTTCTTTTTCTTCTTCGTCTTATCATTGTTTATTATAATTATTATTATTATTATTATTATTATTATTATTATTATTATTATTATTATTATGATGATTATTATTATTATTATTATTATTATTATTATTATTATTATTATTATTATTATTATTATTATTATTATTATTGTTGTTATTATTATTATTATTATTATTATTATTATTATTATTATTATTATTAATGTACTCAATATTACCTCCATAACTTTGATACTTCAATATTTATTTATATGCATGTATGAAGAATAAAACAAGTTTATAAAATATTTGCTTCTGGCATTAATGAATATTTTCCTTTTTTTTACACTTGTGGTACAAACAAATGTGATATTCTAATGAGCTGAATTTGGGAGAGAGAGAGTGTGTGTGTGTGTGTGTGTTTAAATTAACACCAATCCATTATTCCATGGTTGGTGATTTTCCTGGTAGATCAGTAAAATGCAGCAGTCACTAATAAGCTGGGGTGGTGAAAAGTACCACTGGATGCCCACTGGTCACCTGATATATTTAAAAACTAGTTGTCATGAGGACGCATTTTCTTTAATGGTTACTTGATATTTTTATTGTATTAAATCTAGTTTGCAATGTACACTACATGCTCGAGGCACAAGACTGACATGTTTTAAACTATCCATCCATTCATCAAGTAAATTATTGTGATTTTTGTTACACACATTACCCAAATCTGCCCAAATCCAGCCAGATCTGCAACAAATCTCACCCAAATCTGCATATCCATCCAAATCTACTCAAATACATTCAAGTCGTCAAGCTCATTTATATATTTGATGAATGGAATATATAAAATAAATGTTTTTTAAGTACCACATGTTACAAGAAATATCAGAAAAATGGATAACTTTGAGATCATAATAAAATGTTATTGTTTTAATTCACAGATAAGTTTTTTTTCTTTTTATCACTGTTTATAATAAAGAAAACTGGAAGTAATATCTTAAAATAATTAGAACCATTTCATAAATCAGGCCATTATGATACCATCAAACAGTAATGTATGTAAATTGGCCCATGACCTTCATTGATTTTTCATGCAATTCATGTTTTCTATATATTTTAATACTTAAATATAATAAATAAACATTGTGCAAAGAGTTCAATTAGTATCATAACAGACAAACATATTTTACTGTTATAATTCAACCAGTTGTTGTTGTTGTTGCTGTGGGGCTTAACACCAATTTTCAACACACAATAGGCTATACATGGTGGCCAGTATTAATGGTTGAGGAAGAAAATCGGGAAATCTGCGGAAAGAACAACTGACCCATGAGAAGCTACTGGCAAACTTTCTCACATATCCACATTCACTGAATCTTAGACTCGAACCCAAGCAGACAGTGGTGAGATGACAGTGATCCATAATGGAGAACACTTTAGACCACTCGGCCACTACCAGTAAACCAACTTATACTTTCATTCTAATCATGATATTTTAGGACATTTCGATGAACACAAACGTTTTATATAAAACACATATTACAGTCATTAAAACTTGATTCTGAATAGACATTTTATTACATGCACAAATATATAACTTAGCATCATGTACATGTAATATTTCAGTTGCTGTAGCTCACTGACCATCAATTTATGCTGAGCAGCATTACTTTGTGTTGTTTGATCACAAAGCTAAAACATTATTAAATTCTCTGTTCTACAAGGGTACATTCAGTATAGTGGACACAAAAATGCCTTAAATTTAGAGCAATTTATAAGACAGGTTTTGCAAATTCAAGGTCAGATCATTTCACTTTTATTGTTTCCAATTAAATTAACTGAGTGAAAACTTACCAAGCAAAGAATTAAATAAATGGTGATATGTTTAATTATATATCCTTAGGTTTCATCAATTAATTCAGTGTTAATAATATTAAGTCATTAAATTCTTTAATAGAAAAGTTACCTTCCCAAACACAGAGAGAGAGACACGGAATTATTTTTAATAAATATATTATTTTGGTACTAACAATTATTGAGTAGTGATACTGCCATAATTTTTATTTTCTATTCTTTCTTGGTCTTTTATTGTAAATAGCTGCTTGTAAGTGCTACTTTCAAAATTAGACCTAAGCACTTTCAAGCAGCCTTTTACAGTTTGCATCAATGAAGAATGGAAAATTTGTGATTAGAATTATGAACGTAGCATTTGCAAAGCAGCCATTTACAATAATGCAGAATGAAAGCAGCACTTGGTAACTGCCACTTACAGTTTGCATCCATGCATCAAGGAAGAAGAGAAAATATATGCACAGAAAAATGGTGGTAATCAATCTCTATGCAAAATAGCCATGACAAAATCTATTATCAATAGTTTATGTTGGACGAGTGTTACAAAAATATATTATAGCCAATGTCAACATCCCATAGTGTATGATGCAAAATAAACTTCACAGTAGTTGAGTATTCTAGCACCATGCCAGTGATTTAAAAATCCTATGGTAAATGCCATAGAGAAAAGGTCACTCAGGCGCACAACCACTGTGAGAAGGCTGTATTTACTCAGTGTGATAAATACAACACATACTATATAATAAGGACAAGGAGTATAAAATGATGAAACCCCCAAGTTAGAAAAACAAATTATATATAACTGTAGCAATTCATATGCAGCAAGGTCATTGGGGGTGGGAGAATTCCAGGCATTATTATTTAATTCAGAGACCAGATGACATAGGATATAATTTATCTTAACAGCTATTTTTAGGTGTTGATAGAAATTTTAATTTAGGTTTGGTTTTACATTACAGCCTTTTCTTATTAAAATAACTGTCACTAGCAAAGGAATCTGTTAGTTTCAACTTATGATGAAACTATGTACAAAACATTTTGACATGGTGGATGATGCATATAATAAGTTATCTCCCTTTTGAGTAATAAGATTGTAATGTGGAAATTCACTGCTGTTCTTTTTTACTCAAAAGACATAAAGGACAATATTACAAGACTCTTGGAGTAAAAGGATACCTCACTTATAGACAGAAAAAGATTATAAATATTATTGTTATGCAAAATCAGGTATTGTATTTATCAGTGATGATACTGACCTTGATACCAGGTGTTTAAATTTCTGCTTTTACTTCACAAACAAAAACTACTAATTTCAAAATCTTAATGGAAAAGATATCCATATCAAATATCAAAAGTTACATTTATATTCCATTAAGAGATTTTAAAGCAACTAACCTTAGGACAAACAACAATATGGACTCAAAGTACTACAGAAAAAATCAGTAGTGAACTCAAAACAGTCTAAATTTACATGACTAATCAATATATCAACTTATACACCCATGTTGTGCCCTTTATTATGAGGGTGATTACACACTGCTGTGATGTCACAAGTCACTGATACATTGGACTTGTGTGTTATGTCAGAGATAGGAAAAGAAAAATTAATGAAAAAAGTTCTTAGCATCATTACCTGAAGAACCCATAAAGTATTCAAAATGTGTTGAAGCTATAAATGAGAAATAATTGAACAAGTCAGTGTTTCTTCTTTTTAGTTCTGTTTATCAAAGCCTTAAAAGTGACTCACATTATAAAACTAATGGAACCTTATACAGTGGAACCTGTCTTGAAAGACCACCCCTTTTGCCAAAACATAATAGTCTCTGATGACAGGTGGTCTCTCATAACAGGTCATAAAACTATATAATCAATAAATCTGTACATGAAGAAACTGGTCTCTCAAGACAGGAGGTCTCTCATAGCAGTGGTCTCTCAAGACAGGTTTTACTGTATATGAAACATGTTAAAACATTGCTGTGTCCTGATAGCCTTTAGATTTGTGAGTTTAAATGCCATTTTTCAGCATAGGATAAGTTGTAAGTTGTGGCCAGTATATTTAGTGGTGGAATAACCCAGGAAGAACCACTGACCCATGAAATGTACTGAAAAGTTTTCTCACATATCTAGATGTCAAACAGAGACTTGAACTCATGTGGATAGATGTGAGATGTGTCAGTGAAGATGAGTGACATAGTCAACTCTGCCACCATGGACCCCTGTATCCTGACAGTAAATTCAACATATAATTAGAATACCTTATGGTATATTATCATATTACAACTGGTTATAATAAAACAAGAACTAAAATAAAGTGAAAATATATAAATAATTATGGGATTCATGACTATACCAATATTGTGGGAGGGTACAGTATTCAGAAGTGTTTTAAAGTGAGGGACCAATGTAAACATGAGGCAAAATAAAACCATGACAAAATTATAAGGGGATCAAATAATCTTAACATGGTATTTGATTTCTTTTTTTTTACTATATTACATATCTTTTAAATACTATCACAGTCAAAAAATATTGTTAAAATCAGAAAGTCAACTTTTTGGATAAATTTTAACAAATATATTTGCATAGTATAATATGGGTTACAATAAATACCATTAAATTATATTCTATAATTATATTAAATTCTCTAATCATAAAAAAATAGTCATAAATCAGTTTGTGTTAAAAGATGGATTTTTAAAAATACTGTATAAAATATTGTATTTTATGAAATTTAACAAGAACATTTTGGGCAAATTAAAGTTCTACACTGCTGTAAAAGAAGTACCACAAACTTGTTAATTACAAATATAAGCTTTGAACTTCAAATTAAAAATAAGGTACAAAATAGTCTATTTCATGCATTGAACTACAAAATTTTAGACTTGAGAGTAAAGTACTAAAGGTTAATGTGAAGCAAAATGTATAACAATTGGTTATTTAAAAAGGTCATTGTTTATAATCAGGATATTAGGTATAGGTACATCAACTAATCAGAACTTTCAGATTTTTAGAGACCTTTCTGGATACATTAATTCACAACTCGCTTGTAAAATACAACAAAATATATTTCTACCACATCTATCCTTCAAACATATTTGATTACATTACTAATGTTCTAACATCAGGGGCAATTCATTATAAATGGAACCAGTCTAATTGTTGTACATTGCACAGCCATAATAAATCACATTTGTGTTCCCAGGAAAGACAAGCAATAGTCACATGACATCTGTACAGTTTTATCACAATTTTTGTCCTTCTAAGTGAAATTTTGGATCATTTTTAATAAGCACATAAGTAGTTTAGAATATTCCATTTTCAAATAGCAAAAACATATTGTAATTATCTACCTTTGACACTGAAAGAAATTAAGTTTTAAAAGCAAGGTGAGCAAAATCTGAACCTTAGCATTACTATTTGCATCTGATGATAAACTCAATACTATTGAAAACATATACAAAATTTAAGTCAATATTTATGAAGTATGTTATTCTAGTAACCCCAACTCCAACATTTCACCAAATTTATTTGGCCCAACTTTTTTGACAAAGTTATTAGGCTGCCCCCCACCCTGCTCTTATCAAGGAACAAAATTATTGGTAAAAGAAAAGACAGCATGCATTTAGATCCAAACTGGTACATGTATATGCCTGCCTAAGTGTGTCTTGAAAAAGATACTTCACCCATTGATAAAGCCAATAATTTGTAAAAAGTCTTGATAAATCCAACAAAAACAACAATCTGTGTCAAGCTTCGTCATAAAAAACCCCACAAGTTGGAGTTTGGAGAGTATCTTAACATTGCAAGCAAACTTTCTTTTATAGGCTGTGCTCAGAAATGGCTGATGAACTTAGATATAGAAGGTTTTGGCTGGAAATTGTTATTTTAATGATTCTCTACCACTGGAAACTCTCCAATCAGAGCAATATGATATTGTTATCTAAAGATCAACATCAAGAAATCAAACTTCTGCATTAGACAATGATGTATCCTCAGCTATAAAAATGCCATACTAAAATAAATAGCTGATATTCTGATGCCCTAATCCATTTGCTACAGCAACAGACACCTATATCTTTATTTTGCAAACAAATATAAACATAAAAACATTTTTACTTTAATGTGGAACTGATCCAACTTGTCTATGTATATTGCCATACAAAAATATCACAGCAAAAAAATATTAGGTTATGAATCACATACTCACAACACTGTCTTTTGAATCTGATAAAAGAGGCTCAAAATGAATCTGATCTACTTGATTGATGAACAGATAAACCTTGGAATCAAAGGCAATAATTGGTTCACATTTAGCATATAAATTCTTTACTGTCAGCATATAATTTCTTTACAATCACCATATAATTTGTTTACATTTAATACATCATTTGTTCTCATTCAGTATAAAACTTGTTTACATTCAGCATGTAAGTTCTTTGCATTCTGCATACAAAATGTTCATATTCAACATTTAATTTGTTATCAATCAACATATAATTTGCTCACATTCAGCATATAATTTGTTCACACTCAGCATATAATTTGTTCACACTCAGCATATAATTTGTTCACATTTAGTCTAATTTGTTCACATTCAGTCTAATTTGTTCACATTCAGTCTAATTTGTTCACATTCAGTCTAATTTGTTCACATTCAATATCTAATTTGTTCACATTCAGTCTAATTTGTTCACATTCAATATCTAATTTGTTCACATTCAGTCTAATTTGTTCACATTCAGTCTAATTTGTTCACATTCAGTCTAATTTGTTCACATTCAATATATAATTTGTTCACATTCAGTCTAATTTCAACACATTCAACATATAATTTGTTAAAATTCAATATAAAACTTGTTCATATTCAACATCTCTAATTATTCATATTCTCCAAATGCTTAAAAAAAAAAGTGAAAAAAAACTTTCAGGAATATATTTCAAATGGTTCTGGATGAACACAATTTGTAATAAAAAGTAGAATAATTTCTCAAATTTTCAGCAAACTCCATTTTTACAGAGCACAATATCTTTCTATTATAGAAAAACATAGTAAGTTTCAAATAAATATCTAAAAGGGTTCAGAAGTAAACAAAAAATGTGATGTATGGACAGACAAGCTATCTCCAGTATGCCACCTCTCCCTACCTGAACTGTTTGCTGCCAGTTTAATCAGCAAAAGTATATGAAAAAATAACAAAATATGCATATATTTACAGATTCTATTATTTTAGTGCAGCTAAGAAACAAGTTATTGATACCAAAATATGACAATGATTGTGATTTGATACAACAACTTACGGCAAATATATATGCTGAAATCAAGAAGACTATATGAGACATGCCGATCACACAAGAAAAGCTGTTCTAATGGTACATTTCTTAAAGTACCTTTATCAAGAACTAGAAATGTATTTATCACAGAAGACCCAGCAGTGTCTGAATTATCTAAATACAAAACTGAGCCAAGGTGTCATATACAAACAGATGATGGCAAAGTTATATGCTTCAAGCAGGTGAGGAATGGAAATTTGCAACAAAAGTGCTAATCATGAATTTGCCATGGATGGAAGGTCCCCATATACTTATAATGCTTATCATGAAGTTGCTGGGGATGGAAGGTCCGCTTATGCTTAGAATGCAAGGATTTGACAGTTCATCAACTCTGTTTCTGTCAAACTTTATGTATGTGTCACAGAACGCTTCAATACTGAGAAACTACAATGAAACTTGCCTTATTGAGAAATGAGATCTAAAATCCAGATATTTGATTGGCTGAAATTTAATTACATTTTCAAACTCACTAATCAAATGTTTTAAGTCTCAACTGAACTTTAACACTCAAATGGGTGAAATTTTGGGTCCATTCATAAAAAGAAAACATTTAACAAAATCCTTTTCTTAATTTTGCTTAAATATTATGAAGCTATTAAAAGTAAAACTGCCAACAAGGGACAAAACTGTGTAGTTTCTTTAGTGTTCAACATAAACAGGTCTAACATGTATAGGAATTGATTTTAACTTTTATAATAACATTACACTATATGCTTATTTCAAACCTCTGGAGATCGTGATCCACCAGATTGGTTTAAAAAACAAAGAATCCAGTAAGTGCTAAAGGTTTACCAGGCACATCAATCACAAAAAACACTGGAGACATACCAGTTATATATCTTTTTTTCAAAAGTGATGAAGGTATACAAGGCATGTACCTCATACAAAAGTAAGGGAAGTATACCAGGCACTTATCTCATACAAAAATGATGGAGGTATACCAGGCATGTACCTCATACAAAAGTGAAGGAGATGTACTATGCATGCACCTCATACAAAAGTGATGGAGGTATACCAGGCATGTACCTCATACTCATACAAAAGTGATGGAGGTATACCAGGCATGTATGTCATGTACATCACAGAAGTGATGGAGAAATACCAGGTATTTAACTTTTACATAAAATGCTTGAGACATACAAAGTATGTGCCCATACAAAAGTGATAGAGACATACTAGGTACGTAACTCATACAAAAATACTAGAAACATACCAGGTATGTAATTCATACAAAATCTGAAGAAATACCAGGTATATAACTCATTCAAAAAAATGTTGGAGAAAAAGTTCTGAAGGTATACTAAGTATGTAACTCATGTCAAAGTGCCAGTGACGTAAAATTTATGTAGTGAAATAATAACCATTTCTTAAATCCAGACAAAGTGACTAGGATTAGACTGTGTGGTCTTTTCTGTGCCTGCAAATATCCTACTTTTTGTTCATTATGTGTGCCTTGGTCCATTCTGCTGCTGTTTGAAAATAATTCATACCTCGCTCAAAATATTTGAACTTTCAGTACAAAATGAAGGCAAAACAGTCCTTCATTTTTTCTTTTTCTGAAAAACAAAAGAAAGACAATAAGCGAAAGAATGCATTAGAGAGTCTGTTTGTGGGCTTTTAAAGAGATATTCTACATAGACAGGATATATTTGTTGGTGAGTGGTAAGAAACAATTGTTTGAAGTCATTAGGCTAAATCTGCATGATGCAAGTATTCCTTGTCCATTTCCAACATTCTCTCTTTGCAGTTCAGTAGTACTGGTTAATTCACAGTTGATGCAATAGTCAATTCAACAGGCCTGGTTAATTCAGAGTCAATACAATTATCAATTCAATAGACTTGGTTATTTCAGAGTCAATGCAATAGTCAATTCAGTAGGTCTGGTTAATTCAGAGTTGATACAATAGTCAACTCAAATGGCCTGGTTAATTCTGAGTCAGTTCAATAGGCTTGGTTAATTCAGAGTCAATACAATAGTCAACTCAATTGGCCTGGTTAATTCAGAGTCAATGCAATAGTCAACTCAAATGGCCTGGTTAATTCAGAGTCTATGCAATAGTCAATTCAGTAGGTCTGGTTAATTCAGAGTTGATGCAATAGTCAATTCAACAGACCTGGCTAGTTCAGAGTCAATACAATTATCAATTGAATAGACTTGGTTAATTCAGAGTCAATGCAATGTCAATTCAGTAGGTCTGGTTAATTCAAAGTTGATACAATAGTCAACTCAAATGACCTGGTTAATTCTGAGTCAGTTCAATAGGCTTGGTTAATTCAGAGTCAATACAATAGTCAACTCAATTGGCCTGGTTAATTCAGAGTCAATGCAATAGTCAACTCAAATGGTCTGGTTAATTCAGAGTCTATGCAATAGTCAATTCAGTAGGTCTGGTTAATTCAGAGTCTATGCAATAGTCAATTCAATAGACCTGGGTAATTCAGAGTCAATACAATTATCAATTCAATAGACTTAGTTAATTTAGAGTCAATGCAATAGTCAATTCAGTAGGTCTGGTTAATTCAGAGTTGATACAATAGTCAAATCAAATGGCCTGGTTAATTCAGAGTCAGTTCAATAGGCTTGGTTAATTCAGAGTCAATACAATAGTCAACTCAAATGGCCTGGTTAATTCAGAGTCAGTTCAATAGGCTTGGATAATTCAGAGTCAATACAATAGTCAACTCAAATGGCCTGGTTAAATCAGAGTCAATGCAATAGTCAACACAAATAGCCTGGTTAATTCAGAGTCTATGCAATAGTCAATTCAGTAGGTCTGGTTAAATCAGAGTTGATGCAATAGTCAATTCAATAGACCTGGCTAATTCAGAGTCAATACAATTATCAATTCAATAGAATTGGTTAATTCAGAGTCAATGCAATAGTCAATTCAAATGTCCTCGTTAATTCATAGTGAAACAAAAACTGTATGAAGTGCAAAAAAAGTCATCTTAATATGTAGATCAGTCTCTTTGTACATATAAAATTAGTACAGTATACAAATGTACTCACTTATAAGTAACATCCAACAGCAAAACTGCAAAGAATAAGATCTGCAGCTACATAATGTAATGTTAAATCTCAGTTTATGCAGTTTGTTAGAAGAAATCAGTAGAACAAAATAATGCAGACCTGGTATACCAGCATATTATGCAATGGTAGATCAGAGTCCAGGTTGTTTGCCATTGGATATGACATATAAGGACTGAATCAGACAGAAACAGCACAGGTAAAACCAACTGTGAAATCATTTTTTTTGTGGGTGTTTGATTTTTAATGTAATAAAATAGTACATATTTTCATGCTTAAATTTATGCATTTGGGAATGAATCATAGTGTTTCCACAGAATATTTGTTGTTGTCTCTACATTCATGATTGTTTGCAAATATGTACTCCACTAAAATCGTTTGCTTTTACAGTATTTCATCCTATAACAAGACTTACCCCCCTTACTGAATTAGGTAGAGACTGCAAAAGATAAAATGTTGAAAATTGTGATGTGGCATAGCCACTGGCTTTCTTTATCTGAAAAGTGACTATCATGGACATAGATGTGGCAAATTTTATTTAAACAATATACCCACCAAACTAATTAAGTCCAATATATTTGAATTTGGAGTAGATGTGTATAACGATTGTGAAAAGATCTAAAATTACTTATTAAAAAAAAACATGAGAAAATAAATGGCAAAACTAAAAATGATGGATGTGCCTGACTTGAGTATAATAAACGAGGATTCTGAAGATTTAATTTTCTGCCTTCTCTAAATGCAAGACCATACTCACTGAGCATTAAAATTAAGCCACTGTGACCTCATTTTGGCTTTGATGAGAAGGACTCTCCATAATGAATACAATCATCAAGTTCTTTAATAGATTCACCAGTGTCAGAGAAACTGAGCTGAATTTGGAAAACCTGAAACCAGTGCCACAAATCCCTGACACATATGACAAAACAATGACAAGACATTGATTTAAAAGTGATACCATTGTCTCATCTATAGTTGACAGGCAAGACAAACAAAGCCACTTTGGCTCCAATGAATACTATCTTGTCTACACTTCGGTGCATACAGTGGGTGATTTATAGTATTCATGTGATTTTTTGACACAGAATGAGGCTGTACCATCAAATAAAAAATAGCAGTGACAACCAAGAATGGCACATCCATATTTGCATAATCCAACTGTACAGGTACTTACAGATTCTTATTATGAATTTTTCTCTAGAATCAAAGGTATCTATGGAAATACAAAATGCAATTTTTAAAACTGATTTCTCTAAGTTACACTATCCATATGCCACACTTTCCACATATCAATGCATACAAATATATAATAAATGGGGTGCCTGACTTTTTGGCGCCACCATTCTGGCTTGACTGTTTTGGCGCTGCCGTTTTGTCACAACCGTTTTGGCACAGAGCTGTTTGGGTGCCATTTATCAGACTCAGGAAAATTGTTGAGAGTTACAGAGAACAAAACATCATCGAGTACCTTCAAGGACTTGCGCATAACTTTTTGATGGACTGGACAAGTTACCAAAAGGTAGCATATTTATGGAATTGAAGAAAAGGCCTATTCATTCAATCAAATTTTGAATACTTTGATAAATCAATTTTATTTATAGGCTTAAATGCATTAAAAAAAGTTTTTCTGCATAAAAATAACAAAGTTTTAATTGCCAAATGATATGTACTACTTTTACTGAGAAATGCTTTGAACATTTCATGAATACTTTTAAAATTGACAAACTATGTTTTTTAAGAATGCTTTAATATTAAATATTTTCTTGCGAACAATGTACTATTTATATTGAGAAATACATTCATGTTAATAAGTGATGTCTAAACGGTTTTGCCAAAATGTCCTGTGTCCCACAAAAAGCCATGCCAAAATAGCAGCACCAAAACATCCTGATTTGATAAACAGTAATACATTAGCTAATACCAACCTTTCCCTTTTTCTTCTTTTTCTTCAAACCAGAACCAAGTTTGGCTAGAGCACTGTATGTTTCTGCACTAAGTCTGTGGGTTGCAATGAGCTTTACTCCAGAAAGTTTTTCTGAAAAAAGTAGCAATTCTAATTTACCTGAAATATGATTATCAACTACACTCATTGTGGGTAAAGCTACCTGTTACTTTGATGTATATGCAACAATAACTAAATACAATATTCTGAAGAACCTTTCATTATTTCATAAGGAATAGCTGAGCCTTTCTCCTTGTAACACACTGTGTATGTCCTCATATAAATAAACTCCTTTGAAAAAACACAAGGTAGCAAAATTTTGCTTTCACATTTCGACATTTTTAAATTTTCATTGCAAAATGATGATTTGTTCTGATGCATCAATCCAAACTTTTACCTTTATGTAAATATGAAAACAACAATCTGTTTAATTTTACAACTCTACATTACTAATAAGAGTTAGTTAAATCCATTTAGATTTAAATTCTGCTTTATAGAAATTATGAAATTTTAAAAGAGGAATAAAGATAAGGAAGTGCACTAGTTTTGCATTTTGTTCACTGCAAAAGTAAGAGGGGGAACCAAAATCAAATTTTTTTACAAGCAGCAATGCATTTTATTTTACTTACCTTCTTTTCTGTATTCTAGGGCTTCAATAATTTCCTTGCCAGCTAGGTCACCTATAAGGTTATCTTCTAAATCTAGCTCTTCAAAACAGTCTGAATACATCAGCAACCTATAATGGTGTGCAAAAACATAGCAATTATTAATATAACTGCATATCAATGAAGAAATACTAAGAATTCATGCATTTTTGTAGGTATACATTTTGGTACTTTGTGAAAATTTAGGATTTGATTGGCATTTAAATTCGTCGGGTTGGGTAGGTTCAATTGTTTTCACTGAATGATCATGAGTTTATTGGATCATTAATCACATGGTTTGTACCTGTCAATGAATTGATGAATTGATGAAAATTGGTGCACTATCAAAACTAGTACCCCACAAATATAGAGAATTCAAGGCATAACTTAAAGAAAACTGCCAAGTTCATCAAACAGACAGAAAAAGCTTACCATATCCACAAAATTAATTGAGAATGCTTACCAAAATCTACAAAGTTAATAGAAAATACTTACATAAGTATGTACAATTCACTGAAAATACCTACCAAAGTCTATCAAATTGATTGAAAGTGCTTACTAAAGTCTATAAAATTAAGAGAATGCTTACCAAAAGTCTTCAAAATTAACATAAAATACTTACCAAATCTTGTAAAATTCACAGAAAATGCCTATCAAAGCCAATCCAATTTACTGAAAATGCTTATCAAAGTCTGTACAATTAATAGAGAATGCTTACCAAAGTCTACCATATTGACTTAGAGTGATTACCTGACTCAAATGATAGTGAATGCTTAACAATGTTTGCCAAATTGATTCCCAAGTTACAACCTGATGTGATCTAAAATTATCAAACACATAAATCATGGCAAATGATGGTAAACGTACAACATAAACTCCACAGCATATAACATGTGGAGGTGGGCAAAACCCTATTTGGATCCCTCTTTTGGGATACACGTCTTAGTCACATGTCTAAATTACAACAACAGAAACCCTTGTGTGCCTGTTTTAATGCAAATTGTGTGGAGAGGTGACATGTGTTTCATGATTTGAATTATGTGAAGCTTGTTTCCTATCTAGGTCTAACTAAATCAAAATAAATATAACTAAATACTGGATGAAAATTATTCCAATTTTTAAAACCTGTCTCCAGTTGCCCAAAGCCAATACTATCAAATTACAAAACCCATTGATGTTGTCAGAATCATATATTTAAAGTTATCCCATGCTTTCTAGTGACTAAGATGTTTGCTAATTACCATGATCCCTGGGATGCTTCTATTTTCAATACCACATTGAAATAAAAATTATTATATATTAACTGTCAGGCATTAAGATAAAATATATTTGAAAACATTACAAATAGCATTTTTGCTTGACACATAAGTAAAGAGATGGCAAATTAAGTTATACTTTTTAAATATCCTGATACATATCAATGGTGTGAACTTTGAACCAAACTGGAGGTTGTCTATTCCATTGTCTGCAAGATGGAGTTTTTGTATCCAAGGACCAACACGAGGTGGGGGAGGAGGCCCCTTCTTTTTCTTTTTCTTGCCCTTCTTTCCTGTAAATGCAGAAGGTTAGTATATGTCATCAATAATCTGTACTTCATGTTTTTGGCAAAATTTTCATTTTGACATAAATAATATCTATAAACTTTATGGTGTTTTTATGGTGTCTTTAACAGCAATATAAAACTTGAATCATATGTTTGAACTTCATGATTTAACCAGTTTTCTTAATGGGTGAACATAATATAATTTTACCCCCAATCACCTATCAATTATCTAATTTATTTTCACCCATAAAGCCTCTGATCCAAGTTATTTTATCTCTGATGTAATGAAAAGTAATGCTTCTTATATGTCTTCTAAGGTGACTTTTAAAATCTTGTATTAGACTGCTACATTTTTGTCATTGTATGAGTATATTTTAAGCCAATGATGAAACAAAGCAGAACAAATCCAGAGGGACAAAATAAAGACTTGTTTAGTATATTTGTACCATACAAAGTATATTTTTATAGAGGAAACATGTAGTGATTTCATTATCAATGGTGTATTTTACATTTTTGCAAGTTATATTTTAACACTAGCAGATTTTGGGAGCTTAATTAAAGTTATACATAAACAGAATTTATTTTTTTGATAATCTCATCTTTAGAGTGCTAAATCGCAAAATAATCTACCACTATCAATGCATCCAATATACATTTTTTATTGTCCAACCTTTTTTCTTCTTTTTCTTTTCTTCAGTTCCTTCTGCTGCATCAGACTTCTCATCTTTTCCACTATCTCCACTCACAGCACTCCCAAATCGTGACTTTGCCTCCTTCTCTATAAAAGAGTAGTAAACTTTATTATCTGATGAATACACTCATTAAGCTACGATAAATATGGATTATTTTTGCAGAGATTTATTTCTACTAATTTAATCTAAATTGGGGTATATAGTGGCCATTCATTATGAAGCTTTTCAGAGGAATGTATGTTGATACATGTTACCACATTATACTAAGGTAATGTGCAAGAAATTGTACCATGATATAGACATGACCACATTACATTGGGGTACATTACAAAAAACAGTACTATGATAAAACAAGGCCACATTACATTGGGATACATTATAAGAAAGCATGTTCAGATATAGACAACTGGGGCAACATACAAGAAATTCTATCATGATAAAACATAGCCACATTATACTGGGGTACATTACAAGAAAGTGTCATGATACAAACAATGCCATGTAAAAATTTGATACATTATAACAAAGTGTGCCATGATACAGACAAAGCCAAATTATACTAGGGTACATTGAAAAAATTGTGTGATGATACAAAACCACATTATACTGTGATACATTACATGAAAATGTGCCATGATATAGACAAGGCCTTATTATACGGCCATATTTTACAATACATGAATGAATATACTTTAAACACCATACCTGTTGTATATCAAGGATGATGTTATATTGAGTCACTTTATAATGATTAATTAATGCATCTATTTTCAGGCTTATTATTTTTGTGCATTAAAGTATGGGGTTAATGTAAAATTAGGGGGGGCAGGGGGCTGTTCTTGTATGCCTTTGATTTCTTTGCAGCTGCAACATTCCTCATTGCAGGTTAGAATTAGAGAAAGAAAATGAGAGATTCACTCAATAATTATTTGATTAAAATCTGATGTACCATGACAAATGGTTAAAATATTGAAGACGCTCTGTATTAAATTAAATTTTTATATCATTTCAATTTTTGTACAATATGAAGACATAAATATGAATTATTTTATCTTCTAATATTTATATATTTAAACTTAAACATATTTAAAAGTTCAAATTGTAGTTGCTAAACAAGTTAATAATTAATATATACCTTCTTGTAATGTTTTGTGCACCTATTAAATAATTGAGAAATCTGTACAAAATGATATTTTTAATGTAGTGGTATTATTATTTGTTCAACAATCCTCTGGATCATGAATATATATATATATATATATATATATATATATATATATATATATATATATATATATATATATATATATATATATATATATCCAATAAAAATACATCTGCAGAAAGAATTTCTAGATTTACTACATGTACTAAGTTTTTTCATTCAGTAGTATATATGTATTTGTTATTTAGTATGCTGAAAAATGTACAAAATGATTTCAGAAATGCAATATTTTGATGAATGATTTCAGACAAACATATTTTCACCAGAACTTTTTAATCTTTATGCCTTTCATGCTTATGGTTATTAGCATACATGCATTTTATGATTTATAAAGTCTGTGTAAATACTGCAAAAAATATGCAAACATAGATATCTACATGACTAAACTTATTGTTTCACTAGAAAACAAAATTGATAAAGCTTTTGTAAGAAAGAATAGAATATTAAGCTTACAATTTTATGACATGTTCACATAAGTTTCAAATTAAAAGACAACATGATTTCTATCTACTGCAGTTGACTTACATGACTCTTTGGTGTACAACAATTTAATTAATTATCATGTGTGTCAACTTTGTATATTTGCATGGGTACAGTACATGCACTTTTGTGTAGTTGCATGGGTACATTGTATCCACATTTGTTTATTTGTATGGGTACAGTTTATCCATATTTTATCTTGTTACACTGTATCAACTTGTGTGTTTTGCATGGGTACAGTGTACTCATATTTGTTTGATACACTATATCCACTTGTGTTTCTGAATAAGAACAGTGTATTAGCTTGTGTGTTTTACAGAGGTATAGTATATCAACTTGTGTTTTACATGGATACAGTATATCAATTTGTGTTTTACATGGGTACATTGTGTCAATTTTTGTCTTATATGGTGAGAGTGAATCACTGTGTTTTACATGGGTGATGTGTATCAACTTGTGTGTTTTGCATGGATACAATATATGAGCTTGTGTTTTACAAGGATACTGTGTGTTAACTGGTGTATTTTACACTGATACAGTATACTAGGTACAGTGTATTAACTTTTGTCTTACATGCAACAGCATATCAACTTGTGTGTTTCTGCATGGATACAGTGTATCTACTTTTGTATTTTACAGTGTAACATCAACTTTTGTCTTACATGCAACAGTATATCAACTTGTGTGTTTCTGCATGGGTACAGTGTATCCACTTTTGCATTTTATAGTGTAACACTTGCTCAAACTTTGTGTTTTTGCATTTACATAGTGTATCCACTTGTGTGTTTTTACATGTGTATAGTGTATCCACTTTTGTGTTTTACAAAGATACACTATACTAAGTGTTGTGTTTTTGCATGGATATAGTGTATCAACTTGGGTGCTTCCAGATGTATAGTAAACCAACAAAATATATGATGTATTTTGCAAAATAATTTCAACCTAGATTTATGGCTTTATTTAAATCTGCAAATCAGGTTTCATTATTAATAGGTTCTAAAGAATTATTACTAAACTTCACCATTATGATGTGAATATTGACAAAATATGGTAACCAACATTGTTAGTTGTTGTTGTTGTTGTGGGGCTTAATGCCATTTTCCAGCACAGGATAGGCTATACATGGCGGCCAGTATTATTGATGGATGAAAAAACCAGGACATCCCCGGAAAGAACCACCAACCACCAAGCTACTGGCAAGCTCTCTCACATATCCACATTCACTGAATCCTAAACTCGAACTCACGCAGACAGAGACAGAGGTGAGATGGCAGAGATCTGTAACGGACAGCGCTTTAGACCACTCGGCCACTCAACATTGTTAGTGTGTAACATTTTAGAGAATCATATAGAATAGCAACACTGACCTAAAATCTTTTAAATAAGGTAAACTGGTCTATCTGTCGTCAAAGATGACTATCATACTATAATATACTGCAGCTTTCCCAGTCCTGTTCTTTGTCTTAAAAGACTACCTCTTCTGCTGAAACAAAATGGTCCCTTAAGCAGGCGGTCTCTCATAACAGGTCATAGCACTATATAATCAACAGATCCACGCAGTGCCAACCTGATCTCTTAAGAAAGGTGGTCTCTCATAGTAGTTGTCCTTCAAGACAGGTTTTATTGTATCTCTTCTTCTGACATCTAAAGTTTTTGAATACAAAGGTATGCTCTTAATTGAAATTTTATTCATCATATCTGTTTATGAAATTTCTCTAACTGAATTTCTGAGATATTGTGATCTCTTTGTTGCCCTTTGATACCAAACATCCCATAATTTTATTATTCTGCCATTGAGATCATACAAAGATTGAAAGTGAGCTTGAGAATTTGCATCAATGAAGAAAATGCAGTATACTTATGAAAATTCGCTCCTGATTTACTGAGACAGGAAATTATATCTACAGCTCAAGCGTAGGATGTTATAATTACAAATGATAGCCAGCATCGTACAAAATGTCTGAACATGTGTTTATCATCAGGCAAAAACATTCTTCAAGCCATCTCACTGACAGACTTACAGTAATGAAATCTCATCGACAGAATTACAGTAATGAAATGTCAATGACATCCTTATAGTAATGAGATCTCTTTGGCAGACATACAGCAATGAGTTCTCCTTGAGAGACTCACAGAAATGGCATCTAACTGACAGACTTACAGTAATGAGATCACATTGAGAGACTAACAATAATGAAATCTACAGGTTTTTAACAAAGTAAAATCTTTCTTATTTTTATATAATTTCAAAGAGATTAGTTGGCTCAAACAGCAAGGTTTATGCTAAAACAGTGTTTTAATTTTCATATTTTTAACTCTAACTTAAGTCTAACTTCATTCTCCAACAAATTGTCATGACTTTCAAGTGCTCTCTTCAACCAAATTTTCACATGACTACATGAGAAAGTTATCAACCAAGGATCTGGTAAAAAAAAAAAAAAACTAAATTAAAATTTACTTTCAAAGTTTGGTAAGAGAAACAGAGTATTTCTTATAATACCAAATCATGGTTTAAAACAAATGTAAACTAATGTAATTTCCTTGGCTAATGAATGAGGTTACACCTTACATCATTGTACTGATAAGGTGATGTCACATTTCACCTAAATATCAACATTTTCATTGGATGATCAGGGCATGCTGCTGCATCAGTAGTGGTGTTAAATTTTGTACTATTAACTTTTGAATAGAGTTTAATTTGAATGATAGATAGGGATATATTTCTTTATGATTTTACATAGTTTTAATGCAGTGTTTTCTATTGGTACAATTCATCCATGATTTCTTTTACCAGAGCCTCGTTTGATGAAGATCGTATGATGTCACACACGAGCGTGGTTGACCAGATCTTAAGGCTAATCAGAATGAAATGGAAGGGAGAAAAAGGAAAGTGGTGGTGGTGGTTGTCACACAAAACTCATTTAAATTTACTGGTCCTTGTCAATTAGATAGATCTAAAATGGTGACATTGACAATCTAAAGTCCTGTAATGCACATTCTTCATTATTTTCAATTTTTAGCTGTATTTTATCTGCATAACCTAAATTCCCTTCAATCAAAGCAGAGACCAGTAGCCTGTCTGCATAAAACCATAAGGCACATCATATATAGTTTTAGCCACATGAAAGCAGTTGAAAACTATATTATAATTATGTATTCATGAAAATAATCACCACAATATTGTTAAATATAGTTTTCAACTATATAGTCATACATTAAAACATTTACTAAGAAGTGAAATTACCTTATGTAACTCAGACTTGTTCCCAGTGTTAGTTCATCTTCAAAAAATCCATTATTTGGCATTACACTCACAGCTATAGCTATGTCACACAAAAATGTGCAGGATATAAATGTGATAATACACCAGTATTTGAAACACCCTGATCTTTCTATATTAATAACTGTCTTCAAACTAACATACTTTTTAAACCTAGTAACTCTCTTATGCACTTTGTTTAAAGCATCAATGTTTGGATTATTTCCACAAGTTTTGAACATGCTAAAATCTACAATTTCACAGAACTCTCTTGAATTAGTCCTTTCACAAAGTTTCAGTAACACTGGTTAATAAATAAACAAATTTCAGGCTGATTTGTTCTCATGGAATATTAAAATTTCTCAAATACTTCAGTCTCTTATATGATTTTAAATATAAATCAGTCTAGAAGAATGATGGAAAAGAAACAAATATGTACACTGGCAAATAAGTACACTGGGAACAAGTCTGAGTTACATAAGGTAATTTCACTTCTTAGTAAATGTTTTAATGTATGACTCTTGTTTTCAAGAGAAATAACTTTATGCACTTATAAAAAAGTAGGTAGTTTATGTGTCAACAGACAAATGCCTCACTAATTGAGCAGTTCCTGCCTATTTAATGCTGAACAATCTTAATATCAATACAGCATGTAAAGTTACCATAGTGACTGAAAATTTGTGAAGACTTTTATGGAATTCAAACAGATTGTGTGAACTTCAGCAAAAAAATATAAGAACAAAAAATTACAGACATTAAGTTCATTTAATCCTTAGCAGAAAATAGTTTTATTTTCACATTTCAAATTATGTGTATAGATCTCTCAGCTAGCATGTACATGACTTTTGCATTACGACTCTCTTTTAAAACTATGAGTCAGAAAACTTTTTAACCCACAATGTAAAATGTGAATCATTAATCTCTAATCTGATTTCTGTTTCTTTACAATCCATTAGGAATTTTCTTTCCAAATGGTATTTCATAATACATGTTTTTCATTTTTTGTAAGTCAATATCATTATATGAATTTTTAAAATGTTTTGACAGTAAAACTTGAAAGGCTCTGAACATCACAGCCATGGAGGAGGCTTGCAAATTATTTCTTAAGTGTTTTGGCAAACTATATATATATATATATATATATATATATATATATATAACAGTAATAAAAACAAAAAGTTGTTTTTAAACCAACAGCCATTCTCATTTGTCATTTGAAATTATTTTCATAATATCCGAAACTAGCTGACATAGCAAAATCAAACACACCAAAAACACCAGTGACACTACTCTGATATTATCGGTGACATTATTATTCTTGCAAAAACATTGCATGCTGGGAATTCACTTGTTTTCATGAGTATCTATTTTCAAAGTTCTGAAACAAAAATGACATTACTGATGGTATTTAAATTCTTGGATTGGAAAATAAGCACAATGTTTTCATAATTATCATTGTCTTTAAAAGTTTTGGTTCGTAGTATTTATACAATCCATGAAAATTGGTGACTCACGAAAAGAAGTGACTTCACTGCAATAGGTTACAAACACATCTAGGCAGTGATTAAGATATAAATTGGCTTGACAATCATCATGATACACTCCTGGACACAACCTACCCATTCCTGACATCATGGACTCAATATCACCATGGTCTGCTTGCAAAAACAAGATAAATATTGATTACACATAACCAATCACTATCAAAAACCAATAAAAAAAAGAAAATGAGACAAAAGACATGTCAATTTTACTTCAAGTATGGAGAGAGAATAAATAAGTACAAATACAAAACAAAATCTGAAATTAAACATGTATCTGTCAATGCCACCAAAAAGCATTGTGTTCAAATGAGAAGAAATAAATTCAAAGTACAATAATTGTCAAATAGAAGTATTACCAATAGCTTTACTTGAGAAAAAAAGACATTTCAGAAAACAAGAACAATACTTTCTGTGGGCAGTTTGAATGCTTTTAAAGATTTTGTTAAAAATCTTAAAAGTGTAGACTAATAAATGTATTTTGTTTCATACATCAGGTCATCATAATGTGTCTTTTGCTATCTTCAAGGCATTTCAATTTTTTCCAAAGACAAATAGGATATTCAGGAGGGCTCCACAAGGGTACAGTTCAAGTAGGATATATATGATACAAAAACTGTTGTTGAAATTACCCACAATTTCCTGGAAAACTGTTGACATACTTATTCTATGATAGTCTGAATGCTTATTAATATTTTTCAGTCATCTTTTAAAAGATGGAAAACAAATATCAGTAACTATATTTTCTAATAAAAGGAAAAACTATCACCAGCATTTAAGTCTTTTACTCTCTTAATGTTATTCTAGGAAAGACTGACCACTCCAGTGGCCGAGTGGTTAGTGTATCTGCCACAGATGCAGGAGGTGGTGGTATTAACAACTGTCTCGATAGGTGCTCTGCATTAAGAGGTTTGTGTTAGGACTGGTCAGCCTGGTATCAGGATAATGTGACAAAGTGGGATATGATGCTACATGTCTGTGGCACAATGCCGCAGTGCTATACATAACTATAACATGCCACACTGCATACATCTTAGTGATATGGTTGAAACACAGCACCATAGCATAATATAAAGCAAAATGCAATTTACAGCTAGGAATGATAAATAGGATATATTTGGGGTTTCCTCTAGCACATGGTTGATTAAAGTAAGACATACAAAAAATAAAACTAGTATTCAAAATTTAATGAACTGAAATTCATTAAACTGCATCTGAAAATGTAGGAAAAGGTAAATCAAATTAATAATTAGATTCAATGCTTTAAAATGATATAACTAGTGTAAAACAGCTTACATAAATGTCAAATATAGCCATCTCAGAAGGATATCTTTGGAAGCTGCACTAAACTTAGAGCATGTCTACTATCAGCCTAAGATGATTATGTCATAAGGGGAGATTTGGTCACAGCAGAACATGCCAAATCATCACAAATGAAAGGAAATGAGCAACATGAGAAGGAAGATTAACTGGAACTGAATTAAAATGAACTAGAAATAAACAAACTGCAACTAAAGAAGAATGAAAACAATTCAAATATGAAGTCAATTTGGCATATACAAATATATTAGTACTGAAAATAAGAATTAAAGAGTAACCTAACAATACATGCTTTGTTTTATGAGGCATTGGTAAATATAAAACGTAATTTTCTTTAACTACAAATTTTTTCATATAGTAAGTGACTGGAGCAGTAAGTTTTTAAGGCTGGCAAAAAAGTGAAAGAAAAAATCATATGGCATAGAACAACTACGACATCAGACCAGATCTATAGACTATTTATTATCACTTAATTTTGCATGCTGCATTGAATATTTCACTGATTTTCAGAAAGTGACCCCACATTAATGCTGTACTAGCATCATTTGGTTATTTGTTAATATAATGGAAGCCAGCATAGTCAAGTATTTCATACTAAAATTGTTCCAATCGATAAAAAACTTTCTCACCTGTAACTTTGTGATTAAAATAATACCTGATTACTTTTTAAAAATCTTTTATGCTTTCATTTATATAGCTTCAATGAACTAAGGTAAATGATTATTCACATAGTGTAAATGATTATTCACATTGTGTAAATGATTATTCACATCATGTAAATGATTATCGTGTAAATGATTATTCACATCGTGTAAATGATTATTCACATCATGTAAATGATTATTCACATCATGTAAATGATTATTCATATTGTGTAAATGATCATTCACATTGTGTAAATGATTATTCACATCGTGTAAATGATTATTCACATCGTGTAAATGATTATTCACATCATGTAAGTGATTATTCATATTGTGTAAATGATCATTCACATTGTGTAAATGATTATTCACATCATGTAAATGATTATTCACATCATGTAAATGATTATTCACATCATGTAAATGATTATTCATATTGTGTAAATGATTATTCACATCATGTAAATGATTATTCACATCATGTAAATGATTATTCACATCATGTAAATGATTATTCACATCATGTAAATGATTATTCATATTGTGTAAATGATTATTCACATCATGTAAATGATTATTCATATTGTGTAAATGATTATTCACATCATGTAAATGATTATTCACATCATGTAAATGATTATTCACATCATGTAAATGATTATTCCTATTGTGTAAATGATTATTCACATCAAGTAAATTATTATTCACATCATGTACATGATAAGAACAAATTTTCCACCATTCATCTGTTGAGCAATATGGTTTCAAATAATAAACAAAATATTGAAAAACCCTTATTTTCATTATATCATTAATACAGAATATAACTGCAGGAAATGATGCTTCACTAGTTAAGTTTCCATTAAATGCACAAGAATTTTAATCTTCATTGAGAACAACATTCATTATAATAATCTCTTTTTTTAAAAAAAAAATCAATGAATTTGTGAAGCAATTATGTAAAGCTGTATAAAGCAGCCTTCTAAATGATCTCTGCAAAAATGCATCATCTTAAATTGTCAAAAGCACTTCTAAATTAGAGAAATATACAAATTTTGAAACAAATTTCTGTGTTGTTTTCTCTGTTTGACAAATAAGACATCAGAATAAACACTGCATGTTGTGGAGATTGAGATTGTGTGAGAGTGGCATTTATGCAAAATCGCTTAATTTACAAAAGACAGTTTGAGATTTTCTAGTTAGTTATTTTCACACAATATCTTCAGCAATAATGTTTTATGTTGGCAGTATCAATTTAATTATCACTGTGCATCCAGGTTTTACTGACAACTGATTATTTTCTGAATTATTTTATCTTGGATTGCCATTAGTGATATAATTAAATTCATTTACATGTTCCCAAATTAACCTTTATACTACAATAATGAATTTATGCATGGGATATACAAACAAATGACTGAACAAAATGGATGAAGGAACAGAATGAGAGAGTTTAGAAATAAATGAATGCAAAATAAATCTATATGAAAAGTGACAAATAGTAGAATTATGAAATATGAGAATTATGAAATATGAGAATTATGAAATATGTGAATTTACCAACATTAACATAAGAATAAAACATGATGTTAGAGAAACAAACATTACATGAGTGTTGAATTATAACATGTAATAAAAAAACTTACTTGATTTCATTCATAAAGTGATGCTTCTTTTTGCATGTAGACATTTTAACTATAGTGAAATTGGGAAATGAAATACAGTTATTAGGTGTAAATAACAAGATTGATGAATGTTACTTCTCAACAATGGTTTAGTGTTTTCATTAGACAAACCAATAAAACCACTATTTTCCTTGCATGTAACCTCTGGTTGCAAACAATAAACTTTCAACAACACTGACAAACACTAATATCCCATACAGAATATGAGACAACAATATCAATCTTCCTTTTATTTAATCTGTAACACCTAACATTCAATCTTCAATAACTGGTTATTGTTCTACCATTTGTACACACTGCAAACCAAATACAATGAAGACTTAATAAATATGGATATGGTCTGTTTATCATGTGCAAGTCAAAAATTTTATAAACAGCTAAAGAAATCTATTACATTTAATGCTTCAGGGGTGGGGATTGCCTTTTTTTTCCAATGAAGTTAATTCTAAACCTTGCCCCTTAATTTTGATGATTCAAACTAGCCAATACAGTTTAATGGGCTTGAGGCAATTTCTTCAGATTTCTGAGTTATTTCTCAAGTCGCATAAGTTTGTTGACTGTGTTCATCTATATTGATAGTCTCATCATGCTTTGGCTGTTCTGTTTGAGTGTGTTTCTTCATTTGCTTGTTTTAGAATGGAGAACTGTTAGCCTTTTTCGAAGCAATTTTGCCCCACTTGTACTACAACTGTCCTTTTGTTTTGAACATGACATCATCACATTCTTCTCACCAGTCAACCCGTTATGATATGAGAGACCCTCATTACTTGCATTATATAATACTTCTTGGCACTCAATACTACATTGTACACTAGACTTAACAATCTGGGCTACATTTATCTTCACTTAAATGCAAGCAGCAATGAAAAAAGAAACATTTTCCAGTAATGAGCCAATGTTTGTGGATCTAACACTATCAAGTTATTCCCATGCACCTCCTGTGGAAGTGGAATTACTGTTGTTGCAATGAACTCCATAACTCACCATTATAACTACACTATAACTTTCAATTTTGAGCACTGATCATTTAAAATGGTCTAAACCTCACTTATAATCAAACAAAGGTCAGTCCATTGTTTTATGCCTCTACCACCCTCTTTCAAGTAAAAAAAAGCAGACAGAATCTCTCATTTTGGAGCAGTTTCCTAATATTCTGGAGTAAGGAAATTCAAGGTAACATGACTATTCTTTGTGATTTCCATTTTACCTTTGACCATCCTGGAAATCTATACACGTCAAAACTCCCACATTCTATTCACATTTTCAATCTCAAACAGCCAGTTTGCCAGCCCACACATAAATATGGTCACATTTTAGACTGGATTCTGTATATAGACCTGATGATAATATTCTAAAAACTTCACTGGTGTCCCACAAACTTGTATGAGATCACCTCTGCATCATATGCCATTTCATTGTATTAGTCTCTAACCCTCCATCCCTGTTTGCTTCTAAGAGAAACCTTCATATGATAAACAGAACCCAACTAATGCATAACATCCAAGCAAACCAACCTAAAATCTTAATTTTGTTTCGTAATTTTATGACGTTTGTTTCTGCAATCTTGTCTTTGCATGTATTTATGTGTAAACTATTTAGAACTTCTGGTATCAGGCACCATACTAAGTCCACATTATTGTTGTTAATATTATTATTATATTATTATTTTATTATTATTATTATTATTATTATTATTATTATTATTATTATTATTATTATTATTATTATTATTATTATTATTATTATTATTATTATCAATTTCTACATACCTTGAAAGAATTCAACATATTTTTTTTTCTAATGTAGGCTTTCATTTTGGATATTATCCACAAGTAGACAATCAATTTATTTTAAAAACTGTATTGTTCCAGGATCTGTCCTTATCTCTCATGACATGCCCTTGGGTAATAACTGGGAAACCTTCAAGATCCCAATCTATTCATCCTATATACATTGTTTTGGCATGAAATGCTAATTAATGATGCAACCAGCAATGGACCCTGAATCTCGCACTATTCAAATTGGGTTACCTGAGCAATAACATTTCAAAGTCCCACTTAAAAAGTATGAAAAACATGTAGAGTGGTCCCCTTCTTGTACAAGGCCAACCATTAATCAAAAGCCACACTGCTCAATACCAAAAAAGTATAATTTCACCATTATTCTGACCTTCCCCAAAACCCAAAGAGAGACTGCTCTGTTTATAAGGAAACCTTTTTAGTGCAGAAGGGGAAACCTATTAAGATTGAAATTTAAGTATTAATATACTTTGAACAAAATGGCAATTTACTTTATAGTGACCAACAGTAATGCTGCAGCAGACTTCAGCCAAGCAGAAAAAAATAGCAAGATGTAGAGTTCCATGAATCCCTTATTTAAAGATTTATACATCATTTTAGGAATTTTGAATTTTACCTTTCTGTAGCTTGGCTGCCTCTTCCTCAGCCTTTTTCTGTAGCTCCTCTGCTCTCTGGTATGCCTCATATTCTGCCTGTTCTGCACACAGTTTAATAATCTCAATGGCCCCCTCACACAGTAGGTTGTTCCCATCAAGATATAATTCTCTGCAAGGTAAATATTGTGAATTCATTTATTTTCCTTGGCTTTTATCAAACATCACATTTTCATTCATACTTCAATTTGTGAAATAGGAAAGAGATCCTGTTGTTTCCATAAAAACAAAGGAATTCTTTGCTCTTTGTATCTTTAAATTTGTGGTTTATAGCACAAATTATACAGCATAAAATACATTGACCTAATTTTGTCACTATAGTAAAACCTCATGACACTTCTACATCTTTAAATACAAGGTTCTAATGGGCTATAGTTTTTAAGACACTGATCTAATCTCAAAACATCCTGTAAATTAATGGAGCATAAAATACTGGTCATTATAAAGTAAATTTGTCTGAATGCCGTAATACTCCAAATAATGCATTTATATTATTAGCAATTTACGTTACTGTGCAGAAAACAGCAAACACTAATGCAAATCAACAGAGTAATATAAATAGGTCACAATAATTTTAAAATGATGTAGGTAACACTCCTCATGTTCCCTCTACATATCAAACTGCATTACTGGATCAAATGCAAAGCTTAACATAATTGTTGATGCTGAACAGATAGTCAAACTGATAGACAGATGGACATTATAAGAGTCATTTTGGACTATGAAAAGAGCTGTTGATATCTATGTCTAGCTAATTTATGTCTAGCTAATTAATGATGAACCTGAATTTTGTCTATTAATGCAAATCATATCTATTTACCCAAATCATGTCTATTTACCTAAGTGCTGTAGTAGATACAATGTTCCCCAGGTATCGACCACTGTCAACCCCAAGATCACAGAAACAGAGACTCAGTGACAGTATTGTAGTATTGTTTTCCAAACCCTTACATAAATTCTTGCAACCTTCATCTCCAAACCTGTAAAAAAAGCCATAACAAACTTAGTATGGACCATATAATTAATACATTATCACATGGACCTTAGAATTAATACTTTATCACATGGACCTTATAATTAATACAATACTACATGGACCTTTGAATTAACACATTATCACACAGACCTTAAAATACAAATATCATATTTGCCTTTGACTTAATACATTATAACATTGGCCTTAGAATGAATGTTCACACTGACCTAAGAATTAATACCTTAACATATGGACTATATAATTAATATGTTATCACTTGGACCTTAGAATTAATACATTAATTGATATAATTGACCTTAGAATTAATACATTAATTTATCACATGGACCTTACAATTAATGGATTATCACATTAACCTTATAATTAATACATTATCATATGGACCTGAGAATTAATGGACCTTAGAATTAATATATTATCACATGGACATTAGAATTAATACATTATCACATGGACCTTAGAATTAATACATTATCACACAGACCTTAGAATTAATACATTATCACATGGACCTTATAATTAATACATTATCACATGGACCTTAGAATTAATACATTATCACATGGACCTTAGAATTTATGCATTATCACATGGACCTTATAATTAATACATTATCACATGGACCTTAGAATTAATACATTATCACATGGACCTTAGAATTTATGCATTATCACATGAACCATGGAATTAATGTGTTATCACATGGACCTTAAAATTAATACATTATCACATGGACCTTAGAATTAATACATTATCACATGGACCTTATAATTAATACATTATCACATGGACCTTAGAATTAATACATTATCACATGGACCTTAGAATTTATGCATTATCACATGAACCATGGAATTAATGTGTTATCACATGGACCTTAAAATTAATACATTATCACATGGACCTTAGAATTAATACATTATTACATGGACCTTATAATTAATACATTATCACATGGACCTTAGAATTAATACATTATCACATGGACCTTAGAATTTATGCATTATCACATGAACCATGGAATTAATGCATTATCACATGGACCTTAAAATTAATACATTATCACATGGACCTTAGAATTAATACATTATCACAAGGACCTTAGAATTAATGCATTATCACAAGGACCTTAGAATTAATGCATTATCACATGGACCTTAGAATTAATACATTATCATATGGACCTTAGAATTAATACATTATCACATGGACCTTAGAATTTATGCATTATCACATGGACCTTATAATTAATACATTATCACATGGACCTTAGAATTTATGCATTATCACATGAACCATGGAATTAATGTGTTATCACATGGACCTTAAAATTAATACATTATCACATGGACCTTAGAATTAATACATTATCACATGGACCTTATAATTAATACATTATCACATGGACCTTAGAATTAATACATTATCACATGGACCTTAGAATTTATGCATTATCACATGAACCATGGAATTAATGTGTTATCACATGGACCTTAAAATTAATACATTATCACATGGACCTTAGAATTAATACATTATCACAAGAACCTTAGAATTAATGCATTATCACAAGGACCTTAGAATTAATGCATTATCACATGGATGTTAGAATTAATACATTATTTCATGGACCTTAGAATTAATACATTATCACATGAACCTTAGAATTAATAAACTAATTATTTGGATTTTAAAATTAATACATTATCACATGGACTTTAGAATTAATACATTATCAAAAGGATCTTAGAATTAATACATTATTACACATACCTTAGAATTAATACATTACACAGACCTTAGAATTAATACATTATTACACATACCTTAGAATTAATACATTACACAGACCTTAGAATTAATACATTATTACACAGACCTTAGAATTATTACATTATTACACAGACCTTAAAATTATTACATTATTACACTGACCTTAGAATTATTACATTATCACAGCATCAAGTTTAAAATGTCATGTCATACAAGCAATAAAATGCCATACATACTCACACACAAGTCAGATCCAACTTATACAATACAGACCCTGATATACCATTTCATAATATGCATGCAGATCAGGCTCTGATATTTGTTCTAATGAATTCTCCTAATGAACAAGATACATCCAGATCTCATGACAAATTATGAGACAGTGGATCAGGGTTTAGAGCTGGATCTGATTTGTTTGCAAGCACATATAGTAACACTTGGAAACATGGCATAGAAATCACCAAATTGATGTAAATATATTCTCCAACCTAGACTAAAATAATGACTCTGATGTCTGATTGGTCAATTATTTAGCATTAGCCAATCAAATGTCAGTTTTGAGTCAAGTCTAAATCAAGTCTTAATCACAATATCAGGTGTAATTTTTTTAAAAAGTATTATGAATGACACATGGAACACCCACCCCACATGTAATTGTTCTCTGTATAGGCACTAGTATGACTTGGTTGACCCTGGAGATTACTGACCATTGAGTATCAATGACTTGAATCTACAGTCATGTATGCAGTTTTGAGCTAAACATACTCAACAGAAACTATAATTTTACTTTAGAGTCTGACATTTAGATCCCAAAATCTAAATGTTTCTTTTATTATCATAAATGCATGCTGTCCACAAACCTTGGTCAGGTCTGGTAACTTATTCTAAAACAAGATTATTCTGTGAAACCTCATTTTCTTTAAGCCACAATGACCTTCACCTCTGACCTTTTGATGCCCAAATCACAAGACCTCTTCTATACCTTAACTGCAAACCCTACTCATATTCTGTTCAAGTTATGTTATCTAGAATTAAAAATATATTCCATTTGCTCAAAATGACCTTAATATTTGTTCTTTTAAACTTTTCTCTTACTCAGTCTTACTCAAAATATCAATCATCCCAAAACTGTGGTGATGGCGCACAATCAAGAACAGAAATTGTCATGGATAAACTATTTGTTTTCAGTCATAGTAACCCTGACCATTTTACCCCAATATTGATAAGCTTCTTCTTTTCTCCAAGTGCAAACCATCCACAAAGTTTGGTCCGGGTACAGACCTAATGTATTTGTGCAGAAATCACTTTTCTTCCTTTTGTCACAGTGATCTTGACCTTTGACCACAGAATTTTGTCACAGTGATCTTGACCTTTGACCACAGAAGCTTCTCTCTTTCATTAATAAATGCAAAAGCACCTCAATGATTGAGATCAAGAGCCAACTACAATTGTATCTGGTTTGGGAAAAGAAAATTCTGATACAATGATGAGCAAATTCACAGTAAAAATATCTTCAGTGTGTGGAGTTTAATCAATTTGGTTGGTCAAAAGTTAACATTTGTTTAGGCATGAAAATATATTTATACTGTTTTGACTAAATTTCTTTAAAGGCTGTACATACTCATTGTAGTCTAGATTTATCATTGTGAGGACCTCAGTCATCTTAAAAGTTCTGGACAACCGTAGTGCTGAATCAGCATCTAGAAGGCAGTCCATCATCTCTAGCTGTCGGATTGGATAAAATGGTTTCTCCAACAATAATGCCTGAAAAAATTCATAAATTATCATAAAAATATATGATTAAAACAGTTATTCATAATATTGTAGCTTTCAGATCATATGAGATCAAACTTCATTTAGTTGACAACATTTTTCTTATCATAAATCTAGCATACTTAACTATTAGGTTTTGTAGTAAGTGGGGGAGCCTTTATCAATGAATAAAGACTCAAAAGAGAAAATCACAAATATTTTCTACATAAGAGGGATGAGCCTAACATTTACTACAGACTTATTATAGAAAATATAATTGTCCTTCACTCCAATCCATCGGAGTCAGTAGATCACATAATCTATGAGATAGCACAAGTAGGTTAATGGTTTCAATTAAAATTAGATAAAAATAACACAGGTATGATAATGAATCATATTAAAATAGATAAAAATAACACAGGTATGGTAATGAATCATATCAAAAAGGATAAATATAACACAGGTAGGTAATGGATCATATTAAAAAGGATAAATATAACATGGGTATGGTAATGAATCATATAAAAATAGATAAATATAACACAAGTATGTTAATGAGTTATATTAAAATGGATAAATATAACACAGGTATGGTAATGAATCACGTTAAATGGGATAAATATAACATGGGTATAGTAATGAATCATATTAAAAAGGATAAATATAACATGGGTATGGTAATGAATCAAAATAAAAAGGATAAATATAGCATGGGTATGGTAATGAATCAAAATAAAGAGGATAAATATAGCATGGGTATGGTACTGAATCATAATAAAAAGGATAAATATAACATGGGTATGTTAATGAATCATAATAAAAAGGATAAATATAACATGGGTATGGTAATGAATCATAATAAAAAGGATAAATATAACATGGGTATGTTAATGAATCATAATAAAAAGGATAAATATATCATGGGTATGGTAATGAATCAAAAAAAAAAGGATAAATATAACATGGGTATGTTAATGAATCATAATAAAAAGGATAAATATAGCATGGGTATGGTAATGAATCAAAATAAAAAGGATAAATATAACATGGGTATGTTAATGAATCATAATAAAAAGGAATAATATAGCATGGGAATGGTAATGAATCAAACAAAAAGGATAAATATAACATGGGTATGTTAATGAATCATAATAAAAAGGATAAATAAAACATGGGTATGTTAATGAATCATAATAAAAAGGATAAATAAAACATGGGTATGTTAATGAATCACAGTAAAAAGGAAATAAGGAAACACAGGTAATACTTTTCACTGAAATATGCATTATTAGCCTGGAGAAATAGATGTATTATATTAATCTTTATAGGATGACCAAATTAATTCCTGATCAAAAGAATTACCTACCTGAATCACTTTGACATTGTTTGATTAGAATCTGTATGCATAATATCACATAACTACAGTCTTGTCTATATTATGCCAGGTAAGTTTTATTTTCCCAAAAAGCAATTAAGTGAAAAAAAGAAGTAAAATCCTACATACAATTTACAGTATATATATATATATATATATATATATATATATATATATATATATATATATATATATATATATATATATATATATGACACTAATATAAAAAAGGCCTTCCAATCAGGAGTATCATCTTGTGATACATCCAATAGCAACAGAATTTACTCCATTACTTGTCTTGCAATCAATGGATGATGCATCTGATCTATTCTAAATCCCCGAGACTTCAGGGTCCACTGTTATCTGATTCAAAGTTCATGGTCCAACAAATTTCAAAGTCAGAAGGTAGGTTAACAGGTTACTAGAAAAGAAACTAGTATCCCAGCTTAAATTTAATATCCCAAAGAAAGCACTTGAAAGCTAAAAAAAAACTCTAAGTTAAAAAATATCATTGTACCTTCTTACATGTGGATAAAAATTATGTTGTGTAGAATTTTTTATTGGGCTGAGAAACTGGGATAGTCAACCTACTGGAATCACACATTTTTGAGGGGGGCCTAGCATCTTTTTTAACAATATATAGAAAAATTCCTAATATTACACAGTAGCTGATTAATCTATATAACTTTAATGTAAAGGTAACTCAGACCTATGCAAAATTGAGTTTTCTTTCCCTTTTGCATGGCATTAAGTGCTCTCAAATTAATCTCTGCATCAGCTTGTCTACCTGAGATTGTGAGTCATGTCTATTTTCCAACATCTGGCTTGAGAATGACCAACTCTGCTCATGCCTTCTTGTTAAATGTCTTTTGACAGATAGATAGGCAGACAGATACAGTAAAACACCCATTATCTGCATGCCATTCATCCTGATTATTCACTGATATGGACTAAAACCATATCTCCCAAATAAATGGACCAAATAACTCATAAAATGATAATCAATCACACCTGTTATCATTCCATCATGATTTTAAACCTGTTAACTGTCTAAAATGCATTAGCATTTACTCAAATACTAATGTACGTACAGTCAAACAAGTTTATTGGATTGATTTAATCCAGATATGTCCTTTTAGGGTTATAACTTCAAACCAAAAATTGATCATCCACACAACTGATTATCTGGATAAAACCCATGATAGTTCTGGATACTGTATCCTTTAGATAAATGGATTGGTAGTGTAATCAGTATTCCAAAGAAGGGTGTGTCACATAATGCGCCTACAGATTTGTATCTATACAGTTTACATGATCAATAAAACAAAACAAAACAAAAAAGACCCTGATCTGCTGGAGCATATGCACTACTGAACCAACATCTATTATTTGCAGTTGGACTCAACTTCTACGTATTGCAAAATATAAGATATACAAACCAGAGTTGCTGTATTTTCATAAGACATGGGGTATTTCCATATATGGAGATCCTTAATGTAGGTGTATCTCTCCTGGCGCAGGGCAGCTAACAGAGGTTCTAGCAACACAGGTATGTCCCCGTCCTTTTCAACCATTACAGCCTCTAAGATAAACTGAAATAATGTTAAAGTTAAGTGTCATTATATTCAAATAAATTTGCTCTCTTTTTAGGATTGAAAATTACTATCTTCTTTAGAAAATATTGTCTATATTGTCTAATTTCGTACTAATAACTGAATCATGCAAAAAACAAGAACTGACAATTAATGATTCAAGGAGATATCACAGTGTCAAAATATCAAAGATATCAAAATTAAAATTGAAAGTAGAAACATTCTCAGCAGTGATGCTTAGAAGTGAAAAGAGAAGGAACAATTTGTATATACAAAAACATGAAATTTATTTTATTCAATATATGGATTTCTTAAAAAAACAAGTTTGTGTGTGTGTGTGTGTATGTGTGTGTGTGTGTGTGTGTGTGTGTGTGTGTGTGTGTGTGTGTGTGTGTGTGTGAATGTAGCTTTAAAAGTTTTCCAGTCAAATTACTATGATATCTGCAGTGTGGTAGTTTATATAATGTACATCACTGGAGCATAATGCCACAGATATGTAGCATCATGTCTCACCGATTCACATTATTCTGACACCAGGCCAACCAGTCTTAACACTAACCTCTTAACACTAAGTGCCAAGCAAGGCAGCTGCTAGTATCACTTTTAGAAGACTTTAGTATGACTCATAAACCTGCAAACTCCTGCATCAGAGATGGATGCTATAACCACTTAGGCCAACAGAGTAGTCCAGAAATACTTAGGACAATGTTAATCTTTTATATCTACTAGCTAGAATGTCCATAATCTTACTTAGAGAAATGAATGAGCACTATTCAGATTCAAGAATCACAATGTAGAACTTCAAGACAGCACACCCTCTTTATAATGTTGTTCACGAGTCAACATTATAATAAGGGAGTGATGTGTCATGAAGTTGGTATAAATTTATAATGGCATGTGTCAGACAAACAATGAAATGAATATAATAATAAAGTACATTTAAATACTATTTGTATGAGGTATTTGCGAATGTGTATGGTTTACAAAAGAAAAATAAAACATTACTTGAACTACTAAAAGAATCTTCTATTGGAACTTAAGACTATTATGATTTTAAATGTATTCAATTCTTTATGGAAGAGGTTTTCGTAGTAAAGCTGCCCTATGACTGAATTATGCTTTGATTCCAATATCTCTAAGCAAGTGAAGAGACTAATATATCAGGATAGGTAGGAACAATTTAATTTGAATCCAGCACAACAAACTTAGTCATAAATAATTAAACCTCACCCTTGTTAATATTGCACCATTTTCAATACAGGCTTGCAAGGCTTTCTTAATGGTCAAGCACATTTGTGACTCTGTCACAACACAGTTTCTCTCATAGCATTTCAACAATCTCTGGACAATAACATCTGCATTGGCTGGTCCCTTCGCCTTAGCCTTTTTCTTGCCCTTCTTCTTTCCTTTTCCTCCCTTCTTTCCTTTCTTTGGCATTTTGTACTATCTGATGAAAACAATTGAGAAATAAGCAGATTCTTAATGAAAGAAAATGGCTGGACATGTATGTCTTTAATAGACTTTTCCTGGTTTAATAGTTGCCAATAATAATGAAAAGTGTTTTTGTAAGGCATTTGATATATGCTAGATACTAGGCTAAATTATATAATTTTATCACATCTTGTGACATTGCCAGAGTCCTAAAACTTAGTGTTCAAAACAAAACTAATTATCTGATATCTACCTATTGTCAATTTTTTCAATTGTTAGAACTTTTAGAAATTTTATTTATTACAAGAGTTGTTTTGACATTTTACCTTTCATTTCACATTTATCAGAAGCTTTTTACTTATATTGAATAGATGAATGCACAAAGGCCATAATAGCTTCACTTTGTCAAATGCATAAATCATAAATCTCTTATATTATAGAGCTTAAATCTTTCAATCAGATTTATTTATTATCTCAATATCATACAATCTCCTCATAAGTGAAGTTAAAGTCAATCCTCCCCTAAAATGATTTGCTGGCCATCAATGTCACAGAGACCCATCTGCAACTAGTGTTCAATTTGCAAAATAGTTTATCTAATTTCCATAGTAAATCTTGCATAGGAAAATTAAAACTGGAGAGGCGAAAGCTGACATTTTCAATTAGATTCTAATCTGTTACAAATCTTGGCTTATTCAAAGTAACAAAGAAAAGAGTAAAGCCAACAAGCTTTGTTAATTTTAACAAAAAATATTTATTTCCCTAGAAAACAATATAAAATTAGAAAACAGGACTTATGGTTAGTGAATATAATCCAAAAATAAATCCAAGAATTGAAATATATAAGTCCTATGACTAAAATGTCCTAAATAAATACAACTTTGAATCCCAGTGAAATTCAAAGATGGCGGACAATGATGTCAAATGAATGCAGTATTGATGTGTCAAAAGTTCCATTTTAATTCTATGTATCACGAAAGAATTGCCAAAAGTTCCATGATGAATATTATCATGAAAGAATATTCCAGCCTTAGTGTCTAAGAATATGATGAAAAGCAGCACTTGTAAATGTTTCCCAGAGAATTAATTATTAAATCTGATGAATAGAAAAACTGAAAAATTATTTCATCTAACAAAAACAAAAATACCTCTGAACTATCAAGGTATTATTTTATGACTGAACAAGAAAACAGTGATATTGAGTATTAATCCTCACTAAAACATCATTTCAACACTTGCGATGGGTCACATGATCACTTACTTCAAGACAATTGAGATGTACATCAAGATAGTCTTATTTAAGAACCAATAATAAAAATATGTTGATAACACATGGTAAACATGCAATGAGGTATGTATGACCTTGATACTCACCAATCATTTTAACTCAGTGTTTACCAAGTGTCTGAACTAAGGCCAAGCAAATCAAAATTAGAATTGCTATAACATTCTCACAAATGGTTCTTGGGATTTTACATTTTGGTTCTAAATCTTAGAACGACTGGGAGTCTGAAAATTTGGGTTTGTAACCTGTGATACAGTATGATACTGCCGTCACTAGATCCCACTGTTTGGAACCAGCCATGACCCTATATGTCACATGCTGTGAGTAAGAAAGCCTAGATAATGTGTGATAAGTACAATAAAACAAGAGTCTCAGGATCAGGAGTCCTGGACGCTTCGCTCATGGAATTCAGGAGTCCCCTGCCTATTTATGTGAGTCCCTGGTATAAACCTAAGATTAAATCACTTTTAATATCACAGAAAGGAAAATAGAAAGGTATACTGCAGAGATGTCGATGACCTTAGCCTCTAGTTCAAATAGCATGAAATTCTCAAAGGATGCAATATTTCTCCAGGAGATGTGTCCCCTTGTAGTGCCTCATTTACCCCTCAAGATGCTCCTGCTTCGCATATTCTGGTCACACTTAGTCAGTCTGCAAACTAGCTCAAGGCTAAACAGACATGAAGCCATGATAACTGATTAGACCCCCCCCCGGCCATTTTCTATTAAAATAGATTTAAAATTAGGGTAGGTAGGTAGGTGGGTTTCGTTTTCATTTTGAAGGAAAAAAGCAGTATGGTTAGCACCAATATGCAGAGATAGTCAACTGACCAAAAACAGTTGGTTTTATTTATTTATTTTTTTGCATTAGCAGTTGATACTTATTTCAACTATCGTGTGGCCTGTATGACTTTCACTTTAATTGGTGGAGATCTTCTACGTATGTATATATGCTTTATGTAAAGACATTTTTTGTGTCTTCAAATCGAACAGAAAGAGTGTATGCTTACCTTCAATATAAAAAGGTCATCCTGCTTGCAAAAGGGTTGTGGCTATAAAACGTCAAACTATTAACAACGATGATTGTTGTAATGTAATTTCGAGGATGACGGATTTATCATGCTTCATAAAATTGTATAGGAATTGATCCGTGTGCATCAAAATTCACTTTTTGAAATTAGCATTGCATCTAATAACCTGTTTACATTATTTTTAAACACATATTTACACGATAAGCAGGTAACTATGACGTTTTTACCTAATTCTAGCAAGAAACCTGTCAATTGTTGTCTCCGTTGTTACCAAGCTTTATCAATTCTTACCAGGGAAGAGCTACGAGGAGTACCTAAACCGTACACAAAAGCTTGAAGCGGAACAGCCACGACAAGTCAATTCTTTACATGTTGAATTGTTACACGCTAAAATAAAGTAAAACCTCAATCTTTCGTGAACTTTTATTTCGACTATAAATAATTAATTTTTTTAAAAACAAGCTTAAACTATATCAAAGTACAACTGCATTTATAATATGTCACAATGCAAATACTCTATTTACAAGGTTTATTTAAAGGTTTAAATACTACTAGTTTATAGTAAGGTATTATTTTTAAAAGTTATATCTCATTACCTATATCATTTTAAGTTTCAAGTTCCAGTTTTCTTGAAATATTTGCCAATAATACTATCAAAGACTGCTTCTTCAGAAAATATAATTTCAAGCTTAGGAAACAGATATGTTAAAGGTATCATGGTACCAATTGCTTTTCCTAAGACCTCAGTGATAATGTTTTGTGAAATAAATATACTTTCTATCCTACCTCAGCATGCATGTCACACAATGTCATAGAGAATAATGTTAGATTGTCAATTAGACAAGGACAGAACCAGGTACTCTATGGCATTTAAGAGAGATAACTCTGCTGGAACTAGACAGGTAATATTTATTTAGCTACAACAGACACATTTTCAGTCATGTGTACCATATTTTTAGCATATCATAAAAAAATACAAAACTCGATTAGATATGAATTAACATAATCTCACATGTTGCCAAGAGGTTCAAATTTTTGTTATGCCTAACAAAAAGAACAACTCTTACATAATGCACCAATTACATCTAGTTTTATTGTTAATTTTTAAATAAAATATTCCCTACACCTTAAACTCCGTCCACCTGGGGTTGTACCCAAATTGGTACAGTTATACATTATAAATAGCCTATAGGACACTACATTGCTGTTGATACTGTTGTTTTTGCTTTATTATTATTATTATTATTATTATTATTATTATTATTATTGTTGTTGTTGTTATTGTTATTATTGTGATGATGTGATGATGATGATTATTATTATTATGATTATTATTATTATTATTATTATTATTATTATTATTATTATTATTATTATAGGAGATTCCATTTTTATCAATGATTTAGTATTATTATTATTATTATTATCATTTTTATTATTATTATTATTATTATTATTATTATTATTATTATTATTATTATTATTATTATTATTATAGGAGATTCCATTTGTTATCAATGATTTAGCATTAAAGTACAAATCTTTAACACTGACATCAATCTAAACAAGAAGCCAAAGTGGACCAGATATCACTTACCTAGGTGGCAGATAACCAAATGCATAAGCATTTAACCAAGAAATCTGGATATGTAGAGTGACTTCTGCATAAATCTTTTCCAATGCTGTTAATTGCATATGCTTTAAAAACAATTATTTCAAGTGATCCTGGGTTTTTTTTTATCTTCTTCTGTATTACACATCAAATCAACATCATTCATCCAATATTGAAAGGCTAAAGCCAGGATACTTTCTGTCAAAATTGGTCAAATTCTGTTAAAGTTTATTTTGATAGATAAAAGCGTGTAAATGCTTTTTTTATTTTTAGTATTGAAATTTATATTTAGTGGTAGAATATCACCATTTTCATACATATGAAAGGCTTTCAAGCTGGATTACTTTTTGCAAATTTTGTTCAAATTAAGCAGCTTATTATAGTAAAAGTCATGTATGCTCATTTACTCATCTTAAATTAAATATAAACTGTTCTTTTAAAATTTAATACTGATTATGTATAACCAAAGTCTGTTCAATCCCAATTATTGAATGCTCTTCCAGATGAAAGGTTTTGATCACCATAGGCTTTTACAGTTGCTAAACTGAGTCAGAAAAAAAGCACAATCAGTTTAATCATTACAATATAGTGCAGTATGAATTTGTTTATCAGCACATGTAGTTTTTATAGTGATGTAGTACACAAACATTCAGTCTGGATTTGTACTGGATCACACCAACAGGTTGATCTCTTCCAAAAATGTCCTTGTACTTTATTATTGATTTTGCTGTATGTATTTCTCAGGGTATGTAAATAATTACCTTCTGAAGGATTATGAATGTAAGAGGATTCAAATGAAATGAATTATTGCCATTTAAAGATAATTAGAATCAAATTTTGCAAAAATGATGTCCATTAACTGCAAGTGTTGAACATCTGCGTGACCAGTAAGACTTTTACTTAGAATGATCCATGGGTCCTTAACACTTACCTTAATCTATGGGTGTGAATTGGCTGATGAAAGGATGGGAATATACATACATGGACACCCAAAAGAATCAATATATGAACTTCCACCATGGTTAGCTGAATGATTACTACCCTCCTTTTTATTTTCATAATTATAGTTAGCAGGTGTATGTATTCATGACAATGCAAATTGCAATATGTGGTAGCAACTGTGGGTGGAACTTGGGTAAATTCTAATATTCAAAACAGCATAGTTACATTAGTTCATTCCTTTCATGATGGTAGCAGCAATTTAATTAGACAATTAGTGCATGACAGTAATCAAAAATGGTACAGCAGTCTACAACTATAGTGAAAGTCATGCAGTTTAACTCGTATTAAATATAAATTGTTGTTTTAAAATTGATTAATTTTCTTTAACTTACGTCCATTCTATCCTGATTATGGAATACTCTAGATCTTAACTCTCATCAGGTAACTTCCAGATGAAAATTATCAATAGCTATGGATTTTTGTAATGGTGGCCAGATACTAAACTCGGCCAAGGAAAGAGCATTTTGAGTCTAATCATCACAATGCAGGGTAGTACAAATTTGTTCATCTACATGAGTAGTTTTCATTGTTACATCACTTCACATAACATTCAAACCAGATTGTACTGGTGTGTGTGTGATTTAGATTTTTAAGGTAGCTTTAACAATTTTTCAGTCATATCGCTATGATGTCTGCAGTATGACTGTTCTAGCACTGGGGCATCATGCCACAGACATGTGGCATGAAGACTGTACTGGATCACACGTGTAGGTTGATCTCATCCAAAAGTGTCCATATACTTTAACATTGACTTTGCCATAAGTACTTCTGGAGGTTTGTAAATATTAACCTTCTAAAGGAACATTAGTGTGTGAGGATCCAGATTAACTGAATAATTGCCATTTAAAGTTATGAAGAATGAAATTCTAAAAAATTACACCGTTTACTGAGATATACGATGCTGAATGCAAACATGACCTGTATGACTTTTACTATTATTAGAACACATTCAAATAAGCCCCGCCCCATTGAAATTTATTCATTTCATGGCTTATTTCTGTTGCTGTTCTGTAGACAAAGCCAAACCAAATCTCCTACAACTGCACTTGTGTTGCACATACATATAATTTAAACTTTTATTCAAATCAATAGCATGGCCAAACTAAAGGGGTAGGTGGTAATGAAGAGGCAGATAGACAGACAAACAGATGAAAGGAAAAATAAATTTCATCAATTATTAACAATACAAGATGCAAGTAAGTAGGGTAATAATCTCCTTTTAACTCATTAACCTCTGGCACCACGCTTATGGGGCAGGAGGTGGTAGCCTACTTCTGAGCATTGTAGCATTAACGTCATGTGCGGCACAATAAAGTGGGCGGTATTATAGAAAAGCAGATATATGTAGCTTTATGATGATACCAAATAATATGGATGTTCTAGTTGCACTACAAAATACAGAGGGAAAAATGTCATTTTTTGGACCAGAGTTTTTTCCAGCCGAAATTCGCCCAAGGTCATAACCCGGTTTTGTGTCCAGATTTTAGACTTTTTGGCCTCAGATCTAAGACAGACCAGTCTGAATTGCACACAGACAGGTGAATCATTGCAAAAAGTAGGATAATATAGGCATTTAAAAGAGAGAGAGAGAGAGAGAGAGAGAGAGAGAGAGAGAGAGAGAGAGAGAGAGAGAGAGAGAGAGAGAGAGAGAGAGAGAGAGAGAGAGAGTTTGTTCAGATAATAAAACAAGATATGTGCTCAGCACACTTTACTGCAATATATAATCAATAACATTTGTGCACACCTGATTTAGAAAAATACCTGTCAAATGAAATAGATATAACTTTTTTAAGATTATGTAATAATCATCAGGATTAATAAATTCCCTTGTTATAAACATATAAAGTACAAAAAACAAATTTAAACTTGTTTAGGCTTAATAAGATGACATTAAATTATCAGTGCTAATTAGTCCATTCTTTTTTGATACACATTTTGAGAACCAATAAAATAAATTCATACTGTAAAACCTCATGAGGTGGAGGAGGAATTCAACTCTCAAGACCTTATGAGCACATATTCCAAAGATGTATGGAAAATATAGATAGATCCGGTTATTTCATATAATGAAGGAATCAGTCACATAAACTGTACTGTCATGTTGCATTGCTAGTAAAGTTATCATTGTAGCAAAATTAAAAGTATTCTTTTTTATTTAATCAATGAAGGATAAATAATTGTATAAGTAATCATATATATATATATATATATATATATATATATATATATATATATATATATATATATATATATATATATATATATATATATATATTGATTTACATAAAAGAAGGGTATCCATGATTTATGGAACAAATAAAACTCTTGACTGTTGAAACAAAACTCTGTACAAAATATGTCTAGACTTTTCAAAATATGTCTAGACAAAGTATGTCTAAACTGTCCAAACTACAGCTGAAGCTACAGTTCTACTGATTATTTTGATTTCAATTTCTTGAAACTAAAACTGAAACATAAATGAAAGCTTGGTGATTAGAGAGTCCTCTAAACTGGCCACTACACTGCTGACATCACTGAAAATTTTGGTCTAAACTCTAAATTATTGTGATTTAATTAACCTGCTATCAGTGTCTCTGGACACCATGTTTTATGTTAACATATGGTCTTTTGTCATATGATAGGTAACAGTAAATGCAAACATTTGCACACAATATTAACTCATCCACACTCAAGACAGGAAAATGCTAGCAAATAGCAATAATACAAAATGAATGACTATGTAAGTATACAATAAGCCAGTCTAAAAGTCAAAATAAAGTACTCTGTGGTTATTTAGGTATACAATAAACCTCTCTATGTCAAAATAAAGTACTCTGTAGGTACTTAGGTATACAATAAGCCAGTCTAAATGTCAAAATAAAGTACTCTGTAGTTATTTAGGTATACAATAAACCTGTCTAAATGTCAAAATAAAGTACTCTGGTTATTTAGGTATACAATAAACCTATGTCAAAATAAAGTACTCTGTAGGTATTTAGGTATACAATAAGCCAGTCTATATGTCAAAATAAAGTACTTTGTAAGTATTTAAGTATACAATAAGCCAGTCTAAATGTCAAAATAAAGTTCTCTTTGGGAATTGAAGCTTACAATCAGCTAGTCTATATGTCAGTCAACATGTCAAAATAAAACACTCTTTGGGAATTTAAATATACAGTAAGCCTATTTAGAGAGGGTGACACAATTTGCTGCATGGAACTAATCCCTCTATTATATGCATATTTACATTCAGAGTATACTGTTGCACTTACAATAAAGAATGAACATACAACTCTTAATTCGGTCTACATAAAAAATATATGCAAGCTTATACCAGAAAAAAAAATTGATATATTTTTAACATAAAAAAGAATTTTCATAGGAATATGTTAAAATAAGATACATTGTATAAATACAGTACAAAAATAGTAAAACAAAAAGAAGGGTTTGGGCAGTTTTTATTTTATGTTGTAATGTATTTGTAAAATCAAATAGGATCCACTACAAATAGTTATCAGCCATCAATCTAAGGGTTTTGTCATGGATAACCATTTCTGGACAAATTTCATTGTATTTATGATTCAAACTGCTAGTTTCCAATGTTGCTGAATATTTCTGGATAGTAATCATTATCAATTTACTTTGTTTACCTTCATGCCATTTTCTTTACACAAGCAACCTAATTAAACCTAATCAAAGCAAGGCTCTCTAAAAAAATACCTGTAGGACTGTTTAAGCTCTTTTATATTGGTGTCATCTGTATACAAGTCAGCAGATAAAATGGAGTTGCATATTTAACAGTGGTAGATCATTTACAAAACTGAGACTGAGGAATGAGCCCAGAATTGATCCTTTTTGTACTTCACTTGTAATTATTTCTTTTCTGAAAACGTGCTATTTATTTTGACACACTGTATTCTCTTTGTTAACTAAAAAGCAAAACTAATCGATCATTGAATTGTCACATTGATAAATGCTCAATCGATTGATATGAATGTCATGATCAATAATCTAAGATGCATTATTATGAATCAACTAGTATCTAATAAGCCTGCCCATGCCAAAAAAAGTACTCTCTTCATATATAAGTACACAATAAGCCCTTCTATATGCCAATATAAAGTACTCTCTTGATATATAAGTATACAATAAGCTGCATATATGACAAAATAAAGTACTCTATTCAAATATAAGTATACAATAAGCACATCTATATGCCAAAATAAAGTACTCTCCTCAAATATAAGTACACAATAAGCCCGTCTTTATGCCAATATAAAGTACTCTCTTGATATATAAGTATACAATAAGCTGCATATATGACAAAATAAAGTACTCTATTCAAATATAAGTATACAATAAGCACATCTATATGCCAAAATAAAGTACTCTCTTCAAATATAAGTACACAATAAGCCCGTCTTTATGCCAAAATAAAGTACTCTCTTCAAATATAAGTACACAATAAGCACATCTATAAGCCAAAATAAAATACTCTCCTCTGATTAACGTATATACTAAACCTGCTTATGTGCCAAAATAAAGTACTCTCTTCAGATTTTAGTACATAGTAAGCCTGCCTATATGCCAAAATAAAGTACTCTCTTGGGACTAGAGTATATACTAAACCTGCCCATATGCAAACAATCAATGGAAATGTCAGTATATAACAAGCCTGCCAATATGCTAAAACAAGGTTCTCACTTGGGATTTATGCCTGCTGAGTATATGACTGATGTGACCCTATTTACCAAAAAAATATATAATTGTACTCTATACTTCTTGCTAATTTACATTGTAAATAAGACAATTCTTCTGTATTATTTTGTTAAGTTTTAAAAAATTTTAAAACCATAATTCATTTAGTGCAACATTTAAAAATGCTCAATCTACCATTTTATTTGTGACCCTCAAAATTATTTCTTAATGCATGAAACAAAATTCAGTTTATATAGATCAGCATACAAAAGAGATATTCCTCCATTCCAATGTTGCCAAATCATGTTCCTGCAAATGAAATCTTTAGATAAAATTTATAGATTTTGTTCAAGTTATTTATAAATTCCAATAATCTTACTGCTTCACCACTTAATCTTTTCATTTGAAATTTCCTAATTAGCTTTTTCTTAATGCATATTAAGCCAAATTCATTGTTAGAAATTTGTGCAGAGGATCTTTGATAGGCATAGGCAATACTTTTGGGTAAACTTTTGCATTTTAAAATTTGCATGAATTTTTATATTGTGCAAAAATTTGCATAATTCAATTTTTAATTTTGCATTACTTTGTTATTACTGTATTTCACTATCAAAAGATTGGTACTTTGGATTTTTGTTGTATTTTCTTTATTTGTTATTTTGTTTAATTTTGCAAAACTTTGTGAGTTTAATATCAATAGTGTGTAACTTTGTTATATTTATTTTTCATTATCTGGTTATCAAAAGGTTATGCTTTGATGATTCCTGGCCAGCTTGCAAACAAATTCTGAAAATTAAACTTCAAAGATTCCTCCACCAAAATGAATGATTGCAAATAATAGAAATTTATCAGCTAAAATAACAAAACCTATGCAATTATTTCAGTTATATCTTTTTGTGACTCAACCAACATTGCCTATATGTAAACAGACAAAACAGAAAAAAAATTCTTGTATTTACACAGACTAGACAATAATAATTTTGGAAGACTAGAAAAATCATTGGGTCATAAAAAATATTTCCACTAAAACTTTATATATATATATATATATATATATATATATATATATATATATATATAATGTGTGTATGTTTGCATGCATAAGTTTATGTGTGTCAACTCAAAAGGAAATAAGTAATACATTCATACATTGCTTTCGATTTAATATGAATGTATTAGTGATTTCCTGTTGTTCTATGTATGAACCAACACATGGACGTATTCATTTTTCGTATGTGTGTGAGTGTATGCAAAGCCATGCTGAAGTTTCCAAATTCAAGGCACATTTTTACAAAATCTTGCAATATTCAGCATTTTTTTTTATGCCAAGATGAATAAAAGTTCTGACTTCTCTGATCACTACATCAAGATAAATTTTCATTGTTATCTGTAACAACTACAAATATTTACATATTTCATGGGATTCTAGTAGAATTAAGATCTGTACCATAAAGAGCCACCATCACAGCTCTTCATTTGTCTAGTACTGTTCATAAAATCCAAGGGATATTCCAACATGACTGTGTCCTCGTAGTCCATTAAGACTCAACACATACTGTTACAGGGTAACTAACAGAGACAGAAACGGTTGTGCCACAGTAGTTAATATGTGAAACAAAGCAAAAAAAGAGTGAAGTAAAGAAAAGAGTATATATTTATATCTTACCATCATATATGCCAATACTGGCACCAAAGATGTGTCTATGGGCAAGACACTTTACCGCTATACAAAATAACCAGTCTGTGTTGTAGTGCCACAAAACACCAAACCAACGCGACATCAGCAGTGTCAATAAAGGTACCATTAGGTGGCATTAAGCATCAATTAGCTTAAACATTATAATATACAGGTTGTTCAAGAATGGCATTGGGTAACTATAGCTACCAGTCAAGTTTGGCAGCTTATTAAAAGCAGTGCATGCATAAGGTAGTTTCATGTAAAGGTGAACTTGCTAAATAAGTCATGAACACGCTGGCTTTGAGGACCCAGATATATAATTATATTATATAGAATGCTGAACATCTGACATACATTCAGACCAATTTACCTGACAATATAGATCAAATATATACTAACTTATGACAAGTATAATTTTGTTAACAAGCAAACATCATGTATAAATCTGAAAACCCACTGCAATGCTAACTCATTGATGGCATTTGTCAACATGGTAACCCTTTCGGAAAAGCATGCAAAGTTTATGCTAATCAAAGAGCACCCACAAGTTGGTTCTAAAGCAACGCTTGCAAAGTTGATGCTAATCAAAGAATACCTACACATTGGTTCTGTAACAAAGCTTGCAAAGTTTAGGGTAGCGGAAGATTACTAACATGGTGGTTAACTAGCAAAGCATACAAAGTTTATATCAAATACAACAAGTAGGCAAGTAATGACAATAAGCAGAAATATTTCTACAATGGCAAGAAAAAATTGATACAAAACTACATATTATATTCATTCTTTCTGCATCAGGTGATTTTCCTTCATAGCGCTAACATGCTTTTGCATAAATTAAAATATATCTCCAAAAGAAATTGATAATTTATGTAACAATGGAGCAGTCTAAAAAGTCTAACCAGGTCATCAATATCAATTTACAAGCAACTCAATCAAATGTCACTTGTCACTCTTGTGTTCACATGAATTTTTAAAATTAAAAAAACAGGTCCAACAAATTACACAATACTGATAAAATGATGTACTGGCCTGAAAATTAAAACTTTTTAACTTATGACTTTGTAAAATGTAAATGTATCAAGTTTAATGGTATTTGTGGGATCATGCTAAAACAGATTTGTAACAGATATACACAAATATACAGGCAGCAACCACTAAACATTTCTTTCTGTTATCATTGTAGGGTTATACAAAAGTACTCCATCATAAAAACTGCCCCTCTATTCCATTTCTCTAGTTCGGGCAAAAATGAGCAAGCAATGAATCAATACAATATCCTTTATCTGCTAACAACACTCTTACTAATAAAGGTCTGCTTTTATCAATGGCTTTAATACTGTATTAATTTGGTTTACAGGAACTCTTTGTTGCATTTAAACTTCTTCTGAATTACAAGCATACAATAATATGCATCTCATTATAAAGTCAGGCATCTTCCAACTAAACTGATGATGCTTTTGTAGCATGATTAAAGTTCTGTAGAAGTTAGGCAGCTCCTTTGGTAAGTCCATGTTTGGCAAACCATTCTACACTCTTGTCTGCTGCAATTGCCTGAAAAATGAGAACAAAAGTACTCAATTATTAATTCATTTTGTGAAAAAGCAACCAGTGGATTAAAATGTGTTTCTTCAATGATATATACCCAATTAAGTGACATCAAACTACCCACCACCTTGCAATGATACATACCCAATCATGTTACATCAGACTACCCACCACCTTGCAATGAGACATACCCAATCATGTGACATCAGACTACCCACCAACTTGCAATGATACATACCCAATCATGTAACATCAGAATACCCACCAACTTGCAATGATACATACCGAATCATGTGACATCATTCTACCCAAAACCTTGCAATGATACATACCCAATCATGTGACATCAGACTACCCACCACCTTGCAATTCCAGCCCTCTGGCACAAGAAAGCTGCTAACTAGGTCATCTGACTTGATTTAGCGGCAAAGGTGTTAAAAGGTCATCTGCTTGCCTGCATGAAAGTGACACAAGAGTGGTCTCCCCTTGGATAGAGGGATTGGTACCAAATTCCATAGCAGAGTGGATGCAAGTCGGGTAATGTTACTGCAAATCTGGCATGCAATAGTTACTTATATTGAAAAGGCATATATTTTACTCTGATAGTTGGTTTCTTCTTCAAATAAATTACCCAATATGTGAGGAGAATAGGTAACTGGTGGAGGATGCTGCATTCCATTACCCAAGAATTATTCCCAGTTGTTGTTTCCTCTCATACATGCCATACAGCAAAGTCTTGTGTGATAATAAGACTTGTAAAACCATGTCTTGTGTCAGATTAGGACTAGTAACACCAAGTATTGTGTGAGATTTAGACTACAAACACCAAGTATTGTATGAGATTAAAACCAGAAATACCAAGTCATGTGTGAGATTAGGGCTAGGATTTCCAAGTCTTGTGTGAAATTAGGGTTAGGATTACCAAGTCTTGTGTCAGATTAGGGCTAGGATTACCAAGTCTTGTGTGAGATTAGGATTAGTAACACTAAGTATTGTGTGAGACTAAAACTAGAAACACCAAGTCATAGAGGAGATTAGGGCTAGGATTTCAAAGTCTTGTGTGAGATTAGGGTTAGGATTACCAAGTCTTGTGTGAGATTAGGGCTAGCATTTCCAAGTCTTGTGTCAGATTAGGGCTAGGATTACCAAGTCTTGTGTGAGATTATGACTAGTAACACCAAGTATTATGTGAGACTAAAACTAAAAACACCAAGTCATACATGAGATTAGGACTAGGATTACCAAGTCTTGTGTGAGATTAGGACTAGTAACACCAAGTAATGTGTGAGATTTAGACTACAAACACCAAGTATTGTGTATTTCTAGACTAAAGAAAGATCTCATGCCAGGATGCTTTCAGTGTATTATGCCAGGAGGCTTTCAGTGTATCATGACAGAGTGCTTTCAGTGTATCATGACAGAGTGTTTGCAATGTATCATGACAGAGTGTTTTCAGTGTATCATGACAGGATGCTTTCAGTGTACCATAACAGGATGCTTTCAGTGTATTATGCCAGGATAATTTCATTGTATCATGCAAAAATGTTTTCAGTGTATATGCCAGGATTCTTTCAGTGTATCATGCCAGGATGCTTTCAGTCTATTATGCCAGGATGCTTTCAGTGTATCATGACAGGATGCCTTCAAAGCATCATGACAGGATGCTTTCAGTCCATTATGCCAGGATGGTTTCAGTCTATCACACCAGGATGTTTTCAGTGTATCATGACAAAATGCTTTCAGTCTATCATTACAGGATGCTTTCAGTCTATTTTTATCATGCCAGTGTGACTTCAGTCTATTTTTGAACATACCAAGATGACTTCAGTCTATTTTACATCATGCCAAGATGACTTCAGTCTATTTTTTCATCTTGCCTAGATGACTTCAATCTATATTTAAGCATAACTGGATGACTTCTGTTTATTTTGGATCATGCCAGAATGACTTCAGCCTATTTGATCAAACTCCACTGTACAACGTCTAACAATAAGTTGAAAATAATGATGGATACACAATGCACATGGGACAATGTATGGTGCAAAATAGGAGCTGAGCAACACCCTAAGCCCATTTGGCCAGGTGAGTTAAATATAATTAATCTTGTTAGAGGGAAAATAACTGTATCAATAGTAACACTAACCAACTGTGGAACGAAAAGGACTCCCTAATGCTACTTCTGGGGGTACCCAAATATATTAAAGGAAACTGGGTAACTTACTTGGTCAAGATGGTCATCAGCTTTTGGGTCTACTTGGGACAGTTCTCTGAAGGCCTCGTCTCCAACAAAACAAATCTCATGTCCATCCTGACAGGTGAAAGAATAAAATTATGTTAAACATGCATCTAATAATGGGAATAACAAATGTGTATTTAGCAGGGCTTTCATGTAATTATAACCATATCAATTTATTTGCATGTATTTTATTCTCATCACTATTGTGTGGATAAATAAGTAATATATAGCAGATATAGAAATTGTTCAGAAGAATAAAATGATGGCATGTCCTTAAGATCATAAATCTCTGATCCTGAAGTTCAGATTGAGTTGCCGTTATTAGTCAGTTAGTAATGACATACCTGTATATGTCAAATGCAATAATTACTGGGCAATGTATGAAAAAAAAGTACTTTTATTTTTTTATACTAACCTGGATCTTTACTATGAGAGTATAAATAATTTAAAGGGATATATATATATATATATATATATATATATATATATATATATATATATATATATATATATATATATATATATATATATATATATACACACACACACACATTGTAAAAGCTATGTATTTGAGAAAATATGATATTGTGAATACTCGCTTGTTTTAAGCACAATTTGGGTCATGATGTGATATATATTTAAACATAAATACAGCATTTATCTTTTTGTTTTGCATGTGGTTTTTAATCACTTGCACCTCCTTCATAAAAACAATACACTGAGTATTTGATCATTCTGGATTACATGGCAGTAAAGTACATAATGATTTATAATTATGGAATGCTAATATGTTACTGTTCTTATTACTAGTACTATTATTATTATTATTATTATTATTATTATTATTATTATTATTATTATTATTATTATTATTATTATTATTATTACAATGATGTATAGCAAACTTACTGGGTCTGCCAGAATGACCACTTCTACAGTGGCCTTACCAGGAGTGTCCAAACTGATCAGTGGGGTCAGGATCTTCTGACCAGCATCCTTCACTTTTTCTTCAATTTCAGGCAACTGCATTTGCAAACAAAAACAGAAAGAAATAAAAATACTAAAAAAGGAAATTAAAAGGCCAACTTGTTAAGATATACTGATTAAGTATTATCATAGTCATTTGGCTTTGTCTAAAGGCATTGTGACAAATTGTCATAAATAAAATAATTAAAATCACTGGGGTACTAAGGATGAATGATGCCTGTGGTGACAATAGCCCAAATGGGTTTAGATGCCCCAAAATCTCTGGCACCCCCTGCCTTCCCTCCCATTGGTATGCTAGTGACTAAACCTTCTCCTTTTCACACTTTTTTAAAACCCAAATTTTTCATTTTGAAAATGTTGTCTTTGCATTTTTTTAATGTATATTTAAAGCTGAAAGTAAAAATTTTGTGCTATTTGGATAAAACATAAGGTTATTCAAAAGTGAATTTACAAAATATAATCTTCCTGGGAGTCTAACCATTTGGGCAGCAGATGTCCTCATAGTAAGAAAAAATTAGCATAGAAGATGTCATTAATGTAAAATATTATACCTTTCCTAGAAGCAGATTGGCAAGTGCTTGAATTCGAATTTACAGCTACTGACTAATACTAACAAAGATACTCTAACAAACACAGGCCTGGTTATTAAAGATACTCTAAAAATACAGGCCTGGTTATTAAAGATACTCTAACAAACACAGGCCTGATTATTAAAGATACTCTGTCTAAAAAAACAGGGTCAACAGTAACAGATGCCTTGTCTTTGCTATCTACTAAACACAGGCTCAATAGTAACATATGCCTTGTCTTGCTATCTGCTAAACACAGGCTCAACAGTAACAGATGCCTTGTCTTGCTATCTGCTAAACACAGGCTCAATAGTAACATATGCCTTGTCTTGCTATCTGCTAAACACAGGCTCAACAGTAACAGATGCCTTGTCTTGCTATCTGCTAAACACAGGCTCAATAGTAACATATGCCTTGTCTTTCTATCTGCTAAGCACTGGCTCTGTGATAAATAATATAAAACCAGAAATGTGTTCATGGAACACAAATGCACAACACTCTAGATGCAAACCTCAACCATACAGATGATGGGTTGAACAAGAAATACATTAAAGTTTTGTTGTTTTGTGGATTTAACACCATTTTTCAGCGCACAATAGGCTATGCATGGCAACCAGTACAATTATGGTAGAGCAGGAATCCAGGATGACCTTAGAAAGGACCAATGGAAACTATTGGTAAGTTTTTTCATATGCCAACATTGTCCAAGACAAGACTTGAACCCAGGTGGACAGAAGTGAGATGCGAGTGATCTGTATAAGCAAGCACCTTACAGGGCAACCTGGGGCTGCATAATGAAGACAGACAAACACTATATGCCCATACAAAATATGTGATAGCATATAAGGAGCCATGGTACCTCAGTTGGAAGACCACTGGACATGTAATACCTGTCCAGGTCATCTGCCTCGGTGTCTTCATGGGAAAAGACCTAATTATCATTTTCATGGCATTATGCAGTCAATAATGTGTTAAAACATTGCAGTGAACCAACTAGTATACAAATACATATCAATACCTATTAGTTCTACCTAAGTACTCTAAATAAAATTTTAATTTACATTTGTAAAGACCAATCAACCATTACATCTGGATCTTACAGTTAGTGTTAAAAACTAATCCCATACATCCAGCTTTTTGCTGGAACCAATAATTTAGGTGACAGGTGATTAATTCAGTGATTAGTATCCATCTTTACACTTTGGCTAAAAGACCAAGTAGAGGCAGCATACATACATTATAATGGATAATACTTAAACACTGTAGCTTTTATTATCATTGTCTCTGAATACCAATTTAGATGTAAACAATATGGAGACACTCTAAAATCTAAACTTTGGCACTTTTATGTATATTAATAAACAAAAAATTGCAGGTTTTGTTATTCTTCTCTTTTATTACATATGCAATATTATTCTAAGTTTAAAGTTTCATAAAAGACATGATGAAATGCATGCAGTAAAGAGTTTTGGCCATAATTAGTTTATTTCTGCATAGTCTATATTTGTGCCAATATCTGTAACTACTTTTCTTCTATTGTACAGGACAATGACCTCTGGCCCAGGGCAGTGGCATGGTCTACATTTGTGCCAATATTGACACTGCTCACTTGATAGCTTGTGCATAATGTGGTCAAATACATTAATCACACTATAAACAAGGGAGTAAGCTAATGGTGGATGTATACAAAACTAATAATGTTTATAGAAGGGTTTGCTGAAAACTCATTTAAAATAATCGTATTGAACTTTAATTGTGAATAAATGTTTTTTCACAACAGCTTAGATTGTTTTCCTTCATAAAGTACTTTTAATTTCAAGATAAATTATACTGAAGAGATCATTAGAAACATTATTCCACATAAATGAGTACACTTAACATGTGTACCACTAAGCACACTGTATATTATGTGCTTTTTGTTTTGCATAGGATAAATTCTTGTTTTAATTTTTGTTCAAAATGAAACAAAATTTCTACTTGTTAAAAAGATTGACATTCATTTCAAAAAACATTAACATCAAAATTTTTAAAAAATTTTTTCATTTTGTCACTAGATAGATAGATAAATAGATTAGATTAGATTATATAGCTAGATAGCTAGATAGATAGATAGATAGATAGATAGATAGATAGATAGATAGATAGATAGATAGATAGATAGATACATACATACATAGATACATACATAGATACATACATAGATACATAGATAGATAGATAGTGTTACATATATGTAATTTTATTACTCATGTGTCAGTTTTAAAATTGTTACTTTGTTTTTATTTCATGACAAGTTATTGTAACGATAATTTTATTCACCGGATTTGACATTTTTCTGGAAATTCAGTTCAGTTCTGTTTTGACTTGGTAAACAACCAGTATTGCTACAATGCATTTTTAGCTGACCTAGTTCTGGACTTTGATTCAGAACTGGTAAACATTTTTTATTTCTTTCTGAGAGTGAAAATCATTGGCCGTAATAAAGATCATACTTGGCTTGCATGTCAGTCCAAGGTAAACAATTTTTTAAAATTTTTATTCAATCTTATAGATTTTGTTCAGTAGAATAAAATTCATCCATAGCATAAGTGTCAGCTGACCTGTGGTGCTACTACGCCTTTCAAACTAAGTGACCACATGACCCCATCATGTGACCTAAAATTGCAGGCTAAAACTGTTGTTGCATAGTGATTTCATAATTCATAACTTCGGAGCTCAAAGGTATTTAGCTGTTGCCAGTTAAATTTTCTGTTTTTAGGAATTAGAAAATAAATTTCTCTGGAAAACATACATATAAGTGCTCTTTATCAGAATTCTTGGACAAAGACATTTATTGGAAATTATTCTGAATTCTAAAGCCGGAATATTAATTTTAGTGATTCAACAAGGAACTGTTGACATGAAAACACAAAAACACAATGCAGGTTATAGATGACATCAACACCTTCCATTTTGGAACTTCACTGGGATTCAATCTTTGATTCACTTAGAACATTTTAGTGATAGGACTTATGTTTTTAAATTCTAGAATTAATTTTTGATTAGATTTACAGACCATAAGTCCTTTTTTTATATTTTTAGCTTATCTAGGAAAATAAATTATTCTGTTAAAATTTACAAGCTTGATGGCTCACTCTTTTCTTGGTTACTTTTGTACAAGCCAAAACATGTAATAATAGATAGATCGAAAATTTTTAGATATAGTTAAAGTACAATCTATAAAATAAATTGATAAAGGCTAGTTAATTTAATGGGTTGAAATTATAAAAAAACACCAAAACACCATTGTGCTTACAATGAAACAATTATAAAGATGAAAGCATGAATATCACCTGAAAAGACATATTTAATTGGGATTTATTTCATTCATGTTGCCACCTGTTAGTATTTACCATAACTTTTCAATGATTGCTAATTTACCATATATAATCATCTTAAGTGTATTGAAAAAATAGTTTGCCTAATAAAATCTAAAATAAATGTGACTTCTTATTAAAACTTGCAAATTTAATGAAATCGATTAAACATTTTGTGCACTAATTGACATTTTTTACAATAAAATTAGCCATATATCATGGTTTCATTTATCAAAACTTTTTTCACATTCAACACATATGCAGTGATCATCCTGGGCTTTGCCAATGTCACAAATTTTGATTTTGTTTCCCTCAATGGTGACAAAACATATCATCTGGCAATTTATTTGGTGACAGCCTTTTTGGCTGTTAAATTTGTATAAACAATCAAAGATTTGGAGTGGAGAAAATCAAAGTGACAGTGAAAGGAAACCACACACATACACAATGCACCGGAATATGTTACATAAACAAATCCTTTGTTTATATTGACAAACCTATCTTTACAGTGCATTGTTACATCCTAATCCACTTATGTTAACATCTGGCCTGAGTACTGTATGCTGGGATACAATAAATCATGCTACCGGACTATACCTACAATCAAACAAACTGTGAAGACTCAAACAGAAACAGCTACAAATAACTGAATGACAGCTAATCCTTCAGTTGTTTATTTTAAATATATCTGTAAAATAGTATCCCTAAATCTTCAGAGAAAACTAATTATCATGGGTAAACCCAATTTATATGGTGCATGTTTATTGTCTCATCCTAAAAGTTAGCAAAATTAACAGCATTATAGATTTATTGCAAATTCATTAGACAACAGTCACTGAACTTGATGTTATACCTGACAATCCAGAATCATCTACATGTAGTGATGGTAGTAATGCTTCAAGTGCAACATCACCTCATGATGAACAGGTCAGAAGTTCCTAAAAAATTCTCAACAGCTGGAAAGTTGAGCGTCAGTGGCTGAGATATGATACAAAATTAAAGATGTTCTGTGATATATGTATCAAGGCACAAGTCATCAACTCATTTACAGCTGGCTATGATTTTGTTAATTTTGTTCATTCATCTTTTACTTTTGCCAAATCCCGTGTTAAACCATGATATCATTGCCCAGGCTGAAGCCATAATGTTTTCGGACAAAACAGATAGCGATGCTAGTAACACGAATACTGGCAGCATTTTGAAATTAATAAATAAGCTATATATTCTTCTGGAAATCTATTATTTAATATGGTAACCACTAAGCTTTGTTGCTATGGTTCATGTACAAGTGCTTTGGGATTCCAGAAAGATGGTGTTTGGTTCACTGGATTTGGAAACAGTTTCCAAAGCCTGACAAGGAGAGAGATAGGTGTATACGATGGGTACACCAATTACAAACCCATGCAATTATGGCAAAATTACCCGGGATTATTTGTGATAATAATAATAATAATAACAATAATAATAATAATAATAATAATAATAATAATAATAATAATAATAATAATAATGAGTAGAAAATTAACAATTAGCAAAAAACCCACCAGATTACACTTTTATTACTTATATAACCATTAAATTATGACAAAATTATTGGGATACTAATACTACTACTACTACTATTAATAATAATAATAATAAAAAAAATGAGTAGAAGATTAACAATAAAAATAAACATACTAGATAACAGTAACTTTTATTACTTACCGTAAAATCTTGGGTATAATATGCAGATTTTTAATGAAAATTTTCTATGGGGTTGTCCATTAATTATTTCAACAAATTTTAGGTAATTCCCCATCCCCCTTTATCAACAATGGTCAAACTTTCAGTGACCCGCATAATAAAATTATGTCAACAAAATTTACACACTCACCCATAAACAAACAATATATTTTATACAGCTGGCTTTTATGCTAAAAATAGAATTATGGCAATTAAAAAATCTACAAATAGATTTTAATACATTTTATTTACTTGTTTAACAGATTTAAAAAAAGACTATAACTCTTTGAATTCATGAAAAAATTGAGACTTTATATTCTATCTTCTATCATCTTACCAAGCAAGCGAGTGTGTGCCACACCAACGCACTAATTTCCTTGTTGACATCAATTTATCTGGAACTCCCTTCCCCGTGTCAACAATTGTCAAACTTCTTCAAACCCTCCCCCCATTTTGTTAACATAATTAATGGATGACCCCTTTCTATACCTGGGGTGTGTATTATACCTAGATGTAACTTAATTGAGGTTTTATTGTAGGGCAAGTCAAAGATGGCACTGCATGTCAATCACCATCTGATTTAACTTCTTGCACCATGTATATTATTAAAAAAAGTAATATATTAAATATATGGATGAAGTTTATTTTAATGACACACACACACACACACACTAAAGTTCCTTAAAAACAGTCATGTATTGATTTATTTTGTAATATTATGGCTGTATTGTTATCTATTACTTCTGTTCTTTTTCAGTTTTCATTGTCTATTACATTAATAGACTTGATAAAATATTCACTACTTGTTCTGTTGACATTTTATTAAAATTAGCAACAAAATATTGAGGTTGGTGATTTTATTGGCGACAACTTTTTGCAAGCCAGGACCATCCCTGCATATGGGCCAACATTTGATGTCTTCTTTACAGAAAAAAAAAACATGATTCATGTCAGACTCCATGTTACAGGTGAGTCTGCAAGTTATCAAGGTGCAAGTTATCAAGTGAGCAGTGTATAAATATATCTCTTCCCATGGACAGTAGAAAGGCAATCTGGTGAAAAGTAGTGCAATGGTACACATTTGTGCAGATATCTATACCTCTTTTGAACAGGAAAAAGCAATCTGGCCTTTCTGAGGAGTGGTACACATTTGTGCAGATATCTATACCTCTTTTGAACAGGAAAAAGCAATCTGGCCTTTCTGAGGAGTGGTACACATTTGTGCAGATATCTATACCTCTTTTGAACAGGAAAAAACAATCTGGCCTTTCTGAGGAGTGGTACACATTTGTGCAGATATCTATACCTCTTTTGAACAGGAAAAAGCAATCTGGCCTTTCTGAGGAGTGGTACATATTTGTGCAGATATCTAAAACCATACCTCTTCTCTTGGACAGGAAAAGGCTATGCGGCCAAAGGCAGTGGCATGGTCTACATTTGTGCCAATATCATACAGTTCTAGCTGACACTAAAAAATAAAAGAAACATTTATAAAAGAAGAATTTTTGAAAGACATGTACAAATTATATAAAGTTGAAATATTGCTACAATTAAGATCGCAGTCATGAAATTAGCATCTCTTTCTGGACAAATAATTTTTGTGCATCAAGGTATTAAAAATGCAGATGAGAAAACTAGACACATGACCAAAGGATGCAGATGCCTCCACCAATACTATATTACTGATTTAAAAAAGGACTTTTTTAATGAGATAGTGCCAAACATATTTTATGACACATTGTCAAACTTCAGAGATAAATAGAGCCCATAACTAATCAAACTTTGACAAAGGTGAAAACAAAACTTGACATTATTTTTTGTATATTTAGTCGTACACTTACATATATTAAAAATACTTCAGTTTTCTCAAAATTCACATAACTGATGCAAGTGCAACAAATTCTTGGTCAAAATTGGCCATAACTCAGTCATTGTTATGGTAAATGGTATAATCAAGCATTATCTAAGTCTTCTTTGATCAATGAAACATTTCATAAATTACAAAACATACACTAGCTGTGACTTAACAGACTGATAATGTATACATTACCAGCTGACTGACATGACATGATGTTTATCATAAATCACATGTTAAAGGCATTAAAATCTTTAATAATACAGTTTCACTTATCATATATTTTGAGCTAATAAATGTGATTTTATTTAATGTAGTGTTGAAAATAGTTTCCAGGAATATTTACTGAGTTTTTCTATTTAAATTTATCAGAATAGGTAAAACAAAGTGTTTTGTTAAGAAAACTAAAATGTTGAAAGATAAACAGTTAAAACATGTATATGTTTTTTTTTTGCTGTCTTCAAGATTTGATGAACTTCAATAAATCATGTACAAGGTATAAACACAAAACATATAATTTAATAACTAAAGGAATGGTAAGCTATTTAATATATTCCCACATCCCTTCTCCGACACTATGATGGAGATGAGTTTATAGGTAAAATAAAATGCACAACACTTCCAAACAATAGTGTCATTATTACGAATGGTCAGCATGTATTGATTCTGATGATGACCATAATATTATCTACTAAATTTCACATCAATCCACTGAAAACAGAAAGTAGTTGATTTCACAAAATCCTGTCATACATTGCATTCAGGTAAAAGTTAAAAAGGTCAATACCTCTTGCAAAATTCAAGGAAGCACAAAGATTTGTAAAGATGCACATTTCAGATGATGGCTATAATTTGTACCAGGGCACAAAGTAATCCATAAAAAATACAAGACTATCTGCATTCATAATATTTTGTCTGCATTCAGTTGCAGGATAAAAAGGTCAATAAATCTAATAAAGACTGCATGAGCAAAATAATTTGCCAACATCCTTACATTCTGCTGATAACCATGTCATGTATAAAGTTTCACAGCAATTTGATGAAAATTTCAGACTAATTGTTTACAAAAAATAACTCTAACAAAAACTGCAAAAAGCACAGTGACTAGTCAATGTGTTTTTAAATTATAACAACTTCTTACAGGTCAAAATAACTATTAAAAATGGCTCTTTGTGGCAAGGTCAAGTGATTTATGAAGGCCAGAATAAGTATGCAATATTGTCCTTCTCGCTATGATAAAATTTTCAATAATAAATCGGTTACACCAGCAAAACACTATTGCTGTAGTGAATGGCATAGAATCCTCCATTCTTGCTACCACTCAAGGCTATTTTATAATTAAACTGATTTTTTAAAAAATCTAGCATTAATTTAAATCTTACCTGGTCTAATGAATGTAAAACATTTGGAACACCTAATAATGAAATCCAGTGCCTTGTGATATCAAAAACCTTTTACTGTCAAACAATATTGATATTTCTATTCTGAATTTGAACTGAAATCTATATATCAAGCATACTTCACAACAAAGTATCAATACTTAGTTGAACATTAAGTATATATTCTGTCCTATTATTACACATTTGCAATGTATGCATGAGGCATTCAAAAAGTTCATTTATGTGCATTGTTTCTTCTTGCTGCAGAAAAGGTCTGAAGTCTGACAAATATTAACTACTAAAGGGATGGTTACAAATGTTAAATCCACTTACCTGATCATCCGAATATCCTAGTATGGCACGCTTATCATCTTGAAAGTACAGCTTCATACCTAACAGTTTATGCCAATAATCTGAAAGTGAAGTCCATTTATAAAATGTGGATTTATGAACAGGCAATTCTGATTCAAAATAAAGGATAGTTTTAAATAATAAATCCTACAATAATCTAAGACTTTGCATTATAAGTTAGTGACTGTTATCTGTATTAATTCTTTGGTATCTTGCCACAATTTTATGAATTTTCATTTCTTCCTTCAATATAGTAAAATGTATATCTTTTTGTAACAATGAAAACCCGTTTGCAGAATTTTTATTGCGGCAATTAATGTGCCATACACGAGATATAAAACTAAAAGGTTTGATAAATTTGTAAATTGGACTCTTGGCACAAAAGAGATGTAAAAATGTGGAAAATAGGTCTGTTAAATTTGTAAATGAGACTCTTGACACAAAAGTATACAGTTAAACCAGTCTTTATAGAACTATTGATATCACAGGCCATCCGTCTTAAGAGACCAGATTTTCAGTTCACAGACTTACTGATTATATAGTGTTATGATTTGTCATAGTAGACAACCTGTCTTGAGAGACTATGTTTCTTAAGTAGTAGGGGTGGTCTTTCATAACAGATGCTACAATACTGTGAATTCATTTATTTTCTTCAGTATGTATTTTTGTGGGGGTTTTCTTATCTCAATTTGTGCATTGGAGAGAGTCTTATTATTTCCATAGACTCATGGATTTGGCAAGGAGTCCTATTATTTCTGTAGATTCGTGGATTGGGGAATGAGTCCTATTATTTCCAAACATTCATGGATTGGGGAAGGAGTCCTATTAATTCCATAGATTTGTAGATTGGGGAACAAGTCAAAATTTTGTTTATAGAATTGTGGATTGTAAAAGAAATCCTACTCTTTTTTAAAAACTCAGCAATTGGGGAAAGAGTCCTAATGTTTCCACAGAACTGAAGAGTTGGAAAGGAGTCATATTGTTTCCAAAAATGTATCATTGTGTATTTGCTTCCTTTCAAATTATGGTTTGTAGCAACTACAAAATACATTATTGAAAACCCATGACAAAAGGTGCAGAGTAATATAAATGATATCTACAACAGAATATATAATCCACTCATTCAAACTTACCAACAGATTTGTGCAAATCCGATGATGCTAATGTCACTTTCTTCACTGGATCTGTAAGATAAAAAATTATGAACTCTCTGCCTTCTAAGTATTTTTTAAATACATTACAACAAAAAGTAAGCAATTATAATAATAGTTTAGTTCAGGTTTCATATTCTTATAATAAAATATTAAACTACACCACACAATCATCAATACAACTTAATATCTCATAATAGAATATTAAAGAACATACATACAATCATCAGTGTAGGATCCATATTATGTAACAACTCTGTGGTCTGAAAACTATGTAATGGGAAAGAGCAAAATTCAACAAGTTTTGTAAAATTCAATAAATTTCTTTCCCTATAGTACAAAGTAAAAATTTAAAAAGAACTTATAGTATTATAAATTAAATCCCATTCATAAACGCTCTATCACAAGTCCAAATGTATAATGTTCCAACTGAATTCCAGTTGTATTCCAAATAAATTCCAATACGGAATGTACTGATGTGCATATAGTCTCAAATATACTCATAACCTGAACTGAGGTGGTGTGCTAAGATTCTTTTCATGTATCACAATAACATAATCCAAAAATGTCATTGTCCAAATTCGCTATAGTTCCAAATTATTGTTTCTGTCCAAGAATAATATTGATGAACTCTTATAAATAAATAATCTTATAAATAAATAATTCCACCCAAATGAAAAAATTAACACATCAATAACGCTGATTCTGGTTCAAGATGTTAAGGCAAGAATGAGTAATTTTTCAAGTAAAAATTATATAAAAAGCTTACACAGAAACAGAAGCAGGATGAAGGTCAAAAGTTCATTTCCAGAACATTCTAAGTTGTCAACAAGATAAATTAATGGTGCAATCTGTGAGCACTTTAGACCACTCAGCCACTTGGTGCCCCCCACCCCATCAGACTGAAATACCGAATTTTCAAGAATATCTCACATTAGCAGCACATATCAAACCTTGTCCACAAATTAAACTCATGCTCATTTAAGCAGACTTTTTTTTACTCTGATGTCTTATTTCAAATCAATTCAAGGAAATGGATGTGTTTTCATGTTCCGTTAACCTACATTTCAGTTGGTTGAAATGTGATGGAAGCTTGGAATGCTTAATTTGATTACAAGAATGATAAATATCTTGCATGAAATTAAGCTACTGAAACACTTTCTTCATTATTGGTATATCTTTATTCATTTCATTACGTAAACTTTCTTCAACCTAATCTAATATCATCAAGATAAAGACAGCAAACTAAGTATAATCAATTAGACTTACATTTGTGGAAGAGTATCAATATGGACTGCCAGGCATGTGATATATTCCTGAAAATTTTACCCCTCTTTCTTCTGTCAGTTGACTTGGGAACATGACACAAAAGCCGTTATTTAGGCAGCAAGACGTAACACCAGAACAAAAATATCATGTGAAACATCTTACATTGCAGAACTAAATAAAATATTAAAGAATATACAATCATCGATACAGGCTCAATATTCTCATAAAATAATAAAGAACAATAAGCATTCATAAAGGCTCCATATTATCAAAAGCTGTTGAGGAAAAAACTCAGGCTAAAGCTCTATGTTTTACATTTGGTAATTTTTCTACCCCATAGCAATGCACATTGTCAATTATTTTTCTAACTTTTACAAGTTTAAAAGAAAAATGGGTCACAATCAAAATGGCACATAACTAAAGCTATAAAAACATAAAGTATTAATTTCAAATATTCAAATCTCCAGAGAAAGCATATTTGGTTTGATTTACATGAATGAATTGTGAATAAAACTAGAAAATGTGGTTGAAATTCAGACAAATAACTTTAAATTTTAAAACAAAACCAAAAGAAAAAAAAACTGATGACGGTATATATTTTATATCTTATATCTTATGCTGTTGATGATGGTATGTATTTTATATCCTATGTGTGGAGATATCTGCAAAATGTCAATGAATTCTGTATCTATAATATTAGATTTCAGAAAAAATTATTACAGACCTCCCTGTGTATCTTCTTCCACTATAGTAAACCTGTAGCCATCAGGTGATCTTACAACCTTGTTATCACCATCCTCTGTCACTGGGTAGTTGAAATGACGGGCTCTGTGGATGATCTCCTTTGAGTGAACTGTTATACCCTGGGAGTAGACAATGCTATAAATAAATTTGGTATTTTCAAAACATAAGAAGACAACAGATCTACACAATTATGAGGTGGAATTTGATCAGTTTTTTTCCCCAGTTGATCAGATTAATTAATTTCTTTGTGTATGATGGTACCATAGATACTTACTTATAAGCTGAGGTTGACCGCAAAAAAATATTGACCCTGATCTGCTTTAACAAAGCAATAACACTATGACTTGGTAAGTATTTTCAAAGAAACATTTGACTCCAACAAATTGTTTTATTTAAATACATTACCCAATCATAACATGTTAGGACAACCGATAAGGGGTAATGGAGTTACATCCCCTTTCCCAGAATTGGCCCTTGCTCCAGTTTCCTAATGTTAGTCACAGGTTCTCAAGAATGAAGAGCAAAGACAGACTGGGTGTTGCTTAACGAAGCATTTAATCACTGTAATAGGAAAAAAATGCTGCATTTATTTACAACCCACAAAATGTTAAACATGCATTTTGAATGACAGTGACACAAAAATGTTCTGTATATTTATTTGAAAGCTTCATGCAAATAAATTCATAATTGCAATTATTCAGAAAATTGCAAATAAATTAATTGATACCTTATGTAAACACGAGAACTTCAACTTCAGATACATTATACATGAGAGAGACATGAACTGGTTAGGCTGGATGGTTGGAACCTCTAATTGTGCTGCATGTATGGCTCAAGTAACACACCAGAGTTCTATAGTCACCATCTGTATTGCTAACCATAGCTATCTCATTCAGGTAAGTATAATGAACGGATAAATGATCATAAATATAGAATATAAAGACAAAACATATTATAAATATCCAATAAATCATAAGTAATAATCTATGAAATAAAAGAAGTGATAACCTGTGATAAAGTGGAAAGCATCTATCTCCCAAAATTCTACTTCTTCAGTTTGAAATGTCAGTGGAGAAGTAAAAGGAATGTGCAGCTATGAAAGTTTTTTCAAGATTGAAAAGAATGAAATAGAACTAAAAAAATGATATTTACATGGTATCCAAACTCAAGTCCCTGTTAAATTTCATAATTTTAAAAAAATGTAATTTCCAAACTTACAGGGGTGAGTTCTTTGACTGTACAGGCCTTCTTACTGCAAACATAATGGTTTGATTTTCTGAATTATTCTCTTTGAGGTCTATATGCTGTAGAAAATTAAACAAATGTGTGAAGGGTGTTTTAGGCTACATTAGAATCCAGACCAAAGGGTAATGAATGGGAATGAACCCAAACCATACACTTACAGATTGAGAATGAATAAGATGAAAACCATTTGTTGGATGGAAAAACGTTAAACAATGTTGAAATTAAATAAAGAAGCAAGCTAGGAAGGTTTGTAGACTGGAGCTAAGGGTATCAATGACATTATACATGACAGCAAAGCAAACATTCCGCAACCTGGCAGCCTCACCAGAGAGGTGATGAATGTTGTGATATACTTGTCAGACTGCTTATGTTATTGTCATCTGAAAGGTCATTGATTATTTTATTTGTCTTGAGATGTCAAGAGATTTTTATTGCCTCCTTTGCTGTTACCTTGTTTGGCCAATATCTATGTACAAGAAGAAACTTTTTCATTGGAATGGACTATCCATCTTCTTATTACAAGAGGCATTTATATGAGTGTACAAAAGGGACAATAAAGTTTTTAGTCTGACTCTTATTTAGAGTGGCCAATAAAACCTCTCACACTGACCATTATCCATGGGAATGGTAAGGAATAGTTCTAGACTCCTGCATTCCCACTAACCTGCACACTTCACTTAGTATGGATTCTGGGTTCAAGGGAATAATGCAGGGTATTTGTTTTGTCAGTACTGATTTAGCATACTGGGAACTTATTTTCATTAATAATCTATTTTCACATCCTCTTTTAATTAATTTTAGTTTAGATAGTCTAAACAGATCAACTCAAGAGACTGTGAGGTCGTGATATTGGCCAGCTGTGCTTTACTCTTCAACTTCCTGAATTACAATTTCTACAAGCTGACACCATTGTTATACATCATCAGCCAAAAGGATCAAGATTTAACTATTGTTCTGTTGTAGCAATGGTGCCATGTATCATAATATAAATCATCCAAGAATTAGGAAACACAGCAACAATCTTGAAGTAACGTTAGCTAATGTAAACTTTCCATGACAATGTTGATAAGCACTATACACTGTCTGCAAAAAAATGTTTATCCAAGTCTAAAAGTAACCTTTGTACCTCCATGCTTTTTCATATTTGTTAAAACTGTCACCCTTATTTACGATACAGTGTCAATGAATCTGGAAATCAGGTACCAGCTCAACTAGACACTCGATTCCACTGAATTGTTCTGGCTAGCTATCACAACATTTATCATCCAATCTGCAGCTTGTGAAAGCAAAAGAACAATCAATACCTGTATTTTATCATTTGTATACCATGCATGCAGCACAAAATGCTTTATTTATATCACTGAATATGCTAGTATGGTCTGATGTGTTTATGTTATGAAAAGGCATACTTATTTTTAACGATTCACAGACTATAGATACAAAGAAGAATGTAAGTGTATACCCCTCATCAAAAGATTAATTGTTTCTTTCTCACCATAAAATCATTTCCTAGTTTATAATTGCCAATTCCATAGTTGTAGGTCAGTTCCACAACAAAATGATTGTCCTCTGGTCCATAGCCCACCATCGATTTACTCCACTTACCATCATAAGGCCTGAAGAAAAAAAATCTTTGAACATAACATCTTCCTACAAATGTATTTACAGTATCTTACATCTGAATACAAAGACCATCAATCACTGAAACTGAATTACAGCAGAGATGAGACTCCCTATTTCTCCACAGGTGTAATTTTCTGTCATATTATTATCTCTGCACTTTTCAAACAATATTATTAATCACTTTTTCAAATTAAAAGCAGAGATTATATTTTCCTGACCATTCATATATGCATTTTTAATATTGGACAACTCCTTCAATGTTCAAGCCAAAGGGTTCAAATTATGGTGATATAATGGGTTGGTCTGTCAATGTGAACATTTAAAATATTTTAAACATACTCTGGGGAATGGGAGTTGTAAATAAATTTAGAAGGATTCCCAGTTTATGAGAAATAGTAAATGTGATTATGATCAATGTCCGAGTGGTAACACGTCCAGCTGGAGGATAAATGGGACCCCTAGGCCCTATGGGTATACTGATCTGGACCCTGGGTAACATCTTAGAAAGGAATACAAAAATATCAGAAATGCCCCTGTCTATTCTTATTTCTAGGGACATTAAAACAGGTCTGAAACTACAAATTATATGAATGTAAAAACATTTACTGAGCATGACTATACAAATTTAAACATGCATATCATGTCCATCAATATTTTCAGGGAAAGATTCTAAGTCATCACATAGAAACTATCATGTTCATCAGCCCATATACACTTAATGGCATGGAAATATAAATTCTCATAAGCAACTTATATCACTGATTCAAGAATGGGATAAACAAGTCTGTTGGGATATACACTCAACTATATACATGTGGATTTTTTAAATAATTATCATGGAAGTTTATCACATAAAAAGACCCACATTCATAATGGTCTCAAATTTTCTTATTTGTTTTCCTTACTTTATATAATCACTTATAAATCGAGTCCAAGAGCAAACTGCACAAACATAGATCTTCTATCATATAAGGCACCAGTAGATCACAGACTATGCAGTTTGTCATAATTAGTAGAACAAAGAGCACAAAACTTGATATGCGGCATTATATCGGGTTCTATATTGTTTGAAACTGTTTTTTACCTATATGTGAATACATATGGTATTTCATTGAGTATGTTAGTATTGCAAGATTTGAATGATTACTTCAATGAGGACATACAATTATTACAATATAAGCACATTAACCTCAAGTCTGCACATTGTTAATTTGATACTATGACTGTGGTACCTTTTGTGCCATTTTCAAAGTTGTTATTGGACCATAAATTTAAAAACCCTGCATACATTAATCCTTATGAGGAAACAAAAGGACCTTCTGTGGGAACAATATAAACTACTATGGAAACAATAGTACTTTTTGTGGGAAGAATATGACCTGTGGAAATAACAGAACTTTTGTGGGAATAATATGACCTACTGTGGAAACAATAGGACTGCCTTTCACAAATCTATGATTTCCTTGAAAAACCATGCAAATTGGTATCAATGGAAATAACTGAATTGACAATTTTCATTTACTTTTCCACACTGTATTTAAAGCATACCCGTTGCATGCAGCTTTGCATCCTTCCTCAAATTCCTCATGTCGAAGAAACTGAAAAAATACAGTGGATCCAATTACAGAATTGAAATGTTAATTTAATTACTCTGCAGGAATGATTGGAAATGTCCTTTATTCAAGTAGGACAAGCAGGGTATCAGTATTTTCAATAGCTCTTAGGTCTTTTAGGTATGTTATCTACAAGAAGCAAATTTTATGTTTTTAGAAAAATATTCTCTTAGTGTGATAGATAAATATACACACACACAATGTAAACACTCCCACCCTCTTGATAATGCTGCCAGTTGATTTATACCATGACCCATTCAAAGCAAATTACAAGCTTTTCAATGTTTAAAAAAAGAAAGCATACAATTATTCATTTAATTAATATCTTTTTAATATCTTTCAAAAAAATTTTTAAAGCCAGTAGGGCAAACTTTTGACATTATCAAATTGTAAATAATATAACTGAGACTTGGATTTTATTGATTTCTCATGCAAATCATGGTTACCATGGTTATCAAATAAACATTGTGCAAAGAATTATTGATCAGTATTGTAATATTAAAACATGCTCATTAAATATTTATTTTATGTGTAAAAGCTCAAACATATAAACCACTTTATATTGTTTTCACTCTAACCTTTGAAAATTCTGCAAATATAAATAAAAATATATATTTATATTTAAAGCACATACTAATTCTATCAATGATTGATTTCTAAATAAAGATTTTATTATATTAATACATATATAACAATACTTCAATGTAACCCAAGATCAGAAAGTCTTTAATGGTTGGTCTGATGTAATCTTTCCTACATTAAATAATACTGGTGTGGATAGCGAGTTGAAGGCATTCTTATATCCTTCAGCCAGCATTTATACATCATAAAAAATACACTGTACAAATTAGGTATCCTCCACACTCCCCTTTACACAGCTATATTATGTGTACTTTTCATAGCAAGCAATTGGTTTCATCATTGAATTAAAAATTGTATGAAAAAAACAAAAACAAGAAAAAACTCATCACTAAAAACAGCCAAATTGTTTTTGATAATTCAAAACCATTGAAGTTGCTTTCTTTGCCTGAGCTGTCCAAACCAACCTTGGGGTGAAAAATAACCCTAAACACTTTAAACCAAAACCTCCATTTGCATAAAATTAAATTGAATTCAGGAAGAAAGAAAATAACCAATAGTTCTTTACACAAAGAGTAAGATATATATCATCGTAAAATTAAACAAAAAAATTTATTTCCCTAAAAAACCAAGGTAAAAATGAGGAAAAGCATTACAGTTTTATGAATCAATCCAAAATTAATCGAAGAATGAGAAAAAAAGAAGTATTATTATTAAATAGTCATAAATGTATCTGAGTTTGAGTCTTGATGAAATCTAAAATGGAAGGTGATGGTATTTGTTGTAACCTGCAAAGTGCTGTTGTGTCAACAGTTCTTGTTTTCATTGTATAATAGTATATATGAATTAAAAAAAATTAAAAAATTTATGTTGCCACTTTAAATAAAAAGAAAACGTTGGCCAGGCTTATATAACTGAATAAATCCATTCTTTTTTCTTTATTTCAAATTAACAAACCCTAATATACTTCTTGATATTATTTAGAATTGTCTAATGTGACTGAAAAAATAGAAATCCTCTCAAAGCAACTAGAAATTTTGCAATTTTTTAATAATGGGGTTGAATGGAAATAAAAGTGTTACTACATTAAGATTCTGTTCTTCAAGGGCTAATACTGGTGGTAATTTAAATTTTTGTCGCCTGCTTTTAAAGGTGTTGATTGTGATATACTATTTGGGTCGCCAAGCCATTTTCTGGTAGACTGCCTGCCACATTAGCATACTTGTGCAAAGTTTTGGACATGTTTACCGATTTCAAGACACTAACAAATTAGTGGCATATTTGAAATTCTCTCTATTTTCAACTAAGTATAAATATTTATAATTTTTCATGGCAAGTGAAAATTTGTTTTTATTGTTTGACATAATCTGATTATTTTGTTATTATCCTGAATGTAATGCACATAAATAATTGTGCAGAGAAAGAGACTTAACTTAGCACTGCATTTTATATATGTGTTTTAATAATGATGTATTTAATTATTTAAATAATCGAAGATATGTATGCATGTTTTGATTCTGCCAATATTGAAACGTTTATAATACAGCATCCCATGTACTATGGCATATATATTTTCCAGAACAGAACAGTAAAAATTACAATCCAGTGACTAAAGGAGACTTATCAGAAAGCAGAAAGATTAGCTCAAACAGGTTTCTTACATAACAGATGACTAACAATTTTATTCTGAATTGTACATTCCTGAGTTGTATTACATTCATGTAGAAAACAATTACAATATGCATTTCTTTTTTCAGATTTAAAATTCATTATCTAAAAATACAGTTAATTTGACTAGTCAATCAGATGTTGGACCGTATATGCTGCTGCAACATTTCAGTAATTTTGAGGAGATAACGCCGTTCTGTCTGGTACTCTTCCCACGCGGAGAATATTCTCCACTGCATTTTTTTACGTTTTTTTTTTCTTTCCTTTTGGATGCCAAAATTTAAAGAGTGGAGCATATGTCAATTGTAACCGACAAAGGAGAGTAAGAGCAGGGACAATTAATAATAATTCATGCCTCCACGAGTACTATTGAATGGATTTTCTGATTGATTCTTTTTGGCTTTATGACTGACTTTAATATTTGAAAACTATAGTATTGGGTATGAAACAACCAGGACCTTGGGTACGAAACGACCAGGACCTTGAGTACCAAACAACCATTCCTTTGGGTACGAATCGACTCGTTTGGGTACGTTTACTTGGGTAAACAACTTGGGTACGGAATGATCAGTTCCCGCACAAAGCATGGCTGACATTTTATCAAGCAAGTACGATGCAATTTCTGACAAGACAAAATCACGTTATCGGTATTATAAATTGTACCGATAAGGTGATTTCGTGTTGTTAGAGATTTTATCGAACTTATTGATAAAACGTCCGGTTCCTGTAGTCTGATGCATATGCGTGCAACTTACTTTCATTCCCAACACATCTCTAAAAAATGTTGTCGTTTCAGTTCTGTTTCCAACTTTGAATACAAAGTGCAAAGCTCTTCTAAAATACATTCTTGTGAAAGAAATTTCGATGTTACTTTAGTAATTTGAGCTTTACGCAACGTAGCCAAATGTTTACTCTGCTCTCAATTAGGTCACGTGTTTAACAAAGCCCTCTTTTGCGGAACACCATCAAGAAAAGGCATGTAAAATAAGTATGGAAAAATTGTGAAGTGTAGCCGATAAAGTGCTAATATGGCGGCCTCCATTAAAGCATGGTTGGTCAGATTTTCTTTGCAAAATGGATATCTTTTGTTGAAGAGACATTATGCAAGGGAATATAGAAGACGCTTAGTACGTGTAATTAAACCAGAAGATGAAGTGAAAATGTTAAAAAATGCAGGGATGAAGATTCGTGACCCAAAGTCAGATCCTTACGCCACTGCAAGCAACTTGGACATCACAATTCAAGAACAGCTAAAAATACAGAAGGACATGGCCAAATCAGTAAAGAGCGCAGGAATTGAGCGTATAATAAATAAGCCATCAGATGCTTCAGTGCAAATAGAGAAACAAAAATCTATGGCAAAATTTCAGTATGAGACATTACAGGCAGGAGACAAAACATTTGGGTGCGTAACAATTGTAAGACATCGATACTGATATTTTTTTGCGGGGGTGGGGTGGGGCGGGTAGACGTCTTAATGCCTCAATAGGACACACGGTACTAATTGTTTTGCAAAATGGGAACCAGCCTAGCAATGGATGATCTTTAAATAGAGTATATACGGGGTTTTGTGACCAGATTTGCTAATAATGTAAGTTATGTTTTAGGAAAAAGAATCTTTTGATTGTTGTTGTAGGGTTCAATGCCATTTTTCAGCACACGATCGGCTATATATGGCGGCCAGTATTAACCCTTTCATCACTAAGTAACTTTGTAAGCAGAGAGGCCTCAACACTAAGTAACTTTGGAGTTGTAATTGCAAAATGACTTGTGGACTTTGAAACAACATAACTTTGCCAATATTAAAGATATCTGGCTGGATTAGGTGTCAAAATCAAGGTTAAAAATCAAATTTTATGACATTCAATAAAATGTGCATATCTATTATAACTGTTGAAATGCAGGTACAAACAGGTAAAATACAAGTAATTATTTTATTACCTCTTAGAAAACTTAGAAAGTTCTCAAAACTTGTTCAATTGACCCTAGATGTACTACTCAATAATCACAGTAGCAACACAAGTCTTTCTTTTATGGTGTCCATAATATATAAAATTCTATAAAATGAATCAAAATGATCTCCATGGTGAGATCTGTCCACACACCTATATTGCCTCTGCCACAATTGATCGTTGCATTGAAGTTCGTTAAACGGACAATTTTTCCAAAAACTTTTATCTGAATAGAATATTTGAAAATATTCCGAAGCTTTCCTGGAGCCATCTAACACTCGGGTGTGCCCATCTCTGTCAGAAAACTGAAACAAATCTCTTTGGTTTTCCAGCTTCGTCCAAACAAAATCATGTTGAGCGTACAATTCCTCTGGTTCAAAACCTTCAAAGTCCTCTTCATCGTCATCACTGTCACCCACAAGTGCATTCCATTGTCTCTCCATACGTCTTCTCTCATTTTCATCTAAATTTACCAGGTTGAAATTATTTAAATCCTGCGATAATTCCTCTGAAATTTCTTCAAACGCTCCAATTTTGGATACAAATTTCATCATTCGGAAAACACGTTAAAAGTTCCTACTTTGTTCAATATTTCTAGTTGTATACAAGCTAAACTCACGAGATCATCCAAATATAACATCTACATTACAAGACGGAAGTTATTAGAGGTAATTTAGTTATTTAGTCTGGTACTATAATGCTAAAGAAGAACACTGCCCCAGACCGAAAAGTCGGTTCATAGTGTTTAAGGACTTACTTCCCCCTGACCGGTTTTGTGGTCCACAGTGATGAAAGGGTTAATGGTGGAGGAAAACCCTGGAAGGAACTACCAACCCATAAGAAACTACTGGCAAGCTTTCTCACTTAACCATGTTAACCGAGTTAGGACTCGAACTCGTGCAGACAGAGGTAAAATGTCAGTGATCCGTAATGGTCAGTGCTTTAGGCCTCTCTGGGCCCCAGAATTGTTTGAGACCTTATTCTAGTTAAAAGTGAAAATAGAGACATTGGTTTATTGATGGAATTTCAGTTCTTTAATAGTCTTGAGCTTGAAACACTCATTACTAAAATTAGCACCTGACTCTTTGGTGCGGAATTAAAAGCACATGTTTCAAACATATGCAGCTTCAGAAAATGCCATGGCTCATATCCTTTCCTCTGCATAGAAGCTCACTTCCAAGTTTCATCTATACTGATAAATATAAGTTTGGTCATGAGCACTCCAAAATTTTAAGTTACTGAATTTTTAATATCTTGGTGTTTGCATAGGTTTACTATGAGAACTAAATTAGTACCATGATTCCAATAATGCGTGTAGCTTGTGTCCCAGTCGATTGCCTATAGAACGAGACGTAAATATTTCAAGAATATCACCCACTTGGCAGCCCTTTTCCTACAAGGAAGATGTATCACTTAATTTGTTATGGTGATAGGTCTTACTGCCTACATAATGGCCTTGTGCAGGGGTCACTCTACCTGGTGAAGTGGGTGAAAAAGTCACCTGAGAAGCATAAACTTTGCCTTCTGTTAGGAAAGCGAAAACGACTTACGACCTCTGATTTTTTGTATGTAATATGACTGTAGATTACAACTTTGAGATGCCCCCTTGCTGTAGCCAGTAAATTCTGGAACTGTTGTAACCCAACGCCAAATATATTTATGTGGTGTTGATACCAATCAGCTTATGGCAACAAAGAAATTCTTGCACATTCACAGGCAAGTTTTAATAGCTAACTGACCATTAACCCTTTTCTGGAGAACTGCTTAATTTCATGAAGTTGGGCCTACAGTGCTTTGTTGAAAATATACTAAATTCTGTTTCAAAATTTAAACATCAATATACAAATAGTAATTTGCTTTTAAAAATATGATCGGTGAAGAGTGTTTTCTAATTTATATACTTTTTTTAATAAATGGAGATTTTAACAGCCGTATTTTCTGTATAAAATCTATTGGAAATATAAATGAAATTTTGAAGGCGGACATCACTGTGTATATGATATGCCACTTCATTAAACTGAAAATAGGAAAAATATATATAGTAATGAAGCAAATAATATTTAACCAATGCATGTCATTATTACCAGTAGGTAGACAAACCATAAATATGCAGAACTTGTAATGGATTTTTGTAACGAAGCAAGAAATTGTGTAGTTCCAGAAAAGCCCTCCATCTAAAAATAAGATGCACTCACTCTGTGCAAGACCAATTCTTGGATTTTCGGTTGGAGGTTAAAAAAAAGGTCCAGTTTAACTATATATCAACTGTAGTGATTCAATGCGTTGTCTATGAATAGTTAGTGATGTTTTTTTTGGGAAAAATGAAATCAGGACAAACAATATGGTTTGAAGTCTCTTGTGCATTTATTCCTGTGCATATGAATTAGGGGTTGTTTCAAAGAATGCTAGAAATCTTTTTGACTGCAATTGTACACAAAACCTAATAACATAAAATTATTAAGTGGTAGTTTATTAAGCATTTTTACCAACTTGCAATTACAAGACTAATAATGTAACTGCTATCATTGAAAATTAATTACAATGTATAGCTTCAGATGTGCTTTTTAAGTCATACAGCCAAAATACACTGCATTTACTTCACATCAAACACACATATACTAAGTATGAATAGAATGGGTATGAATAAAAAAATTTATTCACGTAAAAAATATATTGAACTCACAAATAACATTTTTTAACTTGAAAATAAGGCATTGCTGAAAACTGTTAAAAGCATGCCAAGAAATAGAGTACATCAATAAAATAAGTTAATGCATCTCTCACACACTCTCTCCCTCTTTTTCTCTCTCTCTCTCATTATATATATATAAACAGTGGAACCCACTTATCTCGACCTTGGTTACCACGCCATCCCTATTAAGTCAACGTTTTTAAAATGGAACCACCAAATTCTCTCATTATCTTAGCTTTCTCATTGGTTATGTCGATTCTTTTATGTCGCCAAACCCTAATATCTCAAGCACAAAAGAAGGCCAAATTTGCCAATTAACGTCGGTTATCTCAATCCCAATGACCAATCGCCGTCGCTTTTTTTCCCCTTATTGGTGACAAAAATGTCCCATCTGGCGACTGACTTTTTGGTTATTTAATTTGTACAAACAATCGTGGCTTTCGACTGGATAAATAAAAGGGAGAATGGAAGAAAGCTACAAACTTTACTAAATAATGAATTGGAATCAATCAGTACACAAATAATCCTTTGTATCGACAACCCCATCTTGATGACGGTCTGTATGGTCGTTCACTCCAATGACAGTTCACTCACTCTTCTTGATCTTGTCTGAAGGATAACAAGCATGCTGTAGCAATTCTGTTTACGATACTTTCCAGAGCTGTCAGAATGAAATGACTCGCGAATTTAATTTTGACACTGGTTAGCTTTTTGTAAAAACGAACTACAACCTGCACGGTTTGTTTTTTTTGAGCAATATTTGTGTTTGCAATGTTGGAGAATATAATAAAGGTTTGTATCGAGAATCGATGGTGGTTTGTATTGTGTACTGGTAAATCTCTGCTGTTAGTTGGTGCACATATGCCTTTTGTTGTTAACAAACATGTATGTATATATTTTAGCATGCCAATCGCTTCATCAAACAGATCACGGCAGTGCTGTTGTTTGAAAACAAATCATCCCAAAATATGTGCATGTACATTCTCATTTACTAACGCACATCATGTACATAATGAAATTTCAAGCACATTCTATTATATTGACGCCATATTGGTTTTCGTTTATCTCGATCATCGGTTTTCTCAATGCTTTTTGGCAAACCCCTAGGCCGGCGGTGACATAACCTGGTTCGACTATATATATATATATATATATATATATATATATATATATATATATATATATATATATATATATATATATATGCATGTATATTGTTTCGGTCTCACTTCTCCCTGTTTAACTCCCACTCCTCCCTGTTAAATTTAGGTCTAGCTTGACCCCTGCTTATGTGTAGTATTCCAAAGTCAACAGGAGAATGAGAGCTAAAATGTTTAGGATAATCTCAGACTTGGCAGCTAATATCGACACTCCCACAAATTTAAATCTAATTGGTTATACTTGCTGTCTTTTTCCTCATGGAATCAAAATCTGACATTAGCAAATCAGCACATTTTCTTGATATGCTCATCTTGTAATGCAATGGATGCTGGGAATGCAGAAATTGGATTTAGTTGAAGAATGTTTCTTTAATGAAACAAATAAAAATATATGAGAATCACAGAATGTATTTTGTTAGCTTCATTTTGTTAAAAAATATTTAACACTCTTTTAACCAATTTCAGCCTTCCTGGCTTCTATTGCATTCCAACAAATTGAAATGTAGGTCAGCGAAACTTGAAAACACATTCATTTCCTTTGAATAAAGATAGAGAAATTAAAGTTTGCTTAAATCAGAATGACTTTAATTTGTGGAAAGCTTCAATATATGCTGTCAAGTTTGTGGGATATTCTTGAATATTTGGTCTCGCTCTGATGTCAGTCATCATTGGAACATGCTATGCAAGGCTGTTATTTAAGAAGCTAAATGTAGCACTAAATCATGAATAATGTGATATGTCTAACAATGTTGGACTATTGGCAGACAATATTGAAACTTTTATACAAATTAAAGTTATATTGCTTTAGTTTGAACTTTCTTACTCTGGTGTCTTTTTCTATGGAGTTCAATTGGCCTCGGTGAGATTAGTTCACTATTTTGACAGGAACTACAAATAAGGAATAAAATATGTACAGCAATTGCATCTATTTTCCCATCTTAAACCTGCTGCATTTTGACCTTGAAAAATGGTAAACTTGCACAAACCTGTTGACGGACCACCTGTCTTTAGAGACCACTTTTTCTTGACAGAAGGGATGGTCTCACAAGATAGGTTTTAATGTATACTTCTTTAAACTGGTTAAATGTCGTTCAGCATTGTAATGGAGACCACTTTTTCTTGGCAGAAGGGATGGTCTCACAAGACAGGTTTTACTGTATACTTGTTTAAACTGGTTAGATGTTGTTCAGCATTGTAATGGAGACCACTTTTTCTTGGCAGAAGGGATGGTCTCACAAGATAGGTTTTAATGTATACTTCTTTAAACTGGTTAGATGTTGTTCAGCGTTGTAATGGAGACCACTTTTTCTTGGCAGAAGGGATGGTCTCACAGGACAGGTTTTACTGTATACTTGTTTAAACTGGTTAGATGTCGTTCAGCATTGTAATGGAAACCACTTTTTCTTGGCAGAAGGGATGGTCTCACAAGACAGGTTTTACTGTATACTTGTTTAAACTGGTTAGATGTCGTTCAGCATTGTAATGGAGACCACTTTTTCTTGGCAGAAGGGATGGTCTCACAAGACAGGTTTTACTGTATACTTGTTTAAACTGGTTAAATGTCATTCAGCATTGTAATGGAGACCACTTTTTCTTGGCAGAAGGGATGGTCTCACAAGACAGGTTTTACTGTATACTTGTTTAAACTGGTTAGATGTCGTTAAGCGTTGTAATGGATTTTGTGTTTCTGTTTTCAGACAAATTGTCCTTGGAGCTAGATCAAAGAAAAATCGTGAGAAAACAGGAGAAATCCTACTGGACGGAAAATCGTTGATGTTGGATGCTCTTAAAGCTGGTGCTACAATGAAATATCTCTTTTTTAGTAGCATGGATGCCATAGGAAATTTTCCTGCTAAGTATCTTGAGGGTGTGAAAATTATAAAGGTCACATATCAGGATATCAAAATTTGGTCTGATACACAAACACCAACAGGAATTTTAGGTAAATTACACTGACCTCTCTCCAGGAATTCATGAAGCAATTGGGTTTTTGTCTAGGGTTTTCTATAGGCTTCGTCGCAAACAACTAAAGTGCCTTTTGTTAATTTCTTTGTATTGACTCAGATTGAAATCAAAGAGTGATCCACTTGTGAGTATCTGAGTTGAGTATAAACAATATAACAAGGTCATTTATTGCACTGCTAATTAATCATGCTGAATTTGTTTCATTTTAAGTGTTTTGATTCGCTGATAATTCAGCTGCTTAGCAAAATATGCAATTGAGCAGAAATAGAACTTGCACACCAGAAACCGTTAACAGTGACCACTTAATGTAATTTCAAAGGATGTGGACGAATAAATAAAGAGGCACATGTAGATTAAGAATTCATTATGCTTGGAGGGTATGAGTAGCTGGATAAAGTGATTTAATTAGATTTGAGCATGCCTGACTTGTTTTAAAACATGATAAATGCATTTTTCCCAGAATAATGCTTTGGAAACTTTTACCTGTCAGACTTTCAAAAAAATGATCGATCTGTAACATCAGATAATTAAATTTTTTAGCCTTGTCTCTAGGTCTGTTTTGTTTTTCAAAACAGGTGTGTTTGACATGCCCAAGCAGGGTGAAGCCTTGTTCATGACTCCAGACCCTCTTCCTGTCAGCTTAATATGTGACAAGATCACTGATCCTGGAAACATGGGAACACTACTTAGATCAGCTGCTGCTGTGGGATGTAGTCGTGTTTTTCTAACTAAAGGTGAAGTTTTGTTGCATAAAGTAATTTATTAGTACTTACTACCTAAAACAGGACTTTTAAATACCCCTTCTAATATAATTTTTACCTCTAATTAATTAGTCTTTGAAAATTTCTTGAATTTGTTCAGACCTCTTGCCAGATCTGGAATTTATCTGAGGGAATACAAAAATATATAAAAATGTATATATCACTTTTCTTGGGATTTACATTAGGGATTGTCCAGGGCTTCGCCAGTGTCACAAATTGCAATATTTTTTCCATATGGGTGACAAAATATACCATCTGCTGATTTTTTAGGTGACAGCCTTTTTGGCAGTTTAATTTGTACATACACTTATGGATTTGGAGTGAAGAAATTTGATGGGACCATGAAAAGAAGCCTCAAAGTTAGAGACATAATGCACTGGAATCAATGTTAATAAACAAATCCATTGTTCATATTGACAAACCTATCTGTACAGTGCATTATTACATCATAATCCACTTATGTTAACATCTGGCCTTAGTACTGCATGATGTGATACACTCAATCATGCTACCTACTTACAATTGGATATCCTCTGAAGACATGAGCAGAAACAACATTTAATTAAATGATGGCTAATACTTCTGTTGTTTTTAAGTATCCCAATAAAATAGTTTTACTGAAGCTTAAGAGAAAACTGATTACCTTTGAAGTTGGTAGATTGAATCCGAAAATAAGCAGATTGGGAAATGCCATATCATTTTTTGCGTCATATTTAATCATTGTTTTCACTACATATTCACTGATTTTTGGGTCCAATACCTGTGGAGTGTGTTATTTTCCTCCTCATAAGGGTGAGGGCTTTTAATAGTTTATGAATTATGAATTAAGGTCAGATACCCAGGGGAAATCGGGGGTCACACTACCAGGCAAAATGGGCGGAAAAGTCGCATAAGGACTGTAAACTTCACTTTCTTCTGTTAGGAAAGCGAAAATGACTTTTCCCTTGATTTTTTGTGTCATATTTAATCATTGTTTTCACTAAATATTCACCGATTTTTGGGTCCAATACATGTGGAGTGTGTTATTTTCCTCCTCATAAGGGTGGGGGCTTTTAATAGTTTATGAATTATGAACTAAGGTCAGATACCCAGGGGAAATCAGGGGTCACACTACCAGGCGAAATGGGCAAAAAAGTCGCATAAGAACTGTAAACTTCACCTTCTTCTGTTAGGAAAGCGAAAATGACTTCGCCCTCGATTTTTTGGACATAAAATGGCTATAGATTATGACTTTTGAAATGCCCTCTCGCAGTAGCCTGCAGGTTCTGGCACTGTTGTAATCCAAGGTGAAATGCATCAATACATATATAGTAATTTGCTTTTAAAAATGTGATCAGTGAAGATCTTATGTATTTCTTGTTTTTATAAATGAACATTTTAACGACCTTATTTGTGTATTTTCTTGATAAAATCAGTTTGAAACCGTAAATGATTTTGTAATAGCAGACATCGCTATGTATATGATAAACCACATCATTACACTGTCTGTATTCATAAATAATTGGGCAAATAGATTCAACAAAATATATCATTTAATGAAAACAAGGTTTAAATATTATGTGATAGTAGATTTAGCCTAAATATTTAATAATGTAGATCAAAATCATGTGACAATAGTGTTGTGGAATTCAAAACAATGCTCCAAGGTCAAGGTTGTTTTCTAATCTACCATAATTGTGAAATTTTAAAAGAGAGATATAGTAGTGAAGCAAATACTATTTAACCAATGCATTTCATTATTACCAGTAGATAGACAAATAATACAGCCATAATTATGCAGGTGTATTAAGGAATCTGTTGTGACTAGGCAAGAAAGTAAATAGTTATATTAAGAAAATACCTCTTTCTAAAAATAGATTCACTCACATGTTCTTGGATGATTCGGTTTTGGGGGGTAAAAGGGTCCAGTTTAGTTATCTATCGACTTAAATGCTTCTGTGTGTTGTCTATGAATAGTTACAGTAATGTTTCATCAGGATTAAGGAAATCAGGATGAGGAGTATGCTTTGAAGTTGCTTGTGCATTTATTATTATGTAGACATATTAGAGGTTGTTTCAGAGAATGCTAGAAATCATTTTGACTGCAATTTTTGCAAAAAACTTGTACAAAATAAAATAATTATGTGGTAGTTTATTAAGCATTTTTACCAACTTGCAATTACAAGACTCTAATCTTGTATTGCTTTCAATTAAAATTAATTACAATGTATAGCTTCTGCTGTGCTTTTTAAGTCATATGGCCCAAATACGTTGCATGTATCTCAATCCAAATGCACACATATACTACAAGTATGAATAGAATGGGTATGAATATAATAATTTGTATATATGTACAAAATGGGTTGATAATAAACATGGCACATAATTTTCAACTTGAAAATAAGACATACTGAGAAATGGAGCACATAAATATGATAATACAGCTATATATATATATATATATATATATATATATATATATATATATATATATATATATATATATATATATATATATATATATATATATATATAATTTCCTGTTTAGCTTCCACTTCTCCCTGTTCTGACTGAAAGGAGAAGTAATTTCTCACTTCTCCCTAAAATTTAAGTCAAGATTGACCCCTGGGAAATATATGGGGTAATGCTTTACGTATAAATGACTTGCCCATTTTATGCTGAGAAAGCCATCCTATAATTGCATATGATCAGGGAAAGAAAATAAATGATACCAACAGTAACAGACATAAAGATTAATGACACCAACATTAATTGACATGAAGATAAATGACACCAACATTAATTGACATGAAGATAAATGACAAATTACATTAATAGACATGAAGATAAATGACAACAACATTAATAGACATGAAGAAGATATATGACACCAACATAATAGACATGAAGTATGTGATCTAAACTTTTCTGTTCCTCTTAAGCTTCAATACATGTTTAAATCTGTATTTATATGTTAACTGCTGAAGTGAACAAGGTTGGACTCATTTGTGCCTTTTTTTTTGGTATGTGGTGGGCGTTTTAAATTCCACAGGTTGATGAACACTGACATGTAAATGTACATTCCCAAATTTTGACTGGTCATTGTTTTGAGAAGGGTTAGTGTCAGGTTTCAATCTGTACCCTGGTTGTCAGCATAATACTTGTAACTTGTTTTCACTATGTTATAAAATTGTATTAAAAGATCTGTTTCTGACTTATTTTAAAATGGAATGGGAGGAGAGAAGAAATGTTATGTGTTATTCACATACCTCATATTTAATTTACTCATTGTTGTGTGATTAAACTTTGTAGCAATTGTGCCCTTGCAGTGGCCAAAAACCTTGGTGCTCCTTCTTCTACATTACTTTTTTCAATCACTAATGGAATATTTTGATTTTGAAGTTGGCCAGTAACACTTTATAAGAATGGCCAGTCAGGATGATGTTGAACTTCAGTGTTATAATTTAGCACTTTCAAAAGAAACATTAACTACAGAATGAAAATGTTTTTGTTCGGAAAATGAATTTTTAACCTATTGTATGGTCTTAAAAATGTAATTAATTTCTAACAGTATATAATAGAAACCATGTAAAATATTTATTCTACACATAATCATTCAAGCAGCACACGTCTATTCTAGCAGCACAAAGATATGCTGTATATAAAAGCTACATGCATATGAGATGACAGGATTTCTTTTTTTTTTTTGCATCTTTGTAAAAAAATGTTTATTACAGTGTATATGTAGCACAAACATATTAATTGATTTTTATCAGTTTTAGTATATATCACTTAATGTTAAATAACTTGGGGGATGCAGGTGTAAAATATAATGTGGACTGATTCAGCCTTAGCATGTGTGTAAATCTTGTATGTATCTAAGATGAATTCATGGATCTTCTACTAGTGGTTTTATGACCAAGGTCAAAGACCATGATCATTTATTGTTATATTGCCTTTATCTTTAAAATTGTTTATGAATTACATGGATGAGAAAAAAACTTCTCTTTAGATTCCTTTAAATACTTTTTACCTGGTAGAGGAGCAGAGTCTTCATTGAGCTCTTTTTTGATATACCAGAATAGATAAATTACCCATTAAGAGATAATTATTAATATTCCACTTACTGTGAGAAATGTTCATATTGGTTTTCAAACCCATCATTAAATAATAAGGAAACTCAAACTGAAAACCAGTCACCATTTGCTTCATCACAAAACTAAACGATGTTTCTTTATAATATAACATTAGTGTTTTTTTGTAATCTGTAGGTTGTGTGGATGTCTGGGGATCAAAAGTGCTACGAGCTGGAGCAGGGAGTCATTTCCGTGTGCCAATCATCACAGATGTCACCTGGGATGTCATTAAGAGTTGTCTCCCTTCTTCTTGCAGAGTTTATCTTGCAGAAACAAGGCGACCATCCATAGGGCTTTTGAAAAAATTGCAAGGAGATGAAGAAAGTATTGAAAAATTTATGGGTGAAGAATCTGACTTCTCAGATGGTGAGGAGGGTCAAATAACTGAATCAGAAGAACTTGTGGCCCACTCAGACTCGTACAATGAAACAACAAAAGAGTCTGATATTGACTCAGATGAGGAAGAGGAAGACTCCGCCACAAAATTAAAACAGTATGAAAAAGCTCCTTTATCTGTTTCAATGTATGATAAGATAGACTATACTACTGACCCTGTAGCTATTGTGGTTGGGGATGAATCAATTGGTGTTTCTCCAGAAGCTAGAAAGTTGGCTTTTCACTTTTATGGACAGTGCATAACAGTTCCAATAACTTCAGGTGTATATGGTTTGAATTCTTCAGTGACTGGAAGTATTGTTCTTTATGAAATAAAGCGACAAATTAGTAGCAAACAAAGTACTGGTATGGAGAAGCAAAGTGAACAAATACAACAAGCTAAACAAACTGACCAAATAAGTGAGAAACAAACTTTACAAATTAGTGAGAAACCAACTAAACAAAGAGAACAAATAAGTGAGAAACAAGCTGTACAAGTAAGTCAGAAAACAACTAAACAAAGTGTGCAAATAAGTGAGAAACAGGCTGTACAAGTAAGTCAGAAACTAGCTAAAGAAAGGGGAAAAGAAACAAAACAGTCAGATAAGGAGAAACTTGATAAAAAATTAAAGATTGATAAACAAAATATACAAACAAAGGAGAAGAAACTAAAGCCAAAATGACGAAGAAGTAAGAATTTTGCAGTGTCTTTATGTAAGTTTCACTCTCTACTTCAGATCTTGATATTCATTAAAATATCTTAAAACATGATTTGTTATTTTTCTGTGCTTGTTATTTGAAATCTATGAAGTGCTGTCGATCATGTTAGGACATCAGTTTGTCCCACAGTCTGCACGTCTGTTAACAATTTTGTTTCTTGCACAAAAATAACTCAAGTCAACTGTTGACATACGTTGTTAATAGCATGCAGTTAGGTTAAGGGAGAAATCTATTGAGTGCAGGGTCATAGTTCAAGGTTAAAGTGAGCAAAGGAACAGAAGTTGCAACTGTATAGTAACAATAGCTTCACCAACCTGGCCAAAACTTTGAAGGGCTTTCACATGGGATACAGCAAAATGCAAGTTACAGACTGCAGGAAAAAAAATGGTTTTTGCCTCATAACCATAGTTATATCTGTGTCCACTTGTTTAGATTACTTGCACATAAGCTGGGTTCAAGTTTGAATTGAATTTTATGGTGAAGTGACCTCTTTTTCGGACAGAATAGGATGAAGTGAGAGCAGGACAGGAAAAAGTGGCATGTATATATTTTATATAAATGTGTGTGTGCTTGGTTATCTTGTTGAAATTGTTCTTTATTCCCACAAATTTTCAGTTAGTGATTTAATCTAGGTACTACATTACTGTATGTATTCATCAATGAATGTTTCAATCAGAAGCATTAAAGTTAATCGTCACAAGCATGGAAGGAAATATGGCACTATGCATGCCATATAGGGGCATCTAATTGAGGAAAGGTGGATTTTCTTAAATTGAACACTCACCTTTTAGCTTAGTATACCAATCATTGATAGGGTTCCAATTTATGGTTTAAATATCTGTTTTATATACTTATAATAGCATGTCAATTGGAATTTGTTTGCTGATCTTTTCAAACGTTCACTTAAATAAATGGCATAATAAAACAGCCATGACCTTACAGCACTTCTCAAATTTCAAAATGTAGCATTGTTCTGAACATTTGTGACCTAATATTTTTTTATTTTTAGGCTAAATCTCTTATCACATAACATTTAGCCTTTACAAGTATTGTATATTATTTTCTTCAATTTATGTGCATGTTGTATATTTTCTTCAATTTATGTGCACATTGTATATTTTCTTTAATTATGTGTACATTGTTCATTTTCTTTATGTGCACAATGCATTCGTAAACCATCTAGTGATGAGGTACAAGACACTGAAGTCTGCCATTATTAGTCCATAGCTGGTTCATTTATAGATTTTAACTGATTTTCTAAAGAAACTAATGCAGGAAATCTTGAAAATATATCTTTAGAAAGTGGTGCTTTCACTGATTCTTTTTAAAAACATTGCTATTTATATATATATATATATATATATATATATATATATATATATATATATATATATATATATATATATATATATATATAGATGTTTTAGCGTTTTAGCATAAGTTGGTTAACTTTTATTATCACTTGATAACCTGCAGAAATTGGTCAGCAGTATCTTGCAGAAGAAAGATTTAATGGCAGTTCAGATATTAAAACACATGCCATGCCAGCACAACACAAGTTTATTTTGTTTGTGCTTTTAAGGTCACATGCAGTACATTTTGCCCTGGGCTAAAACACTAACTTCTTGAGTTAAGATAGTGTCTCAAGTCTTTTTATACTGTCACATGCTGCAAAAAGGACCAAACAAAGTCATTTTATCTGACATTACAGAAGGCAAAGTGAGCATTTTTTCTACAACATAGTTACCCATTTGTTTGTTGTCATTACCCCTGATACAGTAAGGGGATTTTTTATTTTAAAATCAATAGGTTATGTGTTATTTTAACTCAATGAAAAAATGGCTTGTGCATCAATAATTTGTTTTCAAGAGTAAGTTGCTTGAACAAACTTTTGTCAATTTACACCAGGGTAAGAAAAAAAACAATGGATTTGGGGTCCAGAGTTCAGAGATCAAGGTCAATTTGAGTCTAATAAGAAAAAAATGGTTTTTGAAAATTAAATTTTGTTAAAACCACATTACAGGACCATAGATCAAGGACATTGAAACCAGATGGTCACTACTGGACTCAGCAATACCCTGCTTGTGGCAACATAGAAGACTGGTAAAAGAGGGGCAGGGATATGATGTCTACTTCAGAACAAGTTTTTTTCAGTAGTGGCTGTAGAAAATGCACTGGCATGACCTAGGTATTATATTTTTGTAAGTTTTCTATTGGTGTTTAATTTGGCTAAATGCATTCGTGCATATGCAACAGTATAATTAAAATGGAACTAAAGGATGATGCAGAAATACTTCAAGCTTGGGTCATCTATCATGATGTGTCCTTGTGCAAGGCTTTTTACATCATTACCTCATTTGTCATTCTGTGCCATCAGACTAACCAGCTTGTGCAGTTAAAAACAGATATGGCGCCGTCTTCACTTTAACTGAAATTGAAACTTTTGGCAAAACAGTTTGTAAATCATAAGTGTAAATTGTGTGAGATCAGGATCCATGGGCTTGCCCATAAGCCAAGCCTAGAATTCAGCTCACTTGACAAACCCATCAGTCTGTCCGAGGTTTCTGAATCAACATCAGTATTTCTAAAATGTGTCGTTAGAACTTGTGTTTTGGGTTGTTTCTATTTGCAATTTCCACTTTTAGATTTTATTTTGTTAATTCCAGTTGTCAAATAAATGAAATAATATGTTGTAAGTCTTGTTATGCTGTCATGTATGATGTCATCTGAAATGGTTTTATTATAGTTAACGCTAGTTAAATCTTTCAGTTGATGATACTCGCTCTCATATAGGTGTATCTACTCTCTCTGTCAGCTCCAAAATTAAACATCAGATAGTTGTAAGAAAAAAAGAAGAAAAAAACCAACAAAAATATTTAAATCCACATCAGTACTGCATTAGGATGAAGTGTCATATGTGAAGTTGAACACTGTATTATGGAAATATTTACAGTTGAATTACAAGTAACACCATATGATTGAGATCAAGTTGAACACCATATTATGACGTCAAAATGCTTGATATTACAGACATTAACAGTTGAAAATTTGATTACCATATCTAAGTACATGCATATGATTCTGATATATTGAAGGTATTTAAAAGATGACTGCTCCAATGGCCTAGTGGTTAGAGTTTCCGCCCTGGATGCAGGAGGTTGTAGGTTCGAACCACGGCTGAGTCATACCAAAGACTTCTATAAAATGGTACTAACAGCTGCCTTGCTTAGTGCTCAGCATTAAGAGGTTAGGACTGGGAGGTCTGTTGTCAGGATAATGTGACTGGGTGGGACATCATGCTACATATATGCGGCATGATGCCCTAGTGCTAAACATCACTTTAAACTGTCACACTGCAGACATCATAACAATATGACGAAAAATTGTTAAAGCTACATTAAAAATCTAAATCACACACACATTTAAAATATGTACCAGATTTTACCTTGTCCACTTTCAGAAGTTGTTCCGTAATTATTTAAATATCACAATCATTAACATTATGATGGCATATCTAAATTATGTGTGTGTGTGTATATATATATATATATATATATATATATATATATATATATATATATATATATATATTCTGCAAATATTGTAGAATTTAAAATAACTATATGTAGCTGTTCAAAATTAATAAACGATTCTGCTTGCCTGAATGGTTCAAATGTCTGCCTCAAATGTGGGAGTTCGCAGGTTCAGACCCCAACTGAGTCATACCAAAGACTTAATAAAAATGGTACAACTATATCATGGCTCTGGAAATTTCATTTGCATGTACTTTTCTAATACACAAAACTTTTCATCCTGTCTTAAAAAGTATGAAAAGTAACATGTAAAAATTGTATTGTTATTTTTTGGGGAAGAGATAGTGTATGAATTTTAAAATAGGTGATTTTATGCAATTTTTATGCATGTATTAATTTCATTTTTGAGAAAATGTTTTCTTCCTAAAAATAAAAAAGAATATATAAAAAGTTTATTCAGGGATCATTCTTGGCTTCACCAATGTTGCAATTTGTGATTTATGTTCCTTACTAGTGACAAATTATACCATCAGATTTTTTTTTAAAAACCAAAAGTATGGACTGTTTAAACCTATATATACAACCTTGTGTTTTTGAGTGAAGAAATTCAGAGGTATCATGAAAGGGAGCTGCAAACTTGATATAAAATGCACTGGAATTTATCTAGTGTTAGATAAACAATTTATTTGTTGATATTGACAAGAATCTTGACAGTGCATTGTTATATCATAATCCACTTATTCTGACATCTGGCCTGAGTATGGTATGCTGTGCATAGTTGCCAACCCTCACGATTTTGTCGTGAATTTCAACACTTTATCAGCGATTCAATCTGCATGCCAAAAAAATCATGATTTTTCTTTGTCTCAATTATGTTAAATCTTTAATAAAATAACTGATTTCCTGTTATATTCTGCTCGTGATATCGACAGTTGCCAAAATGGTCCGATATTGCTGGTCACGATATTAGTAGAACTATAGCCGATTGATACAGATGGTCTAATAGCAAACATTGTAGCTTATTTTAATCTATATGTATAAGAGTAGTTTTACAAATGATTTTGAGAGAATTTGAGCCTAACCGGAATTTGGTCCGCTCATGCGCTGCCAACACTGATTTGAATTACCTTTCGGCATCGATATTGAAAATGTCTTCATCACCAAAGAAAAACAAATGCTTTGCACAAAAAGTGATGTTGAGTTTGGAGTATACCAAAAATTGGCCATGCATTCAGCCATCAAACACTGACATGTAGGTTGCGAGATTTGTGTAGTCAAATAATCAGGAATGCAAATAGCTAGATCCAGGTTAAATTTCAGCAACAATGTACTTTCATCTCATCTTTCAGTGGATTAAGAATATAATGAATGATATGCTCACAATTTCTGAAACATTAATTATTCCTATTAATATTCATTCAGGTATATCTCAATGAAATGTCATTCATTATTACCCCATGCCGACACCAAATGGTGTTGGCAAATTCCAACCTTTTGATAGGTAATGGACTCTGACCCTATTCCCCAACATAACTGTCCAAATATTAAAAATAGGGTGGCAAGGGTCAGAGGAAACTAACTAGCTGGCAGAGATGATGTGAGGAAGCGCATTAGCAGCAAAAAGCACACAGAGGTTGAAAAAATTAAAACTCCATATTTCACCTCAAATATTTTAAGCTATCGACAGAAGACATGCAAGCTACCAACACTGAAACATTGTGAGTTGTCTTGTTGAACACAATCTACCTTTATCAGCTGAATCCCATGCTAAACATTTGTACCAACATATATTTCCAGACTCGAAGATCGTTTAACGAATTTAGGTCAAAATTCACGAATTTGTATCCCTATTTTCACTAATTGCAAGCCTAGAGGGTTGGCAACTATGGCTGTGAGATCTCTGAATTTTTTAAAAACCTTTCTGGTAGTAGAAATTGACCAATAAGGTACTATCTCATAATGGATCTTTTGGATGAAACAGAGTTTGATTCAGTGCCCCTCACTAATAAAATTCCTCTTCTTTTCTCTTATAGAATCAAATCCTTCAGAACACTCATATTTTCTGTAGTAATCCCTGTCAGAATAGAATGCCTGTATATTCATCATTTCTTGGCCTTTTAAATTCTAGAATTATTTCTGATGCATGTGTGGAAGGTAGCATCACTCAAAAATGTGACCAAGAAAAAAATAAAAAAAGAACACAAGATCTACATTTTGATATCTTTATGCTACTAGGACTATCTATTATTGTCCTACTTTGAAGGAAGGAAATTAAACTGCTATAATTGACCAAACAAAGGCTAATTAATTTTATTTTTAAAATGTACCCAGAAAAAAGTAGCTGTGCTGAAACTTCAAAGGAAACTGATCACCTTTAAAGCACAGATTGTTCTGCATAAATGATAAGCAAATGAAAACAACAGTTTCAATGTTCTACAATTATTTTATGTTGCTGCTGCAATAAGAAAGACATCTGTTTGGTCCTCTAAAGGTGACCTTTAGCTGTACCTTAAATAACACATGAACCCTTCATCAAAGGAAGCTGACTACAGTCTTCAACAAAAATAAACAACCTGACATTGAAGAAAGTCAGCATCAAAATTAATAAGTTATTGCATTTTCCAAAGTGACTAGAACACATATATTTTTGCAGGGAGAAAATTATGCTTTCGTTCGTTACCAATAGCAGCATAAAATGCAAATAAACTTCCAATCTTTTAAAACCACAGATATTGCTTTCAAGTTAACTGGAGATTGGGTAGCATAGGCAAGACGAAACTGTCTCCAACTGACCAAAATGTAGGCCAGTTTAAGTACATGTCCAAATATCATGTAAACAACTATAGCCATGTACTAGTTGTGACAATTAAAGTGAATTGTTAAGTGACAATTGGATATAGATCAAAATAAGAACTATCATTTTTTAAAAATACGTTTTTTTCAATAAGCATGTGAGTCATACATGAAATTTATAATGTGATCTATACTCATATTCATGGATTTGTTATGTACAAGTACAGTACTTAACAGATTATGGATAATACTACACAACTGTAAGTTGTCAATATACAATTGTTTTTTAAACTAGTTTGACTTCATTTAATCAAAAGCATATTTTTGCTCCCGCTTTTATTACTCACCGCCCGCCCACCATATTTTAGGTAAATGCATAATTTTCTAAAGCAAACTGATTTGGTTGGATATAACATGGTTAGTTATACAACACGGTCGGGTTATTTGGACCCCGACTACCGTATCATAGTGGTGTTGCAGTGAACTGCCAATTGTTTCACTTGGCACTCTAGAGTTTTACATCAGGAAAGTTAATAAGTTGCTTTGAAAAAATAATGCATTTCACATAATTTGATTTTCAAACAAACTGGCAGTGGTTAATATAAGTAAAAGCTAGACTTTGGAAGTATTTCACTGAAATGAAACCAGAAATTTGATAGCAGAATATGTGGTAATAGACAGTATTAACATTTTGCTGCTCCAACTGGTCTGACAGTTTACAGGTCACCTAAGGTCAGCTCCAGGCTCTCACTCAGTTGTAACCCTTGTAAGGTCAAATAGTCACGTGATAGCAAAGTGCGTTGACATGTAGTTTCTGCGTGATCAGTCAGCCTCTTTCCAGTAAGATGCGACAGCGACATTTTTTCTGGCTGCTGTTATCCCAATTAATATGTTGAATAATACGTGTTTTTTTCTTGTTCTTGTATACATTGCGTGACTTTCATTCAATATTTTCGAGTTTATGTCTTCTTTCTGCAATACTGGAATGGAAGGTTTTGGGCATAAACCTATATTGCAACATGGCAGGTAAAGACGAATACACGGAAGCTCTTGCCAATGAGATACTTTAAGAAAAGGGATACTATTTTAATATTAAAGAACTACAGTATGATGTAATAAAATCAGTTATCAATGAAGGTGACACATTTGCCGTCTTCTACAAGGGGTATGGGAAAACGCGGTTTTGTTTTTTTTTTTTGTTATCACGTGACTATTTGACCTATAACGCTTATGCATATCGGCTGCGAGATTTTGTTAGTCATGTGACTAGCAATGAAAATGGTGCGAACGAGGTCAAAATTCATCAACGCTGTAGTTACGTCTCGTCTGACAACGGATTAAAGACAAAATCTGTGTTATGCTTGTAATTTCTGAGAAGATAAATGATTTCCCTATCGATTTAATGTAATTATGGGTCAATGCAAGGTCACTTAAGTTTTCTAGGCCTTATAGTTGGCGAGTCCCCAAATGGTGTCGGCAATTTCCAAGTTTTTGATATGGAATAGACTCTGACCCTACACCCCAACATAAAAAACCAGATATCAAAAATGGGGTGTCAAGGGTCAGAGGAAACTCGGACTACCGTGTAACCAATGAATGTAATGTGTTTTTTTTTATCAATACTGCCTACATAACGCTTTTATTACTATATCAACAAAAAACTCTTTACTGATTTTCTTCACAGCAATGATTTTGTACTAGCTAAAAAGTTGAGTTGTAAATATATCTGTATTAAATAAATGCTTGTGGCGGTTTATGTAGAAATGTCAAACAATAGCCATAGACCATTTAGTACTAATATTAGTACCCCTACTTCTACCTCGTGAACGGTGTACTAACATGGGCCTATGTGTGTCAATGGAGCAGCCTGGTGTGATTTACACCCAGCTCTTTTGTTTAGTCTAATATCAACAATTATGAACATGTTTCTTGAATATAATGAAATAATTTGTGTAGCCATCTTAGTTAATAGCGGAATTATCGCAAATCATTGTACAAATAGTCGTACAATCTCGTTTACCTTTCTTATCCGATATTTTTGTTTTGATCGTCCGCCATATTAGTTCAAATAATGACTACTTCCGTTCTCAGCCTGGTTGTTTCTGCGCCATACAAGGATACTAAGGCCTTATTTGGAAACGAAAACAGATCTTAGTAAAAATATGGCGTGGTTTGAGTCGGAAATTCTGCGCATTAAAAGTAAATGCGGTTTACCGAAGACTTTGAAATTCCACCAAAAAGCCATTATGTTCTCAACAAAAATATGTTTCCGCAATTAAGGCAAGTATCCATTATTCGTCTTTGCGTGTTATGTCATTCAACAATTGATAGCGTAGTATATTCCAATATGTTCTGGCAAGCCTTGTGTAGAAAAGAGGTCACTGCGAGAGTCTCGCGTTATCTGTAATGGTGGACACAGTGAGGTTAGCGTAACTATGCCGATTTATTTTATCGCTATTAAGTATAATACAATATCGTAATTATATAACAGAAATTTAATTCTAAAAGATACTTTACGGTGACACTCAAACATTTATTGCATCGTTATTTTATTAAGAAGATATTTACGTTTTTTTGCAAACACCTTTGACCTGTCCATGTCTACGTTAGTTTTTGTGTACCGACCTTGGCTTATTGGATAATGTAAATTTTCATATTTTAACGAAAGTGCATTTTGTAAATTTACGAGATATGGAAAATACTCGCTATCGTCTGTTCTTATAAGGGGGAGTTTTATTTCGTCAAATTTACTAAAACAAATACATGAAATTTCATCATTAAATTCTAATGACAATTGTTGGTTATCTATCATTATTATTATTTATTTTGCTGTTAACTCCATCGGCTAATGTTAATTTTTCAAACATTATTTGTGATGCTTAGACAATATTGCTTATATAATGTCCAAACGCTAGAGTATTAATTCCGTCTTTGCAATACCTTTTATCATCTAAATTGCTTTGTCCACGTTTTATAATTTTATTCGTTTCAAGTTCATGATGATTAGTCATAATAACATTAGTTTTAATAAAACTGACGCTATTGTTAAGAGCTGCTTTGAAATCGTCAAAACACACCGTTTTTTTTTACATATCCGTGAGGTATACCTTTAGCTTTCTTTGTCAGTTTATTGTCATCTAATATGACAGCGTACATTTTGCTTCTTAGTCCAACAAACTCTCTCACCGGCACAAACATAAATTCGTCAGACTTACCAATAACTTTCTTGTTAGAATTAATCATAAAATTTACTACAAATTGGATAATCTGATCAATCGAACAAATCTTTATTATCGTAAATATCCTGATAGACATATTCAAATTTTATATTATAAACTAACGAGTCTGTATCAGTAAATAGCAACTCCGAATCTGGCCACATTATATGTTGTAAAATTATATTGAAAATCGTACATCAGCCACTTCGATATATCAAGTACAGGTGCACCAACACATATTGGCTTATTTAACTTTAGATCTGTCTTTCGTCATTGTATTGCGGCAAGATTTTCATTAAATATTTTCATACTAACAAAACCATCGTTGTTAACTAATTTATTTCAACGATTGATATCATCAACAATTTCCATATGAACCCGCTTGCGAATGTTCCCCATAGTCTTACCAATCACTGAATTATTCTTTAACTTGAAAAAGTTTTTCTCAAATTCGGTTTTAGCTATAGCACGACTTTTCGTATTTAGGTCAATATAATCTGGCATACACCGCGACTGATTAAACTTTAACATGCTTTAGGTTTTTGTAATGCATTACGTAATTTCTTTTATTTAACAAATTTGGAACTAACTTGTTAACGATAGAACTTTTTGCAGTTGTCATTGCTCGTTGTTCGGGATATAATAAACTATAATCAATCGTCATTGCCTCTGCGCAAAACGGATAGTCATTATGTAGATCCTGAAACGAACTGGGATAGTCAAGATCATCAGCAAAATATGAAATATATTTCGGAAGATTTTTTTCTTCAGTTTCTTTAAGAAATTGATTTGGAGTTATCCAATGAAACTCACTGCAAGGCATTGGATGTGCCAGCTCCCACCCATAAAGGTTCAACTGGCTGAATTTTATTAGAAATATAATTTTTTACTTTGTATTTGCTCATATATCTTTTTACCGCGTCACTTGATGGAATTTCGAACGAGTCGAAATAATTGTTATCCAAAACAGCTGCCCAATGTGTACCAGATCCGTCATTAAAATCTTGTATATTTATCATACACGAATCTAGAAACGCTAGCGTCTCTGGCGATGTCAGCGTTGTAAGTTCATCTTTGTAATAAACTCCGTGAAAATGTTTAACTTTTTAAGGTGATCAAGTATATCAAAAGTACTTAACGCAGGCGACGAAGTCGGCCGCGTCTTTATCTCCTTGTTCCTGGCAGCGTTCGTTCTCGTCCTAACAAACCCGGCAATAGACTTCCCGCCAATCCCGCCAGTAACGGAGCTATTGGAAGAAATCAAACTTGTCTTTTTTTCGTCGCTTTCTTTCTTTTCGTCGTTGTTTTTTTTTGCGTCGTCTTTCGCTTAGGCATTATATTTAATACTTAAACAAAAAATTCTTTATACCACTTCCTTCAACTGCTTTTGTCGTTGCGTCAGATACTGCACCAGACGCTGCTGCTAGCCCTAATGTACCAGGTACTGGCAAGATTTTAGGTAGCAATGTTTTGGCTATTAGGATAGCACTGGACCGAAGAAACCGCCATGTTTTGACATTGCAGTTATTTGTGCAGTGCTTAAATTTACAACGAAAGTTTTTTGCGATCGTATTTATTTACTTGATTTTTGGTTAACAATAATTTTGTTAAAACATCCAAAGCACTAAGGTTGATCTTCAATGAAACCGGCTTCCGCTTCGCAACATCAGCTGCTATTTTCTTTTACATGACCATCAGTTAAGTGTATTTCTTTTACAATATATTTTGTCATTTTATATAACGATTACAGATTAAATTTGTATTGACATTTTACCTCCAACGGATTCGATTGTAATAGATTTATCGCTTATCACTAACGTATATATGGTTAACGGCGCTGCTGGAGCGGCGCCGAGCGTCCAAGTAATCTCAATAGCAGTTGTGCTGTCTACAGATCACTCGCTCTGATTACTAACATTAAAGTAAAATATCGGATAAAGTGTACGAAATTCCTCTACTGATATCTGAGTTCCATCTCCAGCACATTATTTTTTCATTGAGTCAAGCAGATGCATGTAAGGTCTAGTAATGTTTTTGTTAGCATCATCTGCAAAATTACACTATATCGCTCAATCTGGGTATTGTTTTAAATTTATTCTAGTGCATATTTATTAAGATATCAATTTTGAAGAAAAAATAATATCTAAGTTGTGTTAGACTCTATGGATTATCTCCGGCCTCTCCCATTACTTTTTCAACATTTACCTTATCAACCTTTACCAATGCATCGTATTTTTGTATTTTTAATATTTTTACCTTCCTTGTATGATTGAATTTTTGTTCTTTTCGAGCCTCGTGAACTCGCTGAAATTCCATAAGGTATTATTAAGATATCAACCTTGAAAAGAAATAATAACAGTCGTGTTAGACTATGTTGAAGCTACTAGTCATTGAGAGAAAATTCTGCTAACATTAACCTGTCCGTCACATTCTTGTATATTTTCATTAGATTGCCCGCAATAACAGGTTTGGTACATAAAATCATAAGATGGCCCCAGTTCAAAAGTTCATAGCGCGAATGGAGCAATAAACGATTTGCCTGTGGGGCTCGCTTTCTTTACAACTGTTACAAATCTATTCAGCAAATTCGTAAACTGTCTGGTTTAAAAGTTCATGGTATGAATGGCCTCACTTGCAACAAAATTTAAACGTTGTAAGCAGCGTGCGAATTAAAAGGTCATTCGCTTAAGAGACAACCATTTAACATAGACATCTCTGGTTTTGGGACAAGGTACAAGGGCGTCCTTGACTTTTAGACTAGGACACGCGTGACTTTTAGATTAGGACTTGCGTGATACCTATATGTAACACTAAATTCTCAGAGTTAAAAAAAAGTCCGAGCCCTTGTGAATCTTTAACTTATCAGGTCCAGATTAAGAGAGTGTCTGTTTGTATTTTACAGGTAAGAATTTTATGCTTTCTTACTCACCTTTAAAGTTAAAGATTTATGTAGTAACTAGTAGTTGCAATATTCTTGTGAGTTCTCTTTTAATTTACTATTATAATGTAGCGGAATATGGTATTGTTTTAAGATTTGATGTTAATTTGTATTTATATGAATTCACTACTAGCTTCATGCTAAAATTTAGTTGCGAATAAAACTATTCTTTAGATAATAAAGTATTATGTTAAATGATCTTTTCCAGGTCGTCATTCTAAATTAAATGAAAATACATTTCTTTAAAATGATTATGGCATCAATCGCAACTATTGAACTTTAGGCTCTTTGAATATAAGCAATATTTACTTACTTTTATTGTATTCTAAAATGCAGAACACTACAAGCATATGTAGTGGTAGATCATATGAAATTATTTAATATATATTATAATATGTAATGTATGTATTTTTCAATATAAAGGTTTTTATTGGTTGTATTTTTAGAATGTAGTTATATATCAATAGAACTTGTCAGGTCCAGATTAAGAGAGTGTCTGTTTGTTTTCTACAGCGATCTCCGCTACCTCTTGTTGCCCGAGCTTTCCCCACAAAAAGATGTTCTCGAATCTACACCATTATAAGAAACAATTTATCTTTAAGAGCGCTGAAATCCAATGTTTTCTTACATAAAATATTCACCTAACATTAGCGTTATCGAATACTCCATTATTTTGTTGCTGATTGTCACGTCGAACTTGCTGTTGAACTGCAACAACTAACTGACGCGGCAGTTGTTCACTCGATGTTGTTGTAATTCTCCATGTGTAGTTAGTGGTATTCGAAACCGCTATTTGATATATTTTGTGTTCCTGAAAATGAATTTTATTCGTGTGTTTTGCTAGCATATCATCTAATTCTACCATTTTAGTGACTGACGGATTTATTTGTGGCATCCACAGCGCAAGTTTGTTTATAATAAATTGTACATCAGCACCACCAGCTCGCAACAAGCAATCATTTTGTTCTGCTCAATTTAAAATTGGCGTGTGTTTTACTCCACCAAATACTTTATTTTAGTCTTTGCAAAAGCCAAATATTGTAGTTAATGACATCATCATTGTAATTTGTCGTGATGCTGCTGAGAGTCTCTTCGCCTAGCAAAACCTTCATTATAACGCGGATTTCTTACGGCAATATTGGTATTAACTAAAGATTGCATTTCGGTATCAGTCGCAGCTGAGTCAGGAGCATACAGACCAAGGTTAGCAAAAGCTCTCGAAATGAAGCTCTCGTAACGTCTGCATTAGCGTCTCGAGCTGGTGCGACTATACCTAACGTTGCAGCATTAGTAATAAGAAAACTTCTTACAGTTGCAGCATCTGCAGCTGCATCAGCTGCAGGTATTGTAAAACCTCTAGGCAGGTGTTCAGTTGATTCCGCTATAGCACGTCCAGTATCTTTAAACCACATCATATTAGTTGCTACTGATCTGGAGTAATCGTCGGAAAACGAAACAATATTTAAAATTGTACTTGCAATTTGCAAGGGATTTGAAATATCTTCGACAGCTTGATTGGCCAGCTGGTATCCGGCACTTCTAAATAAGAGCTACTTCTAAGTTACCTGCAATTGCGACAGGTGGAACAGCATGCCATAATCTGGCCACAACATTCTAACATTGCTTTGTGAGGCAGTAGAAATACGTCATCGTCTCCTGTATTAAATATTCTAACGCCAGCCTTGTTAGGTTCGATGGAATTTTCATCAAGATATTCTACATATTCAAATTTCGTTGCTGTGTTGTTTGTGTCATAAGATTCTGTTAAATCGAGATAATTTTTACTGACATTTATTTTATTAGGTTACACAAAATTAAATATCAAATTTTGTATAATCTTCTCCCCTTTTATTGATAAATACTTTTTCGTTGTTTTATAATCGCACGTTGGGTTTCTTCTGTTGAAGCTATTTCTAAAATAACTTACTTGATTGTGGATGCGGATTTCGTCTTAGAAGCGGCATGCGCCTTTGGATCGCCTTTTATTTTATCAGATATTTTTGTTTGTCCCATTGCAGTTCCAGCAGCAGATGTAGCTCTAGTTGCAAAACCTTTTGATGCATCAAGTGCAATTGGCACAACGTTACGAGTTAGTCCGGGAATATTTTCAACAGTTTTAGTAAATATATTTCCGAAAAATCCTATTATTTTTCTTCGATAAACTTTTATCTGCTTCATTATATCTGAGGTTGTGTAATTTTGTTGTCTTACTATTGTTCACACTTACGCAACGCGCAAGTGCAAATAGTAAGTAACATCATCGTTATTCAAATCCAACTGTTTTCCAGATTGGTCTGTCAATTGCATACTTACTTAATTTATTTGATTTTCAACATCTAAAGGATAATAAATAACATGACGCGGACCAATTTGCATGAGAAAACCAGGTGGAATTTCTGGTGAAATTTTTTTTATATCGTTTGCTCTTTGCTTCCTTTGGTTTAATAAGAACAAGATGCAATCGAGCAATTTACCAATATTGAGTTAACTTTATTTTACTGGAAATTCACCGTCAAAGGTAACTTCTTGCAAAAAAGGATAAAATTTATACTTTCTACGATCAAATCCTATGAGCGGTGTAATACCATCTGGTAAAGAAAAACAAACTGCCATTTTCTTAAAATTTTATTCTAGCTACTAGCGTATTATATTTCGGTGCTAGCTAAAAATCATATGCATTTCCTTTATTTTTTGTTATAAGTTCTTTTATTGTTTTATTTAAATCAGTAATATTTTAGGCTCATTGTGGAATTTTAATTACTGCCACTCCGTTAAATAATGGAGTAAGTTTACTAACATTAGTAAATTGATACACATCATTTATTCTAGTTTTAACATTTGTCATAGCATTTCAACAAGTGCATGAAATTAATCCAATTTCGTATCGTTTTCAAGATCTATTTCTATTGGTGGAATATACTTTGCTGAAAAGTTCTCGCTATCTTTATCCGACCGACTAGATTCAAGCAATAATGTTGCTGATATTTATTATTATATTTTTGTAAATTTAAGTCGCTGCGATTAAGTCGCGATGTAAAGTTTCATACTCGTCAGATGTTATAAAATATTTCGATCTTAAATTATCAAGTATGTCAATAATTTTCATTGTCGATTTCAGCACCAGCATTTCCTGCTTCTTTTGATGATATCAACAGCGCTAATCTGTTTATCATATTAAGATCTGATGTAAATACTATAACTCCAGTTCCTGTCTTTTTTTAATTAACCGTCCATTATATTCTTTATAATCATCAATCATCGACTTAATTCAGTTTGACTTTCGATAGGTTTCATATAATTTGAAACAACGGCATCGGCTTTCATTCGTATTATATCCCGATATTTTGCTTCGGTACTTAAACTGTTGTTAGCATTTTTGTATTGGTCTTCTTTTATTCTACTAATAACTTTGATATAAAGATCAGCAATAATCCAATGTCGTTATTTGTTAATGCTGCTTATGTAGTTTTCATTTTTCATTTTTACATCGTCTTGCTTTCTTCTTTTATTTTTCCAGCTCTTTAACTTTCTCTTCAGATTTGTAATCATCTTTTCTAATATCGCGTACTCTCGTATTTTTAAAACCATATTTTTCATCAAAAATTTCTATTCTCATTACCTCCTATTTTGTTATTTATATTTTCTAAATTAGATTCAAATCGTTATCTGTCCTGATCTTCTAACCCATGTTCTTTTCTCTATGCTTCTTTTTCGGCTTTTTCTTTAGCATAAATTAAAATACCCTCTAACATTTTTCTATTTTTTTTTTCATTCTTTGTTCTAATTTTCTTGTATTTGGTCCAACTACTGCTGCAGTTGCTAATCTTCGTTCCAGTTTCAGCTGATTATTTACTAGCCGATCTATTTCAGCTTGTCTCGCAGCAGGATCAGCTATATGTGCTGTAAGTATCTCAACAAATCTTCTTTAGCTCTTTCAATATTTTTTCAAGCAGAAGCCTCTTGTTGTTTTTTAACTAATCCGAGTAAACCTTTTTTCTTTTAATTTTGTAGCTTCTTCTTCTGATAGTGGTTTAGTTTCTGGTTGTTTTCCAAGTTAAGCCTCAGTAACCGGTTTAAGAACTGTATCTGCTGTTTCCGCTACAGCAACTTGACCACGTCGTGCTTGCTGTTCCAGCTGTTTAAATCTTGCCTGAGATTGTGCAAGTCTTTTTTTAGATCTTCGATATGTTGTTTTCTATATTTTGCTTGTTTTTCCATTTATTATATACCATTTTCTACAAATATGCGGAAGAAACGTTTATGTTGATAGCGGACAATACAAGATTAGGTGCAGAGCCTTATTGGTGGTGTATAGAATTCGTGGCTGAAACTCCTCAATTAGTTACTTAAATAACGGCATAAAATATGTAAACAAATATTATATAATGAAAATAATATATTTGATTTTAATCATATTTCAGAGAACATTCCGAAACAAAATGTTGACGCTCCAATGCAATATTACAGATACTATCATAAAAGTCTTTGGTGCGTCAAAAAAATTATTAAACCAAAATACTTCCAGTGATATCATATTTAACGTTGCTAATGACTAGCTCTGGTGTAATTTCAAGGGGCGCATCATTAGATCCTTTTATGTTAAAAATATATGGTGTCGGTGTTTCTCTTACAACAGCTTGTAAAAAAATTGAACCTCGATTCGCGACTAAAAAAATGCTTGCTAAACAGCAAGTATTACTTATAAAATATTACTCGATAAGATTCGATCTTTTTTGCTTTGTATAAAATATGATATGAAATACTTAATACGCGAATTCCACATTTTGTTAGTATGTTAACAGATACTCTGCCAATGAGTTAGCAAATACGAAAAAGATTATAAAAAAAATTATGTTTAATTTTGTTTAGTGATATCGTTATCAAATAATATATCGACCATATTGTCAATAAATATCATCACATCATCTGCCCAACCCACTATTCTAATATCATTTTCAATCGCGAATAACCATACTGACTCATATTTCGGCGATATATAATAATCTACATTTTTAATGGAATTGCTTATCATTTTAGGTTTTAAACCAGTATATACTGATGCTGCTTTGATCGAATATTAAATCGTTTAGAAAATCTGTTTGTTAGATCAAATCCAACATGTCGTACTGAGGTATTGTACAGTTTATATGTAATATTTCATTCGTTTAATATAACATTTTTAATTAGCTAATAAGTACAAAAAATGGACATAGTAGTAGGATTGATGTGATCCTATCACAGAAACCCCCCCACCTGACAAAACATATTTTTGTCAGAAAAGGTGTTAGAAAAACCTTATCATGTAAAAGTCCTCGTTTTGAGCTAACAAAGGCTGCTGACAAAGACGATAACGTATAAGGTTTTTTTTTTTGAGTGGGGGCGGGGTGTCTCTGAGAGAGGATCAGCAACCCTCTATACTACCTCTATACTACTATACTAGTTCCACATATACAGAGCCTAAGTAATATCAGCAAATGAAAAAAAGGTGTGGGAGTAAATGTAAATTTCAGTGCGAATGTTAACCACCATCTCAATTAGGCAATTCAACAATTCTTGAGGCGATCAAATAAAGCGGTAACCACCATGTGGTGACATCTCCGAATTACTGTGATATTTGGGGCAAATTATCCAGACGCAGTGGGGTGACTTTTCCTACCACCATGGGACGACTTATCCTGTCACCTGAGTTATCTTAGAGGCGAGTTCCTCCAAGGCGAGTTCGCCACGGGGCGAGTTCTTCACTATTCCTAGGTCTGCATCACCAGTCGTTATCGGAAAAAAAGTCTGGAGTACACTATTTTGAAGGACATCATCCCATTTCCAAAACTTGATTTACACTTTGTGCAACATATACATTAAGATACCAACATTAACACAATTGTATGCCATCGAAAAAAAAATAAATATTATTTTCAGTATAAACACCATATCAGAGTAACTCTCCTTGCATGACATGGACTCTTATATGGCGTCTGTTTCACGCATTCACCTATCTAATTTAAACTGAATATAAAATGCATTTAAATATAAAGCAACCCCATATAAAACCAAGAGAACCCCTTTGACCCAACCTATCCTTCCAAACAAAAACAAATCAAACGTTTATAATGCCTTTAAGGTTAGAGTTTTTATTTACTTAAGACCCACGATGGCACACAGGTACTCGATGCAAGCTTGATGTAAAAAACAAAACAAAACAATAATCTTAAGGAAAAATATCATAAGTGACAAAAATACCTCAGATTACCCCCATGAGCCTTTTTTGACATTGGACTCGCTCTGTCATACTATATAAAAGTCTTTTAAATAATATGACAGAGAGGGAACAATGTCAGAAAGGGTCATGAATCTGAGGTATTTTTGTCACTCTATGACTTTTTTCTTATGATAATTGTTTTTTTTTTTTAAATAAAAGCTCGCGTCGAGTACCTGTGGGATGGCACTGACTATATATCATTATAGTATTATACTGTAGTGTAAGCAGAGTTTAACGTATTTAAGCGGTGGATCATAAAAAAGTAATATTACTGCTCAGTTGATGTTGAGTGAATGAATATATGTAGTTATACGATTGTTATCTGTGTAGTCAATGCTGCACTTCTCCCTCGATATAGATTTTGCTTTTGAAAGAAGTTGACTTGTTTTGCCAGCATCAGCTGTTGCTTTAGCATCCGGGCACTTGGTCGAAATCTGTGCTTCGAGTGTTATGGAACATATAGATGTACTTATAAATATATAACTGGTTTTAGAATGTAAGTTATATTTACAATATATGTGCAATATATGTAGATATATATGTCTTACTGTTGGAAGAAACCAGGCTTTAGAACTCGGGAATGAACGAAATAGGGTGCAGAATAAGGATCCCCCAAATTTCGATAATATTCTACAACTATATAACTACATCAGTAGGAACTTTGTTTGTTTTAGTTGTCAGGGTTGTTATTTGCTGTAAAGTATAGTCCAGGATAAAAATAGCATTTCTTAAAGAATCGAAAAGTTTGGTATTTGTTTGAGACGATGCATTCACTATCTTCATAATCATAATGCTACACGACGGAAAGTCCAAGCCTGGGACGCTGTATTATCGTGATACATTATGTTGTTATCAGTACATATTAAAACCAGTCTGTTATTGCTGTATTGTTAGAGATGGGAAATTTTCTCTGATTTCCCCTCTATCTATTCCTATATATATAAAAAAATAAATCTGTCAGTCCTATAGCGTTAATGTGAATAAAACCGTATATGGCGGCTGACCCAGATTACCGTAGTCTTACCACGTAAGGCCTACTAGGGAGTGTTGGGTCTTACTGCTTAACTAACGGAGTTGTGTAGCGTGTTTTGATGTCGACTAACAGTGTAACGAAAGTCAGATTTTCAGGAATATTATACACAACTGGCAACTAATAACGATGCTTTTCTACAAAGTAAAGTTATAATATTTTTGTCAGATTTTACTTACCCTGATCACTTTTCTCTAATAAATTAAAATTCTCACAAAGGAAATGGAATCCTTTTCAAAGTTTCGTTGACCTGCATTTCAGTTGGCTGGAAAGTGATGAAAGCTGGGAATGCCATAATCGGGTTAAGTGGACATATTATTCTTTAACAAAACCAATAAAATTATATTATGCCTATTGGAACTGTAAGCAGCATTTTGTTTTGTTCAAGAAACATTATCTCACATATGAACCTTCTTGAACCACAGGAGTCTGCAGTTTTATCAATAAAGAATGACAAAATTTCTGACAACATGAAATCAACTTAATGATATTATAAATTAACACAAAAAATGCAAGCATGATCATAACCCTCCACTTGATTCAACTTGTCATGTGTCTTTTATCCCTTCAGAATCGCATGAAGACTGAAAAACTACACTTATCTGTTCAAAAAATGGTAACATACCAAGGCATCACTCTCAGAAGACCATCACATGAATCCAATCCAGCAAATTAACCTTTATTTTCACCATTACGGTCACAAACCCTGGAAAAATGAATCATTTCAGGAAAAAGCCCATTTCTACCATGGGCTAAATAACGTCATGAAATAAATTTTACAAAATAAACTTAATTTTTTTTTATATTTCAGATTGCATCATTTAATATTTTTTGTTTAAATTTCTAGAACAGAAATATGTAGACAAAGTTCTGATAGTGCAAGTAACGGTTGATGATGCCATCACATTCAAATATTAGATGTTGAGATCCTGTAAATATGGCATTTAAAAAGTTGTAACCTGGTGAAATGAGTAAAATTATATGTAATAATTTACCATATTATAGGACAATATCATCTATAAAATGGTATAGTGTACTCTGTGATTTCCATTGAAAGTTGTTATTCTGAGGGTGTACTTTACATTGTCATTCAAATGCTAATGAGGTAATTTCCAAATTGTATGGTAGCTACAAATTACAAATTTAAATACTCAAACGATGGGTCTCTATTCCCATGCTAAAGAATTTACATATGTACAAAATGTTGTATTTTGCAAAACCATAAAAATTAATATCCATATGAGTTGATAGGATTATATTGAAAAAATGATTGTATTTAGTATTAAAACTTTGATTATTGATGAAGTGATATGAGAATTTAGCAATTGGTAATGAGGCTAATTTTTATTTTCTCGAGTATGTAATATTTAGTTATTGCACTAAATATTTTATTATTATTCTCTTTCCAGAATGGAAACTGCAGAAATATAGTACCTTACAGGTGTAAGAGAGAGACATTTCTTTCACTACCTGTCAACCATGATCCTGCTTTACCTAGGGAAAAATAAAAGTGAAAACAGCTGGTTTAGACTCATGTACACATGCACTGGGTTTAAGAGGTTGAACTACTTAAAGGAAAAGATAGCAACATAAATTATATTAAATATTTGGAAAATCACATATAAACAATCATGCTTGTAAATCGTAAAACAAGTTTCCGTGAAAACCTGGCATTGTCAGATTATGGCCCTGATGAAAACCTGAATGACAATGCTGATATAGACTGGGTGAATAAAATATGGGTTCGCCGACTTCTCCGTGGATTTGCACTGGTCAGCATTATGTCTGTCAGTATGAACACTCCCAGGACCTTTGAAAATGTTCCACAGCTTCTTTATGTGACCTTCACCCTTGACCTCATTGTCACCTTTGTATTTACGGCAGAGATGATAGCTAAGATGCATATCAGAGGAGTTGTCAAGGTCAGTGAAGTTTGTGCAATGGTTAGTTTATTTTAATGTTTTAATGAGGCTGTATTAATATTATCAATATTCTAACACTGTAGAGAACAAATTAAATCCTGTACTAATGAACAACTGAAAACTTAAGTCATTTACTTAGTTTTCAGTTTAAGCATTTGAAAGGCATACAATATTTGCCAGCCGATAAGTCGATGCCAAGTATAAATCAAAGCAGCAAATTTGACAAATTTTCCATTCTTCATCTATATATAAGTCGATGCTTAGGATAAGATGAGGTCAGATTAATACATCGGATTGCAGTTACTATAAAGACTGAAATACACTGAAAATCCGAAATACATACGTATTTACATGTGCTCTGCATATATTGGTGTAAACATAGGAACTATGATTTGTGTTTGTTTGAATAGTAATAAAGAGCAAAACAAAATATGATTGGAGTGCTTTTGATAAACTTTTCCTGGTTACAGCACTCATTAGTTGGTCTTACTTTATTGGACAGGTATCATAATAATCAATTGTTCTGGAATGGAGGTGGTATGGTAAAGATTGGTTGTTCCAGAACAGAGGTAATCTGCAGAATGGCCGGTGTAAGTAGGTTTAATTCATCTTAATCAAAAGTTAAATATAATATAATTTTGGCAAATACATTTCATCCTTTTCACTCTCAATCTGTGTATTTATTATTATGATTCTCAGTTTATCTTATCTGTCAAATCAAGTATGACCGATTGATGGTATTACATGCATTTAGCAGTAAATATGAAGAAAGAAAATAATTTACTTCAAAATCTCATTTTAGTTTCATTTATATTATTATTCAAACAAAAACAGATCATAGTTCCTGTGTGTATACCGTTATATACACCTAGAACCCGTAAACATGTGTAGTTTGGTATTTTGGTGTTTTCATTGTATTTTGTTTTTTTTGGTAACCCCTCATAATGTCTTTTTCACTTTGTTCAACACAGCATCGTGAATATTATCCAATCTGTAATTCAGTAACCTTTCTGGTCAGGATCATTAAATGTAACTAAAAGTACATAATTTGTTTCATTATGTATTATGTACATTTCTATATATTATGATACTCAGCAGAAAATTTGGTGAGTTTCCGATAGGATTAAAAAAAAAAATAGCAATGCTGTTTGGAACTAACTATAATAACTTCTGGTTTCTTAAATATCAAAAGTATCATTTTATGCTATTTCAGATGATCAGCAATAAGGAAATTGCATTATCAGAGCTAAATTGCTTTTTCCACAGTTTTATGGAGAAGAGAGATACAGATAGAGGGATGCATTTGTATTCCATCACAGTTTTCTTCTTGCACCTCATGATCGATCAATCGATTGATCAATCGAGAATTCAGCTGTTTGTGTTTTTGTTTTTTTTCTTTTTACCTTATTGGCCTGTTTAGCTGAAGCTTTTGTCAAAGAGAGAAAACATTAATAAACGAAACAGTAAATTTAAATTATGAAAATGCCATACTCTTTTAGAGTTTAAATATTCATAATAGTTACATCAATATAGAAACCATGTAGGTTAAATCCCAAGAATGACCATTTCGCATGCTGTGTATACTATTCTTTGCAAGTACATGTGTAACAATCTCTCCATTCCCAACAAACAATATTTTTTTGATAAAAAAAGTGTATGTACACTTCATGTACTTAGGCAGCAATTGATTTTTGATATTTGTTCATGATGTAAATTGCTGTCAGTTCCATCAGCAAATTCGAAAGATGTCACTGGCTGAGAAATTCACACGAGTAAACACCTGGCATTCCTTTCATTAGATGGTATGGTATTAACCCTTTAACTACGACTACCGCATCTGAGCGTTGCCTGTAAATAGCTCCTGAACCCCACTAACGCATATATGCAGTGATGATAAGCCTTGTTTAAAACCCCAGTGTTGCTTATGAGTGTGTAGTTCTGCAGTACTCAAAACCCCAGTGTCGCATCTATGCAGACGTAACTATTGTGTTAACAAAACGTTGATTGGTTGAAAGTGCAAATATTTACTTATTTTTCATTATCATAACCAATGAGAAGACTGGTTACTGAACATTTTGATACTAGTTGGAAAGCTGAGAGGCTCAATTTAGACACGCGGGAAGGAAATTTCCAGCAATGTACAAAACGTGTAGTTGAGATAAACAAAAATGGATTCCTAGTCAAATATATGTGACTTTTAAGGGTTAAGTGCAAGCAATATCGAAGAGTTTAATGGATCATTCTTAGTAAATGGATCAGATAATGATGTTAATCCAGTTTCAACACTAGATGTGTGTGATTTTGAATCAAATGACGAGGATTTATTTTGTGTGATTCAAAACAGTTTACGTGACAGGGATTTCTTATCTGATTGTTGTAGGAGTAAATAAAATGGAAATATATGAATAACAGACACTATACAAGGTAAGCTGCTGTTTTATTTCACTGAAATCCAGCAAAAGCTAATGAAATAATGAATATAAATGTAACCATGTGTTTATTGTCAGTTTCCGTAGTTAGGCATGATGATGCTCCAGTATTCAGCATAGCAAACTGCCTTAGTAGTCTCAGTAACTGATACGCTATCACTCAGCAGTAGTGAAACTGCAAAACAGTTGTAGTAGTTAAAGGGTTAATAATTTCCCATGGGTAGCCTCATTTCCCTATTGGTAGTCTCATTAATCTGATCTGGTCTGCCAAATCTTGACCTGAAACTGGTGTTAGCTTGGAATAACTGAATTCAGCTGCAGCATATTTAATTAGCATGTAAATACCACTAACAAGTAATGTGATTCTTGTATAATGGAAGTGACAATAAAAAAAACTAAAAGGAATTGCTTACCTGGTAGTACTAGTTGATAATGGAATATGATACAGCACTTGTACATGGGTAAAATCAGTCATTAGGTAAGTGAAGAATACAATACAGATTTACAATCATAAAGATATATCTCTTTGTCTGTTTGTCTGTCTGTCTCTCTCAATGATGCATTTATATGATCATTACGTGCAAGAAGAAAATTGTGATGGAATGTCTTTGTCATAGTTATTCATCTTCTAACTTGTAACGCACATATATGCAATCAAATTTTAACAATGTATATTACAAACAATGTACATTACTGGTGCATGCTGCTTTAGGGCAGTTACATCTGATGCATGTTGTTTAATACTAACAATCATGTAATTGTTTAAAAAAATACTTAATGTGGGATACTATATTTTTTGGTACAGGATCTCTTCCCCAAACTGAAATATTTGTTACACATTATTTTTCGAACTTATGGAGAATTATTTTCCATATGAAAAATAAAAAGCTATTTGGATGACATAATTCGTATATAAAATTGCTTCAGATTGTAAGATGAAGCTAAGATTTTCTTGTAAAAAAAGTTGTCTTATAGGCCGGCAAATATGGTAGTTGATGTACGTGTACTTCATTATGTGGGCAAGGGTTCAGTAGAGAAGCAATTTAGTTTTTAATTTTTGATGCCTCAAAACTAATATGGATTCAGCATTTTTTTCTTCAAACAACTGTAGGTTTTCAAACATGTATTCAAAGTTGGTTTTATTTCCATTATTTTTCAGTTCTGCTTCATCTGGGAGTTGCTGCAAATTTTAATTGTTGAATGCAGTCAATAGGATTGATGATAATTTATGATTGAATTTCCACGATTTAATGAGGATAATTTTTATTATTGTGTTAAGCATTCACTGTATAGAAACTGCTTTTTAGGAAGATGTATTTTTCTAGAAAATACAAAATGTCATAAATGTTTTGAATCTTAGTTTGTTCAGAAGTTTCTTTACGGATATTTTGAGTAGAGTATATAAGAGGGACAAAACTTATGGAGATTGCTCCAGAGGCCTAGTAGTTAGAGCTTCTGCTTTTTATGCAGGAGGTCATGGGTTCAAACCCCAGCTGAGTCATACCAGAGACATAAAAATGGTACTAACTGCCACACTTCAGACATTGAGGCAGTATGACTGAAAAATTGTTAAAGCTATCTTAAACATCCTAATCACACAGACACATTCAAACATAGACACATAGACATTCCCCATGGATGGGTGCACCTTTATCCTGGTTTTCAATGGTAAAGATGTTCATAATTTATGTTTTAATTGCAGGGAGAAGTACCTTACTTGAAAGATCGCTGGTGTCAGTTTGATGCCTTTATGGTTTTCTGCCTTTGGATTTCAGTCATCCTGCAGGTAAAAGCTTATGCAAGGCACAAACGGAGAAAACTCTTATTTCTATAAAATTACATAGCTGTAAGGCCATACTGAGGTTATGGTATAGTTCTGAATCTGATGTTCATCATCTGGGATTTATTCACTCAGTCTTTAAAAGGGTTTCAGATTTGGTGATGACTTTGAAAAGTGATTGATTTATAGATTGGCTCCAGAAAGTACTGAAAAAGTGCTTGAAAATGTTCAGTAGTCCTTGAAAAGTGCCTGAATTTAGAATTTAGTAAAGTGTTTAAAATGATGTTAGATATATGTGATGGGACAGGAAAGCTAAATTACTTTTTGTGTCAAAATACAAGTTTATACACTTTTGTCTGTGTCCCAACACTAACAGTTAAAAAGTGAAAGATATACAGTATGGCTAGATTGCCACAGGTTACACAAGCAGTTACCAACTCATCTTGAATTAATTCAGTTATTGGTATACACTGCTATGATTAATTTTATATTGTTATATGTGGATTTCTGATGTCTCAAACACAGAAATTAAAATTAAGCCAATTAAAGCTTTTCTAGTCCATAGGGCTCATGGTTGTATGAGACTTTAAATAGACCCATGCTATTTCTGCTTATTGTAGCTTATATCCTTATTTTTTTGCCAAAACATATGTGCATACCAGTGTTCAAGAGACTTGTATCATAAAGCCAAAGCTAAAGATGTTTTTATATTATCCATCATAAAGCATAGGATTATACCCATAGGGTTGATGAAAAGAATTAGGGGCTGTTTTGAACTGGAAAATCACAGAAAAATGATAGATTCTTCTTCAAATATGTCCCCTGATCACATGAATGTTGGGAATATAAATTTGCTACCTCCAGAATACAGACCTGCTAAAAAGGTAAAATTCATTGATTCTATGTTGTATTATTGAAGGGCAATTACTGTCACCAGGAGTTACTAGTTGATTTAGCATCACTGTCATATAGTCAAGATTGTATAAAAAAAACCTCGTAATTCGTCTCAGATATTGATGGTATAATATATAGTCATAGGGCAATATCTCTTGCCCATAACCTCTTCTTGCTGCCACTTGTTACTAGGTGTTGCTAGTTCTCAAGCTTTACTCTTGTACAATCATTATTGCATGTCATGTTTTATCAGGTTGGGATTTACAGAGGCATTCATTGAATTTGCCATGGAATGGTGAGCTACCCTGTTAATGACCCTTCCAGGGATGCTTATTTTCTGATAATCTGTGTCATTTGTCAGATTTGCACACTATGGGAGTCTAATTATCAGTATTTTTGCAACAAGATGGAATTACAAGTTACCCACCTTCTTCTCTCCCATTCTGGACCTAGAAGATTTGACCATGCAACAGGAGGAGCCTATAATCCACAGACATAGAGAAAACATGCTTAAATTATTAAAACAGTTTCTGATCATAGTTGTAAATTCACAGAAATTTCACAAGTCAAGGATCTTACTGATATCGATTATCATGACTAGGAAACAAAAGTCAGATGATATACTTACAGTAGGTTCAGAAATTAGAAAATACTTGGCTGAAAGGAAGCTGTATGAATGTAGCCTTTGTCAGTTTTATAATGATGTAAGGGACTATTACACAACTGTTTTTGATTACATTGTCAAGAGGTTTCCCTTGAATAAGGAACTTGCTGATATGTCAAAAAATGATGAGTGATTTAAGCAGTGTGATGTATTTCCCATCAAGATTTATGTGTATGTAAGCCAAAGAAACCAACTGGCTAGACAACTTGGAAGCAGAGTTTTTGAATTAGCAAGTAGATGAACTGAATTTTGAGATCTTAAGCACTAAACGAGTTGACGAGCAATGGGATCTTATTAGTAAACTCAAGGATGGTAATGGCCAGTTCAAATACAAATTGTTGTCCATCACCATGAAGAAATGTACTTAATGTTCCTCATTCAAATGCAGGTTGTGAGAGGGTGTTCTCATTTGTTGCAAAAAAACCCATTCAAAATCTAGATCATCTATGTCATTTGATACCTTGGAAGCAATACTAGTCATGAAAGTGAAGAGGGTAGAAAGGATAAAAGTTACATGTACCAGTCACATGAGTAGCTATATATTGTAAGTTACAGCATGGATATAAACTGCAATGGTTATTAAAAGTTTACTTGTTGCCATTACTTAATAATATTTACACCTTACTGAAAATTGGTCCAACTTACTGAAGAAATTTGACAGACTTACTGAGAATGTTTCTTTAGGGTTGGGAAGTCTGTATATGTCTATTTTGAGTAATTAAATTATTATTTCTTATTTACACTTGATAATTTTTTTGTTCTTTTCTGTGAGTATAACTACTTTTATTATTATAATGTAAACAGAAAATTGTTGAAGTATTTTTGGTGACCTTTAAGGACCCTTCCACTACTTGAACCACACAGAGGCAAGTAGTGGCATGTACAACTTTTTTTTTCTAGTGAAGGCTGGGAAGAAGGACATTACCCATCAAGCCATATCTTCATGGTAGAAGTCTCAAAAGATCAGAACTGCCTCATGATAATTTCAATTTATAAAATTAGATCAGTTTCTCTGATCCTTGCTTTCAAATGTTTCAATCCAGGACATTATAGAAGTTGTTGGCTGTCATTGCAGTGTCAACCTTTTTGAACTTTTATCAAAGAGATTTAGCTTGACAGAGACAAAATCTAAATATGGTGGAACCTGTAGTTGTAGCCCAGATTGTGTTGATCCAACATGGCTTCTTAGATTTGCCTGGTTTACCAACAAAAGTTTTTAAGAATAATAAAATACTCATCCTCTTAACTGGATTTATGGGTCACAGATGAATTCTTCTAACAATAATATTATTGGGGAACGTATTTGAAAGAGAAAGCAATGTTTAAGTAAATTATGTTTCTTCAAAAATTCTTTCCCAATCACATCACTTAAATCACCTCCCAGCCACACTGCCATGTAAGCATCCTTGATGGTATTTTGTTCAGCTAAATATATAGTACACTTTGTTGCAGCAAGATGAGGTAATGGGCAAGAGTTGTTGCCCTTAGTCTTATGATCTAGACAGAAAAGATGAAGTTTTGTCTTTTATGTAGAGCTGGGTTTGGGCAGTAGCAGGCTTATATCATCTGTTTTTATGTGAGCTGGTAAGTATTATCATTGAAACATAATTAACTTTTAGACTTGTTTTTCCTTTATTATGTTCTTATTTGTATTTTGTGCAGGTGTTTGAGATGACACAAGTTGTCCCAGCTTACTCCTACTGGTCCATACTGAGATGTCCTCGCCCATTGATCTTGATTCGTGTCTTCCGAGTTTTTCTCAAGTTCCAGTTGCTGAAGAGCAGAATTAACTCCATATTCAAGTAAATGTTTGAATAACAAGGATATAGTGTGCACAAAATATATTGACCATTTTCCCTTGTACCTGTTTAGCTGCCCTTGAACTCTGTAATATCCAGGAGTTATGGGCAGAATCACAAAGGATGATAATTTTAAGAATTCTGTAGGAGTTACTTTCCTTTCCAGCTGATGTAGAGTAGTATGCACAAACCAGGTTTTTTTTTTTTTTGTAGCACAGATAGTGAAAATCAGAGGTAGTGTTTTGTTTTCGTGCATTTAAATTAATTATATAACATTACATTTTGGAAAAGGTTCCAAATTAGGTATTCTGGAACATTCTCATTCCTTAGTCATGTCCAAGGTACAGTATGCTGTGGAGTTGCAGTCTGATAGATTCACTTGTATTTTGTCAACAGCAGAATAGTATGATAGCATTTCCTGCCTGTGTGAATCCTGTCCTTTTGCCATGTTTATTTAATGTCCTTTTTACCCACTTTCTGCTCCATTATGCCCTCTGTTTTATTCCCCATTGTATATCGATACTTCTAACTGTACCTTTGAACCCACACTTCATTACAGTTGAAATTGTTGTTCCAAAATTTCCTCAATTCTGTACATCAGTTTAACACTCAGGCCATAGTTATTCTACTGTTATTACTACACATCTTAATTTGTGCAAAGATTAAAACTTTGAACTCTTAAGGTTCATTATATTGTATAAAACAACCTAGTATCACAGAAGTATCACCTATTGACTCTTCATGGGTGGGTTGGCAAGGAGGAAATAAACATGTTTGTAAGGGTGGCCTGATACTTGACCAAAATTTAATTACCAATTGTACTGCATGGATAAATAGGCCTTATCAGATGGTAAATAATGATGAAATTTTCTATCTTATATTTTAGAAAATTTGACAAAATGCAATTCATTGTTAAGTAGTTTTTCAGGATTTAGTTCAGGAAGTTAACATATTCTATTATGAGATTTGGTTTGTGTTCATTTTACATAATTAACTCATACAAAGAAAGGCTGATATTGGAAACCAAGTGTTGTGTTTTACTTTAGAAAAATTGTTGTTTAGAGTTTTCCAAAAGCAATTAGCTATTTAACAGTTTGCCACTTATTTATTTGAAATTAATTTATTGCATTAATTTTTATATCAAATTATCAGATGTAAGTTTTTTTATTACAGTGTTTGATAATTTTTTTATTAGTTTATTTTGATCTTTCTTCAGTGTTTGAATTCATGACAGCATAAATTAGTCTGTGTTTTAGTCCAGCAGAATTTGATAACCTTAAGGTCATCAGAGTTTGAAAAGTCTTTGAAATCTACTTACCCAGGGTCTGTGTAGCCACGTTGTTGTTGAGTCTACTTTGGTTACCTTGGGCATGACATTGGTGTCTGTGTGTGCGTCCATCTGTATGTCTGTTATCACTAGATTAACCTGTGTTTTAAAAAAGTTTTTATTAGTTTAATCAAAGCCAGGTTCTACAAAAGGAGTTTTCATTGTTACCCAATGTCAACTTTTACTCATGCATTTAATAAATAACTAATTAATACAGATGTTATTCAATTAGAAGTTGTGTTGAAAATAATATGAGATATTATTTGTAATTGCTTAATGTAGTTCTATGAAGATCACATTTTTTTGTCTCAGTGTCATCCATGATTCAGTAATATGATCTACAGTTTGGGCAGTCATGCCTCAATAATTTGTTCGAAGGAAGATCTGCCTTTCTCTCAATGGTTTAGGTAAGCTAGAAACTTCAATATTGAGGTATTTCAAAATTTGGACCCTATTGGACCAAACATTATACAGTTTATTTTACAGTAGAATTTTTATTACAAATCCAGACATTACCTGGCATGGCCATTCACTGATTTTATAATGTCTGATTATGTGCCCAATATTTGGAAAGATTTATATCATAACTTTTCTTTCCTTCAGGCGGTCGAGTCAGCAGATTTACAATGTGACCATATTCTTCCTCTTCTTCATGTCGCTATATGGGATTTTGGGAGTTCAGTTCTTTGGAGAATTGAAGTATCACTGTATTAGGAAAGGAGTTGATCCAAAGTAAGTATTGATATAAAGGAAAAGAAAAGATTTTTTGTTGAGTTAGCATCAGTGGAAGCATAGAATAGTGAAACATTGGCATCCTTGCACATGTCCATCCATTCATCCATCGGTATGTTGCTCAACACCTTAGGCTAACTCCTCTGTTAATGTATAGAATGACCTCAGTGTTAAAGTGTCTAAATATAAGGCAGGCTCCACAAAATGGGGGTATTATTTTTCACTGCCAGTTGAAAATATGTGCCCCAAAATAATTTTTTTAAATATGATTGAAATTTTAATTTCTTCAAATAAATTACTCAATCATTATACCAACTACCTTTGAAATCCTGCCCTCCCAGATTAAAATTTTTAGTTAAGGTGCTAAAACCTATATGACAACCTACGTGGCAGTTAGAGTGATTTTACCTTGACATTATTCTGTGTCCACTCTTGTCCGAGTAGCATGTGCTATATAATCAGAGAGGCCAAGCTAAATCCATACGAACTGAATAAAGTGGGCTATTCTGCATATTGTAAATAACCCCAAAGCAATAAATTTGCTTCTCATCTCTGCTCACAAAGATAGGACAGTCGCCACAAACATTGCATATGAGCAAAGCTTTTGTCTGTTATTATTCATGCCATGTGATGGAGCTCCAAGTACACTTCTCCAGTTTTTATTTCAGAAAGCTTTTTCTGACATACTATTATTAGAATAGGGGAATCAATGTACAGTTGCATGAACAAAAGTTTGCACACATTTTCATTTGTTTCCAATATGGATGTTAATTATGAATGGGATAGAGGTGTAACATGCATCTTTTGTATGTATATTTTATTTTTAACTTGTACATGTGACAATCCTTCTTAATTATAATTTGGCATAATGTAAACTTTTAAATAAATGTGAATTGACAGCCAAATTTTACTATCTTTATCTGTATGAAGGAAGATATATTTTTATGGGGAAAAATAGGTATTATGTATGAAATGAAATACAAGACCCAACAATACCACACATAAGATATATACAGAGTTATATAATTCCCAATTATTGGGCTTGTGTGGTGTTTTTGTTTTATTTTGTTTCATTTTGTTTATGTTGTTAAATGTAACAATGAATAAACACCATTTAAAGGTATTTGTAATCAAATTCTCCAAAATGATATCAGTAGCTGCAAAAAGTTACTCAGAGCATGTACTTGATGTATGTGAATTGTTTGTTAGTAGAAAAAAATTGGTTTCTTGTTTTATGAAGCAAGGTATTCAGATCAGATAAGTTTTATTGAAGAAACATATTTTGCTAGAAAAAATTGCTTGTCTTATGAGGCAAGATTTAGAAATGTTTAAAATATGTCCATCATTTTTTCATAAGAAGCATATTTAATTATGTTAGTAGATTTTTCATAGATATGAAAATGATGAAATTTAGTCTCTGATCCCATGTTAGACCATGCAAATGCAATATGAAGAAAACTTTCATGCCAAATTATACTGTTTTCATTTTGTTGCTACTACAGGAAATTAGCTTTTCTTTCTAATATTTATAGCCATCACAATTTATAGGCCATTGTGGAAGGTATATTTTGAACTTCAAGATCTAATTGATGAAAACTTAGTTTACCTTTTCTAAACGTTTCAAGTTATCTTGGTTTGTTTGTATTTATTTCCAGTAATGTGACTGTGTTTGACCTGGCCATCCCGGATACCTATTGTTCCCCTATTGGCTTCGCTGGGTACAAGTGCCATAAAGGATTTCATTGCAAACCATTAAATCTTGCCAAAAACATGAGGGGATTTAATGGATTTGATGAGCTTCGTAAGTAATGCCATGGTTCATGCCAAAAACTGAAAGAGTTTGAATGATTTTTTTTCTCAACAATGTGGATGCTGATGATAATCATGTGCTGAAGGACAATGGTGATGTAGTTACTGAAGAGAACAAGTAAAGCAATAGCTGTGCTCACATACCTATGGAAATAATGTTTCTCTATACCTTTAAATATAAATACTTCATTGACATAGTTAGAGCCCCTACAAAATGATCATGAATAATTCATGAACTGGCATGAACTGTTCTTGAAAGTTCATCAAAAGGTTTATGAACTATTCATGAATGTGCATGAACTGAAAATGGTCAGTTCATGAAATAATGAATTCATGAACATTCATGAACCATAACTTTACAAACTGTTCTTGAATGTTCATGAACTATTCATGAACTGAATTCATGAACAGTTCATAAAAGTTTGCTAACTGGTTCATCATCATTCTTTACAGTGAATGAACATAATCATGAACTGTAATGAACAGTGTTCCTCATTATTCATGACTTAATGAACTGTTCCTATAAAAAAATACATATACCTATTTCATCCTGAATCATAAAATAACCTTAGGTGTGTGTGTGTGTGTGTGTGTGTGTGTGTGTGTGTGTGTGTGTGTGGTTTAAAAACAGTATAAAATGCAACACATTATCTTAAAACACAGTATTTAATTTCAGATAAATTTCTGATATGCAACAAAGAACATGTAAACTAGCAGTCTCTTTTTAATGTCTATTCCATCTTGGCTGTAAGATCCTCCAGTTGTCAAATTTTCCTCCTTTACCTACAAACTTCATCCTCTAATAATTTTACTTTTCTGCTGTCTGATATGAAAGAAATATAAAGTTAATTACAGACAACCACATATCAACATTGTCTTCAGCTTTTAGCACATTATTGATCCAACTCAAAATTATTTAATACCTTACACTTAATACACAACGTACTGAGCATTTACATTATTGGAGAGTTTTGTCACTAGTATTTTAATTGAAGCTGACTAGCCATAAGTATTATAAATCACAGGAGTTGAATGTTTTAATCAATAAAAATTTATCCACTCTGACACCAGATGTTGCATTTAGCTGCTTCCGGTTTTATCATTTTACTTGCACATGTATTGTGTACAGTTTGCCACATTAACTAGTGTTTTGTTTTGTTTTAATTTACCAAATTAAATCATATCATAGATATAGTGATGTCATGAAGCAGTAAATGATACAGAACATCTAAAATTCTATCGTAAATGCAGTACTGCATCTGGTATTGAGATCGAAAAAGGGGTGTGTGTGTATGATAATGTTTAGTGATTTTAAAATATTTAAGAGCAAGTTTAAATCAGATCTGACAAAATTCAAGTATATTAGTTTGGTTAAAACTAATATAATGACATGATATAAGCCAGTAAAATATCCATATAATTTGCACTGAAATAATCACGAATGGCCAAGACAAAGATTCCATAATTTTTATGATCCGGTCTGTGTACGCTTTTTTGCCTAGTTTTGCTCTCACCAAGTGAATTCCTTCATATTCTTCATAATTGCTTCTCTGCACTTCTACATGCTTAACAAAAATGATAATGAAAATATTCTCATATGTCCATTCCACGGGAGTCTACAATTTTTGTTTGAGATTGTTACTTATTAAGAAATCCTTTGCTTGGTCTTTTGTTTGTATTTGTGTTTGTGTGTGTGAAATGTGGATCAGCTGCTGAAATCGTGCGTATATATTAGCCAATCATATCAAGTATTCTTTCACAGTTATCCAATCAGTATAATTGTTGTTTACATATTTCGGTTTTTACGGCAACTTGGCAACCATTTTACAAAGTCAATAAAATATGCAGTTTATGACAGTAATGGACAAAAACGTTAGTTGTTGTTGTTGTGGGACTTAACACCATTTTTCAGCACATGATAACATGGTTATACATGGCGGCCAGTATTAATGATGGAGGAAGAAACCGGGAAATCTGCAGAAAGAACCACTGACCCATGAGAAGCTACTGGCAAGCTTTCTCACATGTCCACATTTACCAAATCTTAGACTTAAAACCACGAAGACAGAGGTGAGATGGCAGTGATCTGTAACAGAAAGCGCTTTAGACCACTCGGCCACTCATGGCCTCCAAAAACATTAGAACAAAGTCATTGAAAGCTTTTATAGCAACTAAATTTTGTTCATGTTGGCCAGAAAATATTTTCTCATATTTATCCAGAACTAAAGTTAAGAACACAAGTATTGAGTGAAAGATCTCTGAACATTTATACAGTCATATCAATTTAAAAAAAAATATTCACCTTTATTTATATTTCACTAATATTGTGATAAGTTTATATGATGAATTTTCATAAAGATTTTATGAATATAATGATAAAGAGATTTGATATACATTGGTACATGGTGGTGCATCAAAGTACTTGAATTGTTCATGAAGCAAATTTGTGACATTTCAGAAACTTCAAAGATATCATAATAGTTCCTAAAAGTTCATCTTGTGTTCATGAACTCAAGTACATGATTTATCAAAATTCTTGAAGTGTTCATGAACTTAGGTGATGAACTTTCACGAATATTTGTTCATAAACTCAAATGATGAACTGATCATGAACATTTCAAGGATGTTCATGAACATTCATGAACAGTTCATGATTGTTCATGAAGTCATGAATTGGTTTTCGTAAGGGAATAGAAGGGTGTTCAATTTTTTTTTATCAGTAATCATTAGGTGCAGAAGTGTTTGTTATTTGTCATTTGTGAAGCAGCAGCATGAATTATAGATTTTTAGTAGTATATAGGTGATTAAAGCGTAAGGTGGTCCTTGAGATTGCAGGATATTGGAGCACTTAGATGAAATCACTTTCTGTTTCTCCGTTGTGTGTGAGGCATAGGTCACCCATGTGAGAAGATGAAGGATATTCTATCCTACATGAGTTTACTTAGTGACTTTGCAGGTTTTTGTTTTTGTTGCCATTCTTAGAAAGCTGTGGGTTGCTTATTCAGAATGAAAGCTAAGGTAACAGGAAATCCAGCAGATTTGCTGATTCATATCCAGCCCTTATTTTTAGAGTTGATCCATTTTGATATCCCAGTTTTTTCTATGTGCAGAGTAATTAACACAATAGATGTTCACCAGAATGGCCATATTGTAACAGGTTGTAAAAGAGCCAGAATGAATGGATACAAACTGTGTATGTTGAACATAGATAAATGATGCCCATTATTATCTCATGTATAAATTTGGTAATTATGTTTTCTTGATTATTTAAATAATTTGCAGCTCCAAAGTGCAATATAAAACAGGTGTGAAATTTTAGCTCCTAATATCATGACTTTCCAGAAGCTTGCTTTTCCCTTGCTTTGTTACTTTGTTATTAGTCATTCAACTCTCACTGTGTTTCAGCACATTAAAACTTTCCCATCAACATACATGCAGATATAACCATTGTCCAAAATTTGGCATAAATGTCCTGAGTCACTGAGCCTGTTCATGAATCACACCATTGTGTACAAAAAGCAAGATTATTCCTATTAAAAAATACCAAAAGAAAAATTTGGCAGAAGTTTTAGTTCTATGCAAGTATTTTGGTCCTTTCAAGTCTTTTCTGGTTATTTGTACAGCTTGAGAGTGTTATTGGTCCTTTCCTGTCTTTATGGTAATTTGCGACATAGAACCAACTTCTGGCATATAACATGCTATTATAATCAGAATAGTTTGTTTCGGTCCTTCTGAGTCTTTTCAGGTAATTTGTATCATACGATCAATTTATTAAAAGTGCTTCATTGCACTTGATTGTGTTTTCTTCGTGTCTTGTTTTTTTTTCATAATTAGATTTCTAACATATTTGTATTTAATTATGCATTATAACCAGCAGTGTTCCTATAAACCTTGTGTGCCTTGATTTTTAAATGTCTGACAAAAATTTATTGTAAACCAATCCTGGTTACCATGCAATGTTATTGGCAAATGATCTTTTTCAGAGCTGAAAACAGTCAGAAGTAGTTTGGAGGACAATTAAAAGAATACACAGAGCTGTGTGCTATAGATAGTATTATATAACTGTTCATTGAGATATTTTATGCTTTTTAATGATTTCATCTTTCTTAAGGCTTCCACTTGGAATTTTTCTTTTTTTAAGGTAAATGTCACAAATTTTCAATAGAATCACATTTTTTTCCCTTTGTCCCTAATTTCCGTGGTTGGCAATGGGCACTCATAGCCTCTGCTGCTGAAACTATAAGAGCAGATACAAACAACATGTTTTATAGATATTCAGTTAAATACTTTCAATCATCAGAGTGCATAAGATAATGTTGTAAAGTAAAATTCTATTTTCATTAGTATGCTATAAATATTATGAAGAAAATTGTAAATAATAATAAGATTTTGGTTTGGTTTGGTCTTTTATCACACATCAGCATAAGACGGTAATTTGGTGATGAGGAGTAAAATTCCTTGCACAAGGACACAACACTCAGCCCCTCCTGCCTGGTCTGATGGTAAGATTCAGACATGCACCCTTTCGGGTTACGAGTCCTGCACTCTGAGCCATAGTGTTTCCAAATAATGGTAAGATAATACTGAAACTGAAGCAAAGCAGATGTGGAAATAAGTACATGCTTCTACACATGTTATAGGAGTGGATCGATAATTTCTTTTATTCTTTGCTATCATTAAGACCAGTTGTTAATATATTTACATAAATGTTCACTAATTGCTAATATCTAGCAGGAGTGTTAACCTTTTAGGAGAAACATGTCTGGCAAAGGTGGTGAGAATTCGGGACATCAGGTTTGCTTGTATTGCTACATCTATACAGTTGCTTTTGATTTCTAATCCCATTTAGAAATGAGAGGGAAATAATGACTTGCTGTGAGAAATTACATGTTGAGGGTCAGAATTTGTCGGCATGAACTTGGAAGTGCCTTATTCCTGCCCAGATTCCTCGTTCATTTCTGTTGGTACATTCATCAAGCATTTTAAATCAAGCTGTTATAGATCTTTTCTTATTCAATAAATCCTTTTACCGAGTTAAAGGACAGCTTGAGAAGAAAGAGGTACTTGTTAGATGTGAACAGTTCCAGTTGATACAATTCCAATACATGAGAGAGCAAGAAATTTTTTTTTTCTCCTTTAAAGTTGCCATTGTATTTATTTTATCCATAAAATTGGCAAGCAAGTCATAGATAATTTCATGTAGAAGGAATTCAGGAAGTTCAGCAAGGTTGTTAGTTTCTTTTTGAAATACCACCTAAAAGTCCTTAATTATATTTAAATTTAATATTGGAAACATTTTGTCTTGATAGAAGTTTGCATCTTTCATGTATGTTGTACATTCAGCATACTGTTTTCTCCATAAATTAGCAAAGATATTACATGAATATTATATGATTTGGATGGTAGAGTACATGTATTTTTTTGCAGACACCAGTTTCTTCACTGTGTATGAGGCCGCTTCACAGGAAGGGTGGGTCTTTTTGATGTATCGTGCTACTGACAGTCTTCCATCATGGATGGCATTCATGTACTTTATATCCTTGATTTTCCTGATGGCATGGCTTGTTAAGGTAGGGTAGAACATGTAACTTACAAAATTGTATTTTTTATTCCCTTGTATGATATATGGAGTGGCATATAGTATTGTGTCCAACTATCTGCTATCCATTAATTCCATGTGTCATAAATTTTATTTCTCCCTTTTATCTTGTAAAGGACTTCATGGATTTAAACCAGATTTTGTAAGGAGTTTAGTTAAGTTTGATTATCACATTTTCATTAATATTTGATTGTTACAGCCATGAATGATGTAACTTTGAACTCTTTTATCTTGAAACACTGTTCAGAACCCATATTTGGCAATGATTTTTGTATAAACAACCTCTCAACAATTCTGATTGTTTTTTCTGTCATTCTTTACACACCCTTTCATTCAGATTTTCTTTTGCAATCTGGCTTGCTGTTTGTGCCAGTGAAAAATAAGTGAGGATGTGAATATAAAAACATAAAGAAAGTATGCAAAGAATGGGAAGTTTTTCAGAGAATTGTCATAAATGATATTTCTTAAAGAAACCACTAAGCAAATTTAAATAATTACCAAGATTTTTGTTAGGGTCTTTTATAGAGAGATGCAAAATGAGTATTTTACCTGAATGCTTTTCTGGTCCACTTGTTTGGCACCATGGCCACATAGTTATGCTTGTGCAGGATAATTGATTTTAAAGAAGTATATTATTTTCTACTTGTTAAATTGTTTGGCTTCCTGTGAGGGAAAATTTTAGGAATTTGTGAAAGCTGAAAGTAGTATACCAACCTTGATTTCTTATTTGAGTCCAACTGAAAACGGCACAGATTCATTTCTGCAATTGCATAAAAATCTGGGTCTGTGCAGTTTGTTAGGCATAATGAGTAGAACAAACATCATATACATTAATCTGCCGGCACATTATGTGACAGTAGATCAGGGTCAGTGTTGTTTGTAGATGGACTTGACTTGTAAGAATATATGGTAGTTATTAAAGATGTGACATTTTGACTTTTCCATGTCTAATTAATCGCAAGAGAAAAGAACACAGAAATATAAGAGGTTAACTAAAACTTCAGTCAATACATATGCATCACAATTTGTGACCTCTTTTCATATGTATGATATTGTAAAACCCCAGGATATGCACTCCCCTAATTGGTTATACTATTATCATTTCATCCAATAGATATCAAACTGTTTTATGTTTATATCTCTTTACAGAATATTTTCATAGCTGTTATCATTGAGTCATTTGCAGAGATACGAGTTCAGTTTCAGCAGATGTGGGGAACAAGGGGCAGTGATGCTGCATCTGATTCTTCTCAGGTAAATTTTTTTGTTAAATAAAGTTTTTGTTTATTTTGACGTTCTTATTTAATATTTTTTAAGTACTTTTAAAATTTTGATATAACAAACTTGGAAATTAAAATTTGTGGATGTTAGACAGATTCTTTTGTAGCAAATGGGGCTTTTAATGGGTAAAAAGATGTTTGTGATGTACAGCTGAGCAAAAAATTGTTGTCAGATATCGTTTTTCTAACATACCATTGAATAATTTGTGTTGAAGTGTAAACAAGTGACATCTTTTCAATGCTGTGTATCACAATGAGTGCTATGTTGTCATAATTGTAGTACAGTTATTTTGCCACAGGCAATTTAGACATTTTAATTCAACAGTGATTTATATTCCCATATATGGCTTTTTAATAGGATCTATTCTTTTACCTAACAGTTTATAGTAACAAATGCTATGGTCTTACTAACATTTGTATCAAAATATTGATCAGTCGTTTGTATAGTCATTGATAATAAGGGAGGCAATCCAAATTACTTGTGGTTAGCCCGATAGCAGTTGTCTCCCTTGAATATTTAACAACCTGATAAAAGGAAAGCACAATAAAATAATGTTTGAGCATTTAACATAAAAATATGTACAAAAGTAATAAAATGGCTATTCAGAGAAGTATTTTTTACAATAGGAGAAAGAATCATGAATAACAGTCTATTCATCTGTTTGGTCTTAGGTAAATTAAAAATTAGGGCTGTTTACATTCTTAATGCTTTGATTGTAGTGTTAGGATTAGAAAACTTCCTGTACAAAGTTATTTAATTTTTTTTTAATGATATTGTATGTTTGTGTTTGACTTGGTACCATTAGGCATGATTGTCAAAATTATATTTTAGACTTTTTATATAAAAAAATAATTACATTAGTTAGCTAGTAGATTTTATATGTAGTGTATTTTCTAATTGTAAAGAAAATAACCTGGTTGACATGCAAACATTTCTAACCTAATCATATTTTTTGCCTCCACATTTTACAGGAGGTACCTTGATGTGTTCCTGCCTATCATTCATTCCATCCCAGCAAACTTTTAAGCATGGTTGTCAATGTAGACAAAAAGAAATTTTGGTGGCATATTTGTATTTATGTGTTGATGACTAGATTTTCAGACCATTTAAAAAAAAGTTTACCTTTTTTTTTTGAAGCATTGTATGTTTTACAAACAAATAATTTTTTGAGGTGGAGATAGTTTTTGGTGGGGTGGTTAAATGTTGAACGCATTTGAATTTCGACTACATTTCTAGTATAAATCTATTAACCTAATCCACTGAATATTGCCAATTCCAAAATTCATTGGAGCACTTCTTAACAAGCAGCAAGAAGTCAGAGAAGATTTGTTTGTTAATATAAATAAATTAATGACAAACAGTAATTATTAGATTGATTTAATTTTGGACTTGTATCAGAACCTTGTTATGTCAAACACCATATCATGGTCAAGTGTAAACACTAAATAATTTAATAGTATTAGGGCATTGCTATGTCTAAACTCAACATAATGGACTATTATAAGGACTAGTACTAGATAATGGACCAGTATCATGACTTTAGTTTGTTATGTCAAAACACTAGATAATGTACTGGTATCAGGACGTTATTATGCTTTGTTATGTGTAAACATTAGGTAAATCTGAGTTTTTGATAACAGATTTCATAGTATGTGTAGGACACTAACTATATGTAATTCTCAGCATCATTAAAATAAATGTAGTAATTCATTGTACAACATTGTTGGAGTAGTATCTGGATAAATTAATGTTATTGGGAACAATAAAATATGCATCAATATGTATGGGAAATGTTGACAATATATCTGTTTTTAGAATATATTTATAGCTTATCATTTGGAGTTGCATTTCTAATCTGTGTACAGTAACTCCTGTTTGAAAGTTCAGTGTATTATTCTGACCCATTAAATTAAATCTCAGTGGCATCATAAAACATTTTATTGTTGGCTTTATTATCTTGATATAACAATTACCAAAGGATACGTTCCTCCAAAATGATTGAGTCTTACAAATACAAAATACAGCTCTGCTATGGAAAATGTTGACAAAGCAAGATATGTCGAGTCCAGAATCACAAAGCAGATTTTTTATAAGTTTGGACTTTCTTTCCTTAGAGGTCATGTTTCAATATAGAATGTCATTTTTGACAACCTTTCATTCTAGGTGATTCAGTCAGAGGGCAGCTCATGGAAGATGGTGATGATCGATGAGAACAAAGCTCAGGGTTTGGCTCCACCTCTCTTCCAACGAATTCTGCGCTCAAATGCGTTTCATGCTTTTATTCTTCTGATGGTGCTTGGAAGTGCGATAGCAGAGGCCAGTCTTTCCTTTGACCACCATCGCAAAGATCCGAACAGTAAGCTGGATAGCTTTTACTACACTGAGGTGAGGAATATAGATAAGTGTAATCTATTTGTAGTGGACTGTGACCTTAATATGAAGGATTTAATTTTTATAAAAGTCATTGTTGAATGAACAATTACTTTCTTGTAGAAGTAGATGGTAGACTTTGTGATCAGACTTAACTAACATCACATGTACAGCTTTTTTTATTGAATCTCTTCCATTCATCATTAGAAAATCATGCAATGTGAGTATGATCACCATTGTATTCTTGATACAAGGTAAACATTAAGAATGGACATTTTGGAATGAAATGAGTGCCCTCTATTCACTGCAGACATTGAACCATTCGCAAACACAGAGAGGACTTTTTGCCTTATTCGAGAATCATTTGAAATTGATATCACTTCTGTAACAGTGGACATTGTTAGTGTTGGAAGTAATAATTAGATGTGTTTAAGTTTTTGAAAGCTTTAGTTCTTTTGGGAAATGTAACGTTTGCATTTAGCATATCTCAATAACTGTTGCTTGTAATCTTGCAGACATTGGCAAGAGTATTGTCTCTTAGATCTAGATGTGCCTTTAATGGGTTTTGTCTCGTTTATACCATTTTGGACAGAGTTATGACCCTTGTCGATCAGCTTAATATCTTTACCTGGATTGCTGCTAATAATCAGCCTAACTTAAGAACCATTCATCATATACAGATGCAGTTTGTTGTGAAACTAGTAACTTAAACTAAAACTAAAACTAAATTTATTTGAGATTGATTTGTAACACAATGACAAGATATTAACTTGAATTTAAGAAAACATGATGGCCCAGGTATTAGGATTAGGTGGTCTTTGATGTGGTAAAAATACAAAGAGAGGAACAAACCATGGATCATAAATTATCCTTGTATCTACTGACTGAATGGACAGCAGATATGCAAATCAGTGATGGTATTGGCCTAACCTGAAATGTTTGTAATATATTATATGGTTCTACAAGTGGCTGTAAACAGTTTAAAATCTAAATCCTGTCAGCCATTATGGTTTCACTAATTCCTACTGAAAAGGCCCTAAAAATTACTAACTGTTATGAAAATAAAACTGTTGTGCAAAATAGAGAAATTGGCCTGTATGTGTTTGGTCTGTTCATTGTCTCTCTGATGTCTAGATTGACCTAAATGAATATGTACAGGTCTTACGACATGTCAGCATAATGCTGGTTATATAGTACCTTCACCTTCATGAATGGTATTTTCCATTGATCATATTCTGGGAGATCTCCACTAATGTCAAGAGTTTACAAGATGTAAACATGATTATTACAAGTTTTTGAAGGATTAAGATGTATGTATCTTTTTTCCCTGATTTGCGACTTGCACACTTTCAATCAACAAGTTCCTCCTCCTTGAGTCTAAACGTCAAAAGCTCTGCATTGGATGAGACGAAGATCTCTAATCAAGTTGTTGAGGACTTTTTGGTTGGGGTAGTATGGGTTTCTGTCCTGAGCTCAACCTCTGAAATTGTCCTGGAAAGCAAAAATATTCATGAAGCACTGAAGATTTAAGAATGCAGGTTAATCTGTTAGGAAAAATTTAGACCTACCAAATTTAGGATGAATATGAATTCAAGAAAAGTAAGCTAAAGTTCAGTATACTCTCTTTATCCAGTCACTTGATACATTCAAATGTAGATTTATGGTGTGACTAAAAATCCTTTTTACAGAAATTCTGTTATTATTATTATTATTATCATGCTTTCATATATTTATTCCCTTCTCACACTTAACATCCAGATGATCATATCAAATTTTCAGTTTTTTAGTACTGTGGTTTACTGCATAATGTGGTCGGTAGTAGTGAACACCATTTTACAAATTAAAGTGAGGGAGAGGCATACTGGTGAAATAAACATGGAACATCTGTTATGTTTCAGGTATTTTTCACCCTGTTATTTGACCTTGAAGCCCTGTTCAAAATATGGTGTCTTGGTTTGCGGGGTTATTGGAGAAGGTCGCTGCACAAGTTTGAACTGGTACTAGTCATTGGAACTACACTGCATATTATCCCAGATTGTTACCGTACTCAGCTGACCTACTTTCAGGTAATGAGCAATGTTATCTATATGTTTTTTTTTCTGACCATAAAATATCTCACATGTTAGTGTTGTGATGTTTCTTAAACCCATTATATATTGCCTAATTGCTTTATGCATTATTGCTTCTTAATATTAAGAAAGGCAAAATCTGAATGACTTGGTCATTTAGATATATTTTAGTGCATGGACATGTTTTCCTTTCTAGCTATTAAGATAATCATTATCTTAAATCCATATAATTTTGTAGAGTCTTTCACTTGTGCATACCTAATGTAATGTTTATGAAACTTTTCTTTTGTAATGTTTTGATACTCTGCTTAGAAGAACTCAATTTACTTGAAAAAATTGTTCAGGTGGCACTCACCAGTTATTATGTACTTTTGAGAGAGTGATGCATGTAAGGTGAAGTTGTTTGCATTTAAAACATGCACAGTGGAGAGAATGTTAGCATACCTCTGTGCTACTTTCATGTAATGTGGCTAACATTTCTTTGGATATTGTTCTTTTGGAAATTGTAAATGATTTTAGCACACTGCTGACTAAAATGATTGCTCCCTTGTGCTCCAAAAATTAACCTGAATTTGTCTAAAGCACACTATCCTTGGCAGGTATTAAAACAGGAAAACTGATTTTTGCCAGACCTGACAATACCAGCTTCTAAAGTGCAATGAGTGAATTACCAAATATATAAAATATAAGAAAAGTTATCAGCTCTTTTTTTTACAATTTACCTAAGTTTGGGAAGTTAAAAGGAGCTTTTTTGAAAGGTGTACATTTGGAGTAAGGCCAAGATGTATACTCTCTAACCTATATTGCACCCATCAATCATACACCAAAATAAAGGGAATTAAAGGTTCTTTGAACAATACTTAAGACTTACACTCGTTTTTAAATAGCCAGTATAACTAGTGAGGAAACCTGGAAAAATTCTTTTCTTTAAAATTCTAACCCAAAGCTAAATATGCAACTGTAGAGCGCCACGTTAACAGCTGTCAGACTTGTCCTTATAGTCACCTTTATATAGAAATCAGATATAGTCTCATTGGTTACTCCCCTTTGACATTTCCTTTATAAGTGTAATGTCACCTGCCTTGCACATAAAAAAATTTAATAATAACAAGGCTTGGAATCAGCTGTATATAAACTAAGATTTGGTTTAAGCTTATACCATATAAACTGGTGCCTGGTTTGCTTGACGATGTTGTTTTCAAGCTTGTATGCTAAATTGGGCAATTGTTTCTATCTTTCAAGTTTTCATCCAGTCATAGTCATATGGAATAAATTGTACTGCAGCAATCGGGCTTATCGGACTACTGCTTCTGTATCATGCAAAATTTTCAAGATGTTTAGTTAAAAGTCAAATAGATTTTAATTCCAGTTTGTGAACTTCTTCAAGTTTAAATTGAGGATGCACCAAGTTATAAGATTTTTATCACAAAAGTAAACACAAACAATATTTTTTTTGTTTGTGATGGTTTTCTCCTATTCTCTTTTGGATTTCAGTCTCAGGAGATTATGAAGCATTTTAAGAAAGTCTGAAGAATTACAGTAAAACCTAACTTGAAAGACCACTGCTAAGTCAGACTACTTGTCTTGAGAGACCATATTCTCAATGCACTAACTTAATGATTATATAGCACTGTGACCTGTTATGAGAGACAACTTGTCTTGAGAGACCATAATTTTCTGGCAGAAAGGGTAGTCTTTCAAGACAGGTTCTACTGTTGTACACATATTTGCATTTAAATGAGAATTTTGATATTTTTTTTTTCTTCAGGTCTTGAGAGTTGTTAGATTGATCAAAGCATCACCTATGTTAGAAGATTTCTGTTTCAAGGTAAAGCTTAGCACAGTTTACAAGGACCCAGTTTGATAAAGACAATGGAGCGATAGAGTAATCACATTGTTCTTCTGTCTATGGACAACTAGCTTTCAGTGTGTTAATTGTACCATGGATGATTTAATTTCAGCAGAATCAATTTTTTTTCAGCTGAAATTGCTTTATTTTATAAAGACCTTATGAGTCTGTGCCATTATTTAGTAGTGATATGGCTTCTGTTTTTACATCCTTCTTGACTTTGGTTTCCATAATATAACTTTTATAAATTTTGCTTGCAGGAGAATATGATTGTTATCATTCAACATTTTTCTTTAAATAAGTAATGGTCTATTGTCTGGAATTTCACAACTTTAATTTCACAGCATAAATTTCCTGAAATAATTGCACATATTTCTAAACTGTAATTTACAGCTTAAAGTTATCTTGAATAATACCTCACAGAATCGATGTATATTCATGTTTAAATCACTTGAGTTTCATAAAATTCCAAGTAAAGGATAAAATAATCCATTCAGTATGAATAGAAGCCCACTGTTTACATAAAAGGGAAGTTGTTGATTGATACATTTTATCAATGGTCTGTTTCATACACTCTTGTACTGAATGCCACAACTAGTGATCACTAGCCATCGATTTTCAGTATATTTTAATATTTATTTATTTTTTTCCTTGTGATTTTAATTTTTGGATATATCATATTTACCATATATGCTTGGCAACAATAAATAAATTTCTAAAGTAATTTTTAGTGCATTGTATGTTCTGGGACAGATCTTTGGTTTTGAACAAAAAATTTGTGACATCTTTTCAATCTTATCTCTGCTTAGCTGGTAAAATGATTAATAAGGGTATCATTTATTTATTTAAAAATGAAATCGGTTGAAATTTGCATCTCCAAAAATGCACTCAAATTTATTTGCTTATGGACTATGGTATGTACTGTGCTTATCTGTTCTATTATGTTATAAATTACACGATGCCAATATCTGCGTTTATTTGGATTTTAATCATTTTGATATTTAATGTTGTTTGCTGGAGTGTAGTGACCACCAGTGTTGTTTACCCATGGGCGTTTTTTAGTAAGTATGTTGCTTCCACCATTATTAATGTCTGATTTTGTGTTTCGCTGTACACTGTTTGACGCAGTAAAAATCTTGATTTGTTGATATTTTCCTTTTTCATAAGCCAGATGTAATTCCAACATAATATTTCCTTAGTTATCTGAAAGTACCAAGCTCTTAGCTTGTAATGGCAGCACCCACTTTGTTTTAACAATCCTTTGATTGAACTGTGAATTTGTTACTTGCTCCATGCAAAGTAGTCTTATTCCATTGACAGTTAATTTGAACTTCCCATAATCATGCTGCATAGCTAAAACCTATTCATTTGGGGCATATCCTTTAGTATACTTCATAGAATGTAAGCTCAAAGTGGCACTTACAGAGGTACAGCTGTTTCATAGTTTCAGAGCATTTTCTTAATTCCTGTGAGTATTGATAAAAAGGAATCATGTTCATCTTTGTTTGGTCAGTCAAGGTTGTGTATAGAAAAGCATACTTTAAAGAATACATATACGGCTTCCAGAGTTGGTTGTATTTGATAGAGTAAGTTGTAACAGTGAGTTTGTTTCTCTCATCAAGGTGAATTTAGTCACTACACATGCTGTTATTGTTTGCCACTTTGTTATCATAATTGGTTCAAATTGGCATTTTTGTCTGCAGGGTCTATTAGCATACACAGCATTAATTGTATTAAGAACTCTTTTGTAACCCATGCTAATAAAACTTTTCATTGTCAATGAAATATGTATTGTCGTTTTTACTCAGGATAAGTGATACACACTATGGTTATGTACATTCCATTACAGAGTTCGATTTTTGATAGTGGATACATTTGTTTTGCATATAAATTACTTATGAAGAACAATAGCTAAAAATAAACATGAGCATTACAAGGTTCAATTCTTTCAGTGAGTTATCAAAGAAGCGTTCTATTTACCTGCTTTATTGTAACATGCTGGAACAGGATTGGCAGATTCAGAACAATTTGTTTGGTGTCTATTCTTTTTGTGACACATGATCTAGGTAATAAAACGTTAAACCATAAGCTATGGTTATTCAGTGTTCAGATTTTCTTTAATTAGTGTGATAGATAGTTTTATTTGGATGAGACCTAGATCTACTGATTCTCCAGCACTGATGACAGGTTGAAAGGGTTACATTCTTCGTTGGCATTTTAACTTCACTATAGTCATTAGTGCTGGATATTGACTGAAAGCAAACATGTTTAACTAATGGGACTCTTGATATTGTATCCAATAAATAGTTTAGCTCCCTACCTGCCTATCATTAAATAAAATTTGTTTTCTGCAACTTAACAATACATAATAGTAAAACAAGATTTGTTGTACAACTTTATATCGAAGAGTTCTGTTTTGAGTTAATGACCAGAATTTTACTTCATTCTTTGGAAATTTATTTTGAATATTATAAATATAATTATATTTATAATCCTTTATTAACATATTTGACAAATGTCACTTATGCAACATGGTGACCAAATTGTGAAAGATATAGTCAACACTCTTCAATCTGAGAACCACAGCTACCAGTAAAATAAATTGAATATGAATAATACATTGTTTACAATTCAAAAGCATTTTCTTAAATATTTATAATTGTATGCATACATTTCAGATATTTGGACCAGGCAAGAAGCTGGGCAGTATTGTTCTTTTTACAATGTGTCTGCTGATTATTGCATCCAGCATCAGTCTCCAGCTGTTCTGCTCCATCCCTAATTTTGATAAATTTGCTACTTTCCCTCAGGTATGTGATCACACCAAATCTTTATCAAAATATAAACAGAGGATATGATGTGATTGTCATTGGATATAAAATTTATTACATTAGTATTGTTAATTATCATAAAATATGCATTGAAGGGCAGATTTATTTTATTCATTCAGTTTCATAGCTTCCATGTCTTATAAGCACTGGTTTTATATTTATTTTATATCTAATGAATACTTTTTTTATATTGTTTATCATGATAAACACTGCTTTTATATTGTGTTTATTATACATCAGATGGACACTGATTTTATACTGTATTTTATCATATATTTAATGAACACTGGTTTTATGTTGTGTTTATCATATATTTGAACTGGTTTTATGTTGCTTATCATGTTTCTGATAAACCGTAGTTTATGTTGTGTTCGTCATATATCTGAGGAACACTGATCTTTTATACTTGTTTATCATATATCTAAAGAACATTGGTTTTATACTGTGTTTATCTTATATCTAATGGAGACTAGTTTCATGTACTCCTGATGTAACTGAGGAAACGGGTTTAATATTGTTTGCATCTTATAATGTATAAATAAAGTATCATCTGTCATGTAAAGATATTGCAGGATGAAAATATTCTTATCTAAACCCAATAAATGATGGAATGTCACTTCATTTTCATATTTGTTTTTACAAAATTTATTCAATCATAAGCTCATGGTGAGTGATATCCCATTTACTGCATATAGCCATACCATATTTATCTGATAATAGGCCCATGCTTGATTGTAAGCCAATTTACTTACATGTGATTTTTGCTACAGTGTTCAGGAAATGAAGAAACTTTCTGATATTCTAAATGTGTTTTGTAATTTAAATTTCTTGAATGAAATCAACATTTATTCTAAAATATAACTTGTATATAAGTTACTTCCACTTTGTATTTTAACTATGTGTCCAGTTAATAACCCAAATTTATCTTTTAGTATCTAATAACTCTATATACATACAATTTACATTCCCTGTTGATTATGAACCTTTATATTTTATCCTCATCATATCATTATTTTTTTTTTGTACTTTTATTTCTCATTGGTATAAATCTTTCTGATAAATAAATCTTTCTCATATAAACATTTTTTCCGCCATATACCCTTACAGTGCTGGTGTGCTGTAAAATCCACAGTTAACCAACCAACCTCTTAAACTGTATGATAACTCCATGCTTAATTATAGGTCCATTTACACAATACATATGTACAGTATTTATCTGATATCTGATACAACTGTGCTATATTTGATATTAAACCCATGCTTGATAAAATGACCATCTTCCACTTATACATAATTTTAGTTACCTTTTATTGAGGATATATTTGCATGATAATAAACCACTTTTTGCATTTTGACAAATGTATTAGACTGACCCCCTGGTTCTATCATTAAAGAAATACTACACATTTTAGCTTGGTCTGTAGGGTTTGTAATATTACAGAATTGTGCATTTTGACTATAACATCCATCAGTCTTGGCTCAAAGTCACAAATTAATATCAAGTGCTTGCTGGAGGCTTTTTTGAAATAATTGCCATATTTAAATTGCTTTATTTTCTTTAACTATGTCAGAAATATGTGTTGCTCAAGAACATTTGAGTAAAGACTAATAACAGATTTTAGATTAAGTTCTGCATTAAATTGGGTTCAGCAAAAGAGTCTCTAGAAGAATAACACAGACACTTCTCAGCTTTCATATTTTTTATAGTGTTGGATCTGGGTCAGTGTTGATTTTAGCTTGGGGTATATAAAAAATGCCTAGACAGTAAAACCCTTAAGCAAAACATAGTGCATTCTTACTTACATGAAAATTTATACTTAAGTTTATTGTATCTCCCAGGCTTTCATGTCCATGTTTCAAATCCTGACCCAGGAGGGTTGGATAGAAGTGCTCGATGGAGTTATGGAGCAAGCTGATGAAGGGCTGCTATTTTTTGTTGCTTTATATTTTATTCTTTACCATTCATTTGTCACTGTGGTGAGTAGATTGCTGGCAAGCTGTCAAGTTTGAAAAGGACCAATTTGGCAGTTGGGTGCATATTCCATGATGAACAGTTTTGGTCTTTGAGCAATGCATTTTGTGTTAATTAGCCATTGATGCCAATTAGGAAAAACTGAAACTGTTCTGTTCCCTTAATCTGTTTAGCAGCAGAAAAAATTATTCTAAATTAATTTATATATATTTTTGTTTAAGTTGGTGACCAGACTTCAGCATTTAAAATTGTCCATGTCTGTGGATATAATTTAAATATTTTCATGATGTTTGGGTAGATTCAGAAGCATGGCATTGTATGAAATATGTTATCTAACTCAGAGACCATGATTGTTTGAGATATATTAAGTTTGCATACTAACAGCCATTATAGCAAATGCTTGGATAAGGGTTAAACTAATGCTAGAACTTTTACAATGTGTATTGGTGATCATAATGTAGAGGTGATCATAATGAAGTTGTGAATTAAAAGTAGTAAAATTAATTTTACTTAAAATTGATATAAATTTTAAATAATGAAGGTATACCACATAAAGAATTAAATGAATCATTAGTAATTTATAACTGAATGATAAAGTATAAAATAGCAAGTTACACTGTAGGAAGATAAAACAGCTACAAGATTAGTTTTCAAAAACCAGGAAATGAATACAATCTTCAGGACACATTTGAATAATATTTTAGAGGCAGTTGATAAATGTAGTTGAACACAAATGCTGTATTAACAGTAAACATTTCTTTACACAGGCTTAGGTATTTGTTTTAAAAGCAATCACTTGTAAGAACTTATTTCTTGTGATATCTGTGTCAAAGTTTTTACATTTATTTGAAGAAAATTATTTCAGAAAACTTTAGTACGTCCGAAATTTGTGAATATTCAGAAACAAGTTTAATATAGTTGATGACAGTGCTAGTATTGCCATGGTAATGTGCCTGAAGAGTTGTGATATCCATCTGTTCATTCATTATTCAGTCTATATACAAGGTCGATAACTCTAAATTTGCAGTGATCTTTTTTTTTCTTACATCACTTTATTAGCCTACCCTTAGGTGGAGGTAGGAGTTTATTGATTTGGAAGATGTTGGGATGTAAGGTCCAAGGTCAAGGTCATTGCTGAAAATGTGATTTTTTTTTTTTGATTTTTTAAAATTATTTCATGACAAGTCTCCAGTTGATTCTTAGCACTAAGGTGCAAGTTTAAAATCATAAGAGCTGAGAGAAAATTTGGAGTGTTTTGCTCAGTAAGGCAGACATTTTGAATCCAGTTTTCATCAGACTATATTGACTTAAGCAGATGCATCTTTTTGTAGCTTCTCAAGCCTAGAGGACAATGGAATTGGTCATAGGAGTTAAATTTACCAGTTTTGGGTGTCACATTTTTTCCCTCAAGTTTCCAGACACGTACTATGTCTGTTTCATAGTTGCATTAGGGTTGTGGAAGAGCACATACCTATTGTGTTTGCAATTGCCAGATGTTTGGTTGAAGTCACTGGATATGAAATTGCCACAAAACAAATTCATATGGTATTAGTGCTGAAGGAATTATCAATAGCATCTTGTTTACTTGTATTCAATCTTGTTTTTTTTCTTTAAGTGGACAAAGACCTCAGTTCTTGTAGATCAGTTTAGAAGCCATTGTGCTCAGAAATGTGACAGATTTCAAATTTACTGATAACTTTATATTTAACAAAACAAACTGATGAAACAACTTCCTTCTGATTCATCAGCCTTTAAATGGAAGAAGGGTTACTGCTAGACAATATAGTGCTGTAAGCATTTCTTCCATGCATCACATCTAGAATGCATTCATTATATATTGCAATTCATGTAGAAATTTTTGTTTCAGATAATGAAAAGCTGCTTTCCTTTTCTGTTTCTCATTGCTCAATTTTCAGTTTAACAGCAATGATTACTTGTCATGTTTTTTTTTTAAATCATGTAATGTGATGCATCTTTTTTGTATTAATTTTGTTTATTTCTCTGTACCTTGTCTGTTCCTGGCAGATACGTTTATTTGTTTTAAATAAATTGTCTTTGGTAATTCAATAAGCATATTGGAAATGACAAATATTTTAAGTCAACTCGGGTTATTGTAGATGAATCTTACAACCAGTACCAAAGACAAATTAATTTTATGGAACTCTTTCTTTCATCAAATGATGCAGCTTATATCACTGTACAACAGACATTGTGAAATTTCTTTGAATATTATATCAAATTACACTCTATGAGGACAAATCAACAACCATGCAGATTCAGCCCTCCCAAGTGAAAAGAGATGGTAACCATGCCCTTGGATGATGGGATTGTCAAACCACATAAGACCTGTTACTACTTCCTCTTGTGCCTATTCTTCACATTGCCTCAAGAAGGTTCAAGAAAATCTTTTCATGAGTTTTCTCATTCCATGTAAGCACACTTGATCAGTTCTCTAACTTCACTCTGACATCTTCATTGAATATTTTACATCTCAGTTGTCAATTTTGTCATAGGATTAGACATAGGGCATATAAAAGTCAAAGCTGTCTTAATATAATCATCACTTCTGCATTACTTGTATCAGATCATACTTGAGATGTTGGCTGGATGACGAATGTGCAGACTTTTTGACAGTCTGTTATCATGGATTAGAGGGCCAGAAAGACTTCAGAAAGAATATGGATGCTATTAGCTTTGCCATTAATGTTGCCTTAGCAGTGAATTCTTACTGATTGCTGTGCCATTTTGAGGTCAAGAAGTTGCCAGTCCAGAAAAGGCATGACTTTTTTTTGCCACTGAGGGTCCTGCAACACAAATGCAGTGCACATATCATTCTTTTTGTCATCAATCCTCTCCAGTCATGCCAACATTGAGTAGGCTACTGGTTCAGTATGAACATGATATGGTTGCCCCAGTTCAAGACAACTGTTATTACATGTACAGCTACCTCATTACTGGTTATGGAGGCTGAAAAATTAATAGCTAATACAGGACTTTGTGATCGTGCATCAGCTAGCATTGCACCATGTCCACTTCATTCACAGAAACTTCATGACTTTTGACAAGTCTCTAATTCTGTGTGATCTGACTTTCTGGCATACCTAATCACAGACACTAGACATAGCATCCAAACCTTCTGTATGTGGGCTCAGTTCCTTTGAGCAAATAACAAGACATAGTGAGACAAGGAACCAACTTGAGGCAAGTTTATTTCTCCAACAACCTCCTTCCTGTATCCTTTTTATACTGTTTCATCATCTTGGGTGAGCATGGTAAAGACTTGAGCATATTACCACTGTATAGGACAGATAACCACAAGGACCTCTATGTCATACAGATTGTTTTGGATGGACTCTGATTCACTTTCCTTGGCCCTCTCCAACTGTTATGAATTCCTTTCTATACAGATATCACAAGAGATACATGGGGGTGGGGGCTACAGCAGAAAATATACACGTGTCATGAAAAATGTGATAGATTATTCACAATATAAAGTTATCATATTTATAACTTTTTTACAACATTGTTTTTCACAAAGTCAGTCACAAGCTCAGACTGATCATTTTTTAAGCTCTCGCAAACAAGATAATTGGGTTTATAAGTAAAGATCTATCCTATTGCTATTCAGAAGGGAGATTTTGCCATCAGGATTTCTAAGATGGATACCTTCTTGTTCCCATTTGCAAGTTTTCCTGGATTTTCGTGTGGTTCACTTATAGGGACACTAAATCATAGTTTAGGGATCTCTCTTTTGGTCTGAATCCAAGTCACAGGAATTCACCAGGATCATGGTCCTTGTGGAAACAAGGGTGTAGAATAGGTATGTCCTCCAGCATAACATGAAAGGCATCTACCTAGTTATGCAATGGCCAGACCTTTGCCCACTTCACCAAATGATGAAATTTTCAGATTGTATTGTATCACCAGATGGAAAGACTTTTTTTTTTGCTGAAGGTAGGCATCAGTCTTCAATCTCAGCTACTCAAAATTATGATTGTCTTGGATGCCATTACATTTAGCTGGAGTGCCCACTTTCTTCCTAGCTTTAGGTAAGTGAGGAGGGACCATTGCATTCATGAGTGCTTCCTGCACATCAGCCTCCTGGAGATGAAAATCATAGTGAATACAATAGTGAATGCCTTTAGGTCCTGGCTTAATGTAATATCTGGAAAGGGTCTTCAGATTCTTTATGATATTTCTGCTTCAATAAAAACTGCCAAATGGTGGAATTAGCACCAGTCTCTATATCCAAATAGAGAGCATTTGTTTCTGATTCTGATTCCCATCTTGATAAATATAAGGTGTTTCAGCACTTTGATTGCTAAAGCAAGCCCAAAGATCTCATTGTCATCTTATGATTGGGTAATTATTATCGATGAAACATTTTGACTCCTTATAATTGGGTAACTTTTATTGAAGAATCTTTTTACTTCTTATGATTGGATGACTTATTGAGGAAACATTTTACTTTTTGTAATTGGGTAACTATTTTGAAGAATCATTTTACTTTTTGTGATAGGTAACTATTATAGAAGAAACATTTTACTCCTTCTGATAGAAAAAAAATATTTTACTCCTTTAGTGATTGGAAAAATATTATTGAATGAACATTTTACTTCAAAAATTAATTTTCTTGCACATAATCTTCAGACAGGGTAATGGAATATTGTTACTAAGTATGACAAAAAATATTTTGTTCTTACATTTATTTGCTTAAATTATCTAAGATTCACCTGTGAACAGTCAATGTGTTAGAGGTAAACTGCATGTAGCACCTCACTATGCTGGCATTTATAAATATTTAAAAACATTAGGGTTTGACAAAGATTATTATATTTATCCAATGATAAAATCAGGGAATGCATCTAATTTAGAAAAAATTCAAAGAGTGCATGGAAATATTAGCTTATTAATCTGCTATACAAACAGGTGAGCCTAATAACCTCCTAAAAATGGGGGCCAGAGGAGGGAGGGGAAGGTCAAGGATGGTAATGATATCATTATTGACCTTATCAAGTAAAGTGGGCTTTGTTTACAGCTACATGTGTTTTGTATATGCATTGTGCCAAGATGATTTGTATAACAAACATATTCATTAAAGTCGGGTAAAACTATATAAATTAAAATATTCAAATATTTGAATACTAATCATCATTAAAATTACTTATTCATTCTTTTAATAAAGTCTTATCTTACCTGCAAACTTAAAACTAAAAACAACTGAAAGTTTAAGTAAAAATAGTTTGTCCCATAGACACTTGAATTTTCAGAGCCCTAGTCAATGTTAATTATTGTGCTATTTGAAGAATATAACCTCAGAAAATCTGTCATGAATATAGGCTGCTGTTTTGGACATCTTTGGAGGTTTTATTTGCAGCAGGCTGAACTTGCTTTTAGAGTGGGGTCCATATTTTTTATTCATTATCAAACTTTTAATATTTGCTGATATATAGATCCTGGTTGAAATTGATAATGATTGAGGTCAATTTATACAAATAAATTTATACAAATAAATTGATCCTGTATTTGATTGAAAGAACTTTTTTTACCAATTTGGAAGCAGTAGTTCTCATCCAGTTTTGATCATACTTGAAATATGCTCTTATATTTTCAAGATTTTGGATGAGTTAGATAATGAGAAAGATCTACACATGTTAGTAAAGTGATTTTGCATATGATTTTACTTTACTTCTATTATCAGAAAGGGAATATGCATATTAATTATGCCTGTTTAATGAAAAGTTCAACTGTTAAGTTACGTAAATAATGATAGGCCATTTTGTGTCACTTGTTAGATACACAACCAGGTTCTGAATATCTAAAACGTTTAGCAGGAGCTCATTCTTCAACATTGGATGTTATACATGGAATTCATCTTGTTCATTAATTCTCCTTGTGAATAAAGTTGTAAGAATCTTGAGATTTTTGCGATTCAGTCTTGTTGGTCAGTAAAAGTACAAGATGTTGAAATTCCCCCTCTTTATGTTTGAACTTAAGTTTAATGCTAATTTAAATATAGAATGAAAGCTCTGACTTCAATGTCCTAAGAATAAATTCAATTATAGATTTTGCTGCAAAATATTCTGACATACAAAAGGTTTGCATTTGTACATTTTGAGTAAGATTTCCATGTCTAGAGTAATGCCTGATACTTGACATTTTAAGTTCTAAAATGGTCAGGCTTGGTCACTGAGTATTTATAGATGGTGACACATTGGGGTTTTTTTTAACTCCGGTTTTAATATTGTATAGGATGTGACAGTTTCTGATTTCATATGAAGTTTATATTCATTGAAGCTTAATATTATTGGAATTTGTTTTTTTATTTGGTTACTTAGAAACAATGTTTGAAACTACTTACACTTGAATTTGTTTGAATTGCAGACACAGAATAAGCTAATTGCACATTAATATTTAATGGTTACCTCACAACATGTATTGAAATGGTCCTGGCACATTTTGTTATCCTTTGAGGTAGGGTCGGGTGAGCATTTATCTGAGCCCTTTGGACTGAAAGTTTCCTATTAAAAGGCAAGGCATAATCTGCAAAAGAATTTTATCATTTGTTAAATATGATCAATCCATAGTCAAGCATGAATGGTGTCAATAACTCCACATGCATTTTTTGCCCATAATTTACATTAATGTCACTAACAGCATGAAGATTTAATTCTTTTTCTCATCCTCACATGGAATGATGAGATCAAATTGCATCAGTTTAGTGAGGTGCATATCGTTAAACAGATAACATTTAATGAATACATTTCTCTTTCAGTATTTCAGGTCCATAGGACACAGAGTTCACCCCAGATCAGTTGACCTAAGTTTATATTTTATCAAGTTACAAAAAACCCAACAGTTTCTGCATATTTGGCAGAAGGCATATTAAAACATTTTTTTTCAAGGTATTTTCTTGTAATTAGAAAGTTAGGTAATAATATTTGAAGTATTCATTTTTCTCTTTCTGTTTCTTATCTAGGCCTTCATGTCAATGTTTCAAATTCTTACCCAAAAAGGGTGGATTGATGTAATGCACATAGTGATGTGGAGAACAGGGGAGCAACTTGCTCCCCTAGTTGCCATCTATTTTATTTTCTACCATCTATTTACCACACTGGTGAGTAGGGAACCCTCACACAGACACCTTAAGAATGCAGAATCATGGGAGTTGATTTCAAGACAGCAATTACGATTTAGAAATGATCTTTGAAACTGAATCAGTAAATGTAATATTTTGTTGCAATATTTGTTTCCAAACCTAGATAAAAATATGTAATTATCAATTTTTCAAATGATGAAATAGAAATTTGCTTTTAGTTGTTGAAGGAAGTTTTGGAAAGAAAACTAATTTTAACAAAAATTGTTCAAACAGTTTCTGTTATGAGAAGCAAAATTTCCAGTAAGAAATGTTTTCCATTGGAATCATATTCTGGTTAAAAAAAATGAAATTGCTGTAAATTCACTATTTCTCCTGGGGTACCATTTTCAGGGTTTTAGCAGTTACCATAAAAAACATATAAGAATCAAGAAAACAGTGATCATTCTGTGGAAACAGCAGTGTTTCTTTTGGAAAATATTTCAAATTAGGTCCCCTTCAAGATGAAATCAATCAAAAATCATATAAATTTATGCTTTTGAAAGCTAATTAATTTAATATACGTTTATTAGGGTTAACATATGTATATCTTATGAATAAGAATTAAGACAAGTTAAGGTTATGATATTGTTTGGTATCATTGTTATTAACTCATAAGGGAAAGTGAATTTATGGTACAACACAGAATTTTATGTGCATCATCCAGCTTATTATTTGCATCTGTCAGCCATTGTTGTTCTAATCTTCTTGAAAACTACTAGACCCATTTCAACCAAACTTCATAGTGATCATATTGACTTGAAGTCTTCTTAGAATGGGTAAATGATGTCCATCAGCCATATCAAATATGGCCACCATTGCTAAAAATAGATAAACCTGTAATGAACTTACTCCAAATAAAACAGTGAATGCATTGAAAAAAAATTGATCTGGCATAAGAACCTTTAAAGCTGGTATAGATTATACCAATCTGTCATTAAATATCACTTTCAGTACTAAAAGCAGAAAACTTTAAAATAAATTATTGTCTAAAACTGCTGAATAGATTTTGGTTAAGTTTGACATAAGGGATGCAAATGATGCATGTCCATTATTGAATATGACTGCCACTAAAACCTTTCTCATTACTTTTTCTTAAAATTTAGATAACTGAATTTAACTTATTTTGACAGAAATGGCAGTGTACAAATTTTGCCATTTTGGGAATAAATATGGTCTTTGTTTCTAAAAGTAGATACAGATTTAACATATTCATAAAAGAATCAGGCAGCAAAACTTTACTAAAATTGACAGAAAAACCCTCTACCATGAGGTCTTCACAAATATTTACAGATAATACTAATCCTTCATCAAATGCATTTGCTATTACGTAATGAAAGCACTTTCTAATATATCGTAAAAGTATGCAACATAATTTGTAACAAATTTGAGAAAAAGCATTAAAGCTTATAAGTCTTTCAAATTTATGGTAAAGATTCTGATCAGTTACCACCATTATTAAAAGTGGAAGTCTTTAATCAACTATGAAACAATAACCACTAAACAGAACTTAACAAAATTTATAAGAATGTGAATGGGCTTAAAAGCCTTTTAACACTAGGCTGATGCACCATCATATGTTGATGAAGATAGGAAAGAATCAAGAAACCATAAGAGAATTGATTTTATAACATATGCAGTCAGTAGAATTGGTAGAGATTTTGCCAGAAAGTCTTCAGCTGACACATATCTTGGCCAAATGCTGATGCATTTGGGATTTAGACAGACTCAGCCAGATGAGAGGACCATGTGATCCACTTGGGCCTCTTGTAAATTAAGAGTTCAGTCAAGAAAGAAGATGGTTTTATACTTTAAGATGATATTATTAAACCTATAATGTTGAGGTAGAGAATTTAAAAGAATGAAATGAATATATCAGACCCAGGTGAATAAGTTATCATTTTATATAATGTAAATAAAAAATGGTTACATTAAAAATGCGTTTCATTAAATAAGTTAATTTATTAAACTATTTAAAAGCAAATGAGCAGTATCTTAGAGACACAGATTTTATAACATTTATGTTTTGGAATTGGTTGTTAATAAAAATCATGGCTAAAAGACATGGGTCTTTTTTCATGAAAGGTACAATTTAAAAGTGACTAGTTGTTATGAAGTAGGGATATTTGGAATGGAAACAGCAGCAGTTTTATTCTTAAAATAATATATTTGTGTATAAATTATTTTTTTTATGGGTTATTATCCAGAATATACTAGTAATTGTTAGGCTAATTGTCAATTTACTATAATCCTTCCCATGATTCTTTTGTTCTGTATTGATTCTGTGATGAGTTTTGTGTCAGGCAAAAAAAGCCTTAGTTGTCTAGATGGATTTAGTTGTCACTGGGATCATGACTACAGTGTCTGCTTCTCATGATACTGTGGAGCTGAGCTGCTTCTTCATCTTTCCCTCCTTTTAAAATAGGAAAGATGACCAGGGCTGGACATGTTGGATGTTTAAGATAGTTCTCCATACCATTTTTATCCCATTATTTTTGTTAAGCTTGCTGTAAGTTGGAACATATTATCCACCTATCTGTTACCAATTTTCTTTCAATACAATAACTCAAGCTCTTTGCCATTGTCTGCAGTGACTAAACTTTATCAATGGCTTTCATTTTGGAGTAAGGACAATTTTATCCATTTTGGGTCAGGGGTCAGTGGGCATGGTCATTATAACTGAAAGAAAAATGGTTTTCCTTCAATAACAATGATCTGGAAGAAACTTTGGTGTCAAAATGTGCTTAAGGTAGAGAAAAACCCTATTGATTTTGGTGTTAAAAGGTAAAGATGAATGTCACTGTAAATGGTTTTAATGCAATAATTTAGTTTCACATCAAAGACCTAGAATAAACTTCATAGATGTCTTGCACCTCAGGTAATGTTGAAGCCTGTTAGTTTTGGGGTCAAAAGTCAAGGGTCAAGTTAAAAAAAAATTAGTTCTCAACCATGTACCTTCACCAGAAGTTGTGAATGAATTACCTGTGCTAGAAATGGCTAATGATTTTAAGTTCAAGGTTTCTTTGACTTGAAGAAGTATTTATTTATTTTTTTATGATAACTTAAGTTTGAGGCCTCATACCTTGAGCAAAGCTTGTATAGGGTTTTAATGTTGGTTACTTACCCATAGATGCAATTTAGAAATTTCTTATCATTTTAATATGAACTCTCTGAAATTAAAGTATTCTGGTATATATTTTTAAAAAAACAGCCTTGTATGTTTGAATGGAACAGTCCTGAAACATTTGAATGATTTGCACTTATGGCAAAAAAGAAATCGATAGATTCCTGGGCTTAAGAAGTCAGTGCTCAAGATAATGGTAAGTCAGATAAGAAAAAAGTCGTTTTTACACAAAAAGCTTAGTTCAAGACTATAAACCCTGATTAACCCATTAACCCCTGGAGGTTTTTGTCGTTTTTGCCTGAAATGCGAGTAGGAAATCCATTTTAGGAGATTTTTCTTAATACATCCTAATACATCAACTTCCAAGACATTTTCGGTTTACTTAATGCCTATTTGTGTTAGAAACATCGATTTTCATTGGATCTTTTGCCTGAGCATGAGCAGAAGGGTAAACAAAGGATTTGTTTTTATTTTGCTTAACAGACCCATCATTTTTGTGTTGAGACCACTCTTCTAAATGCCCATCTTATCCTACTCTTTGCAAAGGTTCACCTATCTGTATGCAATTCAAACTGGTCTGTCTTAGATCTGAGGCCAAAAATTAAAAAATCCGGACACAAAACTGGATCACGACCTCGGGCGAATTTTGGTTGGAAAAAACTCAGGTTCAAAAAATGATGTTTTCCCTCTGTATTTTGTAGTGCAACTAGAACATCCATATTTTTTGGTATCATCGTAAAGCTACATCTGTCTACTTTTCTATAATACCACCCACTTTATTGTGCTGCACATAACCTTAACTCAACCTTAGCTCAGAAATAGGCTACCACCTCCTGGCCCATAAATGCAGCACTAGGGGTTAATGAGTTAAAGGTACAGGTCATGGAGACCCAGTCAAACATGCCCAGACTATATCTACATAAACTCACATGATACAGATTATGATGTTCCCTTTATGGTACTCTTATTGCAGATAATGAGACATCTTAAAATGTGCACTTCCATTGGTTTCTCCTGCCTTCCTGTTGCCCTACTTGAATTTCTGCATGATAAATTGCTTAAAATATTGTTTGTGGAAACCATTCATCAGATTTTGCATTGCTGGTTAAATGAAACTTGTTTTTTTCAAGAGTCATAATTCTCGATGTTAGACATAGACCTTCTTTAGTAACCATGTACAAGTTGAAAAATACATAAAGTAATATAAATGTCCAGTACAAAAGCTCCCATTTATTAACATTCATCAGCTTATAAAGAAATATCCAGTACAAAAAGCTCCCATTTATTAATATTCAGCTTATAAAGAAATATCCAGTACAGAAAGCTCCCATTTATTAACATCAGGGGGCCCCGAGTGGCCGAGTGGTCTAAAGCGCTGTCCGTTACGGATCACTGCCATCTCACCTCTGTCTGCGTGTGTTCGAGTCTAGGATTCCGCGAATGTGGATATGTGAGAAAGCTTGCCAGTAGCTTCTCGTGGGTTGGTGGTTCTTTCCGGTGATTTCCTGGTTTCTTCCTCCACCATTAATACTGGCCGCCATGAATAGCCTATCGTGTGCTGAAAAATGGCGTTAAGCCTAACAACAACAACAACAACAACAACATTCATCAGCTTATAAAGATGTCCTGTGTATTAACTTCTACATGTAAGAGGACATATTAGCAGTTATTATGGAAATTTGACTATAATTAATGGCTTCTTGGAATGTACACAAGTAAAACATTTCTTTTCTGAAATAAAATTATATACTGTGCTTTCAAGTCATAGAGTAATAGTTCACATGATATTTTACAGAGAATTATGTGTAATGTTTTTTAACAAGAAGTCTCTGTTCATAATTTTTGTCCAGCCCTTGTCTGAAAATTATGATTTTGAAATAGCCAATTTATCATGTTTCACTCCGTATATATCAAAAGAATTCTTCCTTCAACAAATTCTTAGGTAGCTAAAACAAGACTTGTTTTGTGAAAATGGCATATGTATGAAATTGTCAATATAGCAGCATTGTGGTGCATGGTATTTCTGTAGAGTAGATTTATTGAAACTTTGCATCATATATGTGTAAATTATATAAGAAAATTCCCTTTAGTCATTCTACTTTTAAAAATAAATATTTTTCATGATCTTATATCCTAGAATTCACTTTTTTGCCCCTATTAAACAACATTTTCAAACTAAGAAACTTGTAATATCAGCCTATTTTATATTTCTCTTTTTGCAACTAAAACTGTAAATGATGCCTTTGAATTTGAATCTGAAGTCAAATTTATTAACTTTCTATAATCTGGTAGGTATTCATTTTTTGTATATGGAATATTGATACCATGCATTGTTACACATAAAATAAATACTAAGATAGAAAAGTCGAGGCTGATATCTGGATTACTTTAAAATTGTTCATAATTTGATATGCATCTTTAGGTTGTATAGTGTTCAGTCTTGGTAGAAAATCAGACTGTAGCATCAATTATTAAGGTAGTTTTGATGAAGGAAGCATAGCACTGGACATTGGGAATAACAAATTTTCTCTATATACTGCATTGTTGACAGCTACTCCTCAGTTCTGGAAAACAGTTTAGATTGCTCTGGTATGATGGACTGCACCTGTTTACCAATGAGGAGGAATTACATAGCTGCCATTATGGATTAATTTGTGTTGATATTGGTAGACATTTCTTCTCAAGGAAAGTCTTTAAAATAAATGTTCATTAGCTCAAAAAGATAAATTTTTCAAAATCATTCTTGCTATACTGTGTTTCATTATATAATGCTTTTCTCACTATACATGGTTTGGTATGTGACACCGTTCTCACTATATTGCAGTTCTGTAGATGATGAGGTCATCCTTTATGGAGTCTAGCTACTCTGTTATAGTGAAGGAGGGTTGTTTGTCATCCCTAAAGAGGTGTACTTAATTATGTACCACAGTCATTCTTGAAACTTTGTTAATTTAGAAGAAAATGAAACAATTGGAAACATTTTTAAAGTTGTTAGAGATCAGTTATGGCAGTGAAGTAGGGAAAGTTTGTTATCCATGAATAAACTTGGAAAAGTGAGGTAAGGGAAAGTTTGAAGAAGCCAGTTCCATTCAACCTTTGAAGCAGACAAGGATATCTTGTGCAGTATATCAGTTTACTATGTGAAACTGAGTTCTTTCAGGCTTTCGTATTGATGTCATTCATTTATCACACATTTTAGTACACGTTTCAAGTCCCCGTTTTTTTGTGTTGGGATTTCTTTTGCAATCAGTCAGAAGATTAATTTTGATATTCTTTCTTTTATGTCTCAAGCTTGTCAAGTTCCCTGGCTAAATGTCAATATGTCTTCCTTATTCAGGATATGGGAAATTAATTTAGTGACATTCACATCACCGTGTATTGTTTATTTTAATTTCTCATTGTTTTTAAATGTAAAATGACTTTTAATATGTGAATATTCATAAGCATTATCAGAATGTTATTTTTAAGCAATACTAGGCATTATTTCTTGACAATATCACAACATTGTTCAGTGCAATATCAATACATTGTGTATAAGCGATATCAATAATTATTTCTAAGCAATTACAGTGCATTATTTCTTAGCATATCAGTACATTATTTCTAAGCAGTAATCAATACATTTTTTTTCTAAGCAATATGAAGGCATTGTTGTAAGCAATATCAATATATTATTTTTAAACAATACTAAGGCATTATTTCACAGCAATATCACAACATTGTTCTAAGAAATATCAATACATTTTTGTCAGTGATATCAATAATTATTTCTAAGCAATATCAGTACATTATTTCTTAGCATATCAGTACATTATTTCTAAGCAGTAATCAATACATTTTTTTTCTAAGCAATATGAAGGCATTGTTGTAAGCAATATCAATATATTATTTCTAAGCAATACTATGGTATTATTTATCAGCAATATCACAACATTGTTCTAAGAAATATCATTACAATATTTTGAAGTGATATTCAATACATTATTTCTAAGCACTATCAAGGCATTGTTTTTTTAAGCAATATCAATATATTATTTCTAAGGAATACAAAAGCATTTTTTTCAATAGTATCATTACATTGTTTTAAGCAATTTCAATACTTTATTTCTAAGCAATATGAAGGCATTGTTGTAAGCAATATCAATATATTATTTCTAAGCAATACTATGGTATTATTTATCAGCAATATCACAACATTGTTCTAAGAAATATCAATACAATATTTTGAAGCAATAATCAATACATTATTTCTAAGCACTATCAAGGCATTGTTTTTTAAGCAGTGTCAATATATTATTTCTAAGCAATACAAAAGCATTTTTTTCAATAGTATCATTACATTGTTTTAAGCAATTTCAATACTTTATTTCTAAGCAATATGAAGGCATTGTTGTAAGCAATATCAATATATTATTTCTAAGCAATACTATGGTATTATTTATCAGCAATATCACAACATTGTTCTAAGAAATATCAATACAATATTTTGAAGCAATAATCAATACATTATTTCTAAGCACTATCAAGGCATTGTTTTTTAAGCAGTGTCAATATATTATTTCTAAGCAATACAAAAGCATTTTTTTCAATAGTATCATTACATTGTTTTAAGCAATTTCAATACTTTATTTCTAAGCAATATGAAGGCATTGTTGTAAGCAATATCAATATTTGTAGGCAATACTAAGGCATTATTTTTTCACTAGTATCATGACATTGTTTCAAGCAATTTCAATACATTAATTCTAAGCAATATGATGATGTGGTAAGCAATGTCAAGCCATTGTTAAGCTCTAAGGATAACCTCTAAATGACCTCTAACAGATCTGTAAGCAGAGTTTAAGCAAATTTGGCAGCACTCTGGCATTAAGGACTGAAATGAATGCAATTGCTATAGATCTGTCATCAAATCGGACTGCCATTACTAAACACAAAAGCACTTAAAATGATTTATTCTAAATAGAACAGTATTTTAACTGAACAAAATTAAACAAAATTTGACAGAAAGCATCTTAGCATGACAGACTTTTACCTTTCATTTATTTATGCTTTCTTCCTGAAACATTTGTAGCATTACAAATAACTTAGTATATGGTATAATGATGTAAAGATCTATCTCTTTGATATGATGATGCATGCATTGGTCAGAGCGATATAATTCACCTCCTTCATAGACCAGTATAATTCATTACTTAAATTAAATTTGATTATCCAACTCTTAGGTTAACTTTCCACTTGTGCTGACGATTAGTTGAATCGTAAAGATAAGTGATTGGTTTATTGTAATTGAGCAACGTTCAATATTAGTCACATGTATCTTACATATTTTTATTTTCATTGATGATATGATTTAGCCATATGTTGTAATGGTTAAGTTTATTGAATTTCATAATACTAAACTGATAATTGCTGGCTATGTTTGTTGATAGCAATAAATAATGGAAGGCTATAGTAATTGAAACATATTCTAATATTAATTTAAGATTTCAACCCAGAAATATGAAATTAAAAAAAGAGACTTGATAATATTTTATGTATGAAAATATTGATATCAGTTTATTGCTACCTCGTTTTGTACATCATATATATATATATATATATATATATATATATATATATATATATATATATATATATATGTAGTAGTTTTATACCTATGAAATTTTGCATGGCATGTTTCACTAATTATTTCTTGTTTGCTAATTATTATGAAAATAGACTTGTACTATTTCATAATTGCTTTTTATGCTTTAATGCCACTCAGACTCATATAATTATTTAGTTATATCTTGTTTTTGCTTCATAATATCATTTTTTATAATTCATCACCAGAAACAAATATATATAATTAAATTTTTCTCTGTTGACTCATTCATTTTAATATTTAATGTTTAACTTTATTTATAAATCATATTATATATCTTACTTTTATTAAGATGCTAATTTTCTTTACAAAGAAGGAAACGTTTTAATATTATTGTGATATACCTAGACTACATATACTTCCAATATAAAATGTTAAATACTTTTTCCTTTAAAGTAGTCTTGTATTGAAAAAATTATTGATCTTGAAAACTATTTCAGCTATATTGTAAAAACAACAGTTTGCAAATATATTTAATTGTTCATTAACTGATGATGATATTGATGTTAATGATGATGATTATTATTATTGTTATTGTTACTGCTACCACTACTACTACTACTACTACTACTACTACTACTACTACTACTACTACTACTACTACTACTACTACTACTACTACTACTACTATTGTGTCATTCTAGATTGTTTTGAGCTTGTTTGTTGCTGTTATCTTGGATAATCTGGAGTTGGATGAAGATATCAAGAAGTTGAAACAGGTTCAAATCCTCATTATCTCTGCCATTTCAAAGATGATGATAGTTTGCATGTCTGTCTGTCTGTCTGTCTTGTGCTGGTTATACATTCATACACAAGCATATATTGCCATGTGATGCATCCAATTAAAATGTTCCAGGTGAGGTGTCTTGGACTTTTGAAAAGAGTACTGTTTATATGAAAAAATTGACTTTGTATTTGAAACATTTTATTATTTTAAAACTTTTTTAATTCGCCTGTTTTGTGAACACCTTTATCTGTCTAGCCGGACTTTGATGCTTTCAGTCTTTCCATCACATTTGTACGGCTTTCACAGTGTAAAATATTGTTGGCTTGGTCCAACATGTGTCTGAACTTTTATCTTTCATTATATGTGGATTCAATAGGTGGCATCACATTTTTGATTGGATATATTAGATTGGCATTATGTTTTTAAGGTTTTTAGTATATTAATCATAAAATAAATAATCTTTGAATATCATTCTTTAATGAAGATGAGCATGTATGTAAATCTTATGACATTTAATGTTTAAACACTGTTGACCTTGCTGAGTAGATAGTGCATGCAAACACATGCAGAAATCATATTATTATACATGTATTTGAAATATTTATTTTCTCCATTTCAGCTGAAGGCTCGTGAGATGAATGTTGAATCTCAACAGACCCTCCCATTCAGGCTTAGGATTTTCACAAAGTTCCCGTTAGTCTGTGCTTCCTATTTTATGACTTAACATGACTGCTTCCTTCAATGCCTATGCTTTCTACTGTTTTTTGTTGAAACATTTTTGGTTTTAATATTTAGGTGTTTTCAGTATTAGCCTTTCTGGCCTTTTTACCCAAACAGGCCAGTCAAGATCTGTGAAGGGACATAACTCAAATAATTTACCTCCCTTGAAATAGTTTGACAACTTTCATGTAATTCTAAAGATAATAAAATATCATTTCAGTAGACTGCTCATCAAAGATAATTGCTTAAATATTTTACTTGAAATATGTTATTATTCTTCTAATCAGTTGCCTGTTTAAATGTAACAGTAAGGAGAGACTTAAAACATTTATTATCAAAATTTTGTATGTTTGGAGAGATTTTTTGGCAATTATTTATGATCAGAAGAAAGAAAATGATCTTATAAATTATGTTTTTTTCTTTTGATTTATTTCATTTAATATTGTCTGAAACTACCTTGTCATTAGTATTAGCAATACTTTGATTACTTGTTGTGATTGAAACTAGGAAATATGCCTTGTAAAATTAAGGATGCTGATATTGCTCTTACTCTTGCAAATTGAATTTTTCTGGCTACATGTTAGCAGTATTGGTAGAACAGATATATGTATTTGTTATTGTAGAACCCACATTCTTGTCCTGATGTCTTTAAACACAGTATTTATTTTGCCTTATCCTAATACACTGAAGTAAAATGTTAAAAATAATGATCTTCTCAACACTGTCCCTCAAAAAGCCATGATTTTACATTTGTGTTGAAATTGTTGTTGTATATCTTTTGTGATAAATTATTAGAAGTTATTGCACAGTCAAGGTACAGTAGAAGTTAGAAAAAGATTTTATAATTTCATTGAGCATTTCTGTTTGTTCTAGCATTATTAGTGTCTACATGGTATTGATTACATTCATAATCAGTGTGATACAAAATGAATAATTTACATGTTTTTTTTGTTGTTATTTTTCTGGCAATTTTAGGAATCATCCACAGATGGTTAAGTTGAACAAATTGCCTGGTGAGTTTGACATATCAGATGTGAGAGAGAGCTTTATTAGACAGTTCAGCACCCCTCAGCTAAACTTGGTCATGGATACACAAGAGACTCAAGAGGAGAGCAACCCTTACCTGAAGCCCTCACCAGTGAGTCTCATACAGTCCCCAAAGTTTGGTGTCAGGAGTGGGGGATCAGTAGAAAAAAAGAGTGGGATTGCATCAATTATAAGGTATGTTCTTTATCAGTTAGATTCAGCATTAAATAGAAATAACTTGTCACAAAATTTTGACAGTCTGTAACTTTGATTACTGATAAAGTTTGACTCATATTGTTGCACCTTGAAAGTCTGCTTTTTGGTTTCATGCAATTTTCAGTCTTCATTCCTCCAGATATTTACCCCTGTGTACCTCTTGGGTGCACTGTTTAATCGTCATTGTGTATTTATATATTTTAGTGGTAAAAGCTGTTATTCATTGCATGTTTATGATGTAAATATAGGTCTATTTAAGACTTTGTACAAAACTTTCACATCCATGTTGGTGCTAACAAAGACCAAAATTTCCAAAGGCAAGCCACTGACAATCACAAATTTAACATATTTTCAGAGTTGAACTAATGACAGTGTAAATTCATTTTCTGAAGAAATACATAATATAGCAATAACTCTTTTAGTTTTGGAAAGAAAATAATTAGAAAAAATGGAAATTATTACATGTAACAGTGATGCATAATGGGCTAAGACTAAAGTAACCTAAGATCTGAATTCCATTGTGTAACTCTTATCAGCAGAATTGTATATTCAAACATGTTGATGTTTTTATGGGCTAGCTGGGCACTTAATAAAATATGTATTGCAGTAGTTTAAGTATCTGCAAATAATTATAGAGGCTACTACTCAGTAAGAGCAAAAATAGGTCACTGACTTTTTCTTCATGCTCCAGTAATTATGCAAAATTTTGTAGTTGGCTTAGTTTATTTAACACTGTTGTATGAGCATTCATGAAACTTTATGGGTGTATTCATTTTCAAGGGTACTACTCATCTTGAGTCACAGAAGGTCACTGTGACCCAATTTTCATGAACCAATGATATAATTTAGCTTATATGCTTTTCTCAGTTTATCTAACACCATTGTCTGTATAGAATCGAAACTTGATGGGCATGTATGGATGTATTAATCAATAAGGGTTCTTTTCATCAATGAATTTCTATATTTAGCATAGTCCTTTAGTCACTATTGTGTGTACAGTCATGACATTTGATGGGTGTATTTATATAAAGTATTGGTTACCATAGTGACCTATGCTTAAGGTCACAGTGAGCTACTTTCTTGATTTAGGTTATTACATTATGCAATGTCTTAGCATTTGGTAGAATCCTTGTTGACAACTAACTTCTTCCACAAGTATTTTCACGTTTTTTTCTTTACCTTGCATAAAGCTTGCTTCCACCAAGATTCAGAGGACACTGGCATTATAAAAGATAAAAGTCTTGGAATTAGCCATTGCAATTTAGTATTGCTTTTAGTGGGTGAAATGGAAATTGATAAGATTTTCTAACATTTTGTGCCAGTAATATCATTACTAAATTGCAATGACATAATCCAAGTATAATATTTTTTTTATTAGTTTTGAGCTTGCATGCTTAAAAAGTTTTTAAGAGTACCAGACCACGTCTGTAATTCTTTTATCAGCAATTATAATTTGCAGCACATTTGAAAGCTTGGAAATAAGAAAAAAGTACATTATTGTGATACCACTACAGAGCAGTCGAGCATCTTAAAACATTAGTGGTTTCCCTCTCTTTGGCTGTCATCATGAGTCACCATTTCCTCTACATGGCTGGTTATCTCAGCACTGATGATTTTGTGTACAATTGCACATTTAATGATGATGTAGCATTTTAGTCCAAAAATGTAAAATTTAACACGTGTTCAGAACTATTATTTAAATGATATGGTAAGGTAAGTAATCCATTTTTTTTTCTTATGTCTGTTCCAGTAATCAGAATTTCTGTTCTGATGTAAATGAAGGCTGAAGTACATTATAACATAGTTAATATTTTATCATTATCTACAAACATCAATGTCTTCATGAAATGATCTCACACATCTCTTGTGTTGTTCTTTTTGATGATAATGATCATAACTTGGTAACATAGAATAAATTTAGCTTTTGTGCATTCACACACAAAGAGAAATTAACCTTGAACAAAACAAAATGGTGTCAGGCAAAGAACAAATAATAATTTAACAGTACTTTTATTCCTCTCTTTTTTAAACAAGGCATTTTGTCTACTCCATTAAAGTTCTTGTTTGCTTGATTAGCAAGGTAGGAATAAGTCTCTACCTAATTTAACATATCATCTGATTTTGGTAAAATTTTTACTTTGAAAGAAAAAGCATATGTTATTCAATCCATCAGCTGTGGAGAGAGCTCAAGAGTTCTTGTCCAAAAGAAATGTTGTAAAGACTAAATTAAAGCAATCATAACTGATAAGGAGAATATGCTGCAGCAGTAGAAAAATTGAGCAAATGGAATGAGACATATTCTGAGTACCCAGCAGTGTTTGTATAAAGATTTAAATGGCACAGTTTTTGTAAAGTCCACCTCACTTATGGGGACACTTCCCTATGCACAAGGAGTAACCTTATAAGATGTGGACCAGTGTAGAAATGTGTTTTGTGTTAACCACTGTTTTCAGGGACTCCAACCAGCAGAAGTTAATTAGCAATGGATCGGGACAGATGGTCTCCAATGCACCCAAGTCACTTCTGTCTCAGCAGTACCAGCTTAGAATGGACAGAAGGTGAAGTAGCAATCTTTTACAAGCTATATCAGTATGTTTCTATCTAATGTCAGCACTCAGGACATAATCACTGGCTGTTCTCAGATATAATACCCATTTCAATTTCAGTTTAACTTTGGTAAAGTTTTTCATGGTAAAATAATGGTGCAATGTTAATAAAGATGCTACCATAAAATCTTTGTCTATATATAAATGCATTTATCCGATCACTGTGTTTTACATGATAGCTCATATTAGTCACACATAAAAACACATGCATGCAGATAAAAACATGCATATATATGTTCACATGTTTCTTAGTCCATTAATGTTTCTCTTTAAATTTGTATTATTTCAGGAGTATGAGAGGCTCCAGACCAGGTAGTCTCAAGGGCACAGGTCAGCAGGGGAACATTAAAGAAAATGGGGATATTCACCACCTGTTGAGGAGTGCTGTGGGAGGGGCATTTGGAGCAGGAGGCAGCAGCATGGCAGGGAGAAGAACAGATGATTTTGATATCAAAATCATACAACAGAAAAAGCAACAGGCAGAAATGAAAAGGTTTGGGACCTTGCAGTGTTACATATCAGCAGTGTTTTTGTCTTGTCTGAAAAACATAGGCAGGATATTTGTTAATTTTCTGATGGTGACAGTATTAACAGTGTCTTTAGCAAGGTTGATATTTTGCTGTGATTCTGGGGTCTTTGTCCCTTTGAGTTGGGTCTATTTGTAGGAATATTGCCATTTTCATTTTTATTATTTTTTTTATTATACTGTTATACTATATATTTAATTTTCTCCTTTATGTTTCAGCATGAGTCAGATTGTTAAATTTTGGAGTTGAAGGAAAACAAGACTGCATGTTAATTAGCATGAAAAGTATAGCATGGTTTCTTTTGTCATGAAGTGGTTTGCAGGAATAGAAAGGTATTTTTTAGCTGCATTATAAAATCCAGTATGGCAGATGTTTTTTTATACTTTCCAATTTAGCAACCACAAGGAATATTGCCATTTTTATTTTTATTAGTTCTTTTTCATTTTTGTCTTAGAAATGCTAGAATTGAACAAAGATTGTGTTATTTTGTCCATTATCTGTATACCCAATCCAAACTCATATTAGTTGTTAATTTTCAGGTAAAAATGAGGAAATTATTAGACAAATAGGGCCAAAATTTAGCCACCTTCCCTCCTCACCCAATAGTATTTGAAGTAGGCCCAGTCTAATCTCTATGACCATGTACATAATGTTGGGAAGTATGAGTTTTTTATTTTCTATAAAGCAGCCTTGACCATATGCTAAGCAACATGGATATTTACAACCAAGTTAGTAGCTTGTTCTTGTGCTTGTATGTGTTTTAAGGTTCAGCTTGTCATCAGTTTAATGATTTTCTGTCATTCTGTAGCTGAATAGACTAACAAAATCATAAGATATATAGCAGTGCACACTAGAATATCACTGCCAAAAGATATTTGATCCGATTTATTATTATATTAAGAAAATTATTATACTTTTATACTATAGATTTAATTTTCTCCTTTATGTGTATGTTATTATGAATTTTATTTTGAGCCATCTTAAAGGATTGAATTTAAATTTCATGCTATTATATTTATCAAGGATATTATGCTGAAAACATAGCAATAAATTCCTTGGCAGATATTACTTTTGCTGTAAATTATCTGTTGTCATACATGATAGGCTATGTACAGTACTGTTTATGGGAGATGGAAAAGTAGCATGAATTATAGTGAGGGATTATTTTAATGACAAATGTTCCAACTTGGAGGAACTAAGGTATCCTAAAGGGTTTATAGAGAGGGCCACTGATGACCTGAGAGGCTTTATAAAGAGGACATTGATATCGTAGAGTTTTACTCAAAGGGATATCACTATCTCAGTAAGCTTTATGTTGAGGTACATCACAAGGGCATCAATAAGTGACATTGGTCATCATTGTGAGAGATATTGGTATTCCAATGGGCATTGTAGTGAATGACATTTGTATCTCAAGGGCTTTGTAGTGAGAGACATGGGTATTCCAGTTTGCATTATAATGAGGAGTAGTGGTATCTCAAAAGTTTTATAATGTTGGATATTGGAATTGTTGGGGGTTTTATAGATAGTGAAGAACATTGGTATAATTAATATGAATCTTCACAGTGAAGAAAATTGATATCCCAGTGGTGACTCTAATGAAGGCTATTGGCTTTATATTATGGGATATTGGTATCTTGAAGTGCTTTATAATTGGTATCCTGTATGTCACTGTAGTGAGGGACAATGGTATCCCAAAGGGGTTGATAATGAGAACCACTATACAACAATTTACAAGAAGCGAATTCTGTGAAAGATCTTATTTACAAATCTGCTTTCCTAGGAACCAGATTGAAGATGACCTGCGAGAGAATCATCCATTCTTTGATACTCCTCTGTTTACTGTTGGAAGAGAGTCCAAGCTGCGTAAAATCTGCCAGCTGATTGTGAATGCCAAGTATGAGTACATGTTGAGAGATCCTGTCACTGGCAAGGAGATCAACAGCAAATACAAGCGTTTCTTGTAAGATTATATTCATATTCATCTTGTCATTGACTTGAGACTATTTCAGAATTACATGTGTATGGTTAAGGTTGGAGAATTTTAATTAAATATGTATAGTGAGGGCAATCAGGACTGTTGTATATGCCCAGGATTGACTAGTACAGTTACAGTTTACTAAATGGTAAAAAAGTTGCCTTTCTGTCAGTCTCATTTAATTTTGAAATAGTGCTCTTGTTTTATATGAGACATACCAGATAGATTATCGAAAGAAGGCCAATACAGATGAAAATAAAACATTTATCATTAGTTAGAAATCTGTCTACATGTGAATTTTAATGAGAGAAATTTACTTCAGCTTAAAGCTTTCTCCTGAACAATGAGCAAATCTAAAACACTTGTGCAATTTTTAGTCTCTCAAATATAGCATGACAAATGTTTGCAATCTCTATTCATTTGTATAGCAATATCGGTATGCAACATGCATAATGTTAACAAAAAAATTGGGCAAATTTTATTTTGCCAAATATGTTCTCAGTGAATTCATTTTTCAGAAATTTCAGCACAGTGCATCATTAAGATGCTATCATTTAGTTGTGCAACTTTAAGTATGAAACAAAATATATCAAATCCCTGTTTCTTGTTATATCCAGCTTTGAATTAAAATAAGTGTTTGTGGTGTTCATATGCATACAACCTTCTGTTTATGTGTTCTGTTAAGTTGTTCATGAGATTAATGTGGTGGTTCTTTGTGTTCCATTTATTAATTTCTTTATTAATTTTAAATCGGCTTTACAGTGGGCATGTATCTATTATATTTCAGTAAACTGTTAGGACTTGTCACCTACTTGGACTGGATCATGATATTTGTCACAATTCTCTCTTGTATCTCCATGATGTACGAGACTCCAAAGAAGAGAGTCATGAATTCTCTGGAACTCAGGGTAGGATAGCTTTTCGTTTGTAAAGTTTTTTTGCTGTGACATCCAAAACACATGAACAGACATCATTTACAGTATCTATATATGGGGAACATGTGTAGCCTAGAGTTTTGCAACACCTGCTTGGTTACCTGTGACTACATACCTTTAAGGTGATGCTTGGGTGACGATATGGTACATACCACAATTATTAGTGTATTTGGCAATACCAGAGTAAAGATACAACTCCTTCTTGTCCGTTTTTCTTTACATGTAAAGTATGTGTCATTGTACTGTCATTTTAAGCATAAAGCGATCTGACTAATATTGCAATAATATATTATGACTGTTTTTCAGATCGAGAATTTTTTTTTGCCTTTGTGATTATATGATCCATTTAACCTGAAATATTTCCAGATGGAAGTTTTCATACAGCTGATGGGTTTGTGTTTAAGATTTGTTTTCCATTTTGTGTTTACCATTTTGATCTTAGCAAAGCAATATATTGTCAAAATATTTTTTGTCAACATTCAGTTTACAAATTTCTTCAACACCAGAAATTGTGATAAAAATAATGTTTAGGATATGATTGATTTTATTTTTATTCCCTCATCATGCCATTCTTTGGAACTTGTTCATATTGAACTGTGATTTAAAAAAATTCCTACAATTTGAATGTCTGTACTTTTAGAATATATAGACCTAGAAATTGTTCCTTAGATAAATAGAGAATATTTCCTTTTTTTTTCAAAAACACAGGATGTATTTTATTGTGTGGTTAAAAATGATATTTTAAAAAGTAAAGCAACAAGTTAAAATATATCATTTTTTTCACTATGCAATGAAATATATATGGTATTTACACAGAATTTAATTTTTGTTTACATACAAAATTGGTAACAAATCAAAGCTTAGAAGATTAAACTCATTCTTAAGCATCTCACCCCACCCCTTTTTGTAACTTCACCTCATTTTCACCTGTATTCACAGGATGATCATAAAATACCAGTGAGTTAAGAGCTTTGTAGGCTTTGAATGACTACTATGCAGCAATAAATTACATTTGGGACATTTTGTAAGCTATTTTACATTATCAGACTACAAATCAAGTCCAGTTTAGGAATGCAGAACTTCTGTTTTTTTAAAATTGTTGGCAAGATAATCAAGAAGAAATATCTTTGTTCAGACATGAAAAGTATTGAGTTAAATTTTTTCAGAAATGTGAATGTTGTTAATTTTTCTTAGGCAACAAATTATTTCCCCCCCCTCTGAAAGTTAATGATGTTTCCATTTATTTGTTCTAGATCACAAAGAGTGTTTATCTAGCTGTTAGTAAAGCCTCAGTAAGTTTACACAATCAAGCATAGCATGGCATAATTGGAGATCTTGTGTTTTCACATGTGCAAATTCAAGGATATCATCTTTCACATGAAGATTTAGGCATAAAGAAATGTGAAAGGTATTTGCCAATAAAATTCTCTATTTCACATTAAGTATATAAGTTGTGTCTATGTTTTTTAGATTGCAGAATATGCCTTTGTCTTTGCTATGAGCATAGAAATGGGATTAAAGATCCTAGCAAATGGACTCATCTTTACTCCTAAAGCAGTTGTCAAAGATCTTAGTGGGGTGCTTGAGCTTTTTATATATGTGGTGAGTATATTACCGCATTTACATTTATATGTGTTGTAAGTACCATTTATTCTCATTATAAGTTTAATTCAAATGCAGCCAATATAGACCCTGATATGTTGTCACATTATGCTCTGGCAGATATCGATCTGTGTTTGTTCTACTGTTTACTCCTGACAACTTGCATCGACCAAGATCTATTGCATTTTGGCTAAATTTAGAAGTGAGAATATACAGTTAGCCTGTTGTTTCACTTGGCATAAATTCTATACAAGATAAGAACTAGTTGCAGTGGATGAAATAAACATGAAAATATCTCAACAGAATCAAAAGTTGACATTAAATAGCTTAATAGTACTTCTGAAAAGATTAAGGTTCAGGTTGTGATGGAAGTTAAAGTATACATGCCAACTGCTATGCTTTTGGTGTAATCATTATGCTTTTTTTCACCAAATTACATTTTCCACTAAACTGTATATGGATTTACTTTTCTGTTTCATTAAAAAATAAAATAATAAAGCAATAAAAAGTTGTTTTTGTCATTTTTTATCATTTCTTTAATTTCACCTATATAAACTTGAAAATATTCTTAGAAAGGTGACTGCTGTGTAAGAATAGCAAAAGATCAGATTCCTTATTTGCTATTCAGAGCAAACATCTATGATCACTTTTCAAGAAAACAGACTGGTTTCTTCAAAAGTGAACTATGCCCAACAGATTCATTTTATTGATATGCTAGTGAGTTAATGAACCAGTCAATATTTGTAAAGAAAATGGTGCCAGATTTAAGTGAAATTCATTGTGGTGAGTTGTGGATGTTATATAATAGATAACATTGGAGCAGATCGATCTTTTCAAAGTAAAGAACATGTCAGATCAGGAAAGGGGACAAAGAGCAATATGAGAGTAAAGTAATACAGCACGCTGAGCACCACACCATGATTATTGTGGGATTCCAGTTCACGATCATTCAACTAAACTTATAGATGTAGACTAGTTGAAGTGAGTTCTGACGATAAATAATTTTTCAGTATATTTTCTGTTTACAATCTGGTTTAAATCCATATGGATTTTGTCCTTTTTGACAAGAAATTTTACCAGCTACTGAAAGAGGTCAGTAGTGAAATGTATGCTGTAATTCTGGCATCTAATAAATAGAAGACACTTTTTATGCACAAATTACGCTTTTTTGCCACTTATAATAGAGATAATTATGCTTATACCTCTCTAGGTTCTAGGTGTTGGCATGTATTTTAAGGTTGTAGATAGGATTAAAAATGTTTTCAAAACTATACAGTTGTAAAAAATTTTCTTTTTGAAAAAAAAATAAATTTCCTGTTTCTTACTCAACACATGGGAAGACTATCACAAGGTAAAACATATGCTTTCATAATTTGATTTTGCAAAGAAACCCTCAAGAATAGCGAAGTTTAATCTTTTAAACATATTGGAAGATTCTTTCAAGATTAAAAATATTGATATATTAGGGTGCCCCAACTTTTATTGTGTTCTATTTTCTAAGCTAAATCTTTTGTCTTTAGTGTTGAAGAGATTATGTCAAAGCTAAATAGAAAACAGGCTGTGAAACTATTGCATCTCTCTCTTTACAAAGGTGAGTGTCTTGTTTTTGTGCTGGATGCCACAGGAAGTGCCAGCCCAGTCAGGAGCCCAGGCCCTGATGATTATACGCTGCTTACGACCTCTCAGAATCTTCATTTTGGTCCCTCACATGAGGAAAGTAGTTTATGAGCTGGTCAGAGGCTTTAAGGAAATTTTACTGGTACATGTCAAGATTATGCAATACAATCAGAAGAGTAAATGTTATAATGATTTAGAAAATGAGAGAGAGAGAGAGGACCTTGACACCATACATTTTTTTTCTCTTGTATTGATGGAAACTATGTTAAGACTTCTGGAAATAATGGGATGGAGAAATTTGACAAGAGGATAAATATATGAGTAAAAGTAGTAGAATCTAATATTACATGTCCACTGAATATGAAAGATATTTTGCTTAAATGAGATCATTATGGGATGTCAGAAAGAGAAACAAACAAAGCAGCAAACAGTACACATTCTTGATTTGCAGTTTTATCTTGAAGCATATAAAAGTTTTGTGCAGTATGATGGAATATAGTGTTTTTAAGAAAACTACTTGTGTGTTAGATTCATGTATGTTGCATTGCATCAGTGAACAGACTATAATCCTCTCCACCAGGTATCAGTGCTTCTGATAGTTCTGATGTTTGTGTTTGCAACATTCGGTGTGCATCTGCTGGGAGGACGACTGGCAAGATGTAATGACCCAAGTATCACAGTCAAGGTAGGGTGATTCTACTGTATATATAGTTATATTGGGTTATACATCAGAACTCTGCACAAGAACTTTATAAATAGGGTATTTTACTCCCTGGTAAATACAGTACGGTATTTTATGAACACCACAAAACACAACCGCAATTATCATGCTGTACACTTTTAGAATCTGTAAAACTGCTTGGTGATCAAGACTAATTCAGGGCACATTAGGGCTATTCCATTTAAATATAAATTGTACCCAGGGAGGCACTTGTATAAAAATATATGCCAGGGTACTCAGGGTATGAAAACAATACAAAATTCTAAATTGCATCTGGGGTGACCATTGTACATTGAAAGTGATTTGCTGGGTCCCATTTGTATTTTAGTGGAACAGCCCTTACATTATGTGGCCCTATTCGAGTGAGTGTCAGCAACATACATTGAACATTTCCCATAGCATATTTTATATTGATTGAATGCATTGTCATAAAAGCGAGATTTTGATTATAACCAGACTGACAATTAATAATAATAATAAATGTTTAATAATGCTTAAAATGAAATTATTTCACTTCATTTGAACACATTACAGAATTTTTTTAATGTGCATTTATTTTCATAAAATACACAATACACCACTCCCTCGATAACTCGCGGACATTGGGGTCCAAAAACATTGACCGCGATATAAGCGAGAGCGCGAGTTATCGAGGGACCTATAACAAACATCAAATATAACAATGGGATCGACGCATAGAGAAAGAGGGGTGGGGTGGGGTGGCTTGGCATGTTTAATACTCAATTAATAATCGCGCTAAGATTAACCGTGGATAAATATCTTTTCATATCGGTGTACTTTTTTAGTTTTTCCTCACAGAGTAACATTAATTTCAGGATAACTTACAGTATATTGAGGAAATCATCTAAACATTATTCCTCCAGGTTTCCATTTGCTTAGCACATGTACTTCACACATTGTGTATTACGTCACTTATTTTTGTGGTGAATGGTATACATTCTAATTTTATTGTTTGATCCAAAGTAGACGTTTTTTTTTCAAACACAAAAGATCAACACATTTCGAAAAAACAATGTTGATCGAACGATGTGTAGATTTTTATTGCGGTAAAAGTAAAATGGAAGAAAAAAAATCACAAGATTTAACCATTACCAACATGAATTTAATTGGTCTAAAAATTTAAAACGACATAAATTAGAACACGATAACACTTGCGGTTTGTGACACGTTTGAGAAATATCACTTCACATTTTGAAAAAATGCAAAGTTCACAATATGGATTCTATCTTTACAAGCAATACCGTATTTTCCGCCATATAAGTCGCTCCTGCGTATAAGTCGCTCCTCCGGACTTACCAAAATCACGCCTTTGATACCGCCGGCCATTGCATGTGACTTGGTAATTTCCAACTTCGTGTTAGAAATATTATACAATTGTTTATATAAAAGTAGGTATTACAATAGACTTTGACTTTGCCTTGAGTTGTATTTGAATTATTGAAAGTACATGACCTGCAGCACGCTGTTCCACAATCCATTTTCGTAGTTTCTCCTCAAGAACTGGCCAACTTGCTTTCCCACTGCGATTTCCCTTCTTGGCTTTTTTGTTGACCATAACTCGTCTTTTTTTTTACGCCAGTCACGCACAATCTTCTCGCTTATGTTGAATTTTCTTTCTGCTGCACGATTTCCATTTTCTTTCGCAAATGCTATGACGTTTAACTTAAATTCTGCATCATTTTTTTCTAGTTGTTGGTGCCATGATAAATGGCAAGAAATTTAATTTAAAACAAAACTTATTACTTACGCTAATATGACAATTTTAAATCATACAATGTTATTGTGAAACTATATTTTATTAATGCTCCATTGTATGAACGGTACATATTTATATATCGGTCATTTCCACAACCAAAGTGAACTTCAAAGGCACATTATACGCTACAGTGATTTTAATACATTAACGCAGACATTTCGAATTCACCTAACAATTGAAACTGTTTACCAGCCTTCCAGTTATTTTTTTATTAATTACCTGTACTTTGAAGTTCTCTCCATGAAGCCAGTCTTGGCTTAATCCAGAGTTTAAAATTAGAGCAATCATCAGAGGAAATATTCATGCTATGTTTTTTTTTTTATAACAAGCCATTGCGAAACCAACCAAAAAAATGATTGTGTGTTTTTATAAACTACTATTAAAGTAAATTATGAAGCGCTAACAGAGGTCTCGGAAACGCTTTACAGTGACATAATTCGTTGTTTAAAATAACAAAATAATCCCAGTTCTGCATTCTGTATTTATTTGAGTACATCAAAAGAACATGACCCAATAGCTGGGTGGCAAGTTCAAAGGACTTTGACTAGCAGCTTGGGTGGGAAAATGTGCTGAAATTTACAACGACTGAATTTAGAGACAGAAAGATTCTAAGATGTACATGCCGAATAATAAAGGAAATGCAATGGCAATCGTTTCAATATTTTTTTTTTATTAATAACAACAAATTTTAACACATATATAACTAAATATTATTTGACTATTTAATTTGATAATCTTATAGTCTAATACTTACGTGTACCATATGTAAGTTTCCAGCAATTGGCTTGCCCATATACCGTCAGATGCATTTCGCTAAAGCACAGCATCACTGCGCATCAGTCACAGTCGTTAAAAAAATGTATTTATCATATAAGTCACTCCTGCATATAAGTCGCACATGTCATTTTTAAGAAGAAAAAAAACAAAAAAAAGTAGCGATTTATACCCCCGGAAAATACAGTAATCACCATTTTCAATGATAAAAACGAACTATGTATCAAGGTTAAATTTGCCAATTTACAATTTCTTATCATGACTTTTTTCATGTTTAACCCATTTTAAAATATATTTTCCTTGGGAAAAAAATCGGGAGCCATGCCGGACACCGCATTATAAGCGGGTTCACAAGTTATCTGGGTGCGAGTTCTCGAGGGAGTGGTGTATTAAAATTATCTAGAGCCCTAACACAGTTGATAGTACAGACTCAAAAATGTTGTCACATAGACAAGGATCCAGGTGGCTGTGTTGTTATGATTTGCATTTAATGTGAATAGCACATATTAAGAAACAAGAGATTTTGGTCTGTACTATTTGCCGTCACATTGTGTATATACAAATACAGTAAACACAATCAAATTAAAAACACTTGCAATTTTTCTTCAAGATACAAAATTTTGTGCTCATTTGCCAACTAATAGTGGGGATTTTCAGACAGTATTAAAATGACAGATCAGAATTATTTTGTTTTCCTTTTTATATACCATTTCCCATTTTATGTTACCATCATGATTATTTTATCTTAAATGAGCATTTTATGGTTTGGAAAGTATCTAACAATCTGTGGATTAACTGTTGTTTTGTAGGATACCAATTATCAGTGATGTTATAATCGCTACAAACTAAGATTTAAAAGATAAAGCAAATAAATAGCTTTTTGAGGAAACAATAGGCTCTCTTTAGCAAAATGCAAAAAAATGTAACTTTGCAATTTTATTAAAGCTCATAACAACTGAGCGAAATGAATTTTTATTTTGGTTACAAATGGTTAGTTACTTTGACCAAACTTAAGTTTAAAAATTGTCAGAAAATTTTTTTTATACATTCAATAGGATGATGCAGTTGAGAAATTAAATAAAGGTTTTCAACTGTTCTTGTTTGTAAACAATGCATATTGTTCGAATCTTAAACATTTTTGTGTTCATTTAGCTGATGATATAAATTCTTTCAGAGAGGATCAATCTTTCCTTTCTTTTTCATTTTTTAGCACACAGGCATTCATTAATAATTAAACACAGAAATATGAGAGTTATATAGATGTGTACAAACTCTTGCCACAGGTGCATGTATGCACATTATATAATGGTTAAGATGTTTATAATTGCACACATGTAAAAATATTTTAATTTCTTACACACATCTACACATTATGATCACATGGAAAATAATAAGAAAAATCCAGTGCTTTCTCCAGACTGCACTATTGTGACACTTTTTATATTAAAATTTGAACCACTCCGGTGGCCTAGTGGTTAAAGTGTCCACCTCAGATGTGGGAGGCTGTGGGTTTGATCCCCATTTGAGTCATACCAAAGACTTACAAAATTGGTACTAACAGCTGCTTTGCTTGGTGCTCAGCCTTAAGAGGTTAGTGTTAAGACTGGTCAGCGTGGTGTCAGGATAATGTGACTGGGTGGGACATTATGCTACATATCTGCAGTATGATGCCCATTGCTAGACATCACTATAAACTGCCACACTGCACACATTGTAGTGATATGACTGAAAATTGTTAAAGCTATGTTAAACGTCATAATCGCACAATCACATCACATTAAAATTTGAAAGAAAGGGTGCACTTAACATTGGTAATGCATCATAAAAGGAAAAATAAAATAATTGCCTAGTCTTATTACACCAATCCACTAAGTCATCAAGATGCATGATTTTATCACATAGTCAATGTAGAAAGATGTTAATTGATCAAGATTGCTTTTCTGTTTTGATCGTAATATTAACTGAGCGAATTTGGATGAATTAATATGTGTGTGTGTGATTTGGATGTTTAACATAGCATTAACAATATTTAAGTCATATCGCTACAATGTCTTCAGTGTAGCAGTTTATAGTGATTTCATTGTGGCATCATGCTGCATACATGTTGCATCATGTCCCACTATTCTGATACTGGGCCAACCAGTCCTAACACTGACCTCTTAATGTTGATTGCCAAGTAAGGCAGATATTACTACAAATTTTATTAGTCTTTCTTATGACTTGGCTGGGGTTTGAACCCACAACCTTTCACATGGTAATATTTTTTAAGATTATATGAAATGACTGAATTAAAATTAATTATAATGTATACATGAATATCTGATTTCAGTACTGGGAGTGAAAAGTTGATCATGCATAAAGAATTCACATAAAAATGGAATCATAGCATGGCTGTTGCCCTGAATGGAAAAGAAAAATTGTTTCCAGTCAACCAAAATGATAATTAAAATTTTGTTTCATTCATAACTGTGCAGCAATTTGAGGGGAAAAAATGTGATAGGGCTACTGTATTTGTACACACTCTTATTTCAGTTAAAAAAATTTATATTATGTAATACAATTTAAAAATTATAATGGAACAATAATTTAGTATAGAAAGGGAAAATTAAGACATTTAATTTTTAGCTCACCTGGCCATAATAATGTTGAAACATGAGTAGTTCTTACCAATTAAAGTCAAAATTGAAATGTTGGCTGTATATTCAAAATCTCAGAAGAGTTTGATAATAGGCAGGATACATGCATGCTAATGAGATGATCTTTCGTCCTATTGGTGAGATTCTTGCTTTTCCGAAAGATCATATCCAGTATATGATTAAGCCAGGAATACATGCTTATATCATCAAGATGGTGAACAAGTTTGAGTATGCGATCTTGCATATGACTGAGTTTTCTGTCACTTTAAAGACTGTATAGTTGACCCAATTTTAATCAGACTTTGTAAATATGCAAATATTGTCAAGATATTGGAAGATTTTTGCTATGAGTGAAACCTATAAATATTTATGAAATGATCTTGCATCTATTGAACTGAGTTGTTTTTAAGGCTCTAGTTACTCTATCTTTTCTAAAAATAGGATTTTTGATCAATCTTGGGAAATAGTCGAGACTATGCATTAAGTTATGCCTTTGTTTTTAAATATAATTTTACCTGGATATAGTAAAAGCAAAGAATTATAAAGTTTGGGAGATAATTTATATACCTTGTATTCTTACATAAGTTTGCTTAATGAAGCAGTTATAAAAGACAGGTAAACAATATCAGGCCCATATGGGAATCTTGTTACGCTGACAGTATCTCAAATGAGTTCTGCATGAGCATGATCCATGCATGTTCTTAAAGTGATCTTGCATCTCACTGGCTGAGCTTGTTCCCACTTTGGAGACCACATTTCTGCTCTGATCTTGATTAAACTTGTAATGTAGCTTTACATCATCATGATCTTGTTCAGGTATTATTGAGCAAGATTCTTGTATATTAATGCATTGAATTTGAATCTAATTGGTTAGTCTCTGTACAGCTCTAGAGTCCATGTTTCTAATATGATTTTGATCAAAATTGAAAAGTATGGTTATGTCATAAAAATCTTAGACAGGTTTGATCATGAGCATGATACTGCATCTGATTGGCAGAGTTGTCATTCTAGATGATGCATTTATGATCCATTGTTCATTCAAGAATGAATGTGGTATCACATCATCAAGACCATTTTTATTTTTAGTAATGAGTGAGATCCATGCATATTAACATAATGTTACATTTTAGTGGATGGGCTTGTACTCTATCAGGATTTAGTCAGAACTGGAATATACTTTGTATTATGAGCTGTAATACTAGTGGACAGACCATTAATCAGCTGGTCTTGCATTAGATTAGTCGAACTTGTTACCACTCTAGAAACTATATTTTTATTTGCTTTTGTGTGAACTTAGTAAACAGAACTATATCATCACAAGTCCATAAGTTTATAAATTTATTTGCAAAGAATTATTTATAAAGCTTTTTTATATTTTAAATTTGAAAATATTTGGAAGCAAGTTAGATGTTTGGTGATATAAGGGTTGACATTTGCTAGTTATAGTACTTGAAATATTGGTCTTTATATTTTGTCACTAGCATGGTGTATTTTATGTTATTTTAAATATTTGTTATACTGAATGCCAATACTCAGAAATTATTTGAAATTTATAGTTGTATTATAATTTATGTTATGTTAATTTATTGCTGAACAAGTCTGGAGTGAGTGCAATTATTAAATTAAGTAAACCAGGTGAAGGATATCAGTTCCACTTGGATGTGCCTCTTGTGTTAGTTTTATGACCTGGTCACAAAATGTAATGACATTGTGAAGGTTTGATCATTAGAATGGAGTAAAATTACTGGAAAATTATTAGTTTTTTTTATTATTTGGAAATTCTTGAAAAAAATTCCGAAATTAACATCATAATAGTAAAAAATATAGAGAATTTTAGTCAGTCATCAGGCAAGAAAATGATTTGTTGATTTTGATGTGAGTGATGTAGTCAGAAGAAAATGTTAGCTGCTTGAAACGTTAATTTAATGTTGCTGATTCGCTGTATTATCACATATTGTAGTAACTGTATTATTTATTTTGTAGAAAAACTGTATTGGTACTTTCCTAGCTCCTGTCTTTGTGACCAAGATGAAAGTTCCCAGTGGACCGAATGGAACTCATCCTGGATTTGTGGTGCCTAGAGTTTGGTAGGTCCCTTACTATGCTCTTTATTTAACACCTTGTTAATGGGAGCCACAGTCTGACATCATAAGTAGAAAACAACATAGACCATGATCTGCTATTGGATTATGCAGACATGCCAGCGACTCTGGTTTTGCAGAATTGTTTCTTTTTTTAACCTCAAATTATGTCATTATCATATTACTTCTGTCGGACTTTGATTTTTAAGTCATATATAATTTGTAGGTGAATGACGACTTGAATATCTAGATCACAAATATATGTAATGTCTGATTGTAGTTTTATTCTCAAAGCAAGCCTTAGCACTTGTTTCAAAAGCAGTTGAATATTGACCAGACAGAAAATCATGTCATATGAGAAAGTTCCGAAAAGATATGCTTGGAAAATTTCTTATTGACCTGCATACAAGTGAAATTTGTATGCAAGAGGTGGCCTGTTATTAGTGAGTAGGATTTACACTTTAAGAAAATAAAAAATAGAAAGTTTTATTAAAAGAAGAAAAAACCAGTATGAAATACACTTGTATATTGACGACTTTCATTTTTGTTACTTGTGTTTAATAAAATCCATCATGAATTTAGTACATGTAATTTAAAAAATTCATGGATTTAAAGTATAGGTCATATGATGGAAAATTTTCTATCAGTCCCATCCTGTTAGAAAACCTGTCTATTAAAAATATGTTAGTAATTTTTTAATCTATATCCGATTGTCAACCATGTGTGGCTAAACGATTCACTATTTATTTTTGTTAGTCTGTATAATTATTACTTACATTCTAAATAAATTGGCCTATACTTTGGTCTGATGGAGGCTACTTGCATAATCATATTACTGAGGCTTACAAGGAGATGAGGCAGTTCAGCAAGTTAATGATTTCTTTCAAAATAGCAGTAAAAATGCTAATGGCGAATATTCACAAAATATTTAGTGTTGAAAGGCCAACTTTGGAGGACCAAACAAATGCCTGATTGTTAATATGACAGAAACATTAGAAAAATGTATCGGTAATAACTGGAAGCTTTTCATTCTAATTAGAAAGGAAAGGATTTGTTTAGGTAGGGACATGGGGTTTTTGTTAATATGTTCTTTATTTTTTATTTTGACATCAAAATGACAAATTGCTAGTAACAAATGACCATGGACCAGGAAATTCACTAAAGTCGACATAGGTAGTTTACGTGACATCAATTTAGGTGGGTGTATGATTTATTTAGATTGTTCAAGTGGTATACGGTGTAGGAAAATATTCTTAATGGCACCAATGATTGTGGAGTTAATTTAGTGGAAGGAACCATCCAGCCCATATTCATTCCAATAACTAGTGATTAAGTGACATCATTAACCATTGTAACACTATGAAGTGACATCATTAACCATTGTAACAGTGTGAAGTGACATCATTGACTATTATGACAGTGTGAAGTGACATTGTTGACCATTATAACAGTGAAGTGACATCATTAACTGTTATGACAGTGTGAAGTGACATAACCATTATGACAGTGTGAAGTGACATCATTAACCATTATGACAATGTGAAATGACATCATTAACCATTATGACAGTGTGAAGTGACATCATTAGCCATTACAACAGTATCAAGTGACATCATTAACCACTGCAACAGTATGAAGTGACATCATTGATCATTATAACAGTGTGAAGTGACATTAACAATTATGACTGTAAAGTGACATTGTTAACCATTATGAGAGTGTGAAGTGACATCATTTACAACAGTGTTAGATGTATGTAAACACTTTTGTTATACATTAAAGAAATTAATAAAGAAAATATACATAGTTATGGTAAAAAAATATATGTAATTCAGAATATAGAAAAATTGTGGACATGTATATTTTTCAGGTCTAATCCACGCAACTTCAACTTCGATAATATCGGTAATGCCATGTTGACCTTATTTGAAGTTCTTTCTCTCGAAGGCTGGTTGGAGGTCAGAGATGTCATCATAGACAGAGTTGGTCCGGTAAGTTAAACAGGGGCAATTCAAATTGTAGCTTTTGTGGGTTTCATGAATGCCCTATGATGTCTATGGATCTTAATCTTGGAAATTCTCTGGAAAATCTTTGTTTTTCTTGCTTGTTTAGGCAACTGCAAATGCAGGAGTTTCTTGTTTCCTGCAGTTGTTGAGCAAGCATGTCTGACTACTACAGTAGTCTTCTTTTTAAACAGCACCTTTCTCACCCCATCTGACACACAGACCAGCAGTCATCCACTTTATATATGTTCATCTAGAATCCCTTTTTCCCTTTGGTATTGTGTTCAAAAGAACCCCTTTATGATGGTCACCCTCAAATTGGCTGTATTTGTATAAAAGCTGTCCAACTTGGCAACACAATAGGGTTTACAGATTAAGATTGCACAAATATTTGTTAATATCTTAAATTCAAAAAACTGACATAACTAAATTTAATCCATATAATGAGGTAAGTAAACCAATTATCCTTACTAGTTTGTAGTGCCTTTTATGTTGGGTTTTGTCACTTTGATCATTTTTGCCTAATTATCCAGATGACAAGAGCCAATCTCATTGATTGTATTGTAAAAAGGAATGGCATAATTTTTATTTGATGTGCCCACATATTAAGTGTTAAAAATTGCCAAGTTAGAGTTCACTATGAAATAACATTCAAATTTTAATGATACTGCATAGTTAACAACTTCTTTTTGAGGAGACCAAGGGCTAGGAGGAGTTTGATCAAGCAGTAACCAAACAGAAACCATGCAGTTATTGCTTAGTTGAAGCATCACCTTCCTGCAACTTTTATCTTCATGTAAGCTGACTCAACCATAAAAGTTTCATTTCTATTTGGAACCAATCAGCTTCCTGGATTATGTAAACTAGTTTCACTTAATTTTAGAGATAGTGTACTTTAAACTCATACTTTTAAGATAGCTCCAAAACATTTATGAATGTTGTTGTTGTTGTTGTTGTTGAGCTTAACGCCATTTTTCAGCACACGATAGGCTATTCATGGCGGCCAGTATTAATGGTGGAGGAAGAAACCGGGAAATCACCGGAAAGAACCACCGACCCACGAGAAGCTACTGGCAAGCTTTCTCACATATCCACATTCGCCGAATCCTAGACTCGAACCCACGCAGATAGAGGTGAGATGGCAGTGATCCGTAACGGACAGCGCTTTAGACCACTCGGCCACTCGGGGCCCCCATTTTATGAATGTACTTTACCAGATACCCAAAATGAATTTACCATGAGTTCTGATATAGCTGAGTATACCATCTTTTGAACCACCTTCTGGAGCCTCATTGACTCTCCTCTCATACAAACCTTCTTCCTAAATGTTCCAGCTACAGTAGGCAGAATCAGCAAGGTACTAGCCTTGTCATTTGATCCGAACTATCAGTAGTTGTACCATGATGGCTCACCTTCATTATGACATCTACCACTTTCATTGCTAAGAACAAGCTCTGTCTGTTATTTACTTTCCTTGTTAGACCAGTTGCCTCAAGCATCGTTTTGGACCCAAAAGATGAGCTGATGAGAGGACAGAAATCTAATTTATTTATGTTGTTTAGGAAGGAAAGGATGATGCATCAGTCCAATGTATAATGTACAGCATATGATGGTGCATAGAAGGAAATTACCCAAAATCTAATTAATTTGTTGCACATATTGGCTCATGACATTGTGGTGTTGGCCACCTGCATAGTATTCAAGCGTAATTGTTCCATAACTAATATTGTCTAAGTCAAGCAAAGCCCACTCGACCGCCACTGGATGTGCAAGGACAAGTGTTTTCCTACAGATTGATAGGCTAATCTAGGCTGGATTGAAGCTGATGAATAGAATCTGATTCCCATAAAAAGAACAGAAAATGGAACATTTCCCATGTAAGAGGATATAGCTCCCTCTATCTCTTACCTGTTCTTCTCATGTGTTATAAATCTGATAACATTTGTAGAAGAAACCAGGTTTGGGAGTAAAATACTTTTCTTACATTCAGTCCCCTCAGCCTTCTCCCAGTTTTTCATTTGAAAACCTAACAGAGCATAACTGCTCCTGTAATAAGTCCAGTTTAGATGACATATAGTATTAGTTTCTGTAAAAGGAAATCACTCTTGTCTGACTCTTTTCTAGGTGGGCAGAGGAATCTTAGCACTTTTATGGCTAACAGCAGCTTGGGAGGGCAGAATTTGCAAAGCAGTGGTTGAACTCTTAATATATTATAATTGGGAAGGTATCATTAAGAAACATATTTGTGCCAAACTAATGGTATCGAACATATTTCTCTCATTCCTTATAGTGTAGGATTGTTAACCTAATATAACAAATAAAAAAAAAATGTTGGATACATTTCTTAAAGATAATTTCTTTTGAAATTCACATACTTCTGCTTGGTACTAGGGGTGTTTGTTATAATTGTGGCAAATTTTCTGAATCGTTTTGTTTTTTAAGTGTATGCTTATTTCATGCAGAAAGAAGAGCAATTCAGTAAAGGCTGTTCCAATAAAACATTCCCCCTCCCCCCGATGGCACTTCAAAAAACTTCTTTCGGAGGTTGTGTTTCAAACTATTTTGATTCTGACAGTGGAAGGTTGATTAGGAAAATCACTTCTGTTGTGGGTTTGGTTAACAGAATGAGAAATCCCTGGTTGGGTTGTCAGAAAAAAAAACAACACAATATATTGTGAAAATTGCATCTAACCCCCACCTAGCGGTCTAAGGTGAATGAAATATTGGGTCGGAAAATGATGCCAGTACACATGAGTGCTCCTAATTTGTACAAATTTGTGTACTTTTAAAGCAGTAATATGCGTTCTGCAAATTATGTGAATGTCGCAGATATAAAATGTGCTTGTGCAGAATTCAATTTTTATTTAACTTTTAATGTTAAAACTGCATTTTGAGACATATTCACACTTTCAGTAAGAGCTTCGTGCGACATCCAGATTTAAGAAGGCAAATGTTAAAATAGCCAGATTTGGTTTGACATGAATGGCTGTTAAACTAAATTTGCTTGGTTCAAGGGTCCCTGGAACAAGCATTTATGGGAATTTTAACCTTACTTTCATCATGAAAGTTTTACAAATGCGTGTTTTAGCTAAGGACCACACTGGAAACCAAAATGGCTGAATAAATAACTACAGGGTTTGTCGTCAGACAACATTTTCAGTCGGCAAATACTGGCTGGTGATAACAATGATGACAATAAATTTTATGTGTATCTGTCTGTTGGACATTGGGAAAATGCCACTGGAAATGCCAGTAGGTGATTTTGAGCCCATAACTATTGTTAAGTGCGAGTTCACTGTACATGTTGGATGGACAGTATGCCATTAATTATTTGAGTTACTCATGTCTGAACAAAGCAGACTATGGAAATGTTGGACTTAAAACGAAAGAGAACTTATTCATGCTAGTTATGCATATGTACTTTAAACAGCAGGCATTGAAAGGGAATTCTCAGCACAGAATAATATTCGTACACAAAGGGGGAAGATCGTCTTCAGAAACAATCAACATATTAATGCTCATGGGAACATCAGAGAATCCCCATACAACGTAATTAAGTGTGTGTAGATCTCTAGCTAGCAGAACCACTATGGTAACAAAAGAATAGCGAGACTAACTTTCATATCATGCAGATGTATTACCAAATTAAATACATGCTCTATATACTCTTTAGGGTGGTGCTCACCAGTTATTATGTACTTTTGAGAGAGTGATGTATGTAAGGTGAAGTTGTTTGCATTTTAAACATGCATAGTGGAGAGAATTTTGGCATACCTATATGCTACTTTCATGTAATGTGGCTGAAATTTCTTTGGATATTGTACTTTTGGAAATTTTAAATGACCTTAGGACACTGCTAACTAAAATGACTGCTCTCTTGTGCTCCAAAAATCAAGCTGAATTTGTCTAAAGTACACTATTCTTGGCAGCTATTAAAATATGGAAAATGAATTTTGCCAAACTAGACAATACCAGCTTCTAAAAGTGCAATGAATGAATTACCAAATATATAAAATGTAAAAAAAGTTATCAGCACTATTTTTTACAATTTACCTCTGAAGTTCGAGAAGTGAAAATGAGCAAGTAGAGCTAGCACTTTTTTGAAAGGTGCACATCTGGAGTAAGGCCAAGCTGTATACTCTATAACCCATATTACACCTATCAATCATACATCAAAATAAAGGAAATTAAAGGTTCTTTGAACAATACCTAAGATATACAGAGTCTCTTTTAAATAGCCAGTATAACTAGTGAGGAAACCCGGGGAAACTTTTTTCTTGAAAATTCTAACCCTATGCTAAATACGAAACTGTAGAGCACCACCTAAGCACAAGAAACTGATTGAAATGTAAAAATGCATAGCAAGATGGATAAAATTTGTCCTGCTTGTGTTTGGTTATTTCTTTGTATATTTGAGGATGTTGATATTTTCTGCAGAACTTTTTGCACTTAGTTCCAAGCCATCATTTGGTATTTGTCTTACAAATTGAATCACTATTATCTGGTACACATCATTTTGAAGCAGTGTCATTATCTAATGCTGAAATGAATGAAAAAGTACTTGATGTCATTCAGATATATGGAGTCTTCACTACACTACTAATCTGTGCATCCTGATTCTTTTTTACCATCTTTTGTTTTACTGGTACCAATACTTTTAATAAAATTGTAACTTCTATTTTCTTACAATCTCAATATTTGTGATCATGTATTAAAGGTGTGATAAAGGTAAAATGTGCAGTTTTGTTGTAAAATTTAGAACTGTTAATTAGCAAGAGGCTAAAGTATAAAGTGGGTCAACTTCATGTGTGCAATAGTTATTGCCATATTACAGAGTGTTGTTAGAAACAACAGAATAGTTGTACAAGATGTATTTTGCAAAGCTGTAGAACCAGCACTCGTATTGTAACCACATATTCCATTTAAATAATGCTATCATTATTTCAGAATATTCCCAAGTGATATCAATTTTCTGATCTGAGGTTCAATTCTTGTGCAATTTTTACGCATCAAGAATTCTCATTATCATTAAAAAACAATGTAATCTGCAACCAAATTGAGTTGTTTAGAAAAAATTCAATTTTTAACCCCAAAATCAGTGAACCTTTGTGTTCTGGCATTAGAGTTTCACTTTAAATAACATATAAAGTAGCCATGATAGTAATTTTGGATGCAACTGTTCTAATTTCACCTTTGTTATAGTCAAATCTTGATGGAGGAACATGGCTCCACAATAAACACAGCAGTTTTAGAACCTGTTCATTGACCATGAATTAAGTATATAATTCGAGTCAAACTGAATTGTTAGAAAATTGTTAATTCTGTTGACAATATCATCATTAGCTGTAAAATATGGAGTAAGCCTATAGTCTTTCTGCCATCCCAACCAAGACCCCACCACAACCATGTGACCATGCCCAACGACATCACAGTAATAATCTCTATGCAACTAGAGATGACATCTCTTTGAGTATTTTGATTTCATTAGACCTTTAACAAAGTGGAACAGTAAGAAAAAGTGAGATATTTAAGAGTTAGGGTAGATAGTTAACAATGGCTATTCCTCCCGCCACCACTTCCTCATTGGAGATCACACACAAACACACACCACTTTGATTAAATCCTGAAATCCTGGCAACATCCCTGCAGGGTAGATAACTTGACCATTTTATTTGTCCAGTCAGTATGGTTTAAAAAGGCATACAACAATTGAGTGTTGTTGTTGAAGGACTAGCATTCTGTCACTTTACAGACCTGAGTTTGGAAGACTCATTACTGAAATCAGCAGCTGACTCTTCAGTGTAGTATTGAAAGCACACATTTCAAATTTGTGTAGATCCAGAAAATGGTGCAGCTGTTATAGTTTTCTTTTCACAAAAGCTGTCATAATAGAATTAGATGCATTTATTCCGATACAAATGTGATCATGAGCACTCAAAATTTTAAGTTATTGAATTTTAATATCATGGTGTTTGAACAGGTTTATAATGGGAACTGAATTAGTACAGTGAGTCTTAAACTTTGAGTTTTGTGAAGAAACATGGAATTCAAGCTGATACATCCAGAACTGTAGAGGTTTTCTATCTTGGATTTATTCTCCCGAATGCATTTCACATTAATGTGCATATTTACAAATAGTATAGTAGTTATGAAAAAGTAAGTGACAAATTTAGATACATATTATAAACCATACAAACAATATGTGGGGAGGACAAGATCATAAGAATTAGCAGAGTCTATACTCGAACTCACACAGAGGTGAGATGGCTGTGATCAGTAACTGTCAGTGTTTTAGACGATTCGGCCACTCGGGTCCCCAGGCTAGAATGGAGAAGTATAATAGCAACAATAATGAGTCGAAGTGTGCCTCTTTTTTGATATGTGCAACATTGTTTTCTCAGCTTTATTAAGAAATTAATGAAAGGGAAGACAATAAAGAGAGTCATGTTAATTAAATCACCTGAATTTAGCTACTCAAATCAATTTTAAACCTTCTGGTTATATCTGTTTTAGTCTGTTTCAGTCCATTCTGGTGATTATGTCCACTGAATCAGTATGATTGGAAAAGATTTTGGCATATTTTAAAGATTGAAAAATCTTTTGGCAGATTATGATTTTACACTGTACTTCTGTCTGAGAGATGTGAATAATTTCATTTCTTGGTTGATTCTGGTTGTTGCTCAGTTCAAATGCATCATTGAAAAACACTGATGCATTCTCATACTTTGTTACAAATATTTATTACAGATGTATATCTCCATATATCATAGAATATAGCTTGAATAAGTTATAACAGTTTTGGTTGGAACAATGGACATTGCTAGAAAAACTTTAAGTGAGCTAAAGTGTAAACTTTTTGGCTGTGTGTGATGCAGGATTGCTCCAAACTTCTCCATCTCGTATGTTTATCATGAAAAATCCATTTGTACCAACTGATGATGACTTTTAGATAACTTCCAGAAAGACATAATTGATAATATTACTGGAGTAAAAGCTTTTAAACTCATAAAGCTGTGTCAAAAATAGTGGACTGGTACCTTTACTGCTGTTGCCACAGTTGATCAGTTGGTTTATTTAGTTTGGTTTGTTTTGCGGGTGGATGGGTTTAACAGTATATTAGTTGGTGGAAGAATTCCAAAAGACCACCAACCCAAATTGGTTGATCTATGACAAAAACTCACTCAGTGAGATGTGCAAGTGATCTGTAAAAACGAGCATCCTGTACACTTGTGCCTCTGTTGATTAATTTTTATCTCAACATCCTAAGTCATTTAGACATGAGATCTTGGGTTTCTGTAAATCATTATGGCCTTTACACCATTTTTGGATGAAGAGAATCTATATATGGCAGCCAATTTTACTGCTGAAGAAAATCCAAGTACTTTTTAGACACCAAACACCACTTTTTTAGAACCACTGACCTTCCGCAAGTAACTAGCAACATTCTCATTTACACATTGGAGGCAAGTAATCACTTGACAAGCACCCTGTCTTGGAAGCCCTTTAAATCTGTATCACAAGACAAGCATCTTAATCCATATGTATAAGCCTTGAATAAAAAACTAAAAGTGGGAGATAGAACCTGTGACAACTGGATTAAATGTGCAGAATGTTACTGTAAGACCATTATTGATGATGATGATGCTGTTGACAGTACAGTTAATTGCAGTGACATTGATTTTACAAGTACTCTGGAAAAAATGATTCCTTGACTTTCATCCATTTTTTAAAATATTATTTATGATATAAAAATGTTTGTCTTACTTTATTTTTTAAAATAACTTTATATTAGTCTTTCAAGAAGACATCAAAATAAAATGTCAATTACTGAAATATATTTTCTTAGGGGTTGTCTATAAGGGATGTCTGCAGATAATACCAGTTTTCCTAACCCACCTCTCACCTTCTCCACTTTTATCCGCATGTGGCTTACCCTCCCCCAACCCCAGCTACAGACGTTCCCCTCTAGCAGGGCTGATATGTGAGCCATGTAATCAACTTCAGACACTGGGGGCCAGACCTATGTATTAATGCCAGCCAATTCATATATATTTTGTGGCATGAATCATACAAATTGAAATTAACAAATAATTTATATTTATGGACGTCTGCATAACATATGAAATATACACATTATGCTCAAAGCAGCTGTTCAACATAGAATATCTAAACAAAAAATACTAATGTGCAGATATCCGCAAGGTAATTTACACCCCCTCTCCTTTGTCCGCAATTGTCCTAATTTGAACAACTTCCCTCCCCATCCCCCATCTTTGCAGACGTCCTTGATGGATGATCCCTTGCAAGATATAATGTAAAAGTAGGCAGAAATAATGCAATATCACTTTCACAGGCATTAATACATTTTTTTTTCTGACATGTCATGTATTACAAGTTTACCAAAATATTTATTAAAAAAATAATAACATGGGAATCATAGCATCTGACCACACATTTAAAATAATACAAGATTTAACTATTATTCTAATCAAAAGCAGCATGCCTGAGAACAAAGAAAAATAGCAAAACATAGTGATTACTTTAGTAAACACACAGTTTAGTAAGGATACAAATTCATGATTTCTGTATTAGAATAGAAATCCCTAATATAAAATCTATATTCATGGACATTAAATTAGTAGATATTAAGGGACTGATCAATGACATCTACAAATAATAAACTACCAAGAAAATTTGTGATTTCTCAATATCAGAGACATACATGGTTGACAGACAAACAAACAGAAGGACAAAATAATGATTATAATGAATGAATACAAATAAAAATATGCAGTAGATTATATGATCTATAAAAATTCAGTAGATTACCTCCAGCCAGATTTCATTTAAATTGCTTCTGTCCCCAAACCAATATTAAAATCGCTTGTACCACCCACTAGCCGCTAACCACATTATGTATAAAAATATATGCTTTTGTAGGAGGCAGTGTTTTTTGATTAAAACATATCTGATGGTGGATCAAAATTTTTTAAATTGCTTCTGTTGTGGGTTGGTTAATTTTGAATGTGCATTTTCCCTGGGGAGTATATGTTTTAATGGAACAGCCCTAAGGGTAATTGCTAGTCATTACAATTTATTATATTGTTATTCTGTTACAGATCCATGCCATTTATGTTCATGTGTTTGTCTTCATTGGTTACATGATAGGACTGACACTGTTTGTGGGTGTTGTCATTGCCAACTACAGTGAAAACAAGGTAAGACTTATTATAGAAGACTTTCTAAAAATATGGGTGATATCTAAAGAATCGTTTTCAGTCTGTAGTAGAGCTAATTGATTCAGTGCCTTTTTCAAAATAGATTGCAATATTTACATCCCTTTTTTTATAATACAGTATTTGATATTTCTGCTTCAAACAGACTTTCATGCTTCAAAATACTTGGTATTTATTAGGTTTCTTAGATGTTTTGTAAATCATTGGCTTATAATTTGAACAATGTTTAGCTTTGATGTTGACTTTGATGGTTAGAAGTTACTTATATTAATTGATTTATGAATTCAAGTGAGAATCTTTTATCAACCACCAAATTGTTTGGTGCTTAGTTATATAAGCAGCTAAATGAGCAGACAAATGTTAGCTATTGTTTGGGGAATGATTGCACACAGAAGGCATTGAGGACAAACAATGAAGACTTGCTGACTTTCTTGTTCATGAATCAGTAATAATAAAATTAATAAATATGATGAGCAGACATATTTAAAATATAAACTAAAATCAGAGTGTTATGACTGACTACTTGTACATTTGAAATGAAAATTCACAAATAAAAATGTTTAATTACTTTATTCATATTAAGAAAAATGCAATCCTAACACATCTTGCTGAATTATTAAATCAAATTCTTGTTTATTTTGGCACAAATTTCCAAGAAATTTGTGAAATTATTGTAAACTTTTGGGGTTATGTCATGATCATGTAATCAAATTAATACACAATATGTTTTCCAAAATGATCAACTTTGTACGCATTAGTTTTTGTACTTTGAAAAAGAAATTATCTTTTACCATGAATGATCATATTATATCCAAATTAATGCTATAACAAAATGTGCCATGGCAGAGTTTCACTGTACATGTATGGCTTTGTTTGCCCAATTTCTGGTTTTAAATAAAGCTATTGTTGTAATTGTTATTTTTTAAATTAAAGAACAACATATTTTCACATATTTTCATTATTATTTCAGAAAGATAAATCAATTCTAGATCAAAGTCAAATAAAGAACTTGTTATTTCAGTCTCAGTCAAATCTTTCAGATAAGAGTGGACTTCAAGTTTTTGATCTGTTCATATTTGTATCATTGCACAAGTTATCTTCAGTACACAATTTGGATGCTGTGTTGTGCCAATACCATAACAATTTGAACCACTGTTCTTTGAAATCTAAAATGGGCCTTAAGTTTGTTTAATATTTGCACTTGTGTCTGATGCAAAATTTGGGCTCTCTGGTGGGATTTTCCTAGTCTTGACTGACGCATATGATAGTTAATATTCATATCTTGCTGTAAAGTAATAAAGAGGCCGTCTATCAACTGGAAGTGTAATGCATTATTATGCAGCATTCCATTTAAATTTATAGTACTATCCTTTAATGATGGCAGTTCAGGCAAAACAAAGATTTCACAATATCTGACTTTATGGATACATTATTTGAATGGACACTAATAATTTCTTTAGTAAATTGTTCATTTTTTAAAATAGATTGTTCATTTTTCCGAAATTAGATTGTATATAGTTTATTTTCTGCTCTTTGGTGTAGGGGACAGCTCTGTTGACTGTAGATCAGAGACGTTGGCTTGATTTGAAGGGAAGGATCAAATTAGCTCAACCATTACATATACCACCAAGACCAGGTAAAGTTTCATATATCTATAACTATATAAGGTTCCAGTTTTTCTTTTAAAGTCAGAGCGGCTGCTGTATACTGACATAGTGATGAAATGACTATTTGAACAAGAGCACTTTGGAGTGAATATTCAAATTTGAAATTGTTATTTATTTGTTGTATCTTTGAAAGCATCCACTTTGAATGCACATAGTAAGACAGCTCACCTTTCAAATGACTTCTTGGGAAATGTAATGTCATTTAGATCATATGATCATACACATACACTAACTGATTTCTCTTGAAATCGATGACAAGAAAACAGCCATGATGTTCTACATTCAAATACTTAGAATTATGTTGCCTGGACAGAAAAAAGGCACCATTCAAATATTGTGATAACTGCCATTGGCACATTACTGTCTATGCCAGTACTAAAACCTTAGAAAATCAAAAGTTTATGCATTGTTTGAAATGTTTAGAATTGTTCAGTAACTTCATATCACAAAGAATCTACTGTTAAAGTCTTGTTTCATTTCTACAAATTGTCTTGAGTATTTGTATGAAAGCAAATGGTTTTTCTCAATTTTGTACTATACTCTGTATAAATCTGTATGTCTTCTTGATGTTTTTATTGAGGGTTTTCTTTTTAAACTTTCCATGAAGACTAGTAATTTTAAATTTTTTTTCAGTCATATATACACATATCTATTTTTATTAACTTCACTATTGATACCATTGTTTAAAAAAGTCAAGACTGCAAAGGTTAAATATGCCTTCTGAATTCTGAGAGCATTACATACTCAGAAAAGTTTTCCTGATCAGGCCCAGTTGTCACAAATGTCTTTTCCTTCAATATGCACTCAATTCAGTTTTTGATCAGATAACTTCTTTTTTCTGTACTAGTGCTCTTTTTCCCTTCTTGCACATGTGTATTAAATGTTCCAGAAACCAAATAAACAAAGCAAAATGACATTTGTTCTGGAGTGATGAAAGATTAGCTGTTGATGAAATTGCAGTTGTGTTAACATTCTTCTTCAGCACTCAGAATTTTCACACGTTTTCAAAATTACATTTTCAGCAGGTGTGTATTTATGTATAGATGAAGTGTATGATGGACAGGGAGGAATGGATGATTATAGTATACTGTAAATCATAAAAATTTTGTAAATTTTGTACAGAAACTATGCTTGCCAAAAAAAAGTTTTCCAAAAGATAAAATGATAAAACAATACACATCAATCACTTTACAGAAGCTGTATTTAATACTCTGGATTTCTGTCTTTATACTTATATTATTTAATTGTTTTCCTCCTTTTATTTTCAGATGGTACTGGCTTCAGAGCCAAAATGTATGATATCGTTCAACACAAGTTCTTCAAGAGACTTACAGTTTTTCTTGTACTTGCTAATTGTCTTCTTCTGTATGTGCCGGTGAGTTCATAAACATATGGAGATGAAAAAGATTATTCATTGTCCCCTTGAAGCCATGGATGTTTTTATGCTTCATGATGTATGGACCAATGTATTATCTGAGCCAATCAATTTGTATTACTCTTATGTCATACTTTCTACTGAAAATTATATATTAGAGATTTTCTGGTGAAAAAACCTGTAACAAAGGATACATTTCAAAGTATATGTAAATGAGAATTATACTTTTAATACTTCTAATTAATTATACTTTTGAGAGCCATATTTGAGCAAAAACCTAAATAAGTTGATTGTATGATTATTCTAAATACACAAATCCCTGAGATGGGGGTTCATAAACAGGTGAGGGCATAAGATAATGACAAACACTCAAAATGTGGTTAACTGTGAGGGGAATGAGGAAAAGAGACTGCTACAAACTTGTATTGATGCATATTGATGAATTATGATCTCCATTATCCTGTTCGTCAAATTGTATTTAATATTTCTTGACACTTGATTTGATCTGATGAAGTCAGTTAATAAATTGAAGAGAGATTTTTGATTTAAATTTGGCTGGCACACAGTATTTACAGCTTTGTGTATCAGTGAAGTTGGAGTTTCTGTTAATTTAAAGTCAGAACTTGTTTATTCACTGCAAGCAGACACTAACAATGTTAAACTTTGTACATACTCTAAAGATATGCATATAACCCCCTGATGTTTATAAGTTTTGGGCCATTTTTTACATACAGCTAGATGCAGTATATAATCAAATTTTGTGAATACAACTACTCTTGGAGATGGCAGTGGATTGCTGGGAAACTTCTTGCATAGTACTGTTGTCATCAGAAGATGTACTTATTGGCAAATCTTTTTACTGGCATATTTTCAAAAAAGTCATATTTTTTTGTTACAATTGACTAGTCTTCAGTGTTAAGGTAGGGTTTCTGATGTACGAGATGGGATATATGAGCATGAACAAATTACTCAACTTTTCTCTAGTTTCTTTTCAGTTTAAACAAAAAGTGAGAATTAACTGATCAAACCTGTCTATATACATGTATGTAAGATTGTGCAAGTTAACACTAATTAATTTTTGTTTAGCTGACCTTGGCAAAAAATTGATGCGACAATCACTCTAGCATCTGTATTCATATCCATTATGTTCATCCATCCCTATTTACAGCCACACGATTGATTAGGGTCAATGCAACATTTATTTAAAATTAAACACAAAATATTAAACTGTTTCTTTATTGCTTTCTATCAAATGAAAGTAACATTTGCCAATAAGTCTCTTCTATTATAATTATAATTATTATTATGATCGTTATTAGTAGTAGTACTAGTAGTAGAAGTATATCAGTTCATTGTTATAGATATTGAAATAGGCACATGAGACAAGGTTGTATTGAGTAAAATGAGAGGTTTGTTCATGTAAAATTGTTACTGTTGGAAAGTTTCTATCAATCCATCAGTTTGTGAATAGGAGGATGGGGAAGATAAAACAAGAATTTTGGAATAGCATTAAACAAAGCATGTGTGTGACCATCTGTTTATCCATGCAGTGTTGGTTAATGTCAGTATTAAAGTTTTTTTCAGATTAAATTACATATCATAGTTGTAATTTTCTATTGAAATAAAAGTTGGGCTCAAGAAAATTGGGGTCCCTATTTTTTTGAAGCCATACACAAAAGTTAAGCCGCTGTATACTCATCATTGGAAACCCTCTTGTGATCATTTCCATTAGCACTCCATTCATCACAATATTTAGAGGAATCTGTCACATGGATTTCCAAGGATACTGAAGTATGCTATAATTGAGTCTTTTCATAATAGTGTATGTTGTGCACACTAAAAACCCACAAAAAATAAGCCAGTTGGGGATGTAAATCTACATTATAATAGGTTTTCTTCATACAATGAAGAAATTAAATGAAATGAAATACAAAGCAGTGGAGGAACTTAATGAAGCAAAATAAATGTGATTTCTTGCCATACTAACACCATATATCATAATCTTTGACTTTGTTAAGATGGTGCAGTTCTCCCTCAATATCCAAAGGGGCCAAAAAATACACCCCCTTATGGGTAAGATTGCCTAATACAGAAATGAATTATATATGTATGATAATACCCAAATTATATTGTACTCCTGCACTTTAATTTTGCCAATGGAAACCATAGAGCTTACATAGGCAGGATTGCCTTGTAATGAATTTTATCATACATGAAATGGACATTACACTGTACTCCCCATCTGTAATGCTGTCCATGGGAATCATACATTATAGCCTTTATAGGTGAGACTGCCTTATAATGAATTAAACCATATATGTTATTCTTGATTCTTTGCATGATGCTGTGCTTCCTGGCTATGATGCTATTAATGGGAACTGCACAGTATGCTACCTACTAGGTGAGATTGCCTTATAATGAAAACCATTGTACAATGTAGTCCATTAATATAGCCACATTATACACTACTTTCTCACCATAACAATGTACATGGGAGCCATGAGATGTACCTCATAATGGAATGGGTCATTTTATAATGAAATAGATTCTGTAGCAGTTTTACCTCTACTAATGAAATGAGATTCATTACTATAGTTACCTTATTAAAGGACTGTGTTATAATAAAGTGGCTCATATTGAGTGAATCCTGAATGAAGGGATAATTTACTGAAGGCTTTATTGTAAAGGATCACTGTGTCTTTGTTTTCTTCCAGTGGAGAGCAAATAAAGAGGAAGCATTCATCCTTGCAAGTACATCTGCTGTATTTACTATCTTGTTCCTCTGTGAGGTATGTTTGAAAGTGATCATGGTGTGTTATAATTATTTTTTTCTTTCAAAATCTATATTTCATTCTCAGATTATCCTTAATGTCTTTAGTTTTTAATTGTTTTCTGTACATTGTTGTATTTGTTCATTATTGTGAATTTAATCTCAGCCTCTGTTGTTTGTTCTGTTAATCTTTGAATGAAATTTTAGGTTTTTATATTTTCGTGGTAGGCTCTGCTTGATTTTGCTAGGTTTTAAATTTTGTAGTCAGTGAATTACATGTGCTTTTGTTAGACCCAAACTATTTGCAGTTTTGCTCAGATAGTTGGTTATGTCAGCATCACAGGTGGGGGTATAGGCCAAGAACATGTTTCTCTCTAGTGTCAATGGTTAACCAGAAAGTTATCATTCACTGTCTCCATTTGCTTAAGACCTCATTATGTGTGTCACACTATGGCTTGACCATTCTTTCTGTTAAGGCTGGATTTGGAAGGAAGCCAAGATAATTTTGTTATGTAACTGTGATAGGAAAGTATTCTTGGAGAAAAATAATTTACAATAAAAATACATAAACATGCCTTAATGAGTGCACAACCCTTTTTTGTTCAAGAGTCACACAAAAATGTAGATTTTAAAGTGCTTGTTTGTCTATGTCACTAATGTTCATGCAAGTGAAGAAGGAACTAAAATCTGACTGAAACAGCACATTTCTTAGAACTTGTTTCAGCATTTGCCAATTGTTTGGTTACATTTTACCATTATTAGTCAATGTCAAAAGCATAATATAATCAACATGGCCATATTGGTAGTGACAATATGCCTCTAAAGAGGAGAGCTACCAACATGGCAGAAGGGAGTTAGCTTTTTTAATATGTTCATACAAAGCAACTTCAACCACTAAATGTCCCATCTGAATACCTCATCAAACAAGCCATTTCATGCTGAATGGAGAATTATGGCTCATAAAAAATTGCCTGAATGATTGGACTTAATTATCTGTAGAATGCTGGACTTTTTTATTTAACAATATCAGGATCATGTACTTAACAAATAGATCCTTGTACCCCTTGATTTGGTTGATGTGATGTTGATTCAGTGGTTTTGTGTGAACTTTATATACAGTGTTTCAGTAGTAATTGTGTTTCAGCAATAGTTTTAGTATGTTTCAGTCAATGTGTTTATTTGGATTAGGCATGCATGATAAACTGAGATACGAGGATTTACATTTTTTGGCATCATTTACACTTGAATGAAAAATGGATTCAAATAAGTATTTCATCTGTTTCTGATTTAAGGCATCATTTCATATTCTTTCTTTAATTTTCCGTAATAGGAGTGTTTGCCCAGTTATGCTATGTTGATTTTTTTAGAATGCTTTGTTGATTTCTAGGAATGAAACATTTAAAATAATTAAGGGGTGGGTGGGTGGATGTTTTATCCATTTAAGGCTAATATTTTTATTAGGGCCTGAAGTTGTTGGTTCATGGCAAAATCAAAATCCACAAAACTTGGTAATCCATGAAAATTAGTGACACTACAGTACAGTACCTGTAATTTTGGCTGATAGTACATTTGCATTTGTCTGGGTCTACACCCTCCTCAATCTGGTAAGTTTTATGTTTGTAAATATGGTACATTCATTTTCCATACAGGTTGTGATGAAGATGATAGCCTTGTCTCCAGCAGGTTACTGGACCAGTAGGAGAAACAGATTTGACATGCTGGTGACTGTTGTTGGAGTGGTCTGGATTGGTCTTCACTTCATCATACGTGTCAGTACCCATTATCTGATTTATTATTTCCTTTATTTTATATATGTACAGTTCTGAGATTGTTGACATTTCTTTTCATGTCCCAAATAAATAGCTCTATGTAGAACAGTTATTTGTGTGTATCTCTTCATGGAGTATTGTTCATCTAACAGTATTTGTTTGCATCTCTTATTTTACTCAACAATACCATGAAATCAGGTTTGATACACATTTGAATTATTACTGTGGTACAAAAATTTAATCTATAACAATGTCAGGACATTTTTTATTTTTTGTGAAAATTTTGCACTTTGAGTCTTTACACTTAAATGATATGGTAAGGAAATTTGCATGTTTAATATGTAGAATAGACCCAGTACAAATTCCAACATGCCATAAGAGGTGATATTAGAGACAATCTTTTTGCCCTGGGATGCATCCCATAATGATGGTCAGAAAGTCTGTGATGTTTTAAAAGAATGCAGTTTAGATGATATATTGACTAATAATAGTGCCATTTTTTATTAATGATTGTTTTCTATGATCATTTCTAAAGTTATTTTTCACATATAGCCATGATTGTACTGATATGCCATGAAACTCTTTATATACATGCATTGCCTTTTACAAGTTTTGTATTATTAAAATTCATATTTTTTAAAAGCATTTTTGAATACACCTGTCATGCATAAAGTTGCAAAAATATAATTAACTTCTGTAAACAGAGTTGTGTTGAGCATTTTTTCCTCATAGGTAGATGTGCATTTAGATAGACGTGTTAATTGTTTTAACCAGTGTATCATTTGCCATCACCTGTAAATATTAAACTAGCTGTAAAAGAGCATGAACCATATCGTCTCTATGATCTGAGTCTCTTTGTAATAAAACCAAACCATAATTTCTCATAATGTCTGTTACTGTATGGCCTCACATATAGGTTTTATTCAATCTTAAACACCATAGACACAAATCTACCATTGCATGTGCACAAGCAGATCAAGGTCTATATTGTTTGTTTTCCTGAATATTCCTAACCAGCTTCATCAACCCAGATAGATCTGGGTCATTAGTGTATATGGTATTTAAACACACCTGTGGATAAATCTGACACTGAGAGAATTTACCATCTTTTAATGGATCAACCTCTCATTACAGGACAGATTCAGCTACTCATTTGGGTTCATCGTTATTGTATTAAGGTTCTTCACAATCACAGGAAAACATGTAAGTATCAATTAATACTGTGGTTTATTTTATAGAAAATCAAACTGACAGATTTTGAATTGTGTTTGCTAGTATGAGTTTTTTTCAGCAGCATTTTTGTGAATTAACTCATTATTAAAATATGCTCCAGAGTCATGAAGATCTAAAATACATATGTATCAGAAGGTATCAAACTTTTAAATTTATTTTTCTGTGATGCAGCTTGTGAGATCCCATCCATTTATGTCAGAGAGATCCAAACCATTTATGTCATATATATCCCAACCATTTACGTTCCCAACCATTTATCTCAAAGTGATCCTATTCATTAATGTCATTGAGAGCTGAACCATTTATGTTGTAGATCCCTACCATTTATGACATATATATCCCAACCATTTATTTATGACATAGAGATGCCAACCATTTATGTACCAGCCATTTATCACAAAGAGATCTCAACCATTAATGTCACTGAGATCTAAACCATTTATGTTGTAGAGATCCCAACCATTTTTGTCAAAGATTTCCAAACCATTTATGTCATAGATATCTCAACCATTTATGTCAAAGAGATCTCGACCATTTATGTCATAGAGATCAAAACTATTTATGAGAAACTCTGCAATAAATAAACATGTTATATGAAGTCATCTAACTTCCTTTTTGCCATATATATTTGTTCATATTTGAAGTTTGTCAGTTTCTTGTAATAAGTGAACTGGTAATGTGTGTATTTAATATGTGCAACTTGCATGAAAACAGCATCTAGTGACCCAGTACACAAAAATAAGACTTCTGAGGAAGCAAGTGTCACCTGTGTCTATACAATTATGCAACTACAATGCAACCCAACTTCATCACAACTCAATCCCTATATCAAACTAGCACAAAGTCAAAAACAAAATTAGAACTCCAAATTTTTACATAGATTCCCAGCAGACATTGCTGCAGGAAAGTTTATAATTACACAATGCTACTGGAAAAATTATAATTTATTTCGCTGCATTTAGAAGGTTTAGACAGTATTCCCATGTGATACATTTCTTACTGTTCTGAAGAATATGTTGTAGAGATCCCAACCATTTTTGTTTAAGACAGTAATTTCCCATGTGATACATTTCTTTATATTCTGAAGTAGGTTAAGACAGTAATTTCCCATATGATACATTTCTTACTATACTGAAGCAGGTGAGACAGTAATTTCCCATGTGATATATTTCTTACTATTTTGATGCAGGTTAAGACAGTAATTTCCCATGTGATACATTTCTTTCTCTGCTGAAGCAGGTGAGACAGTAATTTCCCATGTGATACATTTCTTACTAGGCTGAAGTAGGTTAAGACAGTTATTTCCCATGTGATACATTTCTTTCTCTGCTGAAGCAGGTGAGACAGTAATTTCCCATGTGATACATTTCTTACTAGGCTGAAGTAGGTTAAGACAGTTATTTCCCATGTGATACATTTCTTACTATGCTGAAGCAGGTGAGACAGTAATTTGCCATGTGATACATTTCTTTATATCCTGAAGTAGGTTAAGACAGTAATTTCCTATGTGATACATTTCTTACTATTCTGAAGCAGGTTAAGACAGTTATTTCCCATACATTTCTTACTATTCTGAAGCAGGTTAAGACAGTTATTACTTATACATTTCTTTATATTCTGAAGCAGGTTAAAACAGTTATTTCCCATGTGATACATTTCTTACTATTCTGAAGCAGGTTAAGACAGTAATTTCCTATGTGATACATTTCTTAATATGCTGAAGCAGGTGAAACAGTAATTTCCAAAGATATGTATTCACTTGATCTGTACAGCTTGCATTTCACTTGTCATGTAATATACATAAGTAAATTGTTTTCTGTTTACTGTTTCTATCAGGCTACTCAGTTAATTGTTTCTATTCACTGAGTCTCAGCCTACCCTGTTAAATTGTTTTCTATTCACTGTTTCTATCAGGCTACTCTGAAGATGTTGATGCAGACAGTTGCGATGTCAGTTTTCAAAAGTCTTTTCATCATCATGGGAATGTTTCTACTAATGCTGTTCTATGCTTATTCTGGAGTCATACTCTTTGGCTCTGTCAAATATGGCTATAATCTTGGAAGGTAAGATTTCAGATCTTTTTAGGACACTGAATTCTTTATATGGAAAAAATGTATTAAATGTTGATTTATTTGTAAAATTTCAGGCTTAAAAAACTTGCTTATTACATTTTTGCAATTAAGACAGTTTTGCAGTTAAAGTTGTGACAATTACAGAAATTAAACCATGCAGAAATCTCTTCATGGATTTATATACAAACCCTCATATGAATAAATTTTACATCTGCATTTCTTTGTATTTTATTTGCATTTATTTGTGCTTGATTTGCATTCTGTTAATGTTTACATTTTAATTGTAATCTTTCATTTACAGTCCCAGAAATGCCTCCTGATTTTGAGTTTTTCATACCCATTCATCACTTCTCTTTTTATTATTCTTTTTATCAAAGACAGGACTTAAATTTTCGGTAGCATTAAATGCAAAGATTTGCTTTTGTATAATTTCATTAAAAATATGCTTTAATAAAATAGAAAATGCATAGAATTCAAAAGAAAACATTATATTTTCAATAAACATATTACAGTATATACTAACTTATAAGTCATCATATTTTGATGAATATTCAGTTTGTGCAGAGTAATGATCATCTTGTAAGTATGACCCAAAGAAGCCTAATAAATCTAGAGATACTGTTTGAAACTCTACATACAGATACTGTCAGAACAAATATTTTTATTTTTTCATGCCAGTATTTACATTCAAAATGCATATATGATACACATTGTGTTGATACTTTTCTTGCCAATATTTATATTCAAAATGCATATATGATACACATTGTGTTGATAATTTTCATGCCAATATTTATATTCAAAATGCATATATGATATGCATTGTGTTGATAATTTTCATGCCAGTATTTATATTCAAAATGCATATATGATATGCATTGTGTTGATAATTTTCATGCCAGTATTTATATTCAAAATGCATATACAATATGCATTTTGTTAATATTTTTCATGCCAATATTTACATTCAAAATGCATATATGATATGCATTGTGTTGATAATTTTCATGCCAGTATTTACATTCAAAATGCATATATGATACACATTGTGTTGATACTTTCATGCCAGTATTTATATTCAAAATGCATATATGATATGCATTTTGTTAATACTTTTCATGCCAATATTTACATTCAAAATGCATATATGATATGCATTGTGTTGATACTTTTCATGCCAGTATTTGCATTCAAAATGCATATGTGATATGTATTGTGTTAATAATTTTCATGCCAGTATTTACCTTCAAATGCATATATGATATGCATTGTGTTGATACTTTTCATGCCAGTATTTAAATTCAAAATGCATATGTGATATGCATTGTGTTGATACTTTTCATGCCAGTATTTACATTCAAAATGCATATATGATATGCATTGTGTTAATAATTTTCATGCCAGTATTTACATTCAAAATGCATATATGATATACATTGTGTTGATACTTTTCATTCCAGTATTTACATTCAAAATGCATATATGATATGCATTGTGTTAATAATTTTCATGCCAGTATTTACATTCAAAATGCATATATATGAAATGCATTGTGTTGATACTTTTCAAGCCAATATTTACATTCAAAATACATATATGATATGCATTGTGTTGATACTTTTCATGCCAGTATTTACATTCAAAATGCATATATGATATGCATTTTGGTAATACTTTTCATGCCAATATTTACATTCAAAATGCATATATGATATGCATTGTGTTGATACTTTTCATGCCAGTATTTGCATTCAAAATGCATATATGATATGCATTGTGTCGACACTTTTCATGCCAGTATTTAAATTCAAAATGCATATATGATATCATTTTGTTGATATTTTCATGCCAGTATGTACATTCAAAATGCATATATGATATGCATTGTGTTAATAATTTTCATGCCATTATTTACATTCAAAATACATATATGATATGCATTTTGTTGATACTTTTCATGCCAGTATGTACATTCAAAATGCATATATGATATGCATTGTGTTAATACTTTTCATGCCAGTATTTACATTCAAAATGCATGTATTAAATGCATTGTGTTAATACTTTTCATGCCAGTATGCATTACACAACACTTGTATCTACAGTTGTTTCGATTTTTTTGTGGTTTTCTCTATCAACACAGTGTTTGATGCAATAAAAACTTTAGGTTTTTTTCCCCTATAAGTCAGTTCTAATTCCCAAGTGATATTTCCTAAATTATCTGCTGGTGCATGTTGTCAAATTTGTGGCATGTGAAGGCTGCCCTGACTTATATATAGGTTGAAAATCTTTTTGATTAATTGCAAATGAGGTTCTTATATAGTATAAAGTATAGTCCTACAACTCATTTTGAGTGTCTGACCTTAATCCTCTTTTGTTTTTAGACATGATAATTCTCTCTGATCAATCTGCAGATTTGATACTTGTACAGTGCCAAGTAACTTCCTTTAATCTTGCTGCACAATTAACACTTATTCAGTTGCATCCTTTAATAGATCTCAGACCATACGGTCATAAACCTCATGCTCTGTGTCTTCAAAACATTCCAAGACAAAATGTCAAGAGTTGGACAATATATGTTGCACTCTCAAAGTACCAATCAAATCTAGACAAATATTTTGTGGTGTTGATAGTTTAGGAACTAAGTAAAAAAAATGTATGTGCTTCTGATCAGCTGAACATCCATGTTTCTTGTTGCCAATCCTTGCACTTTCTTCTTCCCACCGGGTAATAAAAAAATTCCTGAAATTGATTGGTACATCTAATGGAGCCGTTTTGCCCAGTACTTGAAGTGCTTAGTACATTATGTATATTAATCATTGTAATATATATAATGTTTGAAAATATACAGCTGACTAACTACCCTAGTTTTAAAATCGGTGTAATAGGAAACATGCATTTTTGTTTCTTTCCCAGCTGGAACAGCAGTTTTAAATTCTCAGAATCATCTAGCATATTGTCCATCTGTAAATGTTTGCATTGTCTGTTTTGTACAATATCTATGTGTGTCAGTTCATGTGCATGTATGTATGTATATGTTTATGAGTTTTGTGTGCATTTACTGGGGTTCATTCCACATTATTTTTTTGAACAGTTGTGTAATGCCTGTGACACAAGCCATGTTTTACATTCTGTTTGCATATTAAAAACTATTTAATAGTAATGTTTAGTAATGTTCTTTTTTATGCATATGTAGACATGCCAACTTCAAATCAGCTTCCAGCGCCATTGCCTTACTCTTCAGAATAGTAACTGGAGAAGACTGGAATAAAATCATGCATGATTGTATGGTAAGTATGATGATGCTAAGGTAATATGTAATAAAATCATGCATGATTGTGTTGTAAGTATGACAATGTTGAGGGATCATATGTAATAAAATCATGCATGATTGTATAGTAAGTATGACGATGCTAAGGTAACGTGTAATAATATCATGTATGATTGTGTTGTAAGTATGACAATGTTGAGGGATTATATGTAATAAAATCATGCATGATTGTATAGTAAGTATGACGATGCTAAGGTAACATGTAATAATATCATGTATGATTGTGTTGTAAGTATGACAATGTTGAGGGATCATATGTAACATGATCATGCATGATTATATGGTGAAATATGAGAAAAATGAGGGATGATAATACCAACAAAAAAAATAAAATAAAATTGATCAATAGTATCAAAACTATTTGTATTTAATAGTGATTATTTATTTAAAATGGATTGTTTTATTAAGGTGAAATAAAATCAAGCTGCTGTTTTTTTCTTGGGTCACTGTGTTAATATATCATATGAGAGCAGGCCTGTAGTTTAATGGAAGCACAAGAGGTGTTACTTTCTTGTTCATCAGTATTTTGAAAACCAAAATGTCTATGTTTGATCCACCTACTTGTCAGTGTTTACTATTTTTTCCCCCAATCTTAACCAGTTGATAGATTTATTTTTTATTTTAAATACAGAAATTTGTATTGTTGAATATATTGTCTTCTTCTAATTTATAGTAAATCTTATAAAATTTTAAGTTGCTTCAAGCCTAGTAGAGGGGTTAGTGGGGCACTTGACTTGATGTTATTTGTAAAAGTCCAAGTCTAGATAGACATCATGTCATAATTGTGTTTGTTCATAATGAACTTGGAAAATAAAGACAATCTTAGGAAGTACTGACTTATGTCAGGATTATAATTTTACTTGACTATAATTAACTTTTATTTTATGTACTGTGATAAATAATAATTATCCATAGGATGTTAAAGTTTATATGAGAATAAAATTTTATTGACATTTGGTTTGTGTTTTGTCATAAATCTATAAAATGGTATTCATTCATCTGTAAAGCAGTACAAACAGATCAAGTACACCATTCCTTCAATGCCTCATGTCCAGGTAACTTGTGAACCAGCTTATAATTTAGGGTCAGGTGTGGAGTCCATTTTTAAACCAGAAAATATCCCCAAAATTGGTCTTATTTATCCAACATGAAGAAAACTACAATCAAAATTAGTAAATGAAATCTTGATATATCCTCATGTTGTCATTGAAAACAGTAAATAATAACCAGAAATTTAAATGAACATGACAAAATTCTTAACGTTTAATAAGAAGTCATATATTTTGTAAAAAAAATAATTTTGCAAACAGTATTCTCAGTACACTGTAACAATAATCTTTGAAATTTGTATCAGTAAATATATTGCTAATGCCTTGTGCCTTTATTAAATAAAATACCAGTTGAATTTGTTTTGTCAAGTGAAATTCTTATATTTATCCTGTTTTAATTCTGTTTCAGTGTAATGCAATATGCCCTCTTAAATTTTTTAAAGGTGAAAAAAATTAAATTCAGCTTTCCATTACAGCTATGTCCATGAGCATTTCTGTGAGAACCTAATTTTAAGTGCTTATAAGTAGGTGTGATCAAACATAGCAAGGCAACCAAATGAAATGTGTACTTGCTGAATGCATAGTTTTGTTTGACAGGTATAGTTCATTATGAACAAGCTATATCCAGAGTTTGTTGTGAACTTGAAATTCCTGAACTGGCATTCAGACTTCCTCAAAGATGAGAGGAAGTTTCACTATCACTCACAGTGAAATCACAGCATCAGTATTTAGTAAATAAACAATTTAAAAAAATCATTTTTATGTTGATATATGTTTCATGAAATGTCACTAGTTTTTGACAAAACTGAATTGGTTGTTTTGTTGAATCAACAAGAATGAAAGCAGTGATATAATACACAATATGATGGTTGTTGAAAACTTATTGAAGAATGATGTTAATGTTAATGATGTTTTAGAATCTGTGTATCTTGAAAAAAAAGACAATTTACACAAAAGCAAGAAATTTCATTAGAATAAGCTCATTATTGATTATCATTCTCAATGTGAATAAAATGGAAGTAAACATTCCCATTTGCCACCCCATTTGGAATTTTTTCAATGTTTAGCTGGGGATTGCAATACCCATTTGTACCCACACTTATAATCTAGTCTCTGCTTTTTGACTCTGATGTCCATTAGTTATTGAGGGAACTTTTATATTGAAAGGCCTTAAAGTGAGAGAGTGTTGTATGTTGTATTGACACTAAATGTTTGGTAATAACACATTAATAGTACATGTATGTATGTAGGTAGGTAGATAGGTAGGTATATATATATATATATATATATATATATATATATATATATATATATATATATATATATATATATATATATACACACACTTCCATTTCTTTAATGCTAATCATAATTCAGGACATAATATCTTATCACATCAAGTAGTCTGCAGTACTTGTCATTGAGTTGTTTCATGGTTTTTGTATTACATGTGTGAAATTTGTCTTCAAAATGGTATTACAATATTTGCCTGTTTGTAAGTCAGTGTGGAGTTCAAGTTGAATTTAACAAATTCTGTCAATTTTCCATGCTCAGTCATGTATAAGCTGATGCTGAGTATAAGATGAGGCCAGCTCAATACCTCGGCTTCATCTCTTTCATTTCATTCAGCGTAGTATCATTAAATGTAGCTAAAAGTACATAACTTGTTTCATTTGTACCTGAAATTAATTCTGTACTTTAAGGTTTTCTTCATGATCAAAATAAAATGTGTGTGATTTGGATTTTTAATGTAACAATTAACAATTTTTCAGTCATATCGCTACAATGTCTGCAGTGTGGCAGTTTAAAGTGATGTCTAGCACTGGGGCATCATGCATGATGTCCCACCTGGTCACACTATTCTGACACCAGGCCAACCATTCTTAACACTAACCTCTTAATGCAGATCCCCAAGCCAGGCAGCTGTTAGTACCATTTTTTAAAAAAAAGTCTTTGGTATGATTTGGCCAGAGATCGAACCCATGACCTTTTGCATCCAAGGTAGATTCTCTAAACACTAGGCCACCAGAGTAGTTCCCTGATATGAAAGGGATTTCAAGAGATAGCAAATGGAACATTTGAATTAATATACTTACCATGCTCCTTAAATTTCAAAATTAAAATTTTCATTCTTTATTAGGTTCAATCACAAGAATAACCATTTAGCATGCTTGAAAGTTATTGATGTCTTAATTCCCAACAGATAAGATTATCTGTCATCAGTAAGTGCATGTACACTGATACACTTTTTCTTATTATGGGGCATTTGGTTTTGATTTTTTTAATACGAGTCCATTTTCTTCAAATAAGTAACAGAAAAGAGTGAAAAGCAACTAGTTTCATAAAATTCAACAAATATTTTATTTTCCAAGAATTCAAAGTGAAAATTGAAAAAGGGGAGTATTGCAACTTCATTCTCAAATAATCATAGAATTACAGACACAAATCTTAATAATTAAAGTTCTGAATAAACTTTAGTGGAAATCCAAAATTCATTCAAACTCAAAGTAATATTGTGTTTGTGGTGGCCTGTATTGTGGTGTTGTATGATAAGTCCTTTGTTGAAACACAGTAATATAATTCCATGTTTGAATTCACTATAAATCCTGTTGAATGTCTCTATGAATATTTTATTATGAGCACTCTGTATTAACATAGAAAAAAAATCACTTCATTAATTTAACAAGTAAATTCCAACCAAAATAAATTTCTGGACACAACAATAATGCAGCTGATTCTGCTAGATCTTAAAGCACAGATGCATAATTGTTCCAGTAATAAGGCTATAGATTATATAGTATTCTAATTGACCTTGCTTGATCTTAAAGGACAAATTAATCCTTTTTTCATTAACAAGATTATATAATACTTTACTAGACATCAGGTCACATTAGCATTTTCTAATAAATACTATTACCTACTAGAAAATTTAAATCTGGAAGGTTCTTAATGTTTACAATGTAAAATATTTGATATAATTAGAAGGTTTGTTAATTATAGGTTACTGCATTTGTATGGAAAAATACGAACAAATTTTTTGGATAGCTATACTGCACGACCTTGGGAGTGCAGTATAGCCATCTGAAAAAACGAGTTCATATTTTCACATTCAAATGCAGTAACCTTTTCATTATATGCTCATTTTTGTTTCATTACCAAAGACTTAATAATAAAATTCACAACAAAAGATATTTAATAATAAAATTTATTATTTTATTATTAAAATAAATAAGTTGACAATCGTAAATTCTCCTTCAATACACAATAATAGTATGTATGCGCATATAGCTCCGCCCATCGACCTTTTGACTTCATAGCGTACCACGTGCTCGCTCATTTAAAAAAGAAATCCCATTTTGGTCTATCTGAAATTGAAATTTAAAGTCATATTATGAATGACTGCGCCATTGAACAAAGTTCCCAGCTGGTCAAGAATTGAGAGATTTTGTTTCTCTGTCAATACAGCCAAATTCTGATTATCTCCGTCTGTGTGTTTTTCGCACGATGTATGTGTGACTTTAGGGACTGGCGATGACAACAATCTGCATAACTGTTTCTGTTCTGCCATGGATAGTTTGGAATCGTAAACTGGAAAAATATGAAAGTTTTTAAACATAAATTCTTAAGAAGATGCTTGTTTCAATATTGTTTATTTTTTGTGAACAAAAGATTCATTTGTTGCGGAGTTCAGTACAGTCTACTATAGAATGTGATTTCGATTTCAACAATGTAGTCTGGATTCTATAGACCTATATATTATAGTACACAGATGTGTAACAGTATTTGGAAATACTTAATTCTTATTAGCAGAAAGAGTCCACAAAGTACAAAGTACATTTTGAGTAGATTAAAGAGGCAACAAGGCAAATAGATTTATTCTCATTACTATTACCAGTTATAGATGACATATTTTTATGCCCTGTCACTTGCATTATCTTTGTTGGAGGGACCCCAGCTTTTGACAGGTTTGTCACAGTAGTCTTCCTTACAGAATGACTGGTAATTCTCCCCTGGATTTGTGCCCATTTGGCTGCTCGTTTCATCAGAGTTCCATGCTGATTAATCCCCATTGGTCTCAGATAATACCTGCAATTTTTAACATTTGCATCGCGAATATGTTATATTTAATTCAATAATCCAATGCACCTGACATAAAAACCAGTTTTCTTATATTTGGCAATGTTGATTAATGTATTTCATTGTGAAAACGGTTTGATATGTGCAGATTATACAATTCATTACATATTTTCCCCATATTTTTTTGTTTTATGTTATGTAATTTTATTTTCATACATTCTTTGCATTGTTAAAAAAAAATTGTTACTCCTTTTTTCTTTGTTTATATTTCATACAGCCATCACTGAACATTTCTGATATCACGTTCAGTCGCCAGCTTCATTGAAAATTTCTTCTGTGAATCTATGAATTCATCCACATTCTCAACTTTGGCATCTCTACTTTCAAATGGTTCAAACAGTTGGTTTACTTTATCCACCGACAAACACAATAAATCTAAAGTACTGGCGTCTGCGTCCATTGTTTGTTTACTATAGAAAGTAGTTCTTCATTCACGTGCATCAGTCACATGGGAGAGTAATATGAAGGTGTTCAATATCGCCGGATATTGAACAATTCTGACAATGTAAAGTTAAAGGAGAAAAAAGTTGAGCATATAATAATAAAAATTATAGATCCTGGAATATGTCAGGTATGCCAGAGAAATCCAAATGACTTGGACCCAGACCCAAATAAACATGTTTACTTATATTAATAATGATTCTATTATTAAACACATACACATCAATGATATCTTAGCTATGTATTAGTTGCTTACAGAATTAAAAAATTATTTGGGACAAGTGGAACATAAACTTGATTTTGGACAGCCTTATGTCCAACATACAATGTTACATTACAATAGCATATAATGAAATAAATAAAATAAAAAGTGTAACTGGTTGAGGAACTTGCATTAGTAAGCACCTGACATTTCTTTTCATTGCATAGTGCTGTATTCTCAATACTCTATGGGTAACCTCACTAATTTGATCTGGTCTGCCAAATCTTACCCTCAAGGATTTATTAACTTGGATGACCTGACCACAGCAATAGCATATTTAATTAGTATATAAATATACTGCAAAACCATGTGGTTTTTGGGACTGTGGATATTGTAACTAAAACTAGAAGTTATTGTTAACTCTGTTTCTAATTGATAATGACCCTTGTACATAATTAAGAACGCAATTGTCAGGTAACTGAACAAAACAGATTAAAATTATCCCGAAACATCTCTCTCTTTCTCTCTCTCTCTCGTCAGGGTATATTATATATGACCACTAGGTGCAAGAAGAAAAATGCAGTGGACTACATGACTTTATCATGCCTCTTTTTTTCCTAACTTGTCTATTGTAATGCACATATACATAATCAAATTTTAAAAGGTATATCACCAGTGTGTTTCAAGTATATTACATGTTCATGGTGCTTTAGCTCAATTACATCTGATATACATGAATTTAATGCTGAGAATCAAGTAAATATTTTAAAATCCTCAGTATTAGGTGCTATATTTTTTGTACATGATCTCATCCCTAAATGATAATTATTTATACACATTATTTTTTGTACTTTTGAAGAAAAGTTCTTTTTTTAATTTTAAAATATGAAAAATTACATGACATACAGTAGAGTTATTTGATTGACAAAATACTTATCTAAATTTGATTTTGAGTGTAAGACAAGGCCCAGATTTTCTGGTAAAAAGTATTGACATAGGCTGGCAAATAAGGTGGTTACTGATTACAAGCTAAAGATTACACATCAATATTACACAAGCTAAAGATTACACATAAAGGTTACTGTGCAAGTTCTAAAATCCACATATTGAACATATTACAAACAGTAATATTTGTAACAACATTTTGGAGTTTCAGGAATATAGTCATTAGTTATTTGTTTTTTTAAAAAAAATGTGAAACATTAAATTTTCATTGTACTAATTCATTTTAATTTAAATCTTTGCTTAGCAGATCTTGCAAAAAATCATTTGGTGTTTTATCAGATTTGTGCAAAATGAGTACAGTACTTCCTCCTTATAAAATTGTCTATATGAGCTACAGAGTATACCACATTAAAGTAAGACCCCTTAAAAATGAAATAAATGATAATTCTTCTACCACTTAGTAAAGGTGTCCATGACCACATTATAACAGGAACCATATTGTAATGATGGCCTTACAGTGAGGGAGTCTTATTCTTATGTAATATTTGCTATAATTATGTGCACATATTTCAGGTTAGCCGTCCATTTTGTTCACCTGGACGGAGCTTCTGGGAGACGGATTGTGGAAACTTCACAGCATCTCTGATGTATTTCTGTTCCTTTTATGTCATCATTACCTACATAGTTCTTAATCTGCTTGTTGGTGAGTTCTTATGTAGGAAGCAGAAAAAACAACATTACTTTTTCAGTCAATTCAGAGCAAATTTAAGATGGTGTCTGTAGGCATTTGTTTTGATTTGAATTAAAGGTTATCTACACGTTGTAAGAAATGAAAGTCAGTGGTAAGTAGATGTTACAAATTACAGGTTATCCACACTTGGCAGTGAAAGTCTTTGAAAATTGCTTTATGTTGCTTTCTCCTGCCTCCACCTGTCCTTTTTTTCAAAATATTTTTGCATGCAGTTGGACATTTTGGATAAAATACTTAGGTATATTAATGTAATACTCTCAATGGCTCCAAATACATACCAAAAGCTAATGGTGTAAACTCATAGACCCCTATTTAGGCCAAATAAAAGTGTTTCTGGTCACATTCAGTATATATAATGTTTTAAAAATTGAACTGTCTACCATAATTTAAAAACTAGTGCAATAGGGAACACACATTTTGTTTGGCTTTTTATAAAAGGTTATGGAGCGAACTCATTGGTCCAAAATACATTTACAAATTTAGTGGTGGAAACTCATTGACCCCAATACAGATTAAAAGCTAATGGTAGATATTCAATAACCCCCAATACAGGTAAAAGGCTAAAGGTCAAACTCTAATGACCCCAAATACAGATAAAAAGCTAATGGAAATTAAATGATCCAAAATACAGATACAAAGATTACCTCATTTTCTCAGTCTTTGAACACTTTTGTACATTTCAAGTAAGGCAGTTAAAATCAATGTGCAGTTGTATTTCATAATGATAGCAGGCAAATTAAGCATTTATTTTATGAAAAGATTATTGTAATTTATCTCCATAACTTGTCCTGCACAGGTTGATTTTGTGATTAGATTTGTCAGATTTTTTCAATTGTAAAATATGTTTGAGACTGTCAATTGCATAGCATGCCGTGAAATACTGTCATGCTGACTGCATGAAGCACCTTTTTAGTTTGGTTTGGTGTTTCACATTAGGTTATTTAGAAACAAGACAAAGTACTTTGCATAAAAGGCTGCTCCAGACCAGCAGAAATAGACTAATCTGTTGGTAGGATTCCAACTCACAACCTTTTTGGTTTGTGACTGGCATACTAACCAATGAGCCACTACAGTTCCTACCACCATTAGATGCATCATGCAATATCAATCATGTTGAACATTACTGATCCAGCAAGATGTAATCTGAAAGCCATATGATTATACTACTTGGAATAAATATTGTATGATAAAGAGAACATATCTGTGTTACTGCACTGTAATAACCAGTGTGTTTAATTGATAAGGTTCAATTCTGTATACACTGATTGCAAGTTAGATATGAATTATATGTAAGATATATATGTTTTTATTTCTTTCTAGCCATCATTATGGAGAACTTCTCCTTATTTTATTCTAATGAAGAAGATGCCCTGCTCAGTTACAATGATATTCGGCAGTTTCAGAACACCTGGAACCTTACTGATGTTAACCGCAAGGTAGGATGATTTTTTTTATTACATAGTGGTGTAAATTGATTTTACACTTGAAGGATGGGAAATCTTATTCAGTAAATAACACAGGCATATATAAATTTGCATTTTCAAATCTACAGGCTGTATTTACACATTGGCATATATGATTTGTCTCATGCACATTGTTTTAGATGTCTCAAGATGCAAATCTTGCCATTATTTGAACCTACATAATTATTTTTGGCAGAAGTGCCTTATGATAATTTTCATAATGGATTTTAAAAGTTCCTTATGAGTCAGACAAAATCCCAGTAGAAATGGGTCAAGATAAAACATTTAGTAATCAGATGTAAAATATATTATTGAAAACATGCAGAATTTTCTAAGTTGAGAAAGTTCCACCTAAAAATAAATTTTTTATTCAGTTCAGAGTTTTTTTTTTCTGCATTGATAGACTTGAGTGCCATTCTTAATTATTCTAGAATAATCTCAGTACTTCAAAATCAGATTTTGACAGCATTAAATGGAAGCCTCTATGGGGGATATTCTGCATTTTATTGTCAAGCACTTTTCAGCAGGAAGTGAAACAGTTGCAATATGACATCAGCTGGTTAAAGTTTGTTATAAAAGTTTTCATTTGCCTCTGTTTCTTAATCCCCATGGTAGATTCTGATCACATGGCATGTATCATGAAGTTAAGACAGTTCAATGTAAGCATGCTTACCCATTGCTTTTACCTTCTGGTCAAAATCATAGTTGTAAAATTTGCATTAAGGTTTGGATTAAAGATTTTTCATTAACTTTTGTTTCCTAAAACCCTTTTATGGATTTTGTTAGAGGATAGTTTCTTCTGTGGCAAGACTACTCTCCCTTTTCTAACTTGGGATTAGGGTCACAAGTTTTACAGCAAAGGTTTGATCATGAGCTCATAATGCAAGCCCTGATCTTGTTTTCTGTTCTGGGCAAGCATAGCTACCAAGTGTCCCATTTTTTCCATATTTGTCCCATATTTTTAAAATTAATATGGCTGTAAATAATGCTTCTTTAGAAAATGATGACACATGTCATGATATTAACAATTTAGGTGCCATTGTCATTACAGTGCTTTTCATAGAAGTACTGTAAGTTCATTTTTACATCTTTGCCAATTAGTACATAAGTTTCTTCAATTTTTTAATGTAATTTAACTTGATTAAAAACTTTTCTGCATGAATATTATCCAGTAGTTTTAACTTATCTCCATCATCTTTAAAATTATCTTATTTGATCTTTTATCTTATCTCCATCATCATAAAAATGTTACTCAACTCAAATCATTTCACAAAGATATTCTGATCAATCAGTAAGCTGGGTATGCCAATTTAAAGTAAGATTTCAAAATTTGAATTCATTTTGCTTACAGTAAATGATGAGAACAGTAGATAAATGAGAAGCCTGGTCTGATGCACTTTGCTTTTAAGTTATAAACTGCTACTAATTTTTTTCTCTTTATATTTTTTTCTAGGGAGTGATTCATGTTGGAAAAGTTAGATTTTTGCTGCGTCTGTTGAGAGGGAGATTGGAAGTGGATTTGGAGAAGGAGAAACTGCTTTTTAAACACATGTGTTATGAGTTAGAGAGATTACACAATGGAGGAGATGTGTCATTTCATGATGTTTTGAAGTAGGCAGTGGAAATAATACAGCTTCTTTTGTCTTGTATATGAAGCATAGGCTTGACATAGAAATCACCTTTTGGAGAGCATTATTATATTTTTTTGTGTTGGCATCAAGATTGAGATTTAACATTTCATTGTTGGTGTTATATAAGCATGGGCTTTTACATTTAGCTCAGTTCCTCTTGCAGAGTTGCATGAAAAATAATGAACTGTGATGGGTCTACCCAATCTGAAGGACATATAAATTTAAGATTATTCTTAAAAAGATGACTGATGCAAAGAATATCATAACACTATGTTCCTTATTTGATATTTATAGAAATTGCATATGATCTATTTCCAGTAAAAAAAACCCGGACAGGTTTCATCAAAATCCATGATATTGATAAAAACTAGTTAGTTAGCAGATCAGTCTATGCTTTTAAAGAAAATGGCACCAGATGTTTATTGAAATGCTTTATGGTGTGAGTTGTAGATGTTTTATGGTGGAAAATATTAGAGCAACTGGACCATTCTCCATGCTGGACCTGACACTTTTGGCTTTTCTAGCATTTAAAACAGGTAGGGCCAATATTACCTACAATAAAGTTACAGCATCATCAGTTCCATGTCTCAAAACACAGAGGATAAGTATTTGTGGTGAAACATAATTTGCTATAAAATTTCCATATCTTTTATATATTTGTGTTTTTACAACACAGTTAATTTATGATGTGGGCAACCTTATAGATTGTGTAATGGTACATGATTGAATATTGTAAAAGTATGAATGGGCATGGGTTTAGGATAAGAAAGTTAGGGCAATCATAACCTTTCTTTTTGATTTCATAGAAGTTCTACAACTAGAATACAGAAATATAAAATCTCTCTTCACAAGCTGAATGACAGCTGTCATATTTTGTTTATCTGTGTTGGCCTGTTAAGAGAAGTAAAGTTGTATCCAGAAAGTGCAGTAAGATGTAACAAAAGGTAGCTTTTGACAAGTTCACCATTTTTGGAAGCTGACAAGTTTTACACCATGTTTTTCTCACAAATTTTAATTTCTATTGAGATGAGTTTAAATCATCTTGATTGCAGTCTAAATTTAATTTATTATTATTATTATTATTATTATTATTATTATTATTATTATTATTATTATTATTATTATTATTATTATTATTATGACTTTATTTAAAGAGGGTAACTCAATTAGTTAAGAACTAATCTACCTTGAGGCCCTCATTCAAAAGAATTTAATTATTTTTGCTGCATCTCTGAAGCCATTGTATATACTGGGTTTGGAAAGAGGAAATAGAGTGGGCATTTCTAATCTCAACTGAAATATTATTCCAGAGCAAAGTTCCAGAGTATTGGAAACTTTTTTAAAATAATTCCTTATTTGGTTTGGGAATTTTGTAATGTTTGGTAGACATTGATCGCAGGTGGGGAGTATTTCCAGGTAGCCTATACTTGAATAGTGATTGTAAATATTCAGGAGCATTATTATTGGCTATCCTGTACATTAATTTGGCTTTTCTTAAACAGATTCGGTCTTTAATAGGTAGTATTTTTAACTTAACAACTAAATTTTCCTTGCTTTCTTTCTGGATTGATATTAACTCAAAAGCTCTTTTTTGGAGATGTGCCAGCTTTGCTAAGTTTTTATCATTTGTATTACCCCATACTGTATTACAGTAGTCTAAATATGGTTGTATGTAACTGTTATAAAATAGTTTTCTGTGCTTTTCCGGAAGAAAGTATCTTATCCTACTGAGAAGCCATAAACTTGAATTGACTTTTTTACTGATATGTTTGATATGTTCAGTCCATGATAGGTTATTATCTACCAAAACACCAAGTAGACTATCGTGACAGACCATTTGCAACCTTTTATCCTTCCATGTTAGACATAGTTCATCGCTATCAAGTTTTGTTCTTTTTTTCCGTGTTGAGATAAGTAATATTTTAGTTTTACCAGTATTAACCACCATGCCATTGCATGTGCACCAGTATTCTAGTTTGTTTACGGCATTCTGTAAAGAAATTTTGAGTTCTTGTTTTGTGTTTTGGATGTCTGACAATGTTGTATCATCTGCATAGAGATCTGTAGATGATACTGAGTCCTTTAGTACAAGTGGTAGGTCATTAATAAATAAAATAAACAGTAATCGACCCAGAATTAAGCCTTGCCAGAAAAGTAGCAGTGGTGAAAAATATCTCCAAAGTTGTATTGTAAGAAACTGAATTTAATATGGCTTTACTTAGGAGAGTTCAAGATATTATGACTTTATTTTAATTCATGAAGGATCAGTGAAATGTTTTCTTACTAATCAGCAGATATATTAAATAATCTTACCTGGAGGAAGAATATTCAAGGTCCTTTATTTAGCTAGGGTCAGGACAGTTAAAATGTTTTCAAAGCAGTGACAGTGTTGGTATAATGAAGATAGATAGTAAATGTCTTGATTTCCATACAGCATGCTGTCCTACCGGTCTGTGGATATTAGGAAGAGTCTTCAGTTGGAGGAGCTGCTACTTAGAGAGGAACTTGAGTATGCCATTGAAGAAGAGGTGGCCAAACAAACCATCAGGGACTGGCTGGACAAGTGTCTCAAGAGGATACGAGCTGTAAGCTCTTGTACAGTATTTTGTATGGAGATCAGATTTTTTTTGTTGCAATTTTTGTCACAGTAATTATTTGTTATTATATCTTGAGGCATTTAATTTTAATTTCTACTAGTCATAAACCAGAACAGTTTATGAGATAGTCTGTTGTCTGATTGGTCTATTAGCACAAGTTTGTTATCACTACTCCTAATTTTTGTTTTGAGGATTATCATGAAAGTTTACACACACACACACACACACACACACACACACACACACACACACACACACACACACACACACACACACACACACACTGATCTAGTTGGTCTGAAATGAAAACAATGCTGCACTGAACTTGTTTCATTATGTCTACTCACCCACATTGAATGACTGTCACCATGTGTTTTTCACTAAAACACTTCTTACAATGTCTAGTTGGTGCTAATTGAAACTGGTACTGATCTGCTGTCCAGTATAATCATCACAGCAGCTAGCTGGAAACTCATGTTATTACTTCTCCACTTGAATTGAAAGTAATACTGACATGGAGCTTTCACTAGAAGATTTCTTAAGATATTTAGTTGATCCTCTGTGAAACTTGTGTCACATGGGCATGCAATATGGCCAACACATTGACTGTATTAAAAATCTTATTATTGCTCCTTTTGCTACTCTTCATGATGGTGGCATTAAAATAGGGTTTTCACTAAAAGATGTCTTACAAAGTCTAGTTGGTCCTAAATGAAAATGGTTCTCATCCGCCTTACAATATGGACACCATGTAGTCATTTTTAAAATCTTGCTACTCCTTCTGAATTAAAAGGAGCATGAGTATGAGTTGTTGTGAGATTTCTTATGATATCAGATTTTGTTTCAAAGCATCAGAAGCATTTTTCGATGGTTACTATGGTAATTATGTTGCTTTCATGCACAATATGTATCAGGTATGGCTTTGAAGTTTGTAAAAATTTTGACATCTATTAAATGTTGTACTTTCAGTTAAATACAGCATTCATCTTCACTTTATTTTTAGCATTTGTCGTTTGATTATTTATTTCACATACAGAAAGAGCACTCCAACTTGATCTCCAACTTGCGTGCCATGAATGAACCCCTGTTCACAGTGACTGAATTATCAGCTCTTAATGCAGACACTGGTGGGGAGGGTAAGGAGGAACCAACATCCATGCCCCGATTGAGGAAGAAAGGAACAATTGAGCTTCAGCCTCCAAATATTCACATTGAACCCCCACCCCCCTCCAAGGTATTAAAATAATTTTAGCAAAACCTATGCATGTATCTGTGGAGTATTTTTTAGCTTGCATGTACAAAATACATGAGAGCTGAATCTTTGACCTCACAAGTGGCTTCCCATGATGTTGATCTTTATTCATTCCATAGAAATTTATAGCTTTTGATTACTAAATTTAGAAGCCTAAAAGATGGTTACCCGAAAATGTTTGGTTTTTGGCATCCAAGCATCTGTGGGCACTGTGTTGGTGACCACTGATGTAGATAGGGCTGAAGTGTGTGCTTCAAGCTTGGATTAATAAAAGAATAATGCACTAAGGTAACCACTGTGTGTGTTAATTATCATGTTCCTGTCCTAGACAATACTTTTCTACACAGTTTGTAATAAGCCTGCCATAAGCAGAGCATATTTTGTGATGTCATTTGTTACGAATTTTGTTTCTGTACAGTAACTCAAATTCTTCAGCATCTATAATCACTAGGCTTTGTAGATGATTTGCACTTGTTTTAAGAAAGAAGCCTTTTGATTTTCAGGTCAAAGCTCAAGGTTACTGAAACTGGCAGAAATATAGTTTTGCACAAAAGCATTAGTTAACAGTATAGACCATGGAAATGCCTGTACCAAAGCCAGGTTTAAAGTTTTCAAGAGTGCTAAAAGGGAGAGTATAATTGTTATCATCATAATGATAATAAAAAGCTGCTTTAATACTTAAGCTAATACATACAATGCTAACGACAGCACTGAATTTACATTAAATAAATGTTACTGAAACTGCTGTAAATGTAAAAATATAAATATAGGACATCTATATTTCCTTGTGCTAATAAAAGAAATAATTCACAAATAAAGTGGGAAACATTGTCATGAGTGGCAAATCTTTGAGTAATAATACAAAGTATTTACAGTTAATGAGTGAAATATTTTTTTCCCTTTATCTACTCAGATAAAATTAGATTTTCTTTTGATTATGTTTTTTAAGTAACAAGCCATCAATTCATGTGGATATTTTCTTCCCTTTATGCCAATGCAAATAATAGATAAAAAGATACTTGTTCCCTTTTAACTTTTTTAATACAATGTTTGGATTTATGATAGTGATAGATGTCATACAGCTCATGTAAATAGGTGTGGACTCTACAAAAAAAACATGAAAATGACATGGCATATTGAAACAGATGTATTCTAAGCAGGTAATAACAATGTTACTAATATATTTACATTTTTCATCTTTAATCTCCTTAAACTGTACTTTTTTAGTTCTTCAAATCCAAATAACATGAGCTCAAAATATTTTGAAACTGTACCATAATTTTTTACTGCATTTTCAAGAGGCATCACATTTATCTCACAGTGCTCAAAATGAAATTGATTCCATAGCAAACAATATTTAATTCTTTTTTTTTTTAAATTTCATTTAAAAGAATTCTTATTTTCCACATATTATGATTCCAAACAATCAATGACAGAAAAAGAACACTTATGCAGTTGAATCAAGGTCACTACCTCCACTGCTCCTGTCATATGTACATCATATGAAATTAACTTAGATAATAAATTCACTCTATCACAAATTGAAAGAAAAATTTAGTTGGATTGAGAGAAAAACAAAATCTATTCCAGACAAATTAAAAAAGTTGTTTTAATGTGCACTCATTGACAATATGACTCTAAATTTTAATTTTAAGTAGACCAATACGAGAATTATTGTGAAACAAATGATAAACATTTGTACCAGGTTCAAAGATTGCTGAGTGCTGTTATGTGCACATTAATTTTGTTACTGTATTTTGATGAGACTATAGATGCATATTTACTTTGGAATCCAGCATGAATTCAATTACTTGGTTTCTTGTATTGTGTTCTTTTGATGCAGTGTTTGGTGGAAAAGCAAAATGAGCATATGGGAAAATATGAACTTGTTTTTTTCTGAGTAATACTGCACTCCTAAAGTCATGTAAAGTCAGAAAAAAATGTTCATATGTTCCCATACAAATGCAGTAAGCTGTAAGTAAGCATGGATGACAACTAATCAATATTGATCCAAGCTTTGGGTCCTCATTGAAAGGAGAAAGTCAAAGATGTGCTGCCTTGAAAACAGTCACTGTCCTCATTGAAAATCCTCTCTTGTTTGAAGTGAAAACTTCCAACATGTTTTTATAAATCTTTAGAGTTCTCCTAGGTTGAGTTCTTAGTTCTGTCACATGGATGGGAAGTGGTAGGTGAGAGGGTGCAGAAAGAATGAAATTAGGTCCAAAATATGGAACTACATATTAGATTAATATACATAATGGTAGATATATTTCCTAAATGGAATATAAAGTAGTTTCAAAAGTGTAGCTTCATAACTGGCATCACTACATTGGCATTATCCTTTCTCTCCCATTGATATATTTCAGTGTCTTATTACGAAAGATATAATAAGTATTGGGTATTTGTCAGAAATTTTTTTTTCTTAGTTCAATAAAAAGTGTAATGATACATGCATGATATTACCATATTAGTTCTAGTTGTTATAACTTCCTTGAGAAGAACAGTGTAATGGCTGGTAATGAGAAACAAATTGTCAAATGGTGCATACTGTGATCATTGATTTTCATGAAAAAAAGGACTTTCGACTGACAATTTAACAGCTGCTGGAAAGTAATCATTTTTCAAATCCATTCTTGAAATGCATCTTTTTTTTGTTTTTATTTATCATACATTAATTTTATATGCTGCATTTTGTTTTGAACTCAACATTTTTGTAATAATTTTATTATTTTATTTGTAACCGCATTATTCATTTTAGTTTTAATGTGAAGTTAGCCACTAAAGGTCTGTATAAACTTGTCTAATTGTCAGTGACTACTTATTTTTTCAATGATTTTCCTTTCAGTCCCCCTCCGTACGACATTACTTGACTCCCACCCTCATTTTTTCAATGATTTTCCTTTCAGTCCCCCTCCGTACGACGTTACTTGACTCCCACCCTCAGCGATGGAGCAGTCAGAGTTGAAAAGGAGAGAGCAGGTCTAAAGAAGAGACCTGGAAGACACAGCACAGGTAGAAATTTAGTGCACTTAGCCATAAAGAATGTACATTCTTATTCCAAGCTCATACACTTTGATCTGGATTTTCATATTTATACAGATTCTCATTCACCATCAAATGTTGATGCCATCGTATGAAATTGAAAAAGATTTAAAAATCTTTATCTAAACATAAATACTGAAGAGAATTTCACTGCTTTGATAGAAAGGATCCTTGCTTAACCCTTTCATCACGGCAGACCATTTAACCGTTCCAGGAAAACTACATACGTCAACACTATGGACCAACTTTTTGGTCTGGGGCAGTTTTCTTCTTTAACATTATAGTACCCGACTAAATATCTTTCGGGGTACCTATAATAACTTCTATCTGGTAATGTAGATGTTATATTTGGATGATCTCGTGAGTTTAGCTTGTATACAACTAGAAATAACGAACAAATTATGAACTTTTAATGTGTTTTCCGAATGCTGAAATTTGTATCCAAAATGGCGGCGTTTGAGGGAATTTTAGAGGAGAATTTTTGGAGGATTTAAATAATTTCGACCTGGTAAATTTGGATGAAAATGAGAGAAGATGTATGGAGAGAAAATGGAATGCACTTGTGGGTGACAGTGATGACGATGAAGAGGACTTTGAAGGTTTTGAACCATAGGAATTGCACGTTCCACATGGTTTTGTTTTGGACGAAGCCCGAAAACCAAAGAGATTTGTTTCAGTTTTCAGACAGAGTTGGGCACACCCGAGAGTTAGATGGCTCCAGGAAAGCTTCGGATTATTTTCAAATATTCTATTCAGATGAAGTTTTTGGAAAAATTGTCCGTTTAATGAACTTAAATGTGACGATCAAACATGGCAGAGACGATAATAAGTGTGTGGATAGATCTCACCTTGGAGATCATTTTGGTTCATTTTATAGAATTTTATATATTATGGACACCATAAAAGAAAGACTTGTGTTGCTATTGTGATTATTCACTAGTACATCTAGGGTAAATTGAACAAGTTTTGAGAACTTTCTAAGTTTTCTAAGAGGTAATAAAATAATTACTTGTATTTAACCTGTTGTATTACCTGTTTGTACCTGCATTTAAACAGTTGTAATAGATATGCATATTTTTATTGAATTATTCATAAATTTGATTTTTCACCTTGATTTTGACACCTAATCCAGCCAGATATCTTTAACATTGGCAAAGTTATGTTGTTTCAAAGTCCACAAGTCATTTTGCTTTACATCTCCAAAGTTACTTAGTGTTGAGGACTCTATGCCTACAAAGTTACTTAGTGATGAAAGGGTTAAAGGACTTTAAATATTGTACACATAATGCTGATATTCTTTCAGTTGGATACAAAACAAAAAACATGCTGTTCATCCAGATTTCTTGTCTGAATTTGTTAAAAGGTGGACAATCTCAGGTCCACCTTTTTATCTGCTTACCATATCTAGATATAGAGAGAATTTTGATGTTGGAATATTGGATGTATGACCATTTGCCTTTGCTTGTGCTGGAGAAGGGTTTTGAACAGAGATCAGTAGAGGTGCAAATAAAAAATATACTGTATCATCAGTTAGATGTGGGATGAAAGAGTGATTTTGATAAACCTGATGATGTGAATTAAAGATTTTATGCAGAGAATACTTCTGTTTCTGTTTTCATGAGCTATTATATTGTATTTATTATCTTTAATGACCATATTGCCATTTTTCTAACTTTACAAAATCTCATAATCAAATATATACTTGAATAGTATTTGTGTAATTGTAGCATGCAAAATTATGGCTAAACGTTACACCAAGATAAACAAAGTTGAAATTGATCCTCTTGAGGTCGTCTCATGTGAGTGTATCTGGGAGGGATAAAATGTCTGATGTTTTCCTTGAATCCATTACTCATTCAGGTTAACATCAATTTAATGACTTGTATTATGTAAGAAAATAAGCACTTCTCAACAGGTAAAAGACTTAAAGACAAAAAAAATCCCAAAATTTGATGTTTTATTATATATAGGTTAAAAAAAACATGTATTAGTCTAAAGTGTTAGATCCTATAGCATTTGCTGGTACTTTTTTTATATCTTGTATTGGTCTTTTAGGACAGTCTACCCTCCTTTTAGTAATAATTTGTTGCTGGATTCCATGCAACAAAATTAAAGTCCACTAAGCAATTTGCAGTGTAGTTATGCTTTGAACCATTTTAAAAGAGCTTATTCTGCTCATTTATTTCTCCATAACACAAAGGACATATATTGGAATTGTGTTGTGGAAACACATTTGTTTGTTTTTTTACTCCATACTTTTGAAGGGATTGTGTTCATTAGAGGTTCTGGTAATTAATAGCTTTTGCCATCATTCTTAATTGAATTTGGAGGAATTTAAATGACTTAGATTTAGAGACCCTAAGCAATTATGTCTTGTTGGGATGAACATAATTTTTTTATATGTTAAGATCAAAGACCTAATGAAGTAGAAAATTATTTAAGATTTACATTTTTGTTTTCTTATTTTTCCTTGGCTGAAATGGACATTTTAGTCATCTTGGTGTATATATGTAGTTTAATTATTAATGATGTTATTGCATCACTTGAAAGGAAAAATAAATTGAATAAATCAATGGTTCCAGTAACTTCAAACTATTGCTTATGTTGTTATTAATGATGGTATATCAGTGAGTTATTGTGACATCAATGAAATTAGTGTATGATAATAACAGCATGCTTAAGATCAGTTCAGAATGGTTGATATTTACACCTGAGGTTTTACTTAGTCTGTGGTTTGCATTTAGTTGTGTGCTGTAGATGGTATATATGGTAATTTGTTATTCCCACTCAACCTAACAGTTAATGGTTTGATTGACATACATTATAACAGGTACAAAGACTCTTGGAGTTGGGCTCAGCCTTGGTCATTCTATCATGGAGGCAAGCACAGAGAATTTGTCCACTGTTGCTGCAGATGGTCCTGAAGTCACTCATCTCATTGGGAAAAATGTAACTTGTGATGTATCCCCCTGGTGGAAAGATCAGCTGTTGATGGATGGCCAGGAATAGATTTTAGTAAATTACACATACATTGTACAGCATTGCAGTAACCAATTATCTTGCAGTAACCAATTATCAAAATCTGTGAAAATTTAATTTGTGAAATTACCTGTATTGCTCCCTTTTGTTTGACTATTTTATACTAATTTTGTCACATTCACAAATGTCCTGTGATTTGTAATGATGTTTTAAGTAGTCTTCATATGTTTTAAATAATAAAAGAAAGAAATAAACTTAATGCAATTGAGATTATTCAGTTAAGTCAGACTGGAGAAGGATAGTTATGTTGGCAACTGTACAGAGAGAAATTTTTCATATATATATATATATATATATATATATATATATATATATATATATATATATATATATATATATATACACACACTTAATGAACATTTATCTTTCTCTTGTTGAAGACATTGGTAGGGGATATAACATTTGGCCTTTTTTTTTTTTTAGATCTAGTTTTAAAGTGAATAGCCCAATTATACCAAAGCTAAGTCACTGATGTTATTATCAGAGTCCCCTTTATGTTGACTAGTTGTAAATGAAAATGGTGCCAGTTGAATGTCTGCAATATCTGCCACAGCTGTCCTTTTGAAAATCATTTTTATTGCAACACCACTTCAAGGAAAGTCTTATCATCATTTGGTGTTTGCCAGAAGACTTTTGTTGGTGACTAGTTGGTTGTAATTGATAATGGTGTTGCCCAGACAACCAGTATTGCAAACACAGCAGTTATCTTGAAAATCATTTCGCTACATATCCTGAACAGAATGTCACCAGCATGGGTCTTTCATCAGGAGACTTATGGTGTATGGTTGGCCATAAATAAAAATTGCATTGATGTCAAATATGGAGATACCAATGGCCCTCTTGAACTCTTTATTGCTGCTTTTACTTGTGGGAGATTGATATCAACATTATCTTTTCACCAGAAGACTTATGACCACTAGTTGGTACTAAATAAAAATGGTGTTGCTGTTAGATCTTGTATTGCTACCATGGAAATCATTTTATTATCACTACTCCATGGAAGTCATTTTGTTATTGCTACTCCCTCTTAAATGGAAAGTCATGGAGTATGGTTTGTCCTAACTAAATTTAGTGCTTATCTTATATCTAATTCAGCTGCCACAGTGACTAATTGGAAATGTTTTTGTACAAGAATATCAGATGGTTTAAAAATAAAAAATAGTCTTCCTGGACATACTTTTCAGACAGTAAAGTGTCAGTCCATTGGATGGAGTCTTGTTTTAGCTCTGTGGTCATAGACCAAAACAGCTCATGGGGTTCCATCTGTAAACACATATAATCATCTTGAGATATAGGATTTTGAATGATAATGATACTATTTGGGCTTCCTATATGACCACCACATCAGTTGAGATATTTGTTGTTGCTACTCCTAAATAGATGGCCCTAACAGCATGGGTTTTTCAAAAAAAGACTTCTTATGATGCCTAGTTGGTGTTCAATAACAATGATGGCCAGTTCATACCTTGTATGGCCACCATGGTGGCCTTCCTTTAAATCTTATTGTTACACATCTTAAACATAAAGTCATATCAACATGGGATTTTTACCAAAAGACTTATTTTAATCTCTAGATGGTCCTTGATAAAATTGGTGCCAATCTGATAAAAATCTTGTCACAACATCTTTTCTGAATGGACAGTCAATATTTCACCTAAAGACCTATCATAGTATGTAAATAGTTCTAAATTAAAATCATATCAATCTTACATCAGATGTGTCTGCCATGGTGGTCATGTTGAAATAGCTCAAGAATATCAGATATGGTTTCAACAACTAAGCAGTTTAAAAGAAGAAATGGTCTTATCTTGGGTTGCAGGAAAATATTTTCAGTCATAAGAGCATCAGCCCTTCAAGGGACTCTTGTTTCATTTTTAATCCAAATTAACTTTCTTATAAATCATTAGTTGGTAATTTGTATCTTTGAGCTTTTGCTGAGGAAAACCTAATGATCATACAGAGTTAGATAAGCTAAAACCCTTGCCAGAACACTCAAAGGAAATATTGTAAACCCCTCATACTTTGAACCCAGGCTTAGAACCTTGCTTACTGGAAAATGGTCTTGTGTTGTAGATGGACTTTTAGAAGATGCTGCATATGAATCTGTAATACATCTTCATAGGAATTTTAAAAAGATAAGGTAGAGAGCTTGTCATGCCTGTTTTTTAAATATCTGAATTGTTTATGCAGTTTCACTTCTTTTTTGGTTGATTTTAATGTGATATGTTTATAATCCTTTATTTTATTTTCCTTGTTGTTTTTAGTATAATAGTTATATAAAGTTTGCTACATTCAGATATTTCTGAGATTCTTGGGAATTTTTTGAGTCCTTCATGCTTTGTCTTTCAGTCAATGGATCTGCAGGTTTTAATCATAGCTTTACCAATGTTTCAGTCATATCACTATGATGTCTGCATTATGGCAGTTTATAGTGATATCTAGAAATGGGGCATCATGCCGCAGACATGTAGCATCTATTTCAGTTCTGAATCTTCCATTCTGATGTGACACATAATGCAACATTAAAACAAATCCTATATTCATTCAGAACATTTATAGAAACATTTGTAATAAAATTGAAGTCTGTTTATATGTCCCAAAATATTTTTAAAGTTTTGTTCATAAAGATGCAACAGTTGTGTAGAAGAGGATTTTAAAATGATTGATTTATACAATGCAGTCTTTGATTTTTAGACATGAATGCTTTGTTATGATAAGAATTGGTTGGTGTTACCATCTTAGCTATCCATGATACATAATAAGTAGATAAATGACAAAGAACTTTGTGTAGAGTTTATAATTTAATTAAATATTTTTTCTTGGAAAGGTTCAGTGTGTTTGAAACTTGCAGAACTTAACAAAGTGATGGGGGAAACAAATTGGCAATGATTCTTTAAGATTGTCAAACATTAAAAGTTGGAATACATCAATTTTTCTTCACATTTATTATAACTTGAATGCGTCTAAGCTATTCATAATTTTGCTTAATTTATTTGCTTAAATTTAGGAATGTTCTTAATTTTTCTTATTGGTAGCACAAATAGTTTGTTTCAAAAAAGTATTTGTAACTGATAGATTGGATCAGTTGAATTTATATGTCCTTGGGAAGGCACTTAGCTCCCATCTTTCAGAGTGATCTAGCCAGCAGTGTGCTAAAAATGTCACTAAAGCTGCCATCAGAATCAAGGATTCTTATTTTATCTGCTTACTTTCACATTTGAGATTCTAGTCAATCAGACTGTGCAATCCAGTTATTTAAAAACAAAACATTCATCTTTATTACTTGTTACATTTTTTACACCATGTTTTAATTTAAATTGAAGTCCAAGCATGTGAAGCAAAGATGCTAAGTTAATTGTTGAAACTTCTTTTCTGTGTGAAAGTGCTGTGTTTGCAGCAATGCAAATGAAAAATAAATATATGTATTTCCTGTCACACTTGTTTTAAAATTAGGGTATTCAGGCCATTTGTTTTTTTAAACATTATATGTATTTAATCTTTTCTTTTTTAACCATGACTGGGGTGGGATGGGGGGGATGTTCTGGGCTCAACAGTGAGAAACAGAGATGGTGGGCCAACTGGTAAGACACATATTATTTGTTTGGCTTAAGGACAAGTACAGATAGTACTTACATGACAAGTACAGAAAACTTACATGAGTTTTCACTTTACAGAGGGATAGATGTAGAGATTAATGGAGGATATACATAATTAAATGTGTAATGAGTCTGTTGTCAATATACAGATCTTTGTATATTTCTGTATATTCATTGAATTATATGTATGTAAGTATGTATGTATGTATGTATGTATGTATGTATGTATGTATGTATGTATGTATGTATGTATGTATGTATGTATGTATGTATGTACTGCTAATTCTGTTTGTGAAATTGAAGTTTTGTCAATTTTATATGACATTCAAGAAATTGATGGATTTGTTACAGTTGTATACAAGGATCTCCACATCTTGTGACTTGATATTTTAAGTCCAATGATTATTCATATGTATATATTAATTGTTCAAACTGTGATTATTAATTTTTTTTTATTGTGTGTAACTTTAGCATATTTATTGGTAGGTACATTTAACTTGCATTTATGGTATGATTGCAGATGGAATTTAGTCATTCATTGAGTATAAACAGTGTTAGAATAAATATTCGTTACCATGCTGTTTGTCTTTTAAATTTAATTTCAAGATATTTATGGAATAATTCATGTTTATAATTGGATAAAGAAAAATAGCCATGTTTGACATGTACAGTCCAACCTGTAACAATTTTATAATGATCACCAGGTCTAAACATCCATTCTAATTCTTTATCCATTTCCTATATAAAATTGATGTATGTATTGGCCACATGCTATCCATGGCAAGTGGCCAGATGTTTCATGACCAAATAATGGTTTCTCACTTCTTTAAAGGTCACTGATGTGCATCCACAGTGATCACTATGCCATTGGAAGTAGAGTGCAGACAGTTTTGAAAATAGGTTGCAGGAACCTTGTTTACGTATGCAACTAACATTGTATGCCTGACGTATGTTTGACTGAAATAGATACTGAGGCTTCAGCAGGGTTTCTGCTATAATATTTATCCAGAGGGACAGTATATCATTATGAATATTTTTCTAAGTCGAGAGAGGAAAATTTGAAGCAAGATGGCATATAGCAGGCCAGTAGATGTGATTGATAGAAATCAGATATGATGGATATAATGGCAATACAAGAAGCTTCATTGATAAAAAATTACCTTATCATTAAAGGTTATGACCATGTTGGTAATACATTTTTTTTTACAAATTATATTCAGTATTATATGGTGTAACAGAAATTAAATTCTGTTCACTTTTGAGTTTAAGTTCTAATTTTCAGCCTTTCCCATCCTTGCATTTACTATTTCAATTTTTATAAAATTACATGCATATTATATTTGAATAAATGCTAAATTGTATATTTATGCACATTTGTTTCTTTCTAAAGAGGAAATCCAATAAGCTCTTACTAGCAGAACTTTCGCCGCACACCTATCTCAAACACAAGTACCAAACTTGTGAAAAAAATCTGCTTGACATAATTTTCATTAATTATGTCACAATAATAAAATCATCAGTGGACATACCAGAATTATCAGACCATGACATTCTGAAGACAGGTTCCGATACTATAATCCATGAAGTTTAGCAAAAACCAAAGTAGTTCTTTAAAGCTAATTGGGTGGCATTGCTGGTAAATCTTCCTTATATATCACAAACACTTATTAGTATGCATGATTCATGAGCTATTGCAATCCAGCTTGTAAACTTCATTTCTGTTATCTGTTGACAAGTACATCTAAATGTTGAAAGTTCAGACACAATCAAGGTTAGATCATTACACTGTGAAAGTGCTAAAGTAAGACAGCACACTGGTACTTGATGGCCAATATATTCAGCAATTGTGACAAATATAGGCATTTTCAAAGAAAGTAAAAGACATTAAAGTGGGCTGAATCTTATATTAATTCAATAGTTCAATAGGGAATTTGAACAGGCAAGACCAAAATCATTTTGGAGGCACAAACAATTCAAACATTGGGATAATATGGGTAACACCTGTGAAAGCTGGAGGTACACCAATTTCTGAGAGTTAAGAGAGGCTCAGATTTTAAAAAACCAATTCAAATTTCTTTTCCATTTGTGACAATGACATGGTTTGCCCAAATATGGTTACATATATAGTTGAGCATATTAGTACTATCAGCATACTGGTTGAAAGGCTTTGTTAGCACCTTAAAATAACTTGAATTGACAAGCTAATGAAATCCCAGATATGATAAAAGTAAAATTTTGTAATTACTCCTTGGTTAAGTGGTTAAGTGTTATCTTCCAAAAATCTTTGTGATTTACAAGATGGCTGGCTTGGTGCATTTTGTATACCTGCCATTATCCATGGCAGTGTTGTGTTGGGGGATGAGACCCAAAAAGTGTTTTGAGGTCCCAATGGGGAAGTGCATGTGGCCTTAAAAAGTGTCATCATTTAGTCATTTTCTTTTTTTCTGGGGGCTTCAAAGGTAAATTAGAATAATAAAATGCTGATACATTATTTTACTTTTTTGTTTATTTAATGGTTTCATGCTTTATACTTAGGCAAATTTTATTTTCCCTATTGTAATAACTGATAAAGATAGTGTACATTTGACTATCCTTGGCTCGTTTTTGAGCACTTTTGAAGCAGTTCTTTTGGTAGCTGTCTGTATTGTATAATGCATAGTTTCCATAATCATCACATGTAAAGAAATTTCAGCCACAGTAAATGAAAGTAGTATAATGGTATATCAAAATTCTCTTCACTGTATATGTTGCCAATGCAGACAATTTCACTCAAGACCCTTTTTCCGAAGTACACACTAACTTTAGAGTGCCATCATAAACAAGTGATAAAAAATACAGACACTGGCAGCATAATTTATCATAGGTGATTTTAAAGCACTTTCCTAGGATGGTCTACCAGATTGCTGCTCAACGTATATCACCACTCCCTCGTTAACTCGCGCACAACGGGGTCCAAAAACATCGACCGCGTTATAAGCGAGGGCGCGAGTTATCTAGGAACATAAAACAAAAAAAATATTAACAAAAGGATCAACGTAGAGGCAAAAGGGGGGTTTGGGTTGGGCTGGTATATTATTGTTGAATACTCAATAACCGTGCTAAGATTAACTGCGAATAAATATCTCTTCATAGCGGTTTTATTTTGTTTACTTTTCTCCTCACAGAGTAACATCAATTTCAGGATAATTTACAGTATATTGAGATCATCAAAAACATTATTCCACATGGTTTCAGTTCGCCTAGCACATGTACAACTTTGCACATTGTGTACTACCTCACAAGTTTTTGTGCTGAATTGGATAAATTCACGTTTTATTGTTTGATTATAAGCAGACCCTTTTTTATAAAAAAGATCGACACTCATTTTAAAAAAAACAATGTCGATCAAACGATGGGTAGATTTGATTGTGGTAGAAGTAAAATGAAAAAAAAATTACAAGGTACAATGGTTAACCATTATCAACATGAATTTATTGGGTCTACAAATTTAATATAACGTATAACGTAAATTAGAATACAATAATACTTGTAGTTTGTGACACGTTTGACAAATATCACTTCACATTTTGAAAACATCTGTTTATTTTTTGTTACTCTTTGATTTCTCTGCCGCTTCTGTGTATTGTTCATGGATGGCCATCTCTCGGAGTTGGTATGGATAATTATGTGCGACTTCCTGATTCGCTTTATGGTATTTCTCCCGACAATGAATTTTGTTTAATTCTATGTCGGCGCTGGAATCTCCAAAGCTACCCATGGCTTGCACTAAAAGGAGATATATTCTCTATACCTTTTGCCATTTTTTTCTGCTTGGACCTTGAAAATTGTTTCAGAGATGGGAAGATCTTGTTCACGTTGATGTGTGAACTATGCGTACACAGCATCATCTAATTCCGCATCGTTTGCAGTCTGTGCTCGTTTTTGTTTAATCCCATTATCTAAATCAACATCATGTAGATAATCCCGAAGTTTTTGCTTATCCTTAAACCAACCTCTAAATGTCGACTCATCACCTGTTTAGTTCCTTGCAAACGTTGGAAACCTCGCTTCGACATTATGAACCTATCTACAATGCACATATTTTCAGTCAATGAGTACACCTTTCGCTTACTTCCTTTAGTCTATATGGTTACATTAACAAATGATAAGAATACATTACTGATATTATATACTTTAGTGATATTAAGTACATACAAATGTGAAACCATTTTCGATTGGTCAGATAAAATTAATTTTGATAACGGTAATAACAACAAGAACTTTTGCCGCTATTGGCATGCCTTTGAATTTAGTTTTAATTGTACTTTTAACAAGCTGATAAGAATCAGCAAGATATTGTTGTCAGTCAATTAAATTGATCCTCTTCTGTTCCTTTGGGGAATAGCACACCTTAGTCTATAAGCTTGGGGTGGGATCTGTTCAGTCAAACATCAGTCGTTGATCGTTGTTTTCCTGGGTCTTTTATGCATGTTATGGGCACCAGCGGAACTCTCGATAAAAAATATGGGTTATTCGCGTAAAGGAATAGTCCATTATGAACAATATACTATGCTTGTATTTCTTTCCCAGCATTTCTGTACTTATCCCTCATATAACTACACCCAACTTTTTCTAGAAGCTGTGATCAACTATATTTGGTGATATAATGAGTTACTGCCTACATTTTGTTGAACAATCAAAAAATGTTTAATATTCAGTTTGTAGAGGATGGACGAGGACTGCTTGTATGCAAAAACTGGGACTACTTACCTCATGTATCTGCTGTAAGTGAAAAGTCTTAACAGCCTATGCTTTGAATAAGATTGGATCATTTCCATCTGTTCCTGGCGTTATGTTCTGTGACCTCCAAAAATATTAGGTACTTGAATTTGGATGAATTTCAAATGTGATTTAACCCGTATCACCCATTTAATCCCATGACGTAAGATTTTATCCAACGGACCTAGCACGTACACAAATTTGATAATATCATCTCTTTTAACCAGAGGACAACTTTGGTACGATGCTTCAGGTTTTTGATCAGAGCTATAAACTCTGTATATATGAAAGTACATGAATGCTCAAGGACTATGTCTGAGTTTATAGGTTGCTAAGTGCGCTGATTTAAACTATGAAACATCTGGAGGAAAAGTACGTGAATGCTTCCTAGCCTGTTTGTACTGTTGTCATATCTACAGCAAGATGTGTTAAATTTAATTACTATTTCAATTCCTTTTCTTGTAAACAAAATTAGAGCATACTGTACATTAAATAGTTGGATTAAAATAGAACATGCCAAATTGTATTTTAAAATGGAAGAAACAGAACTTGTCAAGTATAGTTAAAATTTAAAGAATATCATAACCACCACTAAGAACTAAAACCAACAAAAACAATATCAAGGAATCACTGCCAAATGAGTATATATAAATAACATACAAATATTATTAGGTCTTTCAATGAAACTGATATAGAAATATTACCATGTCTACGAAAACTAAACATAAAACGAAACAAAACAAATAACCAACAACCATTAAAACGACATCAAGGAGCGCAACACCATAATTAATAATATTAGTTATTGTAGGAGCCACAATTTCAAAAGATAAGTGATATTAGAATTGTTCTACCAAATTCACAAATTCAGAGAAATGTTATATTTTACATTCTAAAATATATTCGGCAACCTAAGCTGTTCTACTTAAGACAGATGTTCTACACCATTGTAAAGTTTTGATTGTGAATTTTAGATGAACAAATATTCTTATAGCGATTCAATATGTTCAATAATTAGAAACGATAAACATGATGAAAGTCTGCTCAGTTTATCAGTTACTGTTGGATAATTTCGATTAGTATGCAATAAAGTTCAAGAGATTCTGTTGAAAATAAATCAGAAGTGATAAACAGCATAAGTTATGAAAAGCTAGTATTTCATTGTAGTAATGTGAACACCATCTAACTTTGATTAATAAATCTTCATATCTGGTTTCTTCCTCTGAAGATGTATTATTCATTTCAATACATGCTATGCATTCGAAGAGTAACAAAATCATGTTTGGGAAATAAAATAATAAAATGAAATTATTAAAGGAATATGCCATTTAAAGACTGGAAAGGAAAGTGCCTCAAATATGAATTTAAATAATCTTTTGTTTCATATATTTGGCAGTTTGGTTTCATTTTAACATATTTATGTAAAATGTTTTTTTTCTCAATGCAGGTCATTTTTGTCTTTAAACGAATGCATTTATGACGACATACACGATTTCAGAGGTATTACCGTAACTAATTGCTAATGGAGTTTTACGTTTTAGAAGTGGATTGGAGGTCTTTAAACGGAATATGCATGGATATTCATTGAATACCTGAGTTGTCTTTAAATGCATCCTTGCATTAATCAATTCCATACATGCATAATTTTCAGTCCATAACAAATCACTCGTGAGCATTGAACACCTTTAATAGATGTGATTCTTCTGTGAAAAGATGTTCTGCATATTTTTTCCAGGAACTCAAAAAGACTTTTTCGTGGAGACTCTTCAAGCTTACTGCCATAAGTGCAATAATGACGATTACATATTCCATCTTGCCCAACCGAAGTGTCTGTATCAGTATTGTATAAAATGAGCATTATACCCGGTATTTGCGAGGAGTTACAAAGACCTTAATTTGAAATTAAACACTTTGTATTGTAATGGTATATTTTGGAGGATAGTATATGCGGATAATGTTGAACAATCATTCAATCGAAACTATTCTGTTTTTTTTTTGTTTCATTTCAAATATTGTAATTTGAGCCAGAAAATCGTCCTTGCTGCATCAAAGCCATCCAAGATAATAAATGACTTTCGTTTGAGAGACAGTGTTGAATTTTTATTTGTAGATTTTGTGATGTGGTTTTGTAGTTGATTATATTGAAATAGTGAGTAATTCATCTTTTTTGTTTACACGGAAATGTATTTAACAATTTTGCGTTGTATTTGAAATCGTATCAACCTAAGTGTTTAATTCATACTACACTTTTACTGATCATAACTTGCCTAACAAATCTATACGTTAACAAATCTTAACGTCCAACACCCTTATTCTTTCTGGAAAGATTTGATAGTTAAAATTGCCATAAATAATTTCTACAGCCGATAAATGTCGGTATGAATATGATACCAGTGTGATCCGACAAAATGTGTCAAAATAAATAATAGCATGTTATTTAATATCAACTGAAATTTTTGAGTTTCTGCGAATATTAAAAAGTGAGTTATCTGATATTTCATTTTCAATTGTTGCTACACATCGCAGGGAACTGATAAAAGTCATTACTACATACCTTATGAGAGAAATTGTTTGATCAATAGGTGATAGGAGATGCAAAACAAATGTTATCGATATTTGGTGACAGCCATGTGGCTATTTTCCTTGATTATTTTCTGTAAATCAAAACTGTTAGGGCTCTGGTAATCATATATGAATTATTCCACAGTAAACATTCTGTAAAATATTGACGGTATAAAAACAAACGGAAGTATTTTTCTACTTTTATATACAACTTTGACTATTACGAAGAAACAGTACATTTAATATTCATCGAGGTTCAATGAAAATTATGTCAGACTGTACATGAATTTCTCTAATTCATCCTATCCCTGACAAAATTGTCTGAGCTGGGTAAAATGTAACGTAGCATATATATTATTTACTCGCACTGTTGATGGAAACTACGTATTTCCAGCTGTCTTTACCAGTCATCTGTTTCAAAATGACACTTGCGGCATTCTTCCTCTCCCTGCTCAAATTTCAACACATCACGTGATTTAAGTTCTTTTCTCACAAGCAGCAAGGTATGTAGGCCTTATTTATAAAGAATAAATGTTCCTACGAAGGCTAAAATCAAGGTCAATAAAGTTAAAATCAAGTTTCTAACCGAGTATATTCAAATACGGTTGAGAACGGATAATAAATCGTTTTAGCTAGCTCAGTTTTGTTATTCCATCGTTGACGTATTTTGTTTCTTCAAATTTTAATGCGATTCCGTGTACTTGCCGAGTCACTCAAATATTTTCGTTTACCCTATCTGCTGCTATAAATTAAACATCCATTATAAATAATATTAGCAATAATGAATATTGGAAAACCACATTCAGCTAGATTAGCTCAAGAGCGACTAAAAGCAATTAAAAACTATTTATCTGTTTGTGATTCTGTTCAGCAGCAACTACAATCACGTAAGGAATCTCAAGTTGATTATGAGGAGGAAAGAAAACAATTATTTAAACCTATCACTGACACCATTAAAGGTATTCTTCCTGTGTTAGAAAAAACTGCTGAAGCAACTGGAAAAATAACAGAAAGAACTAAGAAAACAAAATTTTTTTTAGAGAACTTCCAGCCAAAATAGCTGCTGGTCAAACAATGCAAGAAATGCTTGAAGGTATTGACAAAGCTCGTGCTGAAATAGGTGATATAAAAGACTATACACAGGAACCAGAAAAAGAATCAAAAGCAAGAGCCAGGATTAACATGGCTGATGAGTTTAATGAAGACACCATTAATCTTATTAGAAAAACAGAAGATCTAAAATTACATAAGATTGCTGCGAGGAGTTAACATAATCGAAAACAAATTTTTAAAATATGATTACACTGGTGATCTCGTAAGTGAGGATACCTGGTACAAATGACTATTTCTCATGTATTATAACTTTAATCAAGCTCGAAACTGCGATCCAAGATATAATGATTGTAAAAATAAGATAGCTAACTATATTGCACAACAATTATCACCACTACCACCACAACTACAATTATCACAACCATCAATACAACAAATATTACAGCATACACGACAACAAAAACAAAATGCACAATCTCCAAAACCAAGTAAATAGGACAAAGAATAAAAAGAGAAATTAGAATAGGATTAGAATATTTAGGAATTTCATAATCTACTGCTGGAAGTGGCTTTACCACACAAGGAAGTGGTCTTATTACTCCATGTTTTAACAATATTCTCGCCGATGTTGAAAGACTAGAAATTCTGATTGGACGAAAACGAGCTGGTAATAATTACCCAGAAATCATTAATGAAGCAGCAGATATTTGTAAAGATTATTTACAAGTGGTATCATGAATATTAATGTGTATCTTATTAATGAAATCGCTGATGACTACCACAGTGATTAGATGTAGTTTAGATATAATGATTATAATATAATGATCCTACATAATGCTCAACTTAGGCCAACCATGGCCAGGGTAATAAACTCTCGATTACTAGTATACAAAACAGCGTACAGAGATGGACTAGTTGTTCAGAATTTGTTTAGAAGGATAGCACCAAACACAATACCGATTGTGAAGCAACTGAGAATGAAAGATATTGAAGTTGTTTGTGGAAAAAGGTATTGGTGCTGCTATTTATGTTACTAGTAAAGCATTCCCAGCAATCAAAGATAGACGAAAACCCCAGCCACCATTAAAATTAGCTAAATCTGAAGTAATGCGTGCTTATATTAGTAAACATGTAAATCAGGTTGCTAATCAAAAACTAGCAGAGTTAGCTGATGAAACATTATCAGAAAAAGAAAGAAATATAATCGCACTTGTCTGATTGAAGGAAGTTGTCTTCGTGTTAGACGAATACAAATATAATAAATATGTTTAAACGCATTCGACATGGACGCACCAGTACTCATAGATGAGCATGTGCGTGATTTTATCAATATTATTCTTACCAAGCACGAATTCCAGATCAGTGTGGAAGAATTGAACTACAAGTTCAGGATAGAGTAGATATTTCTTACCCGCTGAAGCATTGAATTGGAAGGTGAAATTATAAAAACAGATAACATCGAATATGGAGCAGATGTTAGAAGGTTTTATTAATAATGACATCATGGCGTTGTTTGACTGCGCTACGTACATGATCGACGGAAAAATATTAAATCAATTCAGAAAGACGTCGACATTGCCACAACGATACTTGGTCTAGCAAGATACAGTGACGATTATTCAATATCGGCTGGTACATCAATGATGTTTTCAAAGGACACTTCTAACAGTTTTAACAATAGACAGCATGATATAAGATGACCAAGAAACAATGCTGACAACGCTGATGGGAATGTGTGGTGGGTAGTTCATGGTGCTAATCCAGAATTCATTTTACGAGTTACAGCATGTCGAGCAATGTTAAAAGTTAATAAGAGAGCATTTATATGTACAATTCCACTGTCACATATATTTGGATTCTGTAGAAATATCTGAAAGGTTATTTGCGGAGCCAAACATAGAGTTGTACCAGCACGAACGGCTACAGACGATGATGTAATATGGCGACCCATTGGTGATGCAGGTAAAGTAATTCTTACAAAACTTTCATTGCTGCAAATCATGTAGCACGTGCATATCATCGACTAATGACGTTTATATGGCGTGATCAAAACATTGATACTGGTTTACAAATATCACAGATTTTACAACCTAATATCCGATTTATTACTTTTCGCTCGAACATTTAGATTTAACCAAACAATCAGTAGTTGATATACATTTTCGAGCTCGTGTTAATAGAAATATTGGAGCTATTGCCAATTACAGAGCAAACAGCAGAGAGGCTGAACATACAACTTTCTAGAGACCTTATTTTTGAAATCTAAGGGTTCCTTTGAAGGCTGAGAAAAAACGTTTTTGCCTTAATAATAAAAACCTCTCTAAGTGAACAGATTTTTGCTCGATTTATTCAATATGTGGTCACTACGCATATGCCGTTGAGCCTCTCTGCTGCTATGAATTAACCAAAGATGTTTTCTAAACCTACACGATATCTTGATCTAGGATCATGTAAATTTATCGTTATAAATCCAAATGGAACAGCTTGAGCTCTAGAAAAAATTTTTTTAAATTTAATCATATCCATGTCCCCTGAACACAAAGTATAATAAATATTTTGCAAAGTATAATTATCTACGCCATTAAACACAAGCAAAATATTATAGTTATCTCTGAACATTTTAGGTATCTGCATGTATCTTTGAGTAACACAAATCACGTCAGTAGTTTTATGTCTTCCTCGAGAAAATATTCTAGCTGGATTGGATTGTTTGTCCAGCATCACATCATCGTACACTACGAGGTTATTAATGAATCCATCTAAGTCATCTACGGATGGAGCTTCATCAATATCGGTAATAAAATCAATGATATCATTTTTGTCCAGTAATTTCGCAATTTGATTAAAATCTTTAAGTATTTCGTAACATCGTTGATCATCTACAGATGGCGCTACTAAATACAACTTATTCCACTTGAGCCATCGCATTATCAGATTAAGCAATAATTGCGTCTTTCCACTTCCGGACGGACCTATTATAATCATTCTGATAGAATTAGGTAATGCTGGATGGTGCCTTACTGGCTCTTGTTTTCGTGTCGCAGAAAATTTAATTATATCCATATAATAATGATATGAGTTTATATTGTGGTCGATGTAGAGCAACAACCCCCACAATTGGATTGACAACGATAACAACAAAAGTAAGAGACGCGCACTCACAGACAAGTGTGCAAAATGTGGTACAAGTAAATATAAATTTATTTCCGCATCGCAAATAGTGTCTGGTGGTGATAGAGCCGCTTCGTTAGGGAAATTGCTAGGAACTCCATGGGCTAAATATCCCTGTGAGAAAAATCCTCTGGGATATAACTATTGTGTTCCTGGAACTCGTCTTGATATCAGACTTGATAACCAAGATCGACCAAGACCAGGAGAGATTGTAGTAAATAAGATTGATCAAGCATGTCACACTCATGATGTAGCGAATAAAAATCCAGATTTTCAACAACGGCATCTCGCAGATGTGAAATTGATTCACGCGTTAAATTCTATACCTAATAAATCTCCCCGAGAATCTCTCGCTAGTTTTTTTTTTAATAAAATCTGCTATGAAAGGTAAGATAATGATAGGGGCTGGTAACTAATCAACTGTTTATTATAATGGAATTTGTTTATTATTCCCCGAGAGAGTATTGGCGAGGTAAGGTAGCAATTAACAAAATTGCCGCTACAGCAAACGTTTCGCGTGTTGTTGCTGCATCATGGTTAACACGACAGGCAATATGGAAAATCTTTCTAAATCCACCTAAAACAATTCAATACGCACATTTCGATGTCACTGTTCCTAATAAAATTCATCAAGCAGATATCTTGTTTTTACCACACGATACCATTAAAACAGGTAGACGTCAATACACGTACAGATACTTATTAACTGTTGTTAACGTTGTGAGCAGATATAAAAGAGAAGAGCCGCTGTCAACAAAGACAGCATCTGAAGTTGCATCTGCGTTCGAACAAATTTATCAGCGAGGACCCTTACAATGGCCAAAACTGCTACATGTTGATCCTGGCAAAGAATTTCTTGGTGCAGAATCTTTGTTGATGAACAATCACAAAGTTAAAATCAGACAAGGACAAACTGAGATTCATCGTGATCAGGAAATCGTTTAAGGATTTAATCGAACACTTGCTGAGCGTTTACTCGGGTATCAATATGCAAAGGAAATATCCCTGAACTTTGTTCAGGCAGATACAAGATCTCGTGAATGGGTTGCATGGTTACCGAGTGTGAAAGCTGCGCTGAATAAGGAAATTACTCGTACAATTTCTATGAACCGTCTGATGCGATCACAACAAAATATATACCGATAAAACGTAAATCTATTTCTCAACCAGTACTAGGCAATGTTACGGTTAGATATTTATACGAACCCTGCGAACTCGAAGGAGGCAGAAAAAGGGCAACGGATCCAATTTGGAGTGTGACCACACACAAAATATCCAGTGTGTTAAGGTTCACAGGTAGACCTGCAATCTACAGATTAGATTCAACTGCTCCTCGGCGTGGATTTGTACGCGAACAATTACAAATAATTACTGAGGATACGCAATTACCACCGAGTGATACTTTTATAAACTTGCAGATCCTTGACGTCGATTACACTCCAAACAGGTCAGCATCATATTTTTACGCGTGTGACCAAGACTACTATTAATTCTATCAAAGGTAAATTGTCTTGGGTTATTGCTCGAGTACTGCCACAACATTATTGCGTTGCAATTTGTGCAATGATTATTTTGTCGTTGTTTTAACATCATGATAATATCCACATCTATATCAAACTCGCGATTATGTTTTTTGTCACACTGCTTCTAGCTGACTAATTGTTTTTATTAACATTGACATTATTAGTGATTTCTCCGGTTATTACGCAATCCATTATAACTCGTTTAGGTTGGGATATTTTTCTAACTCGAGATACTGCGAGATAAACTAGATTTGACCACTCAATACGATCATCGACGATCCAAACTTTAGTATCAGTGATAGTTAATCCCTGCGACGGATGAATCGTTATAGCGTACCCTAACGTCCATGGCGATTTATACATGTTTAATGCGCCATCGACAACATCAACAGTGACAAGGACAATATCATTTAACACAAGATTTTTGTATTCCTACACCAGGAATCTCAACATCAACATTTTGTTTTCTAGTATCATACTGGACGATAAAACAACGGCACCAGTAACGTTGGAAATTTTTCCTTGTATAACGCATACAATTTCTTTTGTAGTTTGTCACGAACTATTTTTCTACTGGCAACTATCAAATTAATAGGTTTCCATAGGGTCCAAAAATCATTCATGGATGTTTCTGGAATTACATCACTCATTACTTTACATTTTATGTTATCTGATTGAAGTCGTATTAATCTTTTTAATTCTTTCAGCGAGTCATCAATAGCTCTATGATCATCAGATATTTCTTCGTAATAATCTGCAAATGTTTTCAACCACTCATGTGGAGACTACCCAATAAAGGGTGCCGATTGACCATGATCGCCACACATAATCACAGCAGTATTCTTTATTAATAGCCAATCAAGAAATATTTGTAATACCTCCAGAGACAACTTGCATATCGCGTTCCATAGGATTATTTTAGGTATATATTTTTCACCCATTCGTGATGGGGTCCATGTATCTCTCCACCATCTAAAGAATCTATGATATGTACACGACATCACACCTCGTTGCTTTATTTCCGTGGTGAGTTTATGAGTTGGTGTCAAAACAATCATATCTAAACTCATGAATAAGTTAATCGCGCGGCGTTGTTTTACCTGAACCTCCACACCCATTTAGGTAAATGGTCTTATGTCTAGATACAGGATCATGCACGGATGGTGCAGATGATTTTGATACTTGATTATTTCTGTAATATGTTTCCGCAATTTCAACATCGGCAGATTCACAATAACTAAGTATATTTCCTTGTTTTATCCTCCACGTTCCCCATTCACCAATACGGAGATTTAATGAATCTTTATATTTTTCTGCGCATAAAATGAATCCGTAGCAACTCTGACAGTGTAACGAGGAAATCTGTTTATCATCAATAATAGATGTATCGAAACATAAGCTAGCATCGAAGATCTTAAATGAGTAAACGGCGGTGACTCGCCATCAGCATAGTTCAAAATGGTACCAAGTTTTGTTTTGTCTGATAAATAAGCATTATATCGACTTATAAATGTGTTTTTCTCCATCGTATCAGCAATTATAAAATCGAGTTCAGCATCGTCCATAATCAATCTTGTGCAAGTTTGTTTATGATCATGTGATCCTCCTTGAGTAAACTTACCGATTATCTTTCTACAGAGATCTGGAATTATCTCACGCATTACTTCAGATGGTATTTTGTCTACTTGTAGTCATATTAATATTTTAAGTTCTTTCAGCGACTCATCACCAGCTCTATGATCATCAAATATTTCTTCGTAATAATCGCCAATTGTTTCTGCCAAACGTGTGTAGACTGTCCAACAAATGTTGGTGGTTGACCATGATCTCCACACATAATCACAGCAGTATTCTTTAGTAAAAGCCAATCAAGAAATATTTTTAGTACCTCTAGAGACACCGTACATATGTCGTCCCATATGATAATTTTAGGTATATAATTTTCACCCATTCGTGATGGGGTCCATGTATCTCAGCACCAGCTAAAGAAACTATACGACTTTACACTTCGTTGCTTTATTTCCATGGCGAGTTTGTGCGTTGGTGTTAAGCAATCATATCTAAACTCATGAATAAGTTAATCGCGCGTGTTGTTTTACCTGAACCTCCACACCCATTAAGATAAACGGTCTTATGTCTAGATACAGGATCATACACGGATGGCAAAGATGATTCTGATGCTTGATATATTTTGTGGTATGTCTCCACAATTTCAACATCGGCAGATTTACAATAACTAAGTATATTTTCTTGTTTTATCCTCCACGTTCCCTATTCACCATTACCGAGATTGAATGAATCTTTATATTTTTTTGCACATAAAATGAATCTGTCGCGACCCTAACAGCGTAACGAGGAAATCAACGATAATAGATTTATCGAAACATAAGCTAACATTGAAGATCTTAAATGAGTAAACTGCGGTGACTCGCCATCAGTATAGCTCACAATGGTACATAGTTTTGTTTTGTCTGATAAATAAGCATTACATCGACTTATATGTGTTTTTCTCCATCGTATCAGCGATTATAAAATCGAGTTCATCATCGTCCATAATCAATCTTGTGCAAGTTAGTTTATCATCATGTGATCCTCTTTGCGTAAACTTACCGATTATCTTTCTGCCGAGATCTTTTGCAAGTTTCTCATCGTGTTTTTCAGGTTCTGGCAACCAAACTTGTTTCTGCACGCGATATGATATAATAGCTTCAGTTACTTTCAACAATACTAAAATTTTAACATCGAGCATATACCTTAGCAGAACTATTGGAGTCCAGCATTGTTCTGAAAAATGTTTTCCAAACCACGCATAAACAATCGGATGGAGACCTTCTCTAAACTCAAACAACTCTATGAGGGCAAATCCGGTTAGGTCAAAACCTGGTAAGATGTCCAAATCTCTTAAAATATTTAGAACACTCTTCATATCCAAGAAAACTTCCAGGATAACACGCTACCATATCAACTGAGAATACGTCGTTGTAATTATATTTAGTATTCCACAATCCACCGTGCCCGTATTCGATACAAGTTTACACGACATCTTTAAGAAATTCTAATCGTGTCGGTTTCCACAATATTTTCTATTGAGCGAAATGAGCAGCAACCGATGGTACTGTAAAGCAATTACTTAGTAGTTGTCTAACTTTGACATCGTTAGAAGTATATTTCAGCGCAAGTTTTTCCATTTCTTCCTAAAGAGATTTTGTACGATAAATATCACCATTAGACCGTACAAACTGATCATAATGAGCACATTCAGAACTCTGAAACAACCACACAGAAACAGGGTCACGTTTGCTAATATCACATATGGCATCGATTACATCATCGTTGTAAAATTTAACCATTCTTTCTCGTGGAAATACAATTACAGCATTAGTTCATGCATGTGCGTTATGATCAATAATATTTATGAAAGCTCCTCTGGATTTATATTTTATTTCGAACGTAATCTCTCCTGTCAACGTCTTCATTGCTATTGGAAATCTTAATAACTTTTCTAGCTCAACAACGTTGCTGATAGACGCTCCAGTGTCTTTAACTTTTTCAGCCCACATATTTATTTTTTTACGCCTTAAATCTATTAAACCGTTTACCCGTATCGCGTTTGTGGAGTGTTATATAATTCGCTCTGCTACACAGTTTATTCTTGACGAAGTCAAAGATGACAGTTTCATTTTTTTGAGATCTTCTACGTCAGGTTTATCATTTAACGGATAGAGCGCCTACACAACAGCAGTTACTGGATAAGATCGCTCATAATACGGCCTTTCTATTCCAGTCAGTATTCCTGGTTTGGAATTTGCACCGATGATAATATTATTCTCTGACTTCTGGATGGATTCGCGTTTGTCTCGGATGATCCATATATCATCCTCTGTATTTACAATAAATTTTACTAAAATAATATATTTCCGAACGTCGAGGTAGTCAATGATTTCTCTTGCTTGTTTGTCATTCATCAGATAGATATCATTTCCAATCCTGAATGTGGAGCACACATGAACCGCACCATCGTGGCGAAACTCCCTCTTGGCTTCACTGATGCGTTTAGTTATTTCCGCATTTGCTAAAGCTAGATCTTGCATCGAGAAACTAAAATTTGTGTAGTCTGTCAAGATCAAGTCTAGCGGCGGCAGGCTCAATTGCGGATAATTCCTGCATATTATAATTAAGGCAAAGAAATTGAAGTATTAATCATTTATATATGATTCAACCAAATCACAATTGCCGCTGGCTTAAGATTGGTAACACGTCTCCGTGTAACAAAAATTGCGTAAACGAGTTCTGTAATTATCACATGCAATGCGTTAGAAACTGGAGTCTAAGGCTTAAACCGTGTATACGGTGTGGTGTTGGTGTGCGAGGAAAGACGCACCTTTGTGCTCAATTTGGTGGTAAAAGATACAGGGAGTTGAAAAGATATTACGATAAAAATATAACCTGAATCTATTATAAAGCGTGAAGAAGATTATCTAGCTAGATTTTCAAAACAATGATTTAAACAAATAGTATATACTATATAAATGAAGCAAAATGAGTTTGTGCCACATGCAATCATAACCAATTAAGAAGCGAATTGTGATGGTATTATTAGAAATTGTAGATTAAAAAACCATTAGGTAATGTTACCAAATTTGGTTATCTCACCTTTAATGTCAAAGGAAATAAAAATTATCGATCGCTTAGATTTGTGGTCGAGTGTTTTTTGGGACCGATCAAAGATGGGTATGTAGTTTTCCACATAAACGGCGATAAACTTGACAACTCACTTCGAAATTTAAGTATTATAAGGCAAAGTAAAAACTGCAAATTTGGAAAAACTGGCGGCGCAAGATTCGGAAAAGCTATTAAATCCGTGAATAAAGAATCGGGAAAATAAATTATGTTCAAGTCAATTTATTTCGCTAGTAAATACTTTAACATGGCACAACCCTCAATTAAATTAGTTGCCGATAGAATTACAAAGTCTGTTTTTTTTTTCTTTTAAATTTGAGCAAAATATTATATTCCAATAACTAGATGATCAAGGGCGACAACCAGGACTAGGATGAAACTTTTCAGTATTGTAGTTATTGTTAGGAACATACTATTATTTAGTTTGCAATCATTCAGACAATATTATAAGATGGTTCTTCACAAAGATACATTTACTGCATTCGATATCATGAAACATTCTCATCTTAATCAGATTTAATTATTTTTTTATAAAGTTTTTATTTTGTTTGAATGTTATCAAATTTGTTTTTTTTTGCGCTATTTTTCAGGCATTTTAGTCGATTTTATCATTGTTTTTCGTTGAGCTTGCTTGTTTTCGTTGTGTCAAAACCCCAGGGATGTTAACGGGAATTAAGTTTTAAATTTTTTGACCAAATACTGGTCCTTTCCAGCTATTTTACTCGTATTGTGTAGATTTTGATGGGCGAATTTTCCATAAAAAACCGGAAAAAATAGTATGTGCTCAACAAATTTAAAACCTAATGTTAATTCTTGTGAACATTCCTGGGGTTTTCATCCAACTATAACGAGAAAACTCAAGGAAAATCTTTGTTCACTTCACGTATATCATAATTCTTCGTTGGAGAATCACTGTATGCACACATATGATTGATAACGCATTAACGATGTAACTTTGTACAAACCTACCAGTGGTCTTTTCAATGCTTTTTCGGCAACTCATTCCCTACTGATAAAATAATTACTTTACCCATTGTTTATATAAAATCCGCGTACTGCATTCTTTGTTTTTACATACAATCCTCGTGCAGGATTCACAGAGTGCATAGTCAATAGTGATTGGCTAGCTAAGCTCGCTGTATATAATTATATACGTTATATCGATTTTATCGTAGTACGCTATTGCTGGCTTCCACTGTTAAATTAATGAATTCTGAAAACTAAACGAACAGAGAAATTCCTTGTTTGAAGAATCGTTTATATATATTTCACATATACACTAAATTCTAAGCTCGCTGTGTAAAGGTCTGTTCAACGGCTATTCGTACTTCGAATACAGGTCTCTCTGTTTAAGAATCATATATATATATATATATATATATATATATATATATATATATATATATATATATATATATATATATATAGATAGATACGTTGTGTATTTATTATAAACATTGCAACTGATCTTAGTACTCGTTACACAGATCTAGAATCTAAGAAATTATTTTTTGATCATTACAAAATCACAGAAGAACAATTACAAACACTCATTATACAAGTTCTAAATAACGCTGAAATGAAGAAATCATTAGGTGATCTTATTAAAGAATATTATTCGGGAGAAGTTCAATCGTGGAGAAAAATAGCCCCACTACCATCTATACTAAAAGATAATAATAACCCGTTTGGTGCCTGCAGACATATATCACCAGGCATTGTAAACATAACAACAACAATCGCTGTCAATTTCGTTAGCGACGTTGTGGATGGAAGTGTTCAGATAGATCTTTCATAAGTCTAGCCAGGCCCAGCAAGGGTACATATTATACACATTTTTCCCGCGCGATCCGCATGTGTGGCTTATTGTAACAAAACCTATCAATCCCGTATACTTTCGTGTTTATAACCCGTTATTATCAAGAATACACTATAAACTTACAGAACAAAAAAATCACATCTTAGCCACAAGAAATGAAGAGATAAATATAAATCTGTATGTGAGATCATAATGCGTTTTATGTCACAATGTGAAACAAAAGAATATCTTTATGCATGGTACTCTTGTCTATGGTACCTGATACATAAGGTTTGGTCCGTATTCTTTGTAAAGTATCTAGGCAGAATATATATTTTATTTTCCTAACGGTTTTGTTTTGCGATTACAACAGTTATTGGCCCCTCATTATCGCATTCATTTTCACTCGTATTTTTCACAATGTTCCCTTAACTATCTTATCCGAAAGTTCATAATTGTTTTCTGTTCGTATACATGAGATAATTCTAACTTGATTTTGTCAATAGCGTTTGAGAGAGGTACAAACAACTCTACCTTATCATCAGTGACTGTTGCCAGTGACTTTAACATTCCGTGCTGGACCTCCTTCATAAATTTGTAGTCGGACGATAGCATAAATATGTTTTTGTTTTTCAGTTGTTGTAATGAGTCAAAATCACATAGAATCGTTTCAGCATTAAGATTGTCAGACACATTGATACCGTTATGTTGTAATTTATATTTTTAGTATTCATTATATTATAAATATATATTTAATACAAAAATTAGCAAAATATGTACCGAGAACTGACACTCGATCTACCGTTCCTTAGTTGATCAGATAAACCTAATAATGTTCTTGTTCAGATATTTACCCCACCAGGGAACCCCTAAATATCCGAAATCGAAACTTTAGAGACTCAGAGGGTTTTTGTCTGCGCATGTGTACATGTATACCACTACAAGTCCCTAGGGCATCCGGAACCGAAACTCTAGAAACTCAAAGGGTTGTTTTTACACGTGTTGGTCTTATTTTACTGACCAATCGGATATGCCTTGCAAGAGTTCCTAGACATCCGTTATAGAAGCTCTAGGAATTCAAAGGCTGATGGTCTTTGTGACCGAACCAAATTATGTTTCATTTTGCAATTGTGTCTTTAGAAACGGCCCCTGTGCGGGTACCTTTAGTAGGTCACAAGGTCACAATCTCGTATCAGTTCCCGCTACATATTTTGGACGGCACAAGACGGCATAAACACATAACATATTATGATGATGATGATGATGATAATGATGATGATGATGATGATGATGATGATGATGATGATATGAACAAACCCTAATAATCAACCAATGGGTGATTGACAAAAAGTCAATCCACCATATATATTAATTCTGCATAACATAAATGATACTACTGAAGTCTCTGTGTATAAGCAGTTACCAAGTCAAACCGGATGTCTTTAAAATAACTTTACGCATTAGGAATTGGGTTACACCTACGGCATGTAGGATTGTGATGCAGATTCCATCATATTGTTTGATGTATTCTTTTGTGGTGTATAATAATAAAAATCTTTTAATAAATATTTCATCAACAATGTCTCCAGCACGTTGCGTCTTGTTGGGGTCTACGATAACATTAAATGTTGATCTAGATATCTTGGGGGATCCTTTTGCCATCAAAATCGGTAAAGTAATGATTATTGTTGCTTGGATCAGATTTAAAAAAATATATAACTCCATGGATGTTTTCCTCGATATTCTGGATCTTTAATGAATTTTTCTTCACTCGTTTTAAATTTATTTTTAGTTGGTTCTGAAACTCCATTATAAACCGGTGCGAATTCAGGCCATTCTAACACTGGTCTGATCGAACTCTGATAAATATCTACGAGGTAATCAGGGGAATTTATTTCAATCACCGCTGATAGTGTTGGTTTGTAAACAGCAATCGCTATTTTAGAATCTATCCCTGTTATAGATTTTATTCTGCGTTGGAACTCGTCATTAATCTGTTGTATTTCATAACTACCCGTTGAAATTCAAACAGCTTGCCAATCAGGTGTTCCATCCGGTTTATTGTTTTTTCGCAAATACCAGTGAGCCAATCAGGTGTTCCATCCGGTTTATTCTTATTCGCAAATACCAGTGAATTATTTGCTGGTAATCCACCGAATAGTTTCGACCTGATATTTGGCCAGCTATTATAAACGCGCAGTTGGGCCAATGCGATCTCAATAGCTGAAAATGCAGTTTGTAAAGTTAACGCTAAATTCAGGATTGGTTGAACTTACTGATATCATACTAGTTTTTGATGGTGTCGTATTATTGACGATCTGTTGCAATAATTCCCTTGACGATGTGAACGACTCAGACATTATTGTTAGGGTTATTATTTAATTCTCCATCTTTCCGCTATTGTCACTAGATAATGCGTTGTTTTCCATTATGAAGGCTTCTTCGAAGATTTTCATAATCATTACGAACTCCTCATCAGATATTTTACCATCATTGAAGTATAAGGAAAGATGCGAGCTTAATTCAGTAGAGACGGCTGTTGCTGTGTATAATTTCATCAATTACTCGCGTATTTGTTATCGCTCGCGCATGTAGATATTTTCTTATCGATAATACTGAGAATACCTACACATGTTGTTGTCGTAGGAACGACAATCGTTAAAACCGCAGGAGCAGTCATATTAACGTTGATGATAATAATCCGGTTCCAGCAACAACAACAGAAACCGTGTAAACTACTACATCGATAACAACTATGCGTCTGCGATATTATTTTACTTTCAACGTGTGATCGTCAATGATATTTTTCGTTCAGTCTGACACTTACACGCTTGATTATATCTTTGACGTTGAGCGTCAATAAGTGACTCTCTCATTTGATTTATTATACCAAATGATGTCATTTAATTAAGTAATTAAAATGGGAGCTTTAGTTAAAAATTCTAGATACCACCAAAAATTAGCCGATGCTAAATTTATATCCGATGATTCCAACGTGAACGTTTCTTCAGAATCTTTTTCTAACATATCAGATACAGTTTTAGACAATTTATTAGCTGATGGATATGTGGGAAGTAAGTTAAATTCTACAACGCTAGACACAGACAACCTATATATACCAGCGACCACCGCGGGGTGTTTGATGGTTTTATTTCGTAGTGTCCATGTAGATGAGCCCGATCCGATGACGTACACGGTGTTGATGATCTGTTTGTGATGAATTTTAATAAGATTCGTTTTTCAATGATATCAGGAATTCCACTAATAATATCGTTTAATTCGTGTTAATGTCAACGAGGTTTATGTCAGCGGTTGATGGACTTCCAAAAAATTCATTAATTGATCTGTTTATGTTTCTACGAAAACTTAGAAACGTTTGGACGTGATTGGTAAAATCAGTTCTTATTGTGGTCATTTCATTGTTGATCTTTGTTATTGCTGACACTTGATCGTTATTACTATCGTCGATATACTTTTTCTTGTTGCGTCGTTATCTGCGGTTGGGTTTCCGATATTAGTAATTTTTTTCCCTGACATTATGATTTCACCAGATAATACGTCGCCGGATTTCTTAACATAGTCGTTAACCGACTTACCGGAATCCTGTATTTTATCTTGATGAGCAAAACTAACGATATTATTAGTAACCGCGGTGGGAATTGGTATAAGTACATCGGGTAATTGTATGTTGCTCGTTTTTAATCGTCATTATTTATCTTGAAAAACGACGACTTCGTTTTGATCCACACGTGATATTTAATAAATCATCGTGTTCATTTCTAAGTTGATCAAGAGTTGCGTATTTAGATGAGTCGACACTTTTATATTTCTTCTGAGAAGATCTTCCATAAATATCAACCATTACGTTTACTAGTGTCTGTTCAAAGGCGACATCGTGGTATTCTCATGCACGACCGTATGAGGTGGCTCTCTTGGCGATTCCATAGATATAGCATCAAGTATATTAACTACTTCTCGACCACATATTGGGGGATTCGTTATTGTTTGTGTTGGTAGCGTTGAATACCAGATTGGAGTAATTTTATTGCTGACATAATGAATAAACTCCTTTGGTGGCGCCAAACCATACGAATCGAAATAAACAATTCCACGTGAATCAATTGCATATGCCACCCAATGCGTGCCAGTTCCAGAGTTTTTATCAAGAGTAATAATACTGGTTTCAGCGTTGTTGGGTTGTTTTGGTAATTGATCGCGCATAAAAAACTCCTCTGAAATCTTTTATATTTAGTCGCTCAGCTGCATCGAGTAAATCAAAATTTTGATTGTGGAATTATCATCGAACTGTTCTTAGTCTTAAACCGCGTCCGTACCACGAAGGCGGGGTCCCAGGAAGTCTTAAACAATTTTCTTTACCACGAGGGCGGTGTTCCTGGAAGTCTTAGAACTTTCCCATTTTTTTATTCCCTGTCCGGTTGCTTTCTTTAACGCCATTCCAGCAGCGGTTCCAACAGCGCCTAACGCAGCTGCTTTTGCAACAGCTGGAGCTTCAGCGGATATTAATGCTGGTATAGCTGCGAGAAGTGGAAATATACCACCCGATTTCGCGATGTCTTTAATAACCGCTGAAGAAAGATCAAGTCGTACCCCGGTCTTTGATCGCTTGCCTTTATTAAAGTGATTATACTGACGATCGGTCAACGATAGCTTATTCGGACAACCTGCGATTTGTTCTTTTATTAATGATACTTTTACCGCATAATTATTTTTTGATGATGATTGTAGTTTTTAATCTGACCAGGAGTCAGACTCATATTAACATGATGATACGACATTATTTATATTACGATCGATATAATTACATGTTTTCCTCTGGGGCATCATCGACTCTCATTCGCCCACCAGCATTTTCGAGTAACATTGATTTATCGCTGAGTATAACTGCGATTGCTCTGTAATTTACAATGACTCCAACATTTCTGTTAACACGAGCTCGAAAATGTATATCTACAACAGATTGTCTAGTTAGATCTAAATGTTCCAGCGAAAAGTTATAAATCGGATACAGCGTTGTAATATCCATATGTTATATTTTTAAACCAGTATCAAGGTTTAGATCATGTCCCATAAACGACATAAGACGATGATACGCACGTGCTACATGATTTTGATCGAAATTTAACAAAATAGCCTCGAATGGTTCTTGATGTCCATTTATATTATTGAAACATCGAGTTTGTCAAATATCATTATATTTTCATTTTGATCGTTTTATCGTGCAACATCTTGTAATGCAATACGTATGTGTCTTGGTGCAGAAACACCCTGTTGCGAAGCTATTTGCCATGTGAACAGACCGTTAATATTACTCTGGATGGCATCTGTGGTCATTGTTAACCATAATAACGCTGATTTGCCACCTTGATCCATAAAAGAAAGTAACAGTTATTCTTTAGATATCGAGGGGATCATCATTGACATTCACAAGGAAAGCTTTGTTAATACTACTATACCAGGATCACCAAGAGGTTTCCATATTGCATCATGATCAGTGCTTTTCCGTACTAGTACAATTGTACGGTTGGCTCCATAAATGACTTTTCTAACACCTGTACAAAATCCAAAGTTATGTGATAGTAGAATTGCACATGAAAATGTTCCCCTATCACCTTTTAACATCGCTCGACGCGTTGCAAATCCTAAGTTGAATTCTGGATTTGGAAAAGGTAAGTCTTCAATAGCAGCAGGAGCAGGAGGACCGGCTCAATCATTAGGTTGTCGAAAGACTTGATTTCTACTGTCAGGATGATCAGTTATATCCTCTGCAAACATCATTGATGGACCAGCTGATCTCGAATAATCGTTGCTGTATCTTGCAAGATCAAGTATTGTTGTAGCAACGTCAACGTCTTTCTGAATTGATTCAATATTTTTTTCCGTCGATCGTGTACGTAGCGCTATCGAACAACGCCATAATACCATTATTAATACAATTAACACTGATATCGGCTGCATATGCTACTGGTGCTGCAGGATTAAAGTTATTTAACATTAAAATTTAACCTTCGACTTCAATAAATGCTTCAGCGGATTAGAAATATTTATTTGTATCTTGAACATGTAATTCGATTCGTCCACGCTGATCTGGCATTCGGGCGTCATAAGAATAATACTGATATTCTCGCACCGAGTCATCTTTGAGAACTGGTGCGTCCATGTCAAACGCGGGATCAGATATGCGCTTAAACATCTTTACTATTATTATCTTCGTCTAACACGAGGACCACTTTTTGCTATCAGACTAGCGGTTATATTTTTTTCTTTTTTGACATTGGGACTTCAACTAACTCCGCTAGTTTTTGAATAGCGGCTTGATTTATTATTTTACTTACACTTGCGGGCATCACTTCACTGCTAGGTAATTTCACTGGTTGAGGTCGGACGGGTTGTGGTTTGCGTATTAATCGCGTTATTCTATCTTTGATTGCTGAGAATGCTTTGCTAGCAAGGTTACCAAAAGCGCTTATTCCTTTTTCACGAACAATATCAATAGCTTTCATTCCTAGCTGTTTTACAATCGGTATTGCTTTTGGGGCCATTCTTCTAAACAGACCATGAACAACATCGCTTAGTCCACCTTCGTAGGTTGCTAATCGAGAGTTTATTACCCTGACCATGGACCATGGTAGGTCCATGTTCAGCACTATACACGATCATTTTATTATTAACTGATTTTATCACTATTTGTATCTAATCACTGTGGTAGTCATCAATGTCCATAATGCCGCCAATAAATAATCGTTTGCAAATATCAGCTGCTTCATTAAGGATTTCTGATGAATTAGTACCAGCTTGGTTTCCTCCATTGAGAATTTCTAGTCGATCGACATCAGCAAGGACATTATTGGGACAAGTAATAAGACCACTTCCTAGGCGACTTCCAGTTGCACCAGGAGAGTCTTGAAATACTTTTTCTTCCTCATCAATTAGTTTCGGTGGTGCTTTTTGACTTGGTTTTGATGGTGGTTTTGTTGATACTGGATAATCACAAAGTGATTGCTCAAATGATTTTGGTTCTTTTTGTCGCTGTTCTCGTCGTCATATATCTCGTTGTCGTTGTCCTTCCTGTTGTAGTAGTGGTTGCAGTCGTGGTACTGGTCTCCCTGGTAATTTAAGTTCTGGTGATGATGGTTCAAATTGTGATAATTGTGCACTTTGTTCAATCTTTTTTATATATTCATTTACATCTTCACCAAATCTGTCATCAGCTCGATATTCTGCATTAGATCTGATTTCTGTAGTATTAGTGGCGATGCGATATACATTCTTGATCCAATTGGCAGAGTTTAGAGATTTAACATTCTGGTTTTACATATTTTTCTCTTTCAAATTATCCAAACGCGGCAATATTATATAATTGATTTGGGTCCTTGATAGCAGCAATACCTTCAGGCGTAAATTTATCTATTATCTTAGTTCTGCTTCTTGGTGGTCGAGGAGGTTAAACGGGTGGTGGTTGTGGTGGTGGTTGTGGTAATGGTTGAGCTGCTTGAATACGAGCAATATCAGCAGGCAATGTTGCAAGAGCATGTTGTGTTGCTTTGGTTGCTGTAACAATTTTCTTCGTTGGTTCGACAATCGATTTAAATAAATGTTTTGTATCCTCCGCAAACAACCTGAGATTCTTGACGCGATTGTAGTTGTTGCTTAACAAAATCACGAACAGGTAGATACTTTTTAATTGCCTCTAGTCGCTCTCGAGCGAATTTAGCTGAGTATGGTTCTTCTATACTTATTATTAATACTATTTATAATGGCTGTTCAATTCATAGCAGAAGGAAGCCTGAACGACATACGCGTAGTGACCAGATTGTGAATAAATCGAGCAAAAAATCTGGTCAATTAGAGAAGTTTTCATTATTAAGGCAAAAACCTTTTCTCAGCCTTTGTAGGAACCCTTAGATTTAAAAAAATAAGGTCTCTAGAAAGTTTTCTGTTGAGCCTCTCTGCTGCTGAGCGAGCTATAAATCGATTTTACTTGAAGATGTTGTTGGACAAATTAGAGCTATGGATGCTCCAGTAGAAGACAAAGTAATTAGATCTCTCATAATATTATAATGTCATCTAATCACGTTAATGTCAGACTGACACCGGGTCAGATTAAAAGGCTACAATCAGCATAAAGTAATAACTGTGGAATAAATATAAACATACCACTAATAAAGGAAAAGATGAGTGGTAAAAATAATTATCGTTGACAGAGCGTCAGTTCAGAAACTTCATTGAAGCAAAATAATCAAATGAAGGTGTCAGACTTAATCTATCAAATACATCGCTAAGACTGGTGTTATATTTTCACCTCTTGCTGCTATTCCAGCATTAATTGCCGCTGCAGCCCCAGCTGTTGCAAAAGTGGCTGCATTAGGTAATGTTGGAACCGCTGCTGTTATGGCATTAAAGAAAGCAACTGGACAGGGAATAAAAACCTAAAAAAGGGAAGGGCTATAAGATAGCCAGGGACCCTGTATTCCTGGTATGGAAAGGGCCTAAGATTACCAGGGACAGTTTACTTATATCGCCAATGTCCAATGTTGATTTACTCGATGTTGGCTATTATAAAATATGAAATTTCAGAGGTGTTTTTATGCGCGATCAATTGCCAAAACAACCAAATAATATTGAAACCGGTATCATTAATTTCGATAAAAGCTCTGGTCAAGGAACGCATTGGGATGGATAGGCAATTAATCCACGTGGAATTATTTATTTCGATGATAATTATTTAGCACCACCGAATAAATTTCTGCATTATGTTAACAATAACATTGCTCCAATCTGGTATTCAACATTACCAACACAGACATTGAATAATCCAACAATATTTGGTCGAGGAGTACTTGATATACTTGATGCTATATCAAAACCACCTCATAAAGTCGTGCATGAATATACTACGCCGTCACATTTAAACAGACATTAGTACATATTATGGCAGATATTTACGGAAGATCTTTTCGTGGTAAAGCTCAACAGCAAGTTGATTTATCTAAATAGACAACTCTTGATCAGCTCAGAAATGAGATTGATGATTTATTAAATATTACAAATGTGGATCAAAATGAAGTCGCTGTTTTCCAGGATAAACAAGGACGATTACAGACCAATAATATATAATTAAGAGATGTAGTCATACGAATTACTACCGCAGTTACTGATAATATCGTTACTTACTGACCAAGGTAAAATACAAGATTCCGGTAAGTCAGTTAACGATTATGTCAAGAATGCTGGTGATCCATAGACGGGAAACATTTTATGAATCGAAATAAAATTACAGACCTTGGAAAACCAACCACAGATACAGACATTGCAATGAGGAAATACGTTAACGATCAAGAATCCAAGTACGTATTAAACAACGGCGGTATAATGCGTGCATTTCTCAACATAAATAATAATAGCATTAATAATCGCCAAATACCAGAATCAGATTTTGATGCTGCAACGAAAACATACGTCGATGACAAGGAAATTTCAGTGACAACTTTAACAACTGTCAACGATGGAATGACAACACTGAAAACTGATTTTACCAATCACATAGGCACATTTTTAAATTTCTGGAGAAATGTGAACAGAACCATAAATGAATCGTTTGGAAATCCACCAACAGTTGTCATAAAACTCGCTAAAATTAACACAAAAATTCACGAAATTATGAGTGGAATTCCTAATATCGTTAAAAAAAACGAGTCTGATTAAAATTCCTCACAAGTAGATCATCAATGTGGTATAAACAGTTGCACCAGATTTATCAACATGGTTACATTATAACATCACTATCAAATATACAGCTGAGGTTACCGGTGTGTATAGACTGTCCGTATTTAGTGGTGCAAAATTTAGCATTTATACTGCAACATTTCCTTGGCGTCATACAAGTGATGCTTTCTCTGGAGTTGTGTATATGGTATTAAATAAAATGCCGAAGAAGAATATTTGCTAGAAGCTTATTATAAGAAATTAACTGCATCGCCTTAAAGGTGCCTTCTGGAATTCGTGGCTGAAATACCACAATTAATTGCTTAACGTCAGTAGGTATAATGAATCAACCTTTAGTGATAAAGTCGCTGTTGACAGAGTCACTTACCAACGTTCAACGTTACAGATATTATCAAGTATGTGAATGTCTGACCAAATTAGTAACTATCATTTACGATTATACAGCAATAGTAAACATATCACAGACATATGATTGTCATTGATATAGTTGTTTACTCAGTTTTTGCTATTGTTGCTTGATCCGGATTATTATTATCAACAAGAGCAGAGACAGCGCCTGTAGTTATAACAATTATTGTTTCAACTTCAACCACTATCGCAGGTAATATTATCGCCAAGAAGATAGCTACATATACAAATGATTAATTACGCGAGTATATAATAAAATTACACACAGCAACAACAGCATATTCTAAACTAATTTCATATATTTCCTCGTATCTTAGCGACGGTAAAATATATGATGAGAAGTACGTAACGATAATGAAAACATACGATGAAGTATTCAGAATCGCTAGTGATTCAAATGACAAAAACCAAGGCGAAGAATGGAGAATCATTTAATAATGATGATGATAATAATAATAATAATAATGATGATAATAATAATAATAATAATAATAATAATAATAATAATAATAATAATAATAATAATAATAATAATAATGATGATGATAATAATAATAATAATAATAATAATAATAATAATAATAATAATAATAATAATAATAATAATAATAATAATAATAATAATAATGATAATAATAATGTGTGAAAGAGAATTACTTCAACATATCGTAACTAATACAACACCTTCAAAAACTGCTATGATTTCATTATGTTCGACCAATCCTGTATTTAGCGTTAACTTTCCAACTGTAATTTCAGGAAAAGAAATAGCATTAGGGCAATTGTGGGTTTATTATATCTGTCCTAATATTAGAGCAAAACCATTCGGTAGACTGTAACCGAATAATTCATTAGTATTTGCTAAGAAGAATAAACCAGATGGAACTCCTGATTGGCAAGTAGTTAGCATTCTAAGGAGCAGTTTTCAGATAGAACAGATCAATGATGAATTCCAACGCAGAATTAAATCCATCACAGGAAAAGATTAAAACATACAATTGCTGTTAACATTATCAGCGGTGATTGAAATAAATTCTCCTGATTACGCTGTGGATATCTACCATAGTTCAATTAGATGAGTATTAAGTTGGCCTTAAGTTGCACCAATTTTTAAAGGCCCACCAAAACCACAAAGATCTAATTTTGTCAAAGATGTTATAAAATGTAAAAACCTTCCAGAATATCAAAAGGTAAAGGATGATTATCCATGGCAACGATATTTTGGTGATAATACTGTCATACATTATATAGATAGAACGGAAACCTATTTTATAAAAAGAATTGATAGTAAAAAGATAAAATAACAATAATTGATGTTAAGTTAATAAATTCTTATGCTTATGCAGGTAAATATAAACATGTGCGTGCTTTTAATAATCTACAAAATTTATTTTCAATCATTAATGTTTCTTTCAACGATTATTTAAATAATTAAATAAATGAAATAATACTGCATTTGAAACAAGTTGCTTCAGACCTAGAGTTTATGAATGATATTATTGTTAACGGAGGAAAAAAACATGAGTAAACCCATCTAGAACTGCACATATTATAGATTACATAGTTAAAGAAGACGATTATCCAGTTACACTCAATCGTTTATTTACAACAGTATTTCTTAAACATTTTGGAATTACAAGAGAACAGCCACCAACAATTATAACTCCGGGATTTAACTCTGAAGAGCTAAAGAAATCAGTTAATGATCTTATTTATAATTACTTTACAAGAATATGTCACATGGAAAAATTATTCCTGCCACCAACCATTCAAAACATAATGATTCACACGGTGGAGGTCGTCATATCTCACCTGATGTTATTAATATAACATCAACAATCGCAGTCAGTCTAATATAGGATGCAGTTGATAGTAGTTATCAAGTAGATCTTTCAAAGTCTAACCAGACCAATCAATGATATGTATTATATTCATATAAATTTTCAAGCGCCTTCGAGATGGCTAATTGTATTACAGCCAATTAAACAAATGTACTTGCGAGTTCATAATCCATTATTGTGGAGAATAAATTTCAATCTCATAGATTAATCTGGAAACATCATTGATCTGCGTGGAGAGATGCTGTATATTAATTTGTACATGCGCTTGTAGAACGTCTGAGTAAATATTATAATTAAGAGAACAAATAATTATTTTGAAATTTAATAATTTTTTATAACAATATATTTGGGTAATAAAAATACTTTATATTCTCTGACATAATATTAAAGATAAAATAGCTATTTTGTTATTTTGAACGATATTCCATGGCTAGAGAATCGGTACAATTAGTATATATTATATGTGAAAATGTGCCAAATTCCCAAAATGCAGATAGATAAGTTTTGTTACTGATTATTTTCACGAGTGTAATTACAGATATAATAAAGGGAGAGAACTCTGCTCTATCTCTCTGCCATGCAAATTGAACGATCATATCCCTCAAAAATACGTTAATTCCTAAGACGTAAATAATTGTATTATAACAGTCATTTATTTAGTGATTTATATGTTCCCTGTAAGAAATTAACTGTTAGTGAAGCAATAATTTGTAACATAAGAAATATCGATGCATCCTTTGACTCTGATAACCTTATATTCAAGTCGGTTTTTATAATGAGTTATATCTCAAATCAAAGTTATTTTTAGCTCTTGTAACATATATATTTTTACCATAAACCAACGATAACTCATACAGAAAAATGCAATATGTGATTATTTTTTAGTGTATTTTTCATAAATTATGTTTAAAATATTGAACAAAATTTACGCTACAGTTCTATAATAAAATGATTTATTCATTATCTTCTTCTCGTACACAATTTATATGTTTTTTTCTGTTGGGTTAACTATATAATAATTTTAAAACGTATGTATGTAAGACAGGTCTAGTATGCAATGCTATAGTTATGGATTCTCGTACTCAAAGTATGTGGTTCGAGACTCATAACTGTCAATGTGCGGCGTGGGAGATATTATGCCATTTTTCTAATATAATTGGGGGTTTAGAACCCAATAGAAAATTAATACACTCTCTCACCATCTAACCATGAGGTGGGTGTACTATTTGCACTCTCCATGGGGATATCATGGAGAGAGTGTATAAAATCTGTTTGACGTTGGTAGATACCTCGTTAAGATAAGTTTATTGTTAACTTATGTTTGTTGTTAAGTTTATGTTTGTGCTGTCTGCAAAAATCAAAATCAAAATCATTACCATTTGTATATATAATCATGGCCATATAATCATATGATCATTTTAAATTATTTGTTAAGTTTATTTTTGTGCTGTCTACAAAAATCAAATCAGAATCAAAATCATAATCATCACCATTTGTATATATATATATATATATATATATATATATATATATATATATATATATATATATATATATATATATATATATATATTCATGTTCATACAATCATAAGTTCATTAGGATAAAGTTCATATGTAACCTCTGAACTTTCTAGCATGTCATATGACAAACTAAAAGTTCACATGGGATTAAACTGTGCTTTCTGCAAAAATCAAAATCAAAATCATCAACATTTTATATATAATCATAACCATATTATCATATGTTCGTTAGGATAAGTTAGAATAAGTTTATGTTTGTGCCATTAGAAACAAATGGAATCAATTATGTTTTTATGCCGTCTAAAAATGCAATCAAATTCATAATCATACAATCATATGTATATATAATCATAATGATCCTCAAAAACAGTCCTCTCTGAATGTTTTGTGGCCATCTAGGGGTTCAGATAAGGTTATGGGGACTACATAAATATTACTGATATTATTTCTGCTATTAAAAAGTTAAAGCACGAGGGAAAAATCTGATAATCTTTATCCTCGAAACATCATGTGTGATCTTTGATCATTACAGCAAAGGAAAAATGAAATAAATATACATTACCTTCCAAATATAGATTTGTGAAATCAAGTATCATTCTATGTTAGAATCATTGGCAATGATAAACGACACACAGGTAATGCTATTTTTTGCACGTCTTGCACGTTCAATCGAAAATATAAAAAGTAAATTGTCTCACGAGGAGGAAAGAAAAAATATTATGAACAATCATATAATGCAATTGAGAAAGGTTATGTTATTTGATACTATCAGGAGTGAAAGTGACACTGAGAGCAGCGACAGTGAAGGTGGACCACATGACATAGTCGAAATATATACATACAGCAAAATAAAATATTTAATTGTTGTTTTAATCTAAGAGTACAGAGTTATTTGACGTATTCAAATATAATCGATTGATCATGTTTCATTGAATATGCTGATCTGTTAATATTATCTGCCACCGAATTTACTTAAGCAGAGTTGATACAGAAATATGTAGCAGCTTTATTAATTGAATTAAATATTATATCTTGGCCTGTCTGTATATTTACAAACCTAATATCTCTTGCGCTCTTACAATGAGTATTAACGCCATTTTTCCTCAAACTTGCAATTCTGACTGTGTAAGAATTCGTAAATTATTTAAAGAGTTATCAAGTTTATTGCCATTGATATGATCAATTATAAATCCTTTTTAAATCAATCCAAAATAACACTTGTATATGAATTTATGCGATAAATAATTTTTCCTAGCTAGGAATCTGAGATAACCAGTAATAATGTTTTTACCGACTGTTTTGTTCAATCTGCAATTTTTGATCACAACATCTCGAGACGTTGCATATTGTGTAAGTATTGGATGTGCTACAAGTTCGTTTTGCCCCATTTATATAAAAATATTATTTGTCTAAATAATTATTTTGAAATCTGGACAGACAATCATTTGCAGTTTTTATTGGTGATTTACCTGAAGATGTCAATATATATTTTTGTCATAGTATCGTCTCAATTCTCTATATTTTTGCCGCATCATTTATAAATAACTGAGTTTTTCCTCTGACTCCGATACCACACTGAACACATGGTTTTGGTCCCGTACTTCCATGTCTGATGCTCTGCATATAATTTTTGCAGTATTAGTTTACAATTGGTTTATTACAATGATAGGTATGTCCGAGTTTACGCCAGATGCTCTTATTCCATGATTGAATCATTATATATATATATATATATATATATATATATATATATATATATATATATATATATATATATATATATAGATAATTATAAATATATACCAGACAGAACAGACTGTGCTATCCCTGGATTCTGTAGTAGAATCTTGATAATAGTGGGCAGAAATAATAGTTTAATACAAGGCGATGGGTGCCATTTACTCGCGGACCTGGGTTCGAAACTCGGTAGAGTACGAATTTAATTTCTCTAACCTGTATGATAGTATTGTTTGTATTAAACTATATATATATATATATATATATATATATATATATATATATATATATATATATATATATATGTATATATATGTATATATATGTATGTATATATATATATGTATATATATATATATATATGTATGTATATATATATATGTATGTATATATATATATATATATATATATATATATATATATATATATAATGATTCAAACATGGAATAAGTATATTGGATATGGAGAAGGTTATAAATATTTTAAGAGAATTGGACATCCATCACATGAGATGACCAGAATTGCGATAAACTGACCCTTACCAGATTTTGACTAAACCGGATTTGAATATATAATCATTCGAGTTTACAGAAGATCTACATCCGGCTATTTATGTTTGGTTTGGAAAACATTTTTCTGACAAATGTTGGATTCCATTACTACTATTGCGATATATGCTTGATGCTGGAATTTTAATACGGTTGAGGGTAAATAAAGCAAATATATCGTATAGTCCACAAAAGCAAAATTGGTTACCAGAACTGGATAGATTTAATATCAATGATGCTAGTAAAGAATATTCCTGATCTTAAGGAAGATATTATCAATACAATTACTAATAATATCCGTAAATGCAGGGACGAGCACGATGAAAATCTTGCATAAGATCTTGGCAGAAAGATGATCTGTAAGTTTACTCAAGTTAGTTCATACGATTATAAACGACAATGAACAAGATTAATTATGGACGATGCTGAGATAGATTTTATGGTAGCTGATACAACTGCGAAAAACACATTTATAAGCCGATGTAATGCTTATTTAACAAATGGGACCAAACTAAGTACAATTGTGGGCTATATTGATGGCGACTTACCACAATTTTCTCATTTAAGATCTAAAATGCTGGCATATGTTTCAATGAATCATCTGTCGATGATAAATAGATTACGCTGTCCGAGTTGCTACGGATTTATTTTACATGTATAAAAATATAAGGATTTATTAAAATCGCTAACCGGTAATAGTGAAAGGGGAAAATGGAGAATAAAGCAAGAAAATATGCTTAGCTATTCTGAATTTGCCGACCTTGAAATTAAAGAAATATGTTACAAAATTAATAAAGTATCAAAGTCATCTGCACCATCTGTATATGAACCTGTGGCTAGACATAAGTCTGCTTATCTTAATGGATGCGGTGGTTCAGGTAAAACAACTCGTGCGATTAAATTATTCCTGAACAACCACTCAGATATAATTGTTTTTACACCTACACATGAACTCTCTAGATAGGTAAACGAACGAGGGGTAAAATCATGTACATACCACAGTTTATTTAAATGGTGCGGAGACACATGGACTCCTGAGGGAATGGATGAAAAATATATACCTAAGTATATTATATGGGGCTAGGTGGATAGGGTGTAGTTAGAAATATTAAAACATTTCTTGATTGGTTATTGACAACGAATACTGTTGTAATAATGTATGGCGATCATGGTCAACCACTCCCTTTGTTGGACAGCCTCACCTGAATGGCTAAATAATAATGTAGATTATTAAGATGAACCGCTGAAATAGCTTGAAATATTAATCAGACTACAGCCAGATAGAATACAATGTGAGATAATGCGTAAAGTAATTCCATAAACTACTCTGAATGAGTGTTTTGAATTTGTGGAAATCTGCGGAGTTAAAATTCGCAAGTAGAAAGATAGTTCTCTATGAACTGCTTGAGATATTATTTACGTTACATTAAGTAAAGTTTTCATATCTACCTGTACCATTATGTTATCGCCGTAAAGATACTCGACGACATAATATTGAAGTTGAACTAACCGGTGGCGAAATACAAAATCTTGTTCTGAATGGTAATGTTTTGGTTGCTGTTGATGTTTTTGAGAGTGCATTGGGTATGGATAAATCGCCGTTGACGTTAGGATACGCTATAACGATTCATTTGTCACAGGAATTAACTATCTCTGATACAAACATCTGGATTGTAGATGATCGAACCAAATTGTCAAATTTAGTCTATCTTTCAGTATCCCGTGTCAGACAAATATCTCAACTACATAGAGTTATTATAGATAACGTGATAACTGAGTAAATCACTAACGACCATGTTGTAATAAAAAAGGCGTGTTATAGACAATGTGATAAAAAATTAAACATGACTTTGATATTGATACTGAATTTATTATAACACTAAAACAATGACAGAATTATCATTGTGCAATCTGCAACACAATGACGTTGTTGCATTATTCGAATAATAATCCACGAAATTTACCGTAGACAGAATTAATAATGATATTGGTCATACACGTGATAATGTTCTGCTAAAGTGTCTTGAAGGTAAGCGACGTAGAGGTGATAGTTTACATAAGTAAAGTTGGTAGCAATTGTGTGTTTAGGAATTACTTGTAACTGTTCACATACCAATCCACGTTGATGGGCATCAGAAATCCAGTCTGTAGATTGCGGATCTTCCAGTGGATCTAACCACGCTAGAAATTGTATGTGTAGTCACGCTCCAGATTGGATCAGTTGCTCTTTTTTACACCATTTAAGTTCACCAGGTTCTTATAAATATCTCACAGTTACATTACTTAATACTGGCTGGGAGGAAGATTTACGGCGTTGTATTGGTATATATATATATATATATATATATATATATATATATATATATATATATATATATATATATATATATATATATATATATATATTGTAGGTGTCATGGAAGTTGCACGAATAATTTCATTATTTAATGCAGATATCACACTTGGTAGCCTTACAACCCATTCACGAGATCTCTCATAGAACTTAAAATCAGTATATATTTCCTTTACTTGTTGGTATTAAAAAACCGCTCATCAAGTGTTCGATTTAATCGTTCAACGATTGCCTGATTGCGATGAATTTCAATATGTCCTCGTCTGATTTTAACGTTCCTTTTTTTCATCAACGATAATACTGCATCAAGAAATTCTTTGTCAGGATCAACCTATAGAAGATGTGGCCATCGTAGACCACCAGGTTGATAAATTCGCTCAAACGCAGAGGCAACTTCAGATGTTGTCTTTCTTGATAATGGTTCTGATTCCTTATATCTAATTACAAAGTCAACAACAGTCAATGCATATTTATACGTTTGTGATTGACATCCACGTGATTTAATATTATCGTGAGCTAAAATCTTTTTTAGGGATACTGACATCAAATTATGCGTCTGAGAGACGTATTGGGGATAAAATTTAACGCATGAATCAATTTCACATCAACGATATGCCGTTGATGCAAATCTTTACTTTTGTAAGCAGCACCTTTAACATGACATGCTTGATTAATCTTATTTACTGGATGTTCTCCAGGTCTTGCCTGATCTTGATCATCAAGTCGGATATCAAGACGAGCTCTAGGACCAGAAAATTATTTATATTTTTGTGTGCCACATTTTACACATTTGCATGTAATTGCACGTCTTGAATGTTTTTGTTGTTATCGTTGTAAAATCCAGAGTTGGTACTCTACATCGAACACAATATAGACTCATATTATTTACTATATGGATATAATTGACTTTTCTGCGACACGAAAACAAGAACCAGTAAACCACCATCCATCATTACCAAATTCGATAAGGATTATTATAATAGGTCCATCCGGATCAATTAAAACACAACTAATATTAAATTTAATATTGAGGTGGTTGAAATGGAGTAAACTTTATTTAGTAGCACCAACTGCAGATGATCAAAAATGTTACGATGTGCTCAGCGATTTTAATGAGAAAGTGAAATTAATTAACGAAGAAGATGAAGATAATGATATTATTGATTTTAATACAGATATTAATGAAGAACCGTCCATAGATGACATAGACTGATTTATTAATAATTTATTAGTATATTACAACGTGATGATGTATAAACAAACCAATCAAGCTACGATATTTTCTAAAGATAGACACAAAAATACAGACGTTATATACGTCACTCAACGATAAGTACATATACCGAAGGTGATCAGAGACAACTTCAATATTTTAGTTGTATTTAATGAAGTTGATAAGTACACACATAAATATTATCTATTACAACTGGTGTTTAGGAGATATGGACCCGATCAAGTTCAAAATCTTCTTTGCTCAAGCAAAAGCTATTCCGTTTTGATTTATAACAATACATCTAAATGACCCAAGATCCAGATATTGTATAGGACTGGGTAAAATCTATGGTTAATTTATAGCAGCAGAGAGGGTGAACGATACAAATTGAATGACCCGGCAAGTAAACGAAATCGCATGGAAATTTGAAAAATAAAATACGCCAACGACGGGATAACAAAACTGAGCTAAACCAAACGATTAATTATCCGTTCTCAACCGTATGGAAATATACTCGGTTAGAGACTTCAGTTTAACATTTATTGATCTTGTTTTTTAGCCTTCGTAGAAACCTTTAATTTTCATGAATATGATCTACATACCTTGTAGGGTTCACCCTCTCTGCTGCTTCACAACTTCACATCTTTGTTGATTATACTGCACATTTGGTTGGAACCTGATCTTTCTATATAGCCCTTTTATTAGCGAGAATGAAGGTGTATACCCCAGGAAGCATACATCCTAATATTTTCCCAGTTCCAGACTAAAATGGGATCAGATATAGTTTTGTGATTTGACGCATATATTGCAACAGAGCTTATTGTAATTGACAAACGGAGGACCTGTAAAGAGATACGAGAATTCGAAACACTTTGCCGAACACTAATAACTGATATTCTCTCACTTTTAATAAAATGTTCAATGTCTCTGACGTAATTTTAGCTCCTTGTTCATAGTACCACATGTACCTGTTATAATTTTTATTGCTAAGTAGATGCATTACAACTTATATATCAAGTTTGTTCCGCATTCAAGTTGGATATTACAAGTTAAACTTCCATGTGATCAACAAATTAGGTTTAAAGTTACATATATACTGCTAAATTGCAAATCAATTAAATTTCACGACAAAACAAGAATGCACTTTCCATACAGATAAAGGTAGTGCTGCGTTTGAAATTATTATTCAGAAATATTAAAGTTTTAAAAAGTTTTAAAATATTAAAATAATAGATACACATGCAACAACTATAAGTTGTAATAATGTGCTTTTAGTTATTTTACTTGTAAACGGTAAGTCTCTTTTGCGATTAAATAGCACACTGGTTTAACTCTTTTGCAATATGACCTAAAGAAGTTCAGTTATGATATTGTGGTGGATGTGTTTTGTATAGCTAAGAAATAGGCAACATATGTTTATCTACAGCTCTGTGGCTTATTTAGTGCTATGAAGAATTAAGTAACTATGACATTTTTGTATGAGAATTCGAGATTACCTAACTTTTACTTTTCTTGAGCAGCAGAGAGGCTGAACCCTACAAAATTTTGTTCGATTAATTAACGAAAAAAATAAAGGTTCTTACAGAGGCTGACAAAAGGTCAACAACGTTATACCAAAATTTCTGAGTATATTTCCATACTGTTAAGAACCGTTAGTATAAATCGTTTAGGTTAGCTTATTTTTGTTATACTATTTTTGACTTATTTTTTCTGAGATTGTAAGGCGATTTTGTTTACTCAATTGCTGTCATTCACCCTCTCTGCTGCTATGAATTAAACAGCCAGCATAAATATTATCAATAATGAGTATTGGAGAACCACACTCAGCTAAACTATCTCGAGAGCGACTAGAGACAATTAAAAAATATCTACTTGTTCGTGATTCTGTTAAGGAACAACAACAATCGCGTCAGGAATCTCGATTTGAATTTGAGGAGGATACAAAACAATTATTGAAACCTATCACTGAGACTACTAAAGGAATTTAACATGTGTTAGAGAAAACCGCTGAAGCAACTGAAAAAAATAGCAAAAAGAAGTAAGAAAACAAAAACGACTCTCGAAAAACTTCCAGAAGAAATAGCTGCTGCGATGCCAGTCCCGGAAATACCTGAAGATGCAGACCAGGCAGAAAAAGGTGCTATAGTACTAAAACCAACAGTTGAATTGATGTATAAATTTTAAGAATTAACTATTAAGGGAATTAATGGCATTGAAAATCTAAATCAATTAGCTGAATTTGCTGTGGATGGCTTTGGTCGAAGAGATAAATTAATGAAACCTGAATACTATAAAGATATTAAAACTGTGAACAATGGCAGAGAGTATTATATCGCATATGAATGAATGTTAAACAAGCTAGAGCTGATGATCCATTATATCAGAATTATGTTAGAGAAATTGATAAATTAAATGAATTAAGAAGAGAGGAGAGAAAACAAGCCCTCCAAAACCATTTGAGCAATCACTTCGTCATTATTCAAAATTAGCACCATCATCACAACAACCAGAAGAGGTTGAGTAAGATATATCTCAAGACCCTCCTGGTGCAGCTGGAAGTGGTCTATGAAGTGGTCTTATTACTTGTCCCAATAATGTTCTTGCTGATGTTGAACGACTAAAAATTCTTATCGGAGGAAAACGAGCTGGTAATAATTCATCAAATATAATGAATGAAGCAGCAGATATATGTAAACGATTATTTAGTGGCGGTAAAATGTTCATTGATGTGTATCGATCACTCATTAATAAAATCGTCGATGACTAGCACAGTGACTAAGTCACAGTGATTAGATACAATTAGTGATAAAGTCAATTAATAATAACAATGATCGTGCATAGTGTTCAACGTGGACCTACTATGGTCAGGGTAATAAACTCTCGATTACTGGTATACAAAGCAATCTACGGAGATGGACCAGGTGATATATTGTTTAGGGTCTGTTTAGAAGGATGGCTCCAAAAGCAATACTGATTGCAAAGCAACTACGAATGAAAGCTATTGATGTTGTTCGTAAAAAAAGTGTAAGCGCTGTTGGTAACCTTTCTAGCAAAGCATTCTCAGCGATCAAAGATAGACTAACGCGATTAATACGCAGACCACAACCCGTCCGACCTCAACCTGTAAATTGCCCAGCACTGAAGTCATGCCCGCAAGTGTAAGTAAAATAATAAATCAAGCCGCTAATCAAAAACTAGCGGAGTTAGTTGAAGTCCCAATGTTGGAAAAAGAAAGAATATAACCGCTAGTCTGATAGCAGGAAGTGGTCTTACTTCTGGAAGTGGTCTCCGTGTTAGACGAAGAATAAAATAATAAAGATGTCTAAGCGCATATCTGACTCCGCGTTTGACATGGACGCACCAGTTCTCAAAGATGAGTCTGTGCGCGATTATCAGTATTATTCTTATGACGCCCGAATTCCAGATCAGCGTGGACGAATCAAATTACATGTTCAAGATACAAGTAGATATTTCTTACCCGCTGAAGCATTTATTGAAGTCGAAGGTGAAGTTAAAAGGAAATAAGAGAACATTTTCAGGTGCAATTCCTCTGTCACATATCTGTGGATTCTGCAGACATGTACGAAAGGTTATTTTTGGAGCTGAACATACAGTTGTACTCGTACGAAAAAGCACAGACAATGATGCAAACATGGAGACCCGCTGGTGATCCTGGTATTGTAGTACTAACAAAATTTTCCCTGTGGATGGCAGTGATGACCCCTTCGATATCTGATGAACAACGGTTTCTTTCTTTTTTGGATCAAGGTGGCAAATCAGCGTTATTATGGTTAACAATGACTATAGATGCTATCCAGAGTAATATTAACGGTTTATTTACATGGCAGATAGCCTCTAAGGAAAGTGGTTCTGCACCGCGACGCATATTTATTGCATTTCAAGATACTGCACGAACAAACTCGCAGTTACAAAGTATCATGGTATTTGATTATCTCGGTGTTTCTGAGGTTTCATTAAGAATAAATGGTCATCAAGAACCACCCGAGTATATTTCGATCAAAATCATGTAGCACGTGCTTATCATCGTCTTATGTCGTTTGTGGGACGTGATCAAAACGTTGATACTGGTTTACAAATATCACAACTATATTTTACAACGCTGTTTCCGATTTATTATTTTTCGCTAGAACATTTAGATTTAACCAGACAATCTGTTGTAGATATACATTTTCGAGCTCGTGTTAATAGAGATGCTGTAGCTATTCCTAATTATAGAGCAATTGCTATTATACTCAGCTACAAATCAATCTTACTCGAAGGTGCTGGTTGACGAATGAGAGTCATTGATGCTCCAGTAGAGAACATGTAATTAGATCGCTTATAATATTAATAATGTCATATCATCACGTTAGTGTGTGTCTGACTCCTGGTCAGATTAAAAAGCTAGAATCATTATCAAAAATAATCGTGTGTTATAAATATCATTAAAAAATAACAAATAGCAGGTGGTCCGAATATGCTATCGTTGACCGATCGTCAGTATAATCACTTCAATGAAGCGAAGCGATCAAAGTCTGGGGTACGACTTAATCTTTCTGCAGCGGTTATTAAAGACATCGCTAAATCGGGTGGTATGTTTCCACTTCTCGCAGCTATACCAGCATTAATAGCCGCTGAAGCCATAGCTGTTGCAAAAGCTGCTGCGTTAGGCGCTGTTGGAACAGCTGCTGAAATGGCGTTAAAGAAAGAAACCGGGCAGGGAATCAAAAAAGGGAAAAGGTCTCAGATTACCAGGGACCCCGCCTTCGTGGTACTGAAAGGGTCTAAGACTAGTAACAGTTCGATGATAGTTCCACTATCAAATTTTGATTTACTCGATGCAGCTAGGCAACTTAAAAAAAATTCAGAGGTGTTTTTATGTGAGATCAATTACCAAAACAACCTAACCATACTGAAACCGGTATTATTAAGCTCGATAAAAACTCTGGACCTGGCACGCATTGGGTAGCATATGCAATTGATCCACGTGGAATTGTTTAGTTCGATTCGTATGGGTTGGCGCCACTAAATGAATTTCTTCAGTATGTCAGCAATACAATTGCTACGATCTGGTATTCAACGCTATCAACACAAACATTAACTGATCCTCCAATATGTGGTCGAGAAGTACTTAATGTACTTGATGCTGCATCCATGGCACCGCCAGGAAAGCCACCTCATAAAGTCGTGCATGAATAAACCACATTGTCACATTTGAACAGACATCAGAAAATATAATGGTATATTATTATTATTATTATTATTATTATTATTATTATTATTATTATTATTATTATTATTATTATTATTATTATTATTATTATTATTATTAGTATTATTATTATTATTATTATTATTATTAGTAGTAGTAGTAGTAGTAGTAATTACACCAGCAACCGTTGTAGTGTTAGTAGTATTAGTAGTGATTGTAGCAATAACAGTAGTAGTAAGAGCAGTACAAGTAAAATTATTACCATTTTCACCTGCTTCCGTTATAATGTTAAAACATTATTGTTAACGTTTCTTCTAGCAAATATTTTGTCCTTGACTACAAGGTACCCGTCATAGATAATGCACAACTACAAATAAATCTATAGCGAACCGTATCTTCCCTTCCAGATGGATAAGTCATGCCAAGCAATTGGAGACCTTACTGTTGATAATATTGCATCCATATATATATATGGCTGCAAACATTTCAGTATGATTTAAACAATGTTATTATAATAATATTACAGATTAATTTGTGCTGAAAGATATTAGTTAAAACAAAACCTAAGATATGATTAATAAAATAAGATGCAGTTATCAATATCGGTTGAAGAACAAGCATGAATTAAATCAAACTAAAATGATATTATACTCATGCATATGTGAGTACATGTTCATACAAAATATATTTCCGTCATCTCCTGTTCCATACTGCATATCTGGAGGTACTGTTAATGAAGCTCTTACAGTTTTAATTCCATACATGATATGAATAATGATAATGATAGGACAATTATATATATATATATATATATATATATATATATATATATATATATATATATATATATATATGATTGTTTTGATATTATTAATGATCGAAGTAAATTTTCTATTCCAATAACATTGTAATACGTCATTGAACTTGACACTCCATGATTTTGAAGCGGGTTTTTGTGCTGAATATTTTTTAAAGATTTAAGTCACATGGCTAATATATCATATAAAAAGGCATTAGGCTACATTCCATATCATTTAACTTTATGCCAAACATACTATAGCTACCTTGATCCATCTATGCCCCGACAAATACATATAAAGTATATTTTAAGGATGCCTGAAAGAGTTACATAGTGACGTCTTTAGCTGTGTCAACCATTTACTCTGCAAAGTCCTTTGTCTTCAAACTCCTTTTCACTTTTGATGCTTCCTTAAGGGTTGATGCTATGCCATTCAAGCCAATTCCTTGCAGTGCCTCTTCAAGTTGGATGATCATTTCGATAAAATCAGGGACACATTTTGCACGCCATACAATCAAAACTCTTAGAGTTAGTTCCCAGCCTGTGTTCCCATTAGCTTTTAGATTGTCTACATCGTTTGGCGACATGCCAAGGTCTATCGCCATCATCAGCAATTTATCAACTGGAATTTGACGGGCGAGAACACCGAGACTTTGGTAGCATAGAGTCTTATCTAGAAAGAGAATTATTTTATATCATCAAGGAAAACTATATTTAGCATGAGAACTCCTAACATAATTATTTATTAATTATATCGAATCACTCATTTCCTCGTATGTATATTTTCCCTTAGCGTATTAAACGTATGGACAACATTTGAAAATTCAAAATGTTGTTTATTGTTTTCCCTTTGTGTATGAGTTTATTCTGTTCTATCTGACATAGTTTAGAAAGAGAAAACAGTCCAGCCTTCATTACAGTACTTAAAATAACTGACTAATATAATTGTCATGAAATTACATAAATGAAAAGCAATGCGTAATTGCTTTGTTGATGAACATATGATTAGATTAGAATGTTCAAATCTAAGGAAAACTTTTATAGTAGAGAACATTTGCGAAATGCTGAAGGAGTGTCAATTTTCAATAAATGTAATTTAATGAAATTTTTTCCTATCTGTCTGTCTGTCTGTCTGTCTGTCTGTCTGTCTGTCTGTCTGTCTATCTATCTATCTATCTATCTATCTATCTATCTATCTATCTATCTATCTATCTATCTATTCATCTATCCATCCATCCATCCATCCATCCATCCATCCATCCATCCATCCATCCATCCATCCATCCATCTATCTATTCTATCCACCCACTCACCCATTCATCCATTCATCAATCCATCTGTCTCTGTCTGTCTCTCTTTCTCTCTCTCTCTCTCTCTCTATATATATATATATATATATATATATATATATATATATATATGTCTGTGTATGTGTGTGTGCGAGCGTGTGTGTTATTTTAGATTAAAAAGATTTATTTCTTCTGACCTATCAAATAGTAAGTTAAATTTACTAACATTTTAAAAAGAAAGCAGGGTCTTGAGTTTTAGCTTCATATGTGAGTTCCAGGTTTGATGTTTCTCTTCGCTCTCTTAACAATTCTTCTGTGTTAAATCGACAAACGTAAACTTGTTTCTCTTGCAACCAAAAAACTAGCTCGGCAGAGGAAGCTTTATCCATAATGTCCACTCCAAACGTAAGGTTATTATCGTCATCCTTTACTGAGAACTTGATTTGCATATAGTCGTCTTTGTAGCGTTTGGGAATCTTTATACCCGTTTGAGCACGGACTCTGATTGCTTCTCCGTAACGAAGAGGAAGATGTTTAGACCTAGCGTTTTTTATTTGAACCAAGGACCCTTTACATCTCAATGTTATTAGATGCTCCACACGTTTAGACTGTACAATCTCAACCCAAATAGTATTCTCAACAGACAAATCAGCAAATACCACGATTCTGCACTTTTTGGGTGAATTTGGGTAGCGTTGTTTAACTTCCCCCTTCCATCGTTTGCTTTTCTTCGTTATCGGGCGTCTAAACCTAACCATTGCAGTTCTGTAAATAAAGATTTATTTTATTAATGTGACCAATTCAGTTAAATACATCATGTCTTACTATATAGCAAAAACAAATCAATAAAAGCCTTGATCAAAGCTTCCATAAAATGTATTTTTTCTTCTTGGCAAACTGAATTTCAACCTATATGTGGACTCCATCACCTGCCTTGATGTGTACTAATTTGCAATGAAACGGCTCGGTAACAACATCTTCAGCTAAAACTTACTTTTAGAATCAAACGCAGTTGTCCCTTCGTTATTAACTCTTTTGCTGGAAATCAAGTACATTCATGCAGAAAACGTTAATTATAAAACGTGAATAAGGTAGTTCTAGCGATTATTGTGGAATAGTATCGAGTTGCACATGATATCAGTAACTCGAAATTACGTATGGATGCTTTGCTGGGAATTCATTATTGTAGCGGTTATTGTGGTTTCACAGTCATCTGTACTATAATTGACAAGGAAAAATGAATGCATAATGACATATCTTTGGTTTCTTCAACTTAAATAAACAAATATGTAATAATAATATTATCATAAAGCATTTATATTTTTAATTAATGCATTCCATTCTGAGGATCGAAATCGGGTCTACGAGGAATTTCACCCATCCTTTTGCGAGCAAACATTAACCTCCATACCATACTGGTAAGTATACATCTAACACTGTTAAAATTAATTTTACTGCCCAAATTTTTTAAGCAGATAAATGCAATACCTAATCGGACGGTCGATCTCAAATTGACAAAATTGTGGCGTCACACGAACGATTCTTTCGGAGATGTGCATGTCATCGTCATCTGTGAATTCTACAAGACGAAGCTCTGTCTTCGTATTTGATGGCGATGAAGGACAGGGAAGGGTAACGGTTGCTGGCTTCTGAAATTTTGTTATGTTATCAGCCTTTATCCAAAGGCTTGGCGACACGCTTTCTATATTTATGTCGTCCTGAGGATCTTCGCCTTCTGCCCGTTCCATTGGACTAGGATGCATCACCTAAAGAAGCAATATTCAAATGTGAAAAAATGGGGATATTTGCAATCCTGCATCACCATTCTAAATAGACAGAGACAATAGATATTTCATGTGGTCCCATGAAAGCTATTGCTTCTTATCTACTTGTTGTTTTTCTTGCAAGAGTAATTCATACTATTTTGTATTATGTCCTTCCTACACGTTGTGGACTAAACATATATTTCTGTATAAATTGAGGAGACAGTAGAGGTTTGTTGGGTTGGACATATATATTGAATGTCAAATTGACAAATATATCGATCAATATTAATAACACATTATTCCTTGCGATAGTCGCGTGTAAGTCTGAATTATATTAAAAACTGCTATAATCTCCCTTGGCACCGTAGGGACTAATTTGGGATTGCTTTCACGCCGCATAAATAATAATTAACGTGGGTCAGGACAGGACATGCAATAGGTAAAGATGACATGTGTTCATATATATATATATATATATATATATATATATATATATATATATATATATATATATATATATATATATATATATATATATATATAATCTCATGAAAAAGGCCAACATCAGCGTCAACAACTGGGTTAGCTGTGCTAATAACCGTTACGATTGGCGACTTGCTGCCTGACAAGGCAGTCAGAAAGCCGAAGAAAAGATAAAATCAAACTTCGCTACAAAGAGATCCAGGAGGAAGGCGAAACAACAACAGCCTTAACAAGAATCAACCTTCACCTGCAGCAAGTGCAACAGAGACTGTCACAGAAGGGTCGGCTCTTCAGCCACTCGCAACGGTGCAGATAAGGCACCAAAACAGGAACCTACACCATCGTCTCTCGAAGACGGACGAATGCCAACCATACATGATCTCAAAGAATATTAATGATAAGAAGTTTCCCGAACTTTGTATTGTTACGCCACAGCTAAAAAGCAACAATGACCACCCAAACACATGTTGACTTTGTGATTGCTATGAACATAACGCGATTTGGTTTGACAATACAATTAAATTGCAATCAGGACCAATGCGATAGTGTATTATTGGACTATCAATATTAATTCAACAAATCAGTGTTCTTGCTCTTGAGAAATAAAAGTTCAAAATCGGTTGTGGCACATGTCTCAAGCGTTCCAGGTCAAATAATATTTATCAGTTTTTGGGTATCAACTACATTTAAAATGTAGAATGCATCTTGTCACATTAGGCATTTGAGTATATCGTTGTGTCACATAAATAATATCGGGTTTCTTTTCTCGGAATAAATGAAGAACAAAAACACAATAAGACGGATGATGGATATTTTTAAAATGTATTAATAAGAATATATGAAATGCAAAAATTTATATAACAATGAAAGCAAGATTCACATAATGTCATGTAATGTAACAATGAAAGCGAGATTCATATAATCTCATGTAGTGTAAACAATACTGTACTCAAATGAAACCACAATCAATTGAAACAAACATATCACTGTAAAACTTAAAAGGTTATACGATTTACAAACTGTTACACCAAACAGTTTCACAGGATCCTTTGATTGACCCTCGCTTATCGACCGCTCACACCCTTCACGGATCCACCACAAGTACTTATACGTACAGGCGGCACCCAGTTACGTCTATATTCGTGGGGTCCACCACATTTATAATCTTACGTACGGACGGCAAACTGCACTATGGATAGCTACACTCAAACCTAAACAGGGATACACATACGTACGTACAACACGCCATTCTATGGAGAGCTAATATCAACCCTAAACAGACAGTACTATACTCTGGACAGCTATGCCCAACCATAAAGAACTGCTGTCAGTCCTAATCAACTACAATAAAAACAAACTAGTTATGCTTATGTGTTCTGAATTAAATTGCTAGATACATATTTATAAAGTAAACTGTAATAGTAAAGTTCGCAACGTAAAAAGCTTCATTGTCCGATATGACATAAAAATGATAATAGGTTTCGTAAATCAAATAAACAAATAGAAATTCAACACTTACACCTATGGACGGAGAACATAATGGAGAACGTTCACTCCCTGACAGAATCAAAATGACCTGTGTCTCAGTTTGAAATGAATCAGCCTTAAATCCATAGGGGAATGAATAATAATCATAGTCAAGTACTCATGTATACCATAATTTGTTCTATCAGACTTTACAAGCTTACATTAAATTCAATAAATCCCCCTGCGGGTAAGAATTATCCGGTTGTGTCTTGAAGTTTTAGTTGTGTACTTCCAGGTTCGTCAGGTACACGTGCCTTATAAGAATAATATTGCGAATCGCGCCCTATTTATCTTTGAGCACCGGCGTGTCAATGTCAAATTCTGGATCTGATATATATTTGAACTCTTTATTTTGTTCTTTGTTAGTTAGAATGACAATCGGATAGAAAGCTGCAAATCCTGACAGATTTGCAGCAATATTTTTTTTCTTCCGCAATTTTTTTTCTTCCGCAATTTGCTCTTCATCAGTTAAAATGAATAATGGTTCTCCTTGACTTAGTTCATTACCCGCCACGTCTCGCAATCGCTGATTCGCAGATCCATTTATGGCTTTAATGACCGTTACTGCAATCGCTATCATGCTTGGTGGTGTTACTGGCATATGTTTTATAAATATTAATCGTGCAAATCTATCTCCTACGGATGACAACGCTGCTCCGATAGCGCTGATAACTGCTCCAAGTGCCCGTTTTTTGCGGATATATACCTTTAACTTTTCTGACTCATTCTCAAGCTAATCGCTCTATTAAGTATTGCACAGACAGTGATATGTCTCTTATTATTAATTTAGAATCAGTTGCATTGGCAACACAAATGCGCGAAGACATCCGTCCTTACAAACTATATATGTATAGAGTAATTTTGGCGTTTTGATTTTGTATAAATAATAAACACTTATCCAATCATAACACCTCAGGAATACTACTACTACCTTCCAAATTCAGCACCCAAAACAAAACATTTAGCTGAAATCCCGTGAATTTATCCGTTCCTGCTGGAACGAAAGATACGCCCTCTATATTAATGTAATGTCGTGGTGTCTAAGAGGTTGGATGTGTATTATAATTGGGTTAGTATCATCGAAATAAATATTGTACTAGAAAAAATAGTTTTTGTTTCTTAAAATACGTTATCGAATCTTAATACCTCAGAAAGTATTAAGATACCAATAGGGAAACATTCCATTTTCCCGGGAAAGATCATCTCACGTCTCCTGTGGTATGTGAGACAGTATTTAGATAACCAGACTGGAAATATAGTCCTTTCGAACTGGAAGCATTTCCCTCCAGGAAGTCCAGCGGAAGTCGTGAAACTGCATCTTCATCAAACTGTCGAATGACCTGAAATGGTAACCTTTTGCACAATGTGTAAAGGTCAATCGAGATCTAACTGAATATTTTAGAATGAAAGATCACTGATAAAAACTGTATAAGTGTATATGAAAAACAATAAGTATGAAAATAAATGATCCATCCTTGGATCTGCGGAACTTAACCAAGGGGTGTCGTAGTTTAGAACATCCCAAACAAGAAAACCAAGGTCTGAGCACCTGTTTTGCTTTGGTTATTTTAGACAAATCACATGGGTGAAGTTACCAGACAGAATTGGAACTCCGTTCCCGTGTAGTTCAAGAGCAACAAATAAAGGCTTTTTAAAAAGATTTCCATTTCGAAAATAAACTGATATGTAAAAAAGAAATGACGGGATACTTTCTGAAATGGTAGGAGACTTGCTCCTACAGTCAATTGTGTTCGAATTCATATACATCATGATTACTGAAGGTTGCATTTAAAGAGGTATCCCCGAAGAGAATCCAAACTGGTTTCCATTCCTTCGAGATGCAACCTCGAATGGCTGAAAATTGTGGGAGTTGGTCCAAGGTTCGGTATCCAAGTAGTCATTGTTACGGGAGCCCAGAAAGGTGACCGAGGACTAAGCTGTCCGATGACACATTAAGCAAAACAACCATTGTATGAATTCAATGCTTGTTCGGGAGAAAACATCCTTGCGACTATTGGTTGGTTGTCTTGCATATGCTTTTTACTGTAGCTGAGACTGTGAGGTATGGTGGATTATTGTGAATTTCATTAACCGTATCATTAAAGAGGAGAATAGAGAAAAGTTGAGAGCTATAATTGGCCAATAGTGGTCTTTTAAGGTAGAGGTAGATTGCATCTCTTGACACCTTTTTTAAGTTCATACATGCTATTACGCCATAGTCATATTACATTACGCCACTATGCTATGAAGTGGACCATATATAAATTTCTTCTAGCGTATTTCTGGTGAGACTCGGCGTGGGAGAATGTTAAGCTATGCTTGGCTTATTGAATATCGTCATATATATTAGACGATGACACGGTCACAATGTTACGAATGAAGTGGGTGGTACCCATATAGAAAGGAGATGGCATGTACAAGAAAACAAAAACATCTTTAGACGGTTGGAATTTGTTATTGACGACATAAGCAAGGTGTCAATCACTAGTTGGATTTTGAAAGTAATTGAAAGACGATTCTTCCATAGACCATAATCACATGATGTCAGAACTGTATACCAGGGAGTTGATGCAAAAGAACGAGGACGTAACTCTGATATCATCTTCAGTCCAGCCTGCAAGCAAGACCCAATAACATCAAGGGGAATTAAGTGCCAGTTTTCGTCGTTAATGAATTAAGTTAGTAAAATCGACGTCTCCTGTGCTACCGTCGAGGTTGATGTCCTGTTTGGTAACCCATTACACTTGGAACACTGATGTGTCAGATCCCATTATTTCTAAGATGTCACTATGCAAAGTCTCTTGAGTAGAAGAGGACTGGGTGCAATTGAAGAGATATCTATTGAAGACGTAGGCTACAAGAGGAACATCGTACATAGAACGCGTCTTGAGAGGTACAATGCGGGCAAGAGATTTATCCATTAATACAGACAGGATCAGTAAAGCGTCACTTATAAGACTATGAAATGGTACTAGCAGAAGACCTAACTAAGGCAATGAAGCGTTAATATATAATATCAATCCAAAATAGAAAGTCGCAAAATCGCTCAGTACAGGTAAATTCGCTGTAGCTTGGTACATGGATACTAAAATTGCGTTGATATAGAAAATTTACCGGTACGAACGCTTTCTTACCGAACATATACATGTGTTATGAGTTTTCTATAGACGGCTACAGACTTTCATGCACATATGTATGAATTTAAACAATTGTTATAAGCATTGCGAGGTCACATAGGCTACTCGTCCAAAAAGGTAAACACTGCTAAATGAGTGCATATTAATAATTGTAAAGGAATAACTTATATATATATATATATATATATATATATATATATATATATATATATATATATATATATATATATATATATATATATATATATATATATATATTGAATACCCAATGCTTAGTATTAGATTAATAATGGCTATTATAAATTGCCACACAGTATGATTAACGTCGCACTACTCTAACCATGGTTTCATGTTTGACGTTTTGAGCTAGAGCTCAAATTTTGTGCTAATGCGGTTGGGCAACACTGTGGCAGGTCTCAATGAATAAGATATATCAGCATTGCTCTGAACTGCATCTACTTTAAATGTTAGAAACGTCAAGTTTGTCAAGATATAAGAAATCCATTATTCACAATTTAGCAATAATTGTTGTGCCAATTATATAATCAAACTTATTTTTCATAAAAAATATCTCAATTCAATTCAGAGAAATAAGATTTATAGGTTACAGCATTTGTATGGGAAAATGTGAACGAGTTTTCCTGAATAATGCTGCACGACCATGGGAGTGCAGCACTAGTCCGAAAAAAGTATTAATATTTTCCCAGACAAATGCAGTGATCCTATCATTACATTCTCTGTTTGTTGTTTCTACCTAAGGCTTAATTATACATATACACTACAAGAAAAAAGTAATTGAATTGTATGTTGTGTTCCAAAATAAATATACAACCGTAGATTCATCAAGAGAGTTTACAATATTAATGCGCATATAGCACCAACCAAGGACCTTTGAAATGTTTCGTGCGCTAGACACGTGTTTTAAAAACTCACGTTTTGGTCAATATAATATTGAAATGTAAAGAAATATTGTGAAGGAATTCGCATTGTAAAAACATTCTCAGTTGGTTTGGAATGGATTGATTTTGTTTCTTGCTGATACAACTCAATTCTGCTTTCCTGCTCGTGATGTAATGGATTTATTGGGTCCATTCTGTACGCTGTACACGTGCTTTGAACAGTTGAATCAATTACACCTGTGTTTTTATGTTTTGCCATTGATTGTTTTGAATCATAATGCTGGGGAAATATAATTTGTTTTAAGTTAAATTATCAAAAATGTACATTCTAAGAAAATTGAATCAGTAAATGTAAGTAGATATATTGTCATCCTTATTTTCAGCTAAAGAAAACGTATGTTTGTGCCTTATTACTTGCATGCTATTTTGTTAGAAGGATACCTAGCTATGGGGGTCCTGTATGGCTTATATCACTTGCCTAGTATTGTATCAACTTAGTTAAACAGAGAAATTGAAAAGAAGCTGGTGTATGACGCTCCATTTTGCCAGCGGAAATAAAACTTCGTCCTTTGTTTAAATTAGTGGTCCTGATATCCTTAGTTTCCTATCAAAACGTTCAATTTTATTGTTGTTTCAAATTTAGTGTTTTGAATGATTTGTAAAATGGCACGTCTCTGATTGAGATGCGATAGTACTTGAAATCAATGTGATTTTGTATGCTGTTATTTATAATCCTTAGAGAGCACTTTTAACATAGCTTGAACAATGTTAGCTGCGAAAAGTTATGAATATGTCTTCTAAATAACTGTTTAAATGATCAAAATGACATTTTGAGTTACTGAGTTTCATTTGTGACACACTGAACTCATCCACATCGTTAAGTTTATCATATCGACTTTCAAAATGAAGAAACAGCTTGCTGAGTTCATCCGCAAACAAATCTAGTAAACCAAAAGCTAAACGTCTACTACATGAGTGTACATTGTATGTTTACAAAGTAGTTCCTACTGCATGACACTATTTTAGACCCATGTGTCGTGTACTATGAAGCAATGTGGTATGAAAAATATTGCACGATTCTGGCAATGTAACGTTAACAGAGAAAAATAATGAACATATAACAATAATATGTTTCCTATATACTGATGTACTAATTTTCGAAGTCGGAAATTTTAATCTACACAATATTGCGCAAGGATTATCTCATACTTTGTAGCTATTTGTTTAACGAAGTGTCCCCCAAAACGTTATACCCAGTTCCATAAAGTTTGATTTGTCTTTAATTTTAACACTGACTGACGATTTGGTTTACTCAAGTGTTTGCATTTCCTGCTTGTAATGTCTTCCTACATATTGAACATTATATGTATTTTATCTGTTTAAAATAAGTTATGCAGGAGAGCAACGATTTATGTTAAAAATTAGATTTTATAAGTATGTAGCAATATCATCAGTACATAAAACATTGGGAAAGAACGAATAGACTTTGATAATATTGTTACATGAAATTCACTGAACTTTTCATTTTCCTTCATAAATGTTTCAGCATAAAAACTTATGTTTGGTTGCTACCTAACGTTTAGTACCTGAGTCCAAAATTTACAGTTAGTGCTCACAGACAAAGGTGGATATTTAACAGAGACATTTTTGTCGTCGACAGCTTTCCATTCAAGCCCCGCCGGGGTCAAGGTATCTTGTCTCCACTTTCCTCTTGAAACAACAAAAAGATGTTTCAAGTGAGGACGAGGTGGACATAGTATGTATCCCTCCTGAAAATACAGTACAAAATTTTATGTTGTAGAAAATCCATTAGCATGTATCACTCCTTCAAATTCATAAAAGGTCCTTACATAGAAAAGACAGATATTATGGTAAAACAATGTGGATGAATTTAGAGAGAGGGTTTGTTGATAGCAAGAAAATATGTAGTGGTTAAATGCTGTGCAGCTTTTTGTTCTTGTTAATCCTACTTTGCTTCTGACAATTCTGCTATTGCTATCACTACTGCTATTATTATTATTATTATTATTATTATTATTATTATTATTATTATTATTATTATTATTATTATTATTATTATTACTAGTATTATTAAAAATATATTGATGAAACCACGTTATAATAATAATGACCGAATATTAATTACATCTTCGTCTCGACTTGCGTGCTTTATCGGTGTCCTTTGTGGGTGGTTATCATTGCATCTAAAACAAGATCTAACGTCGTTTCCATGCACAACAAAGTCACCAAACAAATCAAAACAAAAATACGGAACACGAAGCAGGACATAATCACTGACCCTTATATATGTCGAAAAGATTTTATCAAACTTATAGCATGAGAGCTGCCATTTATGGTAGAATCAGAATAAACAAGTGAATCAATATCAAATAAGTGATATTTATGTGTGGATTTCAATTTCGTATAATGTATTTGGAGTTAGAAAGCACTACATATTAAATACCAAATCCCCCAAAGGAAAGTTCTTTCAGAATGTAAAACATTTGTAGCCATATGCGTGGTCAGTTGCAAGGATCTTGCAATATTCTTACCTGCAATTCAGTAGGAATCATTTCCCATTTCTTATCAGTCTTTAAAACAACTTGATAATCAACTGATGATGAATTCTCAGCTTCGTCAGTTATTTTCACAAATATTTTTGCAACGGCAGGAAAACTGTCCGGGAAGTTCAAAACCTCCAAAATAGCAGTCTCAACCGTTGAGCCGGGTAGTGTTAGCACTTTGCATTCATCCCTAATCTTCTCGCTCTTCGTTTTGTCATGCTTGTCAAGATTTAATACTTTTACTCCCTGTATGAAACTTTTCTGAATGTTTTTCTTAGTGGAAATGATTTTCACAATTGGATCCATGCATAGTTTATGTACACTGTAATCAGAACAAAAATCACGAATGAAAAATTTAGAAAATACTACTAAATTAAAGGTAACTTTAAAAACATACAATAATTACAATAACTATATTATGCGCATCACTTATGCCTGATAGGTGACAAAATGTTATGATTTAATATACTTGAAAGATATATTAGAGACAATTGTATTTATAATGTATACACTTTGTATAATGATATTTGTAACTAGCCATATTACCGATATGGCAATGAAAAAGTAATAGAGATATAACTAATTTTTGACAAAAGCTCAATATATATTTTAGTCTTAACAAATGTATGATATTACAAATTTGTGTTGCTAGAAAACAGAAAGGTTATGAACACAATCAATTAGTCCGTCTCTAAGAAATGAAATACACAAGTTAAGGGAATCAAGCATACGATAGTGTCATATGATGGTTTTTGGGGAACCTTAGATGTGGCGGAATGGTCATTGATCGTCACTGGCAATTAAGAGATTGACACAGCCGACTAAATAAACAATACAAATTACGATCACAATTAGATCTGTACCTCAACATTTCAGTGTCGCCTCCCCTATAACAAAAAAGGTAAAGAAAAATATTTGTACAAATTTATAATAGCTTGATTCTAAGATGGTTTTCAGGATTATATGCGCATCTATCTATCTATCTATCTATCTATCTATCTATCTATCTATCTATCTATCTATCTATCTATCTATCTATCTATCTATCTATCTATCTATCTATCTATCTATCTATCTATCTATCTATCTATCTATCTATATATATAGAAATATATCTATACATATATATATATATATATCAATATATATATATATATATATATATATATATATATATATATATATATATATATATATATATGTTTGTGTGTGTGATATACATTCATAAAAACATGCTTACCTACGTTAACATGCTTACCTACGTTAACAGACTTGCGTCTTGTCTCTTGATGATGATAATGTATTGTTATGCGTTTAAATTCATTGAAGGTTTCAGTGAAACCATAATATAATGACGCCAATTAATGTGTTTAATTGAGTCAATATTAAACATATGGCTTATTTATTTCTATATAAATGAAGCAGATGGAGATGGACAACGTGTTCCCCAGCTCAGGTATATTCCAAACTCATTTCTCTCGTCATACATCATAAAAGTAACATAACATATAATGCAGTTCGTGACATAGACATCACTGAGTGAGATGTATGAATGTTTGTGATTCATTAGCAAATATTTTTTAAATTAGTTTTTGTAATCGTTTGCATGCCTATGATATAAGTCATTGAGTAATAGTTTTCATGTATGTAATAAAATTCAGAAGATTGCCTATTTTATTTATTAAAGCCTAAGTATAAATACTTTATATATTATATTACACGACGGCTGAGCAAACATTGGTATAGAAATAAAAGCATAACAAGGGAAGGAATTTAGTTTGTTTGTTTGTTGTTGGGCTTAACGCCATTTTTCAGCACACGATAGGCTATTCATGGCGGCCAGTATTAATGGTGGAGGAAGATACTGGGAAATCACCGGAAAGAACCACCGACCCACGAGAAGCTACTGGCAGGCTTTCTCACATATCTACATTAGCCGAATCCTAGACTCGAACACACGCAGACGGAGGTGAGATGGCAGTGATCCGTAACGGACAGCGCTTTAGACCACTCGGCCACTCGGGGCCTCCGGAAGGAATTTAGCATAATTTTAATTAACCTTATTCTTTTGATACGAAAACATTATAAACAACAACGAGGCTTACTTTAAGTTACCTCGCATAATAGGAATATCAATGTAAAATTAACTTGCTATGAGTAGATCATAATTTAAGCACTATATTTATCTACATCGCTTGTATCAGGGATACATTATTGCATCTCACATATGAATATGACTGAAAAGGTCCAACGTTTGCTTAAGTTATATTTAGGTACTGAAGGAACAAGAATTGCATTTTTAGGAATATTAATGTACAAATATTTGGTCGAACTGTTGCATACCTTGATATATCTAATTAACATTTGGAATTTCAAAATCTTGTATTTTACTCATACGATAACTTGTTTTAATGGCAGTGAGAAGTGTCAATATATAAGAAATACGAAATTGTAATTTATATTTTTAGTGTTGTACAAAGTATATATTATCGCGTCTCGTAGTTTCTTGTACATATATTCAATACTGGCATTTATTGTAAATTCTTTATTGAGGTGATTGGAAATTTTCTTGCGTCGTCTCAATGACATTTCCAGACATTTGTGTCTTATAAGTAGGATTTAATGATGCATACAAATTGGTTAAACGCCTTTTGCATATGTAAATTGATTTTGTTTTCAAATGACTAATTCCATCATTTCAAATGCTAAATTACTTAAGTGTTCAACATTTGGCATTGCGACAATTTGAAAGATTATATTTTGGACGAAATAGTAGGATATATTAATAAAAAAACATCACATTGACTTATATGGGTTAAGCTTTACTAGATATGTTGTAGAGAAGGCCTATATAGTTAAAAAAAATTATTTTAACAATAATTAACATTTCTGACGAACATTCCAAAACAGCTATAATTAACAAGTAATATCGAAACACTAACTAAATCTCCAACATGTTCGTTTGTCAAGGGGAGGGAGTATAGTGCCCTATAACTGACCATTCTTAAATACCTGAATGAACTGGTTTAAATTCTGATTCACTCACTAGCTTTTTCAAATGTTTAACTTTCAAATCATCCTATAAAGGATGATTAAATTCATTAGTTTTTAATTGTACAAAGTATGGTATGTATATTTCATTTATGAAATTTTATTTTTTAACTGGGCTTTGTCTTAGTTGTGAAAGAAATTGAATGATTGTCAAACCTCATTACGGACATTTTTGCCGTATTTGTAAGTTATAAATAGGCTACTTACTTATTTTGAGTCCAAGGTCTAGTTCTTGCAGAAATTAGGACTGTTCCAGAAGTAAGTTGTTTACGAATTAAATTTGAAAATAAGACCCAACATCAAATCTGCTAGAACATCAATACATCTAACATTTGAAATAATTCGGAACACAGTTGGAATTCACACAGAATGTTCTCTATAAATTCAAGCTTATGATAGAACCACTAGAATAGTGGGACTAAATCTATGTTACTGTATGCACCTGTAAAATTTTCCCTTGGTATTTAAAGGAAAAGTGTTTGTTGAACTTTTCAAAACCTGTTTTCTTGCACTTTTCTGTTACTGAATTGAAGAGAAACATATCTCGGTTCCAATATATTGCAGAAAATTTCAATTGCAAGATTTAAACTCACTTTTTTAGGAATTTTATAAATCCATGTATTTTAATTTTACATATATGAAAGATCTCTATTTAAGGTACAAAGCTTTCAGAATGTCATCGAAAGTGGAGAACTTTTATATTAAATCGTACCCATGAAGCGTTATACCATTGCTTAGCTTGCAAAAATTATGTTTTTGTTCTGAAGCCATGACTTATCAAAATTGCACGAAATTCAAAGTTTGGTCCAGTATTTGATGGAATATATTGTTTTGCTTGATAAAAGTGATTTAAGTTTGATATATAATTCTGTATTTTTCTTTGCAATAAAAGTAACAGATTTGAAAGTTAAATATAGATTGAAATAAGTTTATAAAGCTTCAAATTCAAAGAGAAAGAAAGAAAGAACAATCTAATCGCATGAGGCGGACAGACAAAGAGAAAAATGCAAACGCAGAAAGAGGAGAGAGACTGACAGATATAAATAAAGAGAAAGAGTCAAATTCAAATACATATGAGAGCAGTAAATGCAAATTAGACTAAAATAATTAGAAATAGCAAGCGGAAATTACTCCACCTTTCAAGCGCGTTCAGGTTTTGATGTTAACATAAACCATAGTAAAGTATCCATTTTAAAGAAAAAGTGGATCAAATGTTTGCTAACTGCTAGAACACTCAAGAACATTTGAATAATTCGGAACACAGTTGGAATTCACAGAAGTTCTTATAAATTATGTTAAAGATAGAACATTAGATAGTGGGACTAAATCTATGTTACTGTATGACCTGGTAAATTTTCCTTGTATTTAAAGGAAAGTGTTTGTTGAACTTTTCAAAACTGTTTCTTGCACTTTCTGTATGAATGAAGAGAAACTATCTCTGTTTAATATTGCGAAATTCAATTGCAAGTTTAAACTCATTTTTTAGGAATTTTATCAATAATGTTTTAAATTTACACTATATGAAAGATCTATATGTAGGTAAAGTTTCAGAATGTCATCGAAGTGGAGACCTTTATTTTAAATCGTACATGAAGCGTTATACATTGTAGCTTGCAAAATTATGTTTTTGTTCTGAAGCAGACTTATCAAATTGCACGATTCAGTTTGGTCCAGTATTTGGTGAATATATGTTTGCTGATTAAAGTGATTTAAGTTTGATTATAATTCTGTATTTTTCTTTGCAATAAAAGTAAAGATTTGAAAGTTAATCAAGATGGATAAGTTTTAAGCTTCAATTCAAGAGAAAGAAGATCAGAACAATCCAATCGCATGGGCGACAGACAAAGAATATGCAAGCGAAAGAGGAGGATGACTGCAGATATAAAATAAGAGAACAACATCAAATGAAGATACATATGAACATGTAATGCAAATTAGGTCTTATGAAATACATGTGAAGTATCATTTAAGGTTCTGCTACTGACTTCTGATGTTACATTCAAGAAATCGTATTCAATTGTTATCAAAGGAAAGTTAAAATGTGAATAGTAATAATATTTGAATCCACAAGGTATGTGCAGTAATAGTGATAATTGGATTAATCTGTAAATATTTCAACGATATAGTATGGTTAATGATTTTCTTTGATTGTAATGATAAGTTGCATGAACGTATCAGGACTAATTTGAATTGCTACTCTGATTGGAAGTAGATTGATACAATTATTTTGTAGTAGCTGTGACAAATGACTAAAGTTAGTTGCGATTAATCCATTGAACAAACCATACTGAGAAAAGTTACTTATTGAAAAGGAATTCACTTGATTATCTCACTTGTTGTTATGATTCAATTACTAGATATGACAGAAAAGACATTGTATAAGTAATGTAGACGAACATTATTCCTTATTGCAGAAAAGTTTAAGCATGATGATAGATTATCATCGATCTAGAAAATGATCTTCACATATGATCTAAGCAATTTGGTTACATGGCTATTTGTCAGAGTGCATTGCTGTGCCGCATTGATTGATTTAAACAAAATAAAAAGTGTTAACAAATTTGAATCATTTCCAATGCCAAAACTTGCTGACTGCATTAACACATCTAGAAAATGCTCAATATGTCACCAGGTCTCACTATTTGAAAGGATTCTGGCAAATTTCATTTACAGAAATAGCAAAGAAACGTTGGCCACTCGAAATTCAAAATTGTATGAAATATTCTATTCTCACTCAAGTTTCTAGCATATAATGAATACCATAAAGTCTGGTTTACATTACATTGACTCTTACATCAATGACGACTTTAATTATGTCGACACGCGAAATGATCACTTGGAATCTGTTCGTAATTTATTTGATCAGGACAGTGATACAAATGTGACAATTAATATAAGTAACGATGAGTATTGCTGCGTTTGTGTTAGATCTATAGGATACATTTTGGGACAAAATCAAGATGACCCTACAGAAGTTAAAGTCAAGTCTATATGTGATTTTCCTGTGCCTATCACTAAATAGCAACTGAAGTGATTTTTTTGAAATATCTGTACAAGATCCGAAATATTAATCTACATTTCTTTATAACTGCTTAACACCTGACCAATTGATTGAGAAAGAAAATCAGTCGTCATTGGTATGAAAAATGTTAGGAAGCTTTTGATAAATTACCTACCTACTCAAGAGTGTACCTGATCATTCATCTCTCTCCTAATGTTATTTCAGCCATTGAAAATGTCAGTGGTTGCAAACAATGTAGGGATTATTAGTTAAAGAATAAAGCATGAATTGTATCATCCAGAATACTATTTTAAAAAAAGAATGTAACAAATACATTATTCCACAATTGAGAAGGAATGTTCGCATTTGGTATTGCTTTTACAACATTTTGACTGGTATATTCAGCTCCTTCTGTGTCTATAGTATTCACTTATAACAACCTGTTATGTTCACTAACAAAACTAAAAGCATAAAGAGACTGTTACTGGTGAGTTAGATGTTATAGTTTAATTGTAGATGTAATCTCGCTTGTGTATAGGCACCCTTTTGCATCAAGTATAATTTGTTTTCTTTCAAAGATGTAATTGTATGAAAATTTGTTCTACCTACCTACCTTGCTACCTACCTACCTACCTACCTATCTATCTATCTATCTATCTATCTATCTATCTATCTATCTATCTATCTATCTATCTATCGATCTATCGATCTATCTATCTATCTATCTATCTATCTATCTATCTATCTATCTATCTATCTATCTATCTATCTATCTATCTATCTATCAATATACATAGACTCTTCGCAATGGTCATATAAAAAATCAATTAACATTTGCTCTGAAAATTACGATAGAACTTCAGACTCTTGTATAAAATTATCTATATTTGATATATACTTAATACAACATAAAAAATGGTTTTAGGAGCTACTACGTCGGAGTATTCTTCCTTACCTTCCTGTTTGCTCAAATACCAACAATCTGAAATGAATGGAATTTAAACATGTGATCAATTACAATTTGTCTTTTGGTATTGATCCAAATAAGGAAATAAATGAAAGAAAGCTGTAAGCAAAAGTATGTTGGTTCAGGCTGTGTCCTTGTATAATGAAAAATCTGTTACAAACATTGGATAACTATAATTTAGCCTCTATGTACTGATGAAATATTTTAAGCAGAAGTAAACCAAAAAGCGGATGTTAACTGGTTTCATCTTAATTTACTCTTTAGATTTAGGGATATGTTACGTCAGTTATTAAGGTACGATTTACTTGACATTATATTTAGTAGTATTTACACTCTATTGATCAGTGCTCACCTTATGTCATCCAAAATATCGCTGAAAGAAAGCCAAAGAAGCATTAACATTTTCTACGTATACTTTAAGATCACTATAAAATCAATGTTCTAGATTGTCCATGAGCATAGAACAAGACAACAAATAGAACAACTAACCATGAGCATAGAACAAGACAACAAATAGAAAAACTAACCATGAGCATAGAACAAGACAACAAATAGAACAACTAACCATGAGCATAGAACAAGACAACAAATAAAATGACACCTTAGCAGTAATACAATTAAAAATAAAACTTCACTTAACACTTATGTTGACTTTACAAGGAGAACTTTTCAAATAGCAAATAAAAGTAACCTACAAGCTGAATAAATGTTATCAGATAAATATTCGACATAAATTGTTGACTTAAATAAACTAGAAATATAATAGCTGAATATATGTTGTAAGAGATAAAGCTATACTAAGTTTCATGAATTCGGTTTGTCCAGAATAACGATATAGCTTTGGTATTTCACATGTTTATTTTAGAATGTGGATGTAAGATAAAATAAATAAAAACTAATGTTTACAACCTTGTTGATACGTTAATTTAGTGAAGTTTTATGTTTCAAGCGCATATTTGTAACATGTACCATACTACAAAACATTTATCAAATTTTTCCCCGTTCTGTAAATATGTTTTAATTTATGTAGAAATAAACTCAATTTAATAAATACGTTTGAGAATTTTTCCCTACTTATATATGCTCTAAACCTAACTTGTGTAAACATCAAGCGAATCAATAGAACAAATGCGTTGTGATTTTTATCAGACTGTGATTGTTCACGAGATGATAGCAGTATAGCGAACAGATGGATGGATATATGAACTGACACAAGGAGGATATTACACGGGTAGTTTTTACGTTTTGGGTTGTGAAATTTAAATTTACAATGAACATATATAATATAATATAATGTAAGCTTTAGTAAATAGAATAGTAATAATATCAATAATAATATCGATAAAAGATGACTGAAATAAATTAACTATTAGCAATTTATGTTCCACACTTCGATATGTTTTTTTAAAACAAAATCATCGTAGTCATCAATTGCGTCATCTGTTTCGTATAATTTCGGAAAAGAAAGTGTATTTGGACCTTTTTAAAGTTTCCATTTTCAAGAAACTGGAGATAAAAATTGTCTTTAATTTTATCAATCTTTTGCATTTTGTATATGAAACGTTTTTCACCTGGTTCTATAGCCAGAATTGTCATTAAAAATGGCTAAGTATCATTAAGATTTTCAACCAATGAGTACCCCATTGTTAAACGTGATTTAAGAATCCTCAAAATATGCATGCCAAGATAAGTGTTTTGGAGATAAGAAAGCTCTGCATTTTATTACTTTTTCAAACTTAACTTAGTTTTTGCTTGTGTGCATTACCTAATATATTTAATAAGGTTTTGATCACACGTGTCACATATAAAGTATGTGTCACATATAAAATATGAACATTCCTTTTTTAAACTAGATTCATATTAGATTATAGTTTCATTCATATATTCAAGTTTTTCTTCATTCCTCACCTCAAATCAGGAGAATCTCTGAAAGAAACGAAAGTGAATGAGACAATTGCATTGCTAGTTTTACCATCCTTAGAAAAGAAATATAAACATTTTAAACTCCTTGGTTCAAGGTAATACAATTGGTTAGAGATATAGTCAAATATTGAACTATGTACTGACAAAAACAGGCCAAAAAGTGCAGACAACTGTGGGATACAACGTAAAATGCCAATTTTTAGTAAGGTCAAAGAAGAATGCACACTAGTACGAGAGGAAGCATTTTACTCGACACCATTCAAGTATAATATCATATTTAATCTGGTTTCTGTACAGTACATTATATTAAACTGTGTTATGGATGTTGATGATCTGTTTGATGTTTTATTTCTCTTTTGTAGATGAGCTCTCTTTAACATCATTGCAATAGCTTTTATGATGCACTTAAAATCTTTGCATAATCAAAGCCTAATCGGATGTATATATGATTATCTAATCAAGTTTTTATTCATCAGATGGATATGTTAGTAGGTGTTAGGTTTGGAATCTGCTCATTCCAACGTTTATATTATTATATTAATGGCATTAGTGACCAAATACAGCATAATCATGACAGCCATTTGCTGTAGTGTTTGCGTGAATGTAAGAATGACTAAACTGATTCAGTTTTCTGTTGTTCATGCATCCCAGAATAAACCAAGTGTAAATATTTTAGTTACTCTGTCAAATGCTGTCCGGAACTGTCTTATTAATATTATTCGTATTCATGATGTCATTATTAGCATTAGTACTTTTGATTTGGTTTGCTAAATTGTTGCCAGGCAAATAAAACATTCCATCTTACAACCTGTATGGAAGCGGAACAATAATTTACAAACGTGAGCTTTATACAAGCATGCTTTTCCTATAATTCGTTGCAATGTTCATTAATTTAATAATATATTCTCAAATGTTACTTATTGCTGATGATTTGGTTTGTTATTGCACCTGATACGATGATGACATTATTCACATTGCCGATGTAAAATCAGTCTTATTCAGATCCATTCTTTTCACCCCCCCATTTACAGTTTGATAGTGCTTTGGTTTGGAACTTTATCCTCCTTGTGTTGGTAAAGAACACTATTATTACATGGCTGTGTATGCATACAGTTAGGTGGATGATTTGATTTATTTACTAATAAAGCAAGTGGTACACGTTTGTATGCAGCAAATTGTATATATTTTTCGTGTTTCGATTACGTTTGATAGACCCCATCTATCTCCATAAATAGTTTGGAATAAAGTCTTACACCTAGTGACAGAGAAAAGTAAGTTTAACAAAAAATCTGAAAATCGGAACTTCCAGCTATCAACGAATGCACCAATGAAAAAGAGTGTTGTTTAAAACATCATCCAACAGAGAATGTGTCAAAATCCGATGCTGCCCATATTCAAGGTCTCTCATAATTATCATATGAACTGCAGATCACATAATATTAACTGTTAGATTTTATTCATGTTGTCGTGTTGTTCGTCCTTAAAGTTTTAGGATGACCATAACATCAGTGACTCGGTTCTTTGTTTGCGTTAATGGATGATCTGACCAATCTGTGCTCTAAATTGTCTGTGGCACACTAGATGGAAAATGTCGCACGAGTTTGCTTATTGAACAGGCATGCTGAGATTTACCGAACACATGCTGCTCTACTGCAAGTGTAGTCCTCCTCCGTTCAAAATATGTATCTCCAGTATCGTAGAGACTCCGCCAGGTAGAGTCATTCTATGTGAGATATTCCAAGCACTCAAGGTCAGTGTTGAAGTGTTTCAGGGATAAATTTAGGAAATATTTGTAGCCTTTACTGTGATCAAACTGAGATCGCTTTCCAAATTTCAGTTCACTTTAGACGATCTTCCGTTGTAATTTCTTTTATGACATCCTGCTGACGTGACCTGTACATTGCAACTGTGATTTCATTAACAAAGTGTGGCCCCTAACCTGCAATCTTATTCTCTTCAATTTCCTACGGTTCAGTTTTTTTGCAAGAGCGGCTATTCTATATATGTGTCTCAAGCATACCGTAATATATGTAACACAACATATGCTTTCCCATACATTTACACGTAATTCAGGCATTGGTTTTATGACTGATGTTAACTATTTTTATGTCAGACTCAGATTTTCCATTTAGTTGTCAGCAGATAGGAGGTCATGGAAGGTCACATCATGTGACTTAGTCTTAGCTTGTAGTTTTCTCAGACTGAACCAATTATCTTCAGTATTGTATCTGATGCTGATCGCAGTGCCGAAGTCATGGACGGCGTCAGTAAGCATGGTGGATAGCATTATGCTAAAGAGGGCCGGTGCAAACATACATTCTTGCTTAAAGAAATATCTCTATAACAAAATCATGATTCGAATTTTTGATAATACAATTATTGAATTTTATGTCTTATTGATTGTTCAAGGATCTAATGATGATATTTACTTAGAGGATATAGAGGTGTTGCCTGTTCTAAGCATCATTACAGAACAAGCTTTAAGAGAATTTTCAAGCAATCGATGATTGAAAACAAATGGACTATTACCGACCGTACACCTTTTCAAGGGTTAAATGGGTACCATGGCACAAAAGATTTAACAGTTATGACAGGAGAAACATATAAACGACTTTTGATATGAACAATTGGAATAAACTATTAGTTAGAATAAAGATTTGTGAGGAAATTGAGAAACTTCAGAAGAGTGCTTAATTGAGTGTCTTGTACGTTTGCACTATATGCAAATATTGTTGTGCTATTCTTTCCTTCGTGTATTTGTATATATATTTGTTCGTAAGTACTTTATAGAGAAAGGTACCTTCAGCATTTTAAGTCCATGAGCTGATAAACAAACCTACAATTTCTTTACAGATAAAGCAATTATTTGTTTCACAATGTCATACAAATTGTAAAAGAAAGTAAATGACTTACATTGCTGTCAAACCTGATTCAAGTCTTGATCTGTATGAAGAACACTTTTTCTTTATCAATAAAGCACATATAACACATGCTAACAAACTATATATATATATATATATATATATATATATATATATATATATATATATATATATATATATATATATATATATATATATTTATATCTTTATGTGAGTTAAACATGACTTGCTTAAGCTGTCAGAAATTATTTATTTATTCCATAAAAAAATTCACACTAATACAAACAGAAGCTGCTACAATGCATTTAACTATTTGTCCAGTTATGGATTTATGTAAGTTATAAGTCATTCATACACCATAATAGATCTTAGTTGGTTTGAAAAAAACTCTCTGAAACATCTTTTAAAGAATTATCTAAGCGAACGTCAAAGAAGTTATGTACTATTCCCTGTGCACTTAGCTGGAGATATTTTAAGAAAACATTTTATAACCGATAAGAATACTACTACTATTGTTGTTGTTGCTGCTGCTACTACTGTTATAACTCCTTCTACTACCAATAATAATAACATAATCCATTGTGTTAATAAATGTAATAAGTATATATTTGCGTTTAAATGTTTGTATTCTTAAAATTCCTAGATATAAGATACAAATAACTCACTTTATCTGGTCATCAATAAACCTGGAATGAATAAATAAATACTTCATCTACATTCTCACCGATTTTGCTAATTTTAATTACATCAATGCCTATTAATGTCAAATTAGAATAGCAAACATTTTTAAATTTCACCTGTCAAAATAATGCGTTCATTGAACAGGAAAAATGTTAGATTATATAAGAGTCACACAAATGTAGGATAACAAAAACAAAAAAATAATACTCACTCAAATTGCCAAATTCTTAATCTGAAAAGCGGTGAAAATATAAATAAGGTGAAAACGAATTATTCTTTAGGAAAATGTAATGTCATGCTATAGATAAAGTAATGAATACTCTAAAAATAGGTCATACACAATAACGTGATGAAAAGATTTCATTGCAAATTAGTACTGTATTAATTTCCAATCCCATTTTATCTATTTTATAAAATATTTCCTCGGTGTGGTCAGTATTCTCCATATAAATTGTATATCAATGACATTATTCAGGTAGCTACACTATAAGTAATTATATTTTTCTAGCGTACGTTTGAAAGGATGGAAACTTAAACTGAACGATAATGTGTGCAGTTTTAAATCGAAAATAAAATGTCACTGTAATGATTGTAAAGCTTGCTAAGTCTTGAAAATAAATGACAAGTGATTATGGTTTTGTTAAGTTTCTGTACTCTCTGTTTTTCAATAGCAATTGATTTATTTTTAATTTATAACTTTGTGCTCTAACAAACTACAAGCATGTAAATGAAATAAATTAACAACTACATGCAACATTATTAAATGCTAATTTAAAATATAGATTATTTTAGTATGAGTTTTAGATATGTGTGAAGTTCCCGATTTTAATGCATATTATATTTTATGACCAATGAACTCGTTACACAATGAACAAATCACTGAATATTCTTTCTGGACTTCTTTACTGAAAATATTAGTTACAGAACGGTACCTATGCTAAGGTCAGAATTCAACCTGTCAAAGTATGTTCAATCATTTCCTCTGTAAAGTTATTTCAATATAATTACTATCAATATATAGCTATGCGTTTGTAAGGTGACTGAAACAGTATCAGCATAGATATATTTGGTCAACTAATCTACTTACGCTTTGAATTCAAGTCTGAAATTACATTTGGAATACGTCATCACAATTTTGACTTGCGCAAACATATGCCAAGCCAATGCATTATGCAACGTCAAGCACATTTTTTCTACAGCAGATATGTTGCAGTCACTATTTTATGTTTGCCAAAGATATGCACAAGGAAATGTTTCTTAATAAAGAAGATATTTATTTCAATTTATTTCAACAGAATTGTCGTTTACTACAGTATGTGAGATTTTTTCATTATATATATATATATATATATATATATATATATATATATATATATATATATATATATATATATATATATATATATATATATATAGAGAGAGAGAGAGAGAGAGAGAGAGAGAGAGAGAGAGAGAGAGAGAGAATACACAGGTGTCTTAAAATGGAATATGAAACAACACACAAATTAAATATCGTCCATATATGTTTGAGGGTATGCTATCCTTTATAAGATCTTCGTAATAGCAAAAGCAAGTGACAAAATTATTGCGTAACGTATATTCAGTTATCAACTTCGTCATCATTCAATAGATGTAGTTCAACATATTAATAAACTATGATAGTTTAGGTTCCCATTATTGTGTTAACATTGTTGCAAAAAGATTTCATTTTAAAATATTAATAATACTACCATGTTAATCGTTACATAATTACACAATTAGTTATCAATGTAATGCTAAATTTAGTTGTGAAAATTCAAGATTAATTTGCAGATGTGGTAAAGTCTGGCTCAATGGAAATATTGAAATATGACTGAATAGAACGCCTAAGCAAAAGTATAAATGACAATGGAGATTATGATAAGGAATGCAACCAACATTTTGCTACATGAATAATTTGAGGGGTGACAAAGGGTACAAGAAACATAGATGACAAGAGGCAATATTTTATATGCAAAACTGATAACCATAGGATATTACAATTTGTTTGTCTAAATAGTTTTTAAAAACTCTAAAACAAATGATCAAATCAGATACGCATTAAAATATGAGATATAACTTTAGTTTTCCGTATGATAACCTAATCTTTCGAAGAACAGGAGGGGACAGTGGTAATGATTTTCATATCAATCAGGTCGTTCTGTATGCCTCTTTTGACCTGTTTAATTGCGGGCAGCAACTAAATCCATTTATTGTTAAGGCAATCGTTACCCTAAGAACCCGTTTAAATAGTTGAATAATGCTGTCCACTTGTCCAGTCAATATATTGAAAAACACAAACAGAAATTGAAACCATCATCATGGATAAGAATATAAAGAGTATAATGTCCAAAACATCTTCAATGATTGTTATATATTTATACATATTTATTAACGACCATTTAATATAATCGTCAGTTTAGTTTTGAATTCAAATATTTAAACGTTGTCAACCTACTCTGGATAAACGGACACAAGCCAATTGCTAATGCCACAACAGTGTCTTCCATTTGATATCATGCAGTTCTGTAGACTGTCAGATTTGTCAATAGAACGCATTATGATGATCAAGAATGTGACAGGGTACATTAAGATATCTAATAATGATTTTGGTATAAGAACTAACAACTATTTCAAGTGTATTTGATATATCTATGTTTCTCACTTATTTCGGAGTGGGATTTGTCTGGTGATATCTTTGCTCGTTTAATATTGCTGCTCAATTCGTTGTTGAAATCTTTAATTCGAATTCAAGGTACGTCTTCAGTAGTATTATGCCGATTTAGGGTTTACATTACTTTCCTAGGTCACAGTGTCAATCTTCATGCGTTTTACTCATATGTGTAACCCTTGGATTATTAGCTCTATTAACAAACATTAAATAAGGTGTCCCAATCAAGAACCAGCTATTCATTGGCAGTAGAACTGACATTGTCACTCAATTCAATTTCCCAAAGGTAATCCACTTCCAATTCCTAGATTTGCCATCAGTGAATTTGACCATTGTTGTTGAACGGCCTCATTAACAATTTTATCAACTGGAGCCGACATATTTGATTGATAGTATTATAACTGGCGTGGATGGTTCTTAATTTAACAATCACCGTCTTCAATGTCGAAGCGATTCTGTCGTTTGTAATGCCAGTTTGTTTTATCCGATTAATATCAATGATATTGATGCTATCAACGTCTTGTATTTGATCTTGTTTTGCAATTGGAGCAGCGCACAAAGACAAAGCTGCAAGCATCTTTAGTGGGCCCATGAACAATCCACGAACAATTTAACCGAGACCAGTTCCCTAATATGTCGCGTAACGGGTTTCCTCGCGTTAACATTGCTCGCGCGGCTCTCTCATTTAAATATACAGCCGTCCTTATTTTGAATATTAGGTCCATCTCTAATGTACAGTTTCATTAACAATATCTCACCCCGAAGATATGTAACGCCTTCATCTTGATCCAAAGAGTATAATGAATATGCGTCAGCAGATGTTTATAACAAGGAAGATACACATGTACCGCGGGTGTAATTGATAGGAAATCATATGTCTCCCGCATATAGACCCGTTGTATCAAACTTACTGGTATAACTACCATTGACAGTGTCGCATGTTAAGTTGATCTGTGTCGCTGAGGTAATTTTGACCACGTCAGGTGCAATATGGTATGTTTTTCCTTTAGATCCTGCCCGCAAAATCTGCATCATATTTTTTCCATGAACATACTTAGAGCAATCAGAAACTTTTCACAAAAATGATTATCAAATGTGAACTAAATATGACGAAAATTCAGTTACGATGACATTAGATGAGTGTTGGCGCATGTTTGCGTATATAAATTTTATAGTCTTTACCAGCCAGTGCATACATTTATCGTCGGATCTCAGCATTGACTGAGGTAAGTTTGCACACGCCTGTAAGAGGTTTTACCATACCCCAAATGTTACACGATCTGTTGAGAACACAAATGTTATTTGCTGGCAGACCACCAAAAGGATTCAGTCGGATACTAGGACAACTGTATTAAGTTGATCTATAGCGTGCGTTATTCACAAGCAGTGACACATGTAAACAATGTTACACAGAATTACGGTTTCATTGATGAGATGATCGAGGTAACACTTTGTGTTGTAATTAGAGAACTCATCATCGGCGTTGTAATCACTGATAACCGGAAAAGGCATCATTGATGACTTATGTCGCATTATTGTTCACACGAATTGATCAAACAAGTGTTTCCAATTGTTCTGTGATGACGTTAGGATCACAGTATTTTCCAGTGTTGGTGCTGAAAGTCCTTTGGGTACGCGTGCTGCTCGTTTTTGTTTTTCCAGATATCACAATATTTTATATTCAAGCTAATGCATTTGTTCCAGTTTTAAACTGAAGAGAATATAAATTTGTGGTCCAGGTCTCTAGGTTGTTGTTGTTATTGTGGTTGTGGTTGTAATTGCATCACTGGTCGTGGAAAGCTAACGTCGATAAATCATGGGTATAAATTATCACCTTCTTCGGTTCTTTTCATCTGTAATGAATTAAATGTTTCCTCAAAAGTAATCAACTGTTTACCGGCAGCTTGTTCCTTTCCAGTAAACTCCCATTCTGTGTTATTTCTTATCTATGTATGCATTGTATGTATTTGATGGCAAGGTGCTGGGCTTGCAATGAGCTACACATACAGTATTATGTTTATAATCGCCTTACAATTGGGTTCATTAAAGAGTTGAGTCGGCTCAGAAATTGCGAATTGTATTCTGGCGGAATTGGTGCTATCCCATCATCGTCTGTCTAATGTCTGCACCAAGTACACGTTAATTACTTTAATCAGTATGTCTTTATTATGTGTATGCAAACACATAGCATCTTCTGTGCTTCCTTGATAAATCAACATATTGCATACAGAGGAAACAACGATTTAAGTTTATATGCTAAAGTCTATTCATGTCATTCCTAGGGACGAATTACGTAATTTTTAAAACCCTTCATAAATTCCCTCAACATATTATTAGCATGGATCGCCTGCGTATTTTTAGCCAATATACACAGTACAACAAGAAGAAGGACACACTTGCACCGATGGTGCTATATACAGGTTAAGCCTGTATTTCTGCCTGGATGTTAGAAGAATACCTGGCTTATCTCGACATCATGAACTTGTTCCACTAGCGGAAGTTGTCAGTTTTGTGGCTGTCGATTTACACTTTGTTTAATGACCCAATATGTAGTCGCCTTATTGTTAGAGTGTTGCAAACGCTGGCGAAAGGCAAAGTTTTCTTACACCAACCACGCAAGAACTTATTGTTTTTACATTAAAGTATGTTAAATATATATTAATATTCATAGACGTTACTGGGAACGACGACACGGCACTGATTTAAAGTTTAGCAAGTTTGCCACCAAAGGAGATTCGTCTGAGTTTATAAAGATGTTAACCAAAGTGAACTTGTAAGTTTTAAAGATCGACCTGGTAGGATGAAAACGTCTAATGTTAACAGTTAAAATAATATTTTCAAATTAAATATCACTGTCGCAGATAACCTGGCTAAAATTATTGCAAAGGTGGAATCAGTAACTCTCTGACGTGCAGACTGCGTTTATCAAACTGTAAATGGCGGTTGGAGAGATTACAGTAATAACGCATGAATGCAAAGATCGCAAAATTGACCGAACCACCAGGAGTAGTAGTAACATTTTTCTGCATGGTTAAAGCTGTTGACCATCTAGAAGAGGAAACAACGAATTATAGAATAACGAATTGTCGAATTGTTTTGATACCTCAAATCGTCTTGATAAATTTGATTTTCACATCTTAACTGTGTTTGAGTCTAGATCGTATTAATTTATCGATTCTGATTATCATAGTGGATAGAGTCATTGATAAATAGACAGAATGGTCCTCGAAGAAATCATTACTAACGAATCTGCAATAGTACTTCCAAAATCCCTCGCATTTGCAACAATATTATTGACGGCTGAAGATGATATTCGGTTTGAATCATTGCCCACTTATTCATAAGGCTTAATAGATGTCTTTGGTGTTTCGTTTGTGTGTCAAATTTTGATTTATTATAAGCAATGGATTCTGACTGTGGTGATGAGATTATCTAATTTTATGATGGAGCGTTAGATCAACTAGCAGCTAATACTAACATTGGCGGTGATTGTATTCCACTTGTCGACGAATATCTGCGACAAGTAGTTGTTACAATGCCCTATGTATACACTAAAATATAATAATGATAAGGACCAAACAGAAAAAAGCAATGGGACAACCCTTTCGTAACAGGTCAACTTGGAGTCATTACAAGGATCTGAAACACTCAGCGAAGTGGAATGCATAGCTTTTTTAACTCAGGACACGTTCACAATTTTTTTACAGTAATACTGACTCAGCTGAGACAAAAGAGATATCGAATGCTTGTCAGCAATGAGACAGTTCTCCGTGTGCTGGAAGACGAGAAACATGATCGTTTAATACCGTTTTATACCCTTAGAGATAAGAATGTTGAAAATTTAAATATTTTTCAGAGATTTTGTATAATTGAGTAATGGTTGTACCTCATATCGATAAATGGGGATATCAGAATAATACTCGCTCCAAAAACCATATTTGATAACAAAATGGGTTACAAATATAACTATCCGGTTGGACAAGTCAGGAGAAGAATTGGGTTTTATGTATGTAAGAATGTAACTCAAACTATCATTTTGAAACATATGGTGCCCTCAATCAACCAATGCAACAAAAAAGAACAAAAGACACACATGAACAGTTTATAAATAGGTCACGCGAGCAGAGACCGGTTGTACTGGATAAAGAGAACAAGAAGCTTATGGCTGAAGGGGACGTCAAGTCTTTTGTAGATGATGTATACACTGATAATCAGACATCGAGTACAAGAAATGTGATTCTAAAAACTGTGCAATCATATTAAAGACCTCAACAAGAACGCCATCAAACAATAAGATTCCTAACTAAAAAGAATCTATAACTTGATACAGTTTGAAACAATAAGACAAAAAACAGTCTTAGAAAAACTGCAATAAAACTTTCCATTGGTTTAAAAATATTTACTTTTTAAATAACATGCTGTAACAATGTATATTGCAATCACAACAACTGTAATGACACCGCATGTAATTGCATCGTCCACAGGAATTTAGTAAAGTAACGTTTCTTCATATTTTATCCGAACTACCCCATCACCACGTCGTGCATGTTGTCGATTCTTGTGATTAGCTAACGCCGGTCTATTAACTGCACCTCTTTCATCTTACAAGTCACGACAAGGTCCTTTGAATAAAACCCTTTGTTGATCTTATTGAATAGCTTGTTTAATGTTGGCTTTAAAGTTTCCAGAATTTACTTCCAACGACTGGCTCGGCTGATATTGTAAATTAATAACTTTCGTCTGAGATTATATTTGGTTTAGCATGATGACTGACGTCTGCTCTCATTTTTAAAGCATTTGTTTAATTAACGTCTTCTTTGTTACTATGAAATACCTAATATTAAATATTTGAAAACAAATAGAATAAATCCTATTTATATGGACTACTTACTTTCAATCTGCACTAATATTGGTATGAATTTAAACAGTTTCATTTGCCAACTAACCAATCTGTTATGTTGTTTTTTTCTGAATGCAAATATTCAGTTTTGTCTAAGTCAATCCCGTCCAGTCTGTCTGTGAATGAACACACCTTTCAAGCATACGTGTACACGATGGTGATTAATTGCTCCTTCTGTTTGTCATGTCTAGCATGCTGGTATCTGTCACATTGCTGAACGACAGAGATTGCACATTTTTATTCAGACAAAATACGCCGTTTACAGACAGGGTCAGAGTGCTTGAAATGATGTGGCTATTGGAGCTGATTCGTTCAGTGGTAATGAAATGAGTTCAGCAATGAGCACACAATATATGCAGCAGCTGGTATGAGTTTTAATCAGTCATGTAGTTCATGTTTTATGTGTTAACGCAAGGCAGAGTCGTACTTCATCGCTCCTTGTCTAACTGACTGAATAACCGACTCATTCACCATTTTGATTTCATTGTTATAATTAATTTGTCGTATACACGTGCTCTACAGAAGTTTACTTAGCCTCTTCTATTCAAGAATGTTAATATTTCAATATCATCCTATACTGATGTTTAAATTTCATACATTTTCACTTACGAATGCAAAATTAATTATTATAATATATTGCATCATATAAAAATAGCCTAATGTGTTTTAACTTAAAAGAAACTTGATGAATTGTTTCAATTGTTATAAGAATTATATAATCTATTAAGAACAGTTTTAAAATTTCAAAGGTTTTGTTTTATTCTCTTTACGTCTGACAAATATCCATAGTTAGAGATGGTGTAAGCAAGACGACCAAAGGTGGAGGGAAAATCAGACTTATAGAGGTAGTAGAGCTATGAGTTTATTTATACGTAATAACAATGATACTAAGAATCATATTTATAACTATTAAAAGAGCATTATATATATATATATATATATATATATATATATATATATATATATATATATATATATATATATATATATATATATATATATATATATATATTAGTGAACTGCACAGAAGTATGGTGGTATGGCCGTCTTCGAAATATATGATAATCGATTAGCAATCTTTTAGACGTTTTGTAGCGTCCATAAAACTTTCCGTTTTCTTTAAAACCTAATACATTTGTTTTATCAACATTACTATCCATTAACACGTCAATAGTTCACAGAAATATAGACATGTACTCACACAGACATCTCCAATTCACATATGCGAAGAAATTTATACTCAAATATTTAAATTGGAAGAGAAAATAATGTATTATCCCTACAGTTTTACACTTATGAAAGCGAGGCTAAACAAAACATTTTAATTTTAGATCTTTAAAAGAACTACAATTGTTACCATATTTGGATAATTCTTGATTTATGTCATTTTTACAAAGCCTAATTGACATTACAAATAAGTAGTAATGATGAGTTACATATTTGTATTTTCTTCTCAGTGGTACAGATATTTCGTATATCATCTGATTGTTGTATGCCCCAAAAATGTTTCTGGATAATGACGATATTCGTTCTTTGCATATTTCAAATTGTTCAAGATATAAATAGATAAATTATTATGAGTTGTATATTGCAAATATCAGACTTATATTTACGTAACATAACTTTGATCAAAGACTGCTACATAAGCATGAGAAAAAAACTGACGAACCAAAGTGGCTTACGCATTGCAGCATTTGCTACGTTACCAGTGCCCTCAGTCAATAATAAATCCCCGCCTCTATGCAATTTGAATCAAACGGCACTTGAATCTTAGTAGTGTCCATGTAAGTGTGTACCTTGTTACGTTTTCCATTGGTTAAGTTTCACTATTTCATTTACGATTATTTGGAAATAAACGAGGCAGGGAAATGTTCTGACTTGCTTTATACGAACTTTGGCTAATGACAGAGTTTTATGCTACATATACAATTAGCATCATATAGTAAGTGTATTCGTATATATAATACGCTTTTTTATCTTTGTAGTAAACTGCGTAAGAATTATCTTTCACAATACTATCATCTTATATCTGTATGTTTATTAGATATCCGGGTATCTTTTTCTGTTTATATCAAATGTGAGTTTGGACCTAACATGCAATAAAAAAAAAACACAATTTCACAATTATGTGTTTACACATTCAACAAACTAGTTTTAATTCCATAGCAACACGGGTTTGCGTTTAAAGCACGAAATATCATACTCACTGTTGGTTATCAATCTCGATCCTAAAACGAAAAACAATATATATATATATATATATATATATATATATATATATATATATATATATATATATATATATATATATATATATATATATATATAATATATATATATATATATATATATATATATATATATATATATATATATATATATATATATATATATATATATA